>CM040238.1:100083869-100694126 GCA_022545495.1 Chrysanthemum lavandulifolium | reverse complement strand
TCTCTTATCATTAGGTTTGTAAAATGTCATTTTCATATTTTTAGGATTAATATTGTTTCAGGTTCACATTTTCTTTTGTACGTCACGTAGTTTTTAATTTAAGTTTTATAAAAGAAAAATCAAAACATAATTTTAAATATAGTGATAGCGTTTATTTAATATAATTTATCTTTTAATTTTCTTTAATTTGCATTTAAGCCCCTGTAATTTATAAACTTTTTCTTTAGGTTTAATCAATCATATCTCTTTTAATTCAAATCCTCTCGATCACTATTCGTTTGACTATTCTCGCACACCGTTGGGACTTAACGACACTGGGAAACACTATACTCCTCTAGATCTTCATTGCATTTGGTTCCAGACTGTTTGAAGTTTATTATGGTTGACCATTCACAAGTGGTCAGCTTGCGTGATAAAACTTGACTGTCTGGGAGCGAACCAATAGTTCAGGGTCAAAATAAGTGAGGTTGGGTCGACCCGGCCCGCTTCTTTTTCTATACACGATACGTAAAATATGTTATTCTTATAAAAACGATCAAGTAAGGTAGTATGCCTTAACAATACAATTTGGGCTAATTTTTAAGTTTTAACCCATTTAAGCCGTTATTCCAACTTTTTTTGACCCATTCATTAGTATAAGTGTCAAATTTTACCATCTCCACACGGTATAATATCTCAAAGTACGAACATTGGAAACCATTGATACCGACTTATAACAAAAAGAGAGATTAACTTGATCAAAATGAACTAAGCAAGGGCCAAGACAAGCTCACATGAAAAAATACGTAAAGAATCTTACGTGAATGATGCCATCGACAATTTGTAGCTTGCAAAGCTCGGTGGATGATCTTGAGCTTCACGATTGCCTATAAAGAAAAGAGAAACTATATAAGATTCAAGAATTATATCGTCAGATACAAATGAACTCGTGTAAGGTTCCACCGCTTTGAGAGGCTTTAGCATCCTTCCACAAAATTGCAAAGACACGCTCGGGCTATATCATAGAAACACAAACGTATTTAGTAACGGTAAAAAAACTATACTAATGTCGGTATTTTGCTACTTTATGCAAAAAGATACTTGATTGCTTGACTCGTAAGTTTAGAAGAAATAACTATAATTAGATACACGGCAAAAGGGACCCTCGGAATTTTTGAAAAATGAATAAACTGTCACTCTGTCAGTTCATTTACATCACTCTCACTTTTATCTTGTAGGTTTTGACCATATATGTAATAGGTAGGTAACTGATCAGACTTTATGGCCATAAATGGGTCTCCAAGAGACTGCTACTTATGAAGAATGAATATCGGAGACTCGGGGTGTAAACCAATTGACTCGTTAATTAATTGCTCAATCATCAAGACATCAACATCATATAAAGATTTATATATATTTGTTAACAGGTTAAAAACTATATAGTCACCTTGCAACATAGAAGATTGCGTTTTCAAGCATAAGCAATTTATTAGCACAACCGATGGCCAAAGCACCACCAGAACCACCTTCACCTATCACAATGGAAATGATTGGTACTTTCAGACCGAACATAGTCCTTAAATTGTGGGCAATGGCTTCGCCCTGCAAACAGATAAATTAACCACTAAGTTGACGACTTCTTTTTTTTTAAAGGAAACACGGGTTATATATAATTTACATACTTGGCCTAGTTCCTCTAATTTAAGGTCAGCAAATGCCCCTGGAGTGTCGATAAATGTGAGGATAGGGAACCCATGGTGGTCTGCGTAGTACATCATTCTTAGAGCCTTACGATATCTGTAAAGAAAGGACGTAAATTGGTAAATGCATTTTTTACCCTTTTTATAACATTGCTATCGTTGTAACTAAGTGTGAGCACCATAGTACATAGTATGCTGAAATTTGTCTAACATTAGTAAATAAGTATATATACCAATATGTGTCAATCGGTAATCTAATGCGACCCACTTCATGTATAAGTAAATGGGTCATGACTGCCCTATACAACAGTTGCTAAGTTGATTTTTTTAAGTTAAATATATAAGGACATGGTTTTTACCTTGAGAACGATATACTAATAATACTTATCACCTAAAAAATAATACTTACCCACAATAGTATTAAAAAAATGGTTGGAATTAGCTTTGTGCAAATCAACAAAACAAAGACATGGCAGCAGAAGGATCCAAGAAGTGTGCGATTGAGCCACCACCAGCCGAGGTAGAGGCAAAAGCTCCTGAAGAGAAGTCCACCAATGACACGAAAGAAGTCGATGTAGTTGAAAGTATGTCCTATTTTATAAATGATCCATGTTCACACAAGCATTTTTCTATTATCATTGTGTTATTTGATAAGTATATATCGACTCATGACTTTACTGTTTGCTGATATATTAGAACCAAGAGAGGCTGAGGTGAAAGCTCCTAAAGGTTACGCACATAGAGGTGATATAAATGTTTGCTTTGGCATTTTAAGAATGGAATTATGATTTTGTAGTTTTGAAATTCAAGTTAATTGTTTGTTTCAAATGCTGAACTTGATCGAGTAGCAACAGAGAAGGATGCACTTATCAAAGCAAGGTAAGAAGTAAGAGATCCAGAGTTGAGAATAGAGCTTAACCTTTTTGTTATCAACTTTGTTCTTGTTGTGTTTAACCGTATGCATACTGAAATGGACTTTGATATCCGTTTGTGTTCTCTATAAGTCTGCCCCTGTTATTTGTGGAGAACTTATGTGGCTGTCGATATCCCATTAGCCAACGGAGATGCAAATGGACTATCGGGAAGATTCTGTCCCTCGCTACTGCCAGTTCGACCACATAAAATGTTTAGAGAAAGAATTTGTCAACAAATAATGAAATTGAAATAATATTGTAATCACGTTAATTCCGTGTATTTCAGAATTGATTGTGTAAAAAAGGATGATGGTGTAACTTACTCCTGATTAGTATACTTGGTACTTATCTGCCCAAATCTTTTGTCTCTAGCTGAACCATCGTTCGAAGTATCAAAAAGATGACCAAATCGCTCAGTAGACGAGTAATCCATTTGCCCTGTATTGCCTACACATAGAAACAAACTTCATAGAAAAAAAGACATTCTATTTTTAAATTTGACAATTTATAGTTCCTTACCTTCTGATAGCTGCAACTCTTCAAGTGAGTACCCACAACATGCTAATTGTTGATCGTTAAGCAGCTTCTTCTTTGGTGATGTCGAATTATCACAAAGTCTCAACACTGTATAAATATTGTAAAAAATGTCAAATGACCTCAAAATACAAGCATTATCTATGGAAAAAGGTCATAACTTTTGTATCCCATAATTTGACACCACTTGTACCTTTCCCTGAACAAAGTTTTCAAAGATTTTACACATAAAATATATTTAGAGATTCATATAATAACATAATTTGCTATGAACCTAAATATAAACCAAACACATATGATCTATCTTAATACACTTAATCAGCAACTACTACGTACATACAAGAGAAAAAAAAGGGGTAATTCTGAGAATGCATGTTTTGCTCAAGGTGTCATCACTTTTTAGGAAAAAAGTTTGGGTATTTCCAAAATATACTTTGAGACTTGCGACTTTTTCCTTCCAATCTAAGAGTGCCAAGTGTCCTGACACTTTTCAGAATCCAATCATTTTCATACCTATGATTTATAGTCGACTAATATCCAGCGACTTTTTAAGATTCGAGCTACTTTTTTTTTGATATTTTCGAGAAAAAAGTCAAACTTTAGAAATTATTATTTTATTCGTTTTGCTCCTTCCCAATGTCGAGCGACTTAAGCTTAATTAATTTGAGCGGTTTTAACAAAATAGTACTTTTGTACTCTTATCCAATTTTACACCACGGTAAAAATACTTTTTACTTATCGCATATCTTTCCTAACCATTGAATTAGAATAATGATAAGGTTTTAAAAGGTACCTTTTGAGGGTCATTTAAGCCCTTATTCGATCACTTTTGTATCCGTTATTGCTTAATATCGTTCCTTTTCACTTTTTAGGTCTCTTGAAGGCAAAATGTGGAATGATGCTTATTTGGACGAAAAGCGCGAATATACTGAAGAAAATGGCCAAAGTCGAATCGAGACACTCAAAGTCTTTGAAACATAAAGCGGCGGCGTCATCTGCATATCTGCGACGCGTCGGGAAGGTATTTTATGCGGCTCGGAGGAAAAATTACATGTTTTCAAGGGACGTCAGGTTCTAAAGGAGTAGGCCGTCGTTACTCGGACGGCCTAGATGCACCAAGACGGCGTCGAGTCAAGGGACGGCGTCACGGTCATATAGGTGGCCGTCGAAAGGTTTACGTGGCCAAGACGAAACCCTAATGACGGCGACACGGCGGCGTCACGAAACATAAGGTGACGCGTCGCGGATGTAATCTTATATATAGAATCCGAATTTTTCGGTTTTGAGTGTAGTCTTTTGGAGTAAAACCTAAACCGAACCAAGGCTTTCTTGTGCAGTATTTTAGGTTCTAAACCCTATTATACATCAAGATAAGTATTTACTTCATTAATTTAATTATGTCTTTGATTATTTGTGTGTATGCTTGCATGTTCTCCATGTCCCGCTAATTTATTTGTGTGTTTGCTTAGGGAATATGAAACTTAATTATTGAATATTGATTGGTTGATACTTATCTTAGTTGACTAATGATCTAGAGTCGCTAGATTATTCGTTGTGTACTTAATGCTTGGAATTTCTTTGTGAACTTTAGAATATAATTATCTAGGTAATTGTAGGATAAAGTATTCAAGGACAACCGTAGAGTAGGCGCCTATAAATCACTAGAGGATTTGTAAACAAGACCCTTTGGTAGTTTCAAAGAGTTAGGAAATAAGCACGCCTATAGCCTTAGAATCACAACGCAACTAGGAATAAGGACGTGACAAATCAACCATCAATAGGAGATAATTAAGGAGTAGTAAAACCTAAGTAAACACATTTTTAAACTATCATACAGTACACATCAATTAGACATAGACTATCACAACCTTAGCTTAGATAATTAGATAATAGTAGAGTAATCGGTAGCAATACCAACCCCCAAATCCAATACCCGAGATTCGTACCTTTTCCATTTCTAACAAAATATAAAATACAAAATAATCTTCCTCAACCTCAACCTTAGCGTAGTAACTTCTCACTAGCATTCCTATTCCCTAGAGAACGATATCAATACCCGTGGCTTACCCTAATTACTACACTACAACGATTAGGTTCATCGCCTAGGGTGTTATAAAACTTGCTCGAAGAAAGGAAGTTTCCTTGACCCCGAACGACGCGTGTGGCGTTATCAAGTTTTGGCGCGGCCGGGAATAGAATAGCTAGTTAGTAGTCCACCTCGTTTAGGTTTCTTTGCTTGATTCCTATCAAGTAAACTTTTTCTCATTTTTAGCTTTCTCATAGTCTATCCCCTTCTTCGTTACCTTTGTTCGTAACACCCATCACTTTTCACCATGGAAGGTGACAACCAACCACCACTCATCAACCCACCACCAAATGACCCGCTAAGAGCCCGTACTCTTGGTGAGTACTCGAGACCAAACCACCTAAGTTATAGGAACACCATTGAGCTTCCCGACCAAGCCCAAACTACGGCCTGCGATCCGACACCATCCGGTTGGTGCAAAGCGGATGTGCATTCCATGGACTTCGTTCAAGATCCAAATCGACATCGAGGATTTCCTCAAAATTGTCGATTCCATCGACCTTGATGCTACTACTCGGGAGACCACGCGCTTGCGTCTCTTCCAATTCTCTCACGGGACCAAGCTAGTAATTGGCTTGAGCGACTTCCACGGCTCCATCTCAAGTTGGGATGATCTTACTTCTCGCTTCCTTGCTCAATTTTTCCCACCGGGAGGACCACTAAGCTTAGGAATGACATCTTGATGTTCCAACAACGTCAAGGTGAATCTCTACTGAGCGTGGACCCGATTCAAGGACTTACTTCATAAAGTCCTCATCACGGCATTGATCTTTGGCTCCAAGTTCAAATCTTTTATGATCATGTCAACTTTCCCACTAAGCGATCCATTGACCAAGCGGCCGGTGGAAAACTTAGTGATCTCACCGCAGAAGAATCATGGGAAATAATAGAGGACCTTGCCCTCTATGACAACGAAAGTTGGGATGACCCCGTGAGCTGCCCAAAACCGTCAAGGCAATCTCCTTGCCTCCTCCCGACCGTGGGATGATCGAACTTGAAGATCAAGTTAAATTCCTCATGAGTTCCTACGAGAATCCTAAGTCCTCGCGCCATATAAACAAAGTTTCCTCTTACGTGCGAGCCGTTTGTGATCCTCATAACACGCGACTAGCACCCTATCCCCGAACATGCTTCCGTTGAATACGCATCCTCGCGTAATAATGGAACGGGAGGAAGATTCCTACAACGCCGGACCTAGGAATTTCAATGAAACCCGGGAGGCATGGAAAAACAAGCCCGACTTTTACCGGACAAACCAAAGAATTCACCTCAATGATTTCTCGTGGCCCCACCTAACGGTCCTAACCAGCAGTATCGAAGGGATGTTGCAAAACATAGTTGCGTCCCAAGAAACCCAAATGGCTAAGCTCTCGGACCGCTTTAACCATCAACAAGCCGAGATGGATAGGAAGATAGACAACTGTTGAAAGCCATAAATAGTGATAGGAAGGTTAGTGCTATCTCGACTCCCGAGCCTCCGTGTGTAGAAATTAAGGATCCAAGCAAGCTTATTAAGCACGTCCAATTCGTCAATGCCATCGCCTTAGTGGAACCGGATGAAACAGATGACGAAGAAGACCAAACATTTGTTGATGATGAAACACCCGAGGAAGAAGATGAAGTAGACAACGACTATTTCAACAAATTTCCTACTGAAGAAGAATTATCCCGCCACCCTCACTTAGTGCGTGACCTCCGTCACATGTATGTTAGGAAAAGCCCTAGAATCAAGTTTGGGAACCCTTGGAATCTTAACATACCATGTTGCATAGGACACCTTTTGTGGCAAAGGCTTACATTGATCGTAAATCCCAATTAACATAATGACTAGCACCTATTACAATTGGATAATGAAGAAGCCTATCCCAACTAGGCAAGACCTCGATAATCCTAGTGATAAGTGTAATTTTCTTGGTAGAGTTAAGGGATTGCCCATCTATGTAGGTAGTTTCACATTCCCTATGGACTTCATAATTGTGGAAGATATTAGCACGGCCATAGACCCTAGCTTGTCCCACGTTATTCTAGGAAAACCTTTCGTAGAAAGCACCGGGATGACCTATGACCCATCATTAGGAGTAGTGCGATTCAAGGATGAGACCGACGACGTAGCCTATCAAATGCCGTTTAAGATTGAGAAATTTTCATCACTCTCCAATGATGAAAAGGAACTTAAACTGTCGGTCTATTACAGGAATGATGAGGATAGAGAAAAGGAGTAGATTATGTTATGGCTAAGCTTTTGGGTTCTATAAAGATTGTTTGAATTTAGGACCAAATATAGGACCGAGTGGGAGAGGGTGAACTCTTAGAAAGGAGTATCATGGGACACTTCTACAACATGGAACCCCGATAGAGACCGTCAAGAGGACGGTGATGCAAAACGTAGGAGTAGGACTACGAGTCTAGCTACAAGACTCTTAAATAAAGAAATGCGCTCATGGGAGGCAACCCATGCTTAATTGTTTGCTTGTTAGTGTCATATATCTTTTATTAATTGTTTGTCCTCATGTTTGAATTTGTAAAATGCTTTATTTTGTTTTTAACCTCGTCTTAATTACATATAAAGGTATTTTACATAAAAGATAAGTGTAGGAGGATTACACACGTTTTCATAAGAAACGTGAACATGAGAATAACAATTAACTAAAAGATATATATGTTTGTTTGTTCGAGTCAAATGCTTGTATCGAGTCATAATGGATGTTTTTGCGAAGTTTTTCCAGATTCTAAAGATGTAAATTTTCCGAAATTTTTCCGAAAAATCGCACCGGCTTTTTGTCGGGATAACTGACGGCGTCAGATTGCAACTGACGCGTCGGGAAGGAATAAAACTTCACACTTTTCTCGTTTTCGAGCTACTTGTAAAATTTTGGAATTTTCCGGATCTTAACTTTCAAAACAAATTCAGTAAACATCCATTCCACAAGCATTATATCCTAGTTTAAATCGAGTCTTATGTATATTATTACCACCGATTTTACGCGAAGGTTTCGTTTGTTTTCTTCTAGTGTGCGTGTTTAGTTTGTCAAGAAGAAGTTACACAAGTTAAGAAGGAGCCTTTCACGCAAAAAACTCTTCTTGGAAAAGATTTAACCACCACTTTTACGGATCCTACCGAGCTAATCGGGGAGTATTAGTTTCTTTCGTTTTAATTACCTTCTATTATCATAACTTTGATACTTTCGAGGAACATTGGGGACAATGTTCGGTTTAAGTGTAGGGAGGAAAATAAAGCGGAACTTTGAAACTATGCTTATCCTTGACTATTTGCTTTGTCCAAGTGTATTTGTGTAATAAACCATGAGAAAATGTAGGTTAGGGTAATTTTAGCCAAATTTAAAATTTTTTCATGACGTATAAGTGGGCCATTAGTCTTAACAAAAGCGTCTCATGGATAGGAAGTTGCATGACTAGCACAAAACCCTTTACCACCTAAATTCCACCCAAAATGCGAGGATCGCCCTTAGATTAGTTGGAATTAAAGCATTCATCTTTAATGCTCGAGTGTGAACCGGTAGTATATTAGATTCTAGAACTTGTTTTGTGATGCATTCGAGATCGCTAGTGAGACTACACTTGTGTAGTTAGGAATAACTAAATGATAAGAGGCATTAGGATAACCCTTGTTTAATACATTGTAATATAATTACTTCTTCCATATCGGTTGAGTAATTCCCCACACCCTTTGCTTGTTGTACTCATCTTTAGTACACGATACCCTAGTTAACCCTCGAGCCTATCCTTTTCGCGGTTCTCGTGATGTTTCGGTTTTCGGAATATCAATGAAAGCATTGTTTACACCCCACCCCAAATATACACCCAAATCGCCTTAGCCTACCTTTATTGCACTCACTTTTAGTGCAATTTATGTTATCACCCAAAACCCTTAGTTCAATTATCCGGTTGCTTGCATGAGTTGCTAAGTCGAGTCATATCCCTTGTATACGATTTGGGATGATTGGGATTCATGGGAAAAGTTAAAGTTTATGAAACATAGGAAAGAGAACGTTAAACTCAAATTCCCTTTGTTTGCATAATAATGTACTCCAAGTGTTTTGATCTTTTCAATTCGGGTCAAATTAGTGTTAGAGTAATAAAACTCAAGTGTAGGGATGTGTCTATAAATCCCTATCATTTTGATGTACCGTAGAGGATGGTAGAGTAAAAGTGTATGCAAAAAAAAAAAAAAAAAAAAAAAAAAAAAAATAAATACTGCTACCATCCTACATCTATCTTTTAAATTATGTTTGTTTATTTTCGTTGCCTAGAGTTTTAGAGTGTCGAGTCTTGGCTTAGCAACGCCATTCTTCGTATACTTGCAACATAGAGATTTTGACTATCCACCACTATATAGCCTATCCCACCAAACCCTTATTTCCCTACCGTAAGCCTAACGTTACAACCCTTTAAAGACCTCTTTGATAGTCTTTCCTAGGTGCTTACGCCAAAGCGACTGAGGTTTGATCTATTCTCAAGCCTATGGTAATCTATGTACTAGGACCGGTTAATGAGTGTTTATCTTCCATTTCCGATTTGTTATATTTCATATATACACGAGAGAGATGTGAGTATCCAAACACCCCATGTGAGGTGCTAGTATGTAATTCGTGCTTGTTATGACTTTATGGGCTTATATGTGTTGTGGACCGTTTTGAATGGATGCTTCATGACCCCTAACTTATAAATTAATTGGCCAAAGCACATTTGCTTGAGGACAAGCAAATACCAAGTGTAGGGATATTTGATAAGGTTTTAAAAGGTACCTTTTGAGGGTCATTTAAGCCCTTATTCGATCACTTTTGTATCCGTTATTGCTTAATATCGTTCCTTTTCACTTTTAGGTCTCTTGAAGGCAAAATCTTGGAATGATGCTTATTTGGACGAAAAGGCGCGAATATCTGAAGAAAATGGCCAAAGTCGAATCGAGACACTCAAAGTCTTTGAAACATAAAGGCGACGGCGTCATCAAGATATCTGCGACGCCGCGGGAAGGTATTTTGACGGCTCGGAGGAAAAATTACATGTTTTCAAGGGACGACGTCGGGTTCTAAAGGAGTAGGCCGTCGTTACTCGGGCGGCCTAGATGCGCCAAGACGGCGTCGAGTGAAGGGGACGGCGTCACGGTCATAAGGTGACGCCGCCGAAAGGTTTACGTGGCCAAGACGAAACCCTAATGATGGCGACACGACGGCGTCACGAAACATAAGGTGGCGCCGCAGCGATGTAATCTTATATATAGAATCCGAATTTTTCGCTTTTTGAGTGTAGTCTTTGGAGTAAAAACCTAAACCGAACCAAGGCTTTCTTGTGCGATTTTAGGGTTCTAAACCCTATTATACATCAAGATAAGTATTTACTTCATTAATTTAATTATGTCTTTGATTATTTGTGTGTATGCTTGCATGTTCTCCATGTCCGGCTAATTTATTTGTGTGTTTGCTTAGGAATATGAAACTTAATTATTGAATATTGATTGGTTGATACTTATCTTAGTTGACTAATGATCTAGAGTGCGCTAGATTATTCGTTGTGTACTTAATGCTTGGAATTTCTTTGTGAACTTTAGAATATAATTATCTAGGTAATTGTAGGATAAAGTATTCAAGGACAACCGTAGAGTAGGCGTCTATAAATCACTAGAGGATTTGTAAACAAGACCCTTTGGTAGTTTCAAAGAGTTAGGGAAATAAGCACGCCCTATAGCCTTAGAATCACAACGCAACTAGGAATAAGGACGTGACAAATCAACCATCAATAGGAGATAATTAAGGAGTAGTAAAACCTAAGTAAACACATTTTTAAACTATCATACGAGTACACATCAATTAGACATAGACTATCACAACCTTAGCTTAGATAATTAGATAATAGTAGAGTAATCGGTAGCAATACCAACCCCCCAAATCCAATACCCGAGATTCGTACCTTTTCCATTTCTAACAAAATATAAAATACAAAATAATCTTCCTCAACCTCAACCTTAGCGTAGTAACTTCTCACTAGCATTCCTATTCCCTAGAGAACGATATCAATACCCGTGGCTTACCCTAATTACTACACTACAACGATTAGGTTCACCGCCTAGGGTGTTATAAAACTTGCTCAAGAAAAGGAAGTTTCCTTGACCCCGAACGATCGTAGCGTTATCAAATAACACATACATTACACCCCCATTACAAAATTACTCCTACAAGTCAAGAACTATCGCCTTCTCGAAATCCTCGAAAAAAATGTTTCGTATTCGGTATGTATTTTTATGTTGATATATGTAAATTGTTCGTATATTTGTTTTCCCCTTATTTATTTGAAATTAATCATGTTTAATAGTATTTTGCAACAACAATTTTGTTTATTTAAGTTAGCAAAACGTTTTAGATTGTGTTGGGGTTTGTAATTTATCCGTGTGTGAGATGTGATTCTTTGTTGTTCTACCTTTTGCAATAAATCGTTAAGCAATGGAAATATATTTGGTATTTGTTACAAAATTGTACCGTGAGGCTTTGATGATTGAATGCACTTTGTTACTCCCTTATATGTAATTAAGTAGAATATGTTTTTATTTTATTTTCTTTATTTATTTTATTTTTCATTTGTAGGAATATGAGGCTAAAATCATCATCAAGTAAACCAAACTACTTTTCTTTAATAAAATCCAAGTTGGATAAAAAGCGAAGGAAGTTGTTTGAACAACTTGTTTCGTAAATGGTTGGACCTTTCTTATTTTGACCACGAAGCACATATGATAGATTATATTTTACAAAAACAATGTTATCCGAATGAAAATCATTATGATATGCCGATTGTATATTATATTGATGACCGTCCCTACATTTCGGTCGTCGTAGTTTTCACTTATCACTGGTTTTAATTTTGGAAAAGTAAGTTTTGAAAATATGGATTTGGACACCTCAATTTTATGTCAAGGGTTTTCCCAAAACTTTCGTGTTCAAAAATTACAAACTTAGATATTCTTGGCCTAATTGAGGATGAAGAGGCATTTGGTATCATATGCGACGAAGATGCAGTACGTCTTTGTCTATTGTTAGCTTTGGAGGTTATCTTCATGGGCAGATTATTGGTTCAGGAAGTTGATGTTTCTCTCATGCGATTAGTTGAAAACCTAGATGCGATTAGTTGAAAACCTAGATGCGATTAGTTGAAAACCTAGATGATTGGGATGCCTTCCCATGGGGAGAGCATATTTGAAGGCATTTGTGTCATGAAATTTTGGATGTTGCAGATAAACACAAGTGGGATTTCCTTCAAGGTATTAACAAAGACCACAAATTTGTTCCAACCTATACACTGTCAGGATTCGTTTGGGCTTTCAAGGTTAATATTTTATATATCAATATACACCGGATTCATTTTATGTATCAATATTTTATGTTATTATTTTTATTGAAATTCCAAAATCGAATAGATTTGGATCTTGAGTCTTTTGAAAGAAGCATTCTATGGTGGAATAAAGTTCACGATATTATGCCAAGAGGAGTAGCGTGGTCAAAGAATACACCCTTCAAAAGATCGATTATAAGTTTCTTTTGGAAAGGTAAAAGTAATATTTAAAATTTTCTTATTAATGCAATCTTTTTCTACATTAATGCAATCTTTTATTGAACATTATTATTTGATTTTTAAGGATTCCAATCTGTTAAAGAACTTACACCGACAATAATTGAGAGGAGATCCGATTGGTATATAAAGTTTACGGCATTTTCCATGATTACATACCTAGAACTCCACGGTGAAAACAACACATCTTTACGACGAGTGGTTGAAGAAGATGGCGCGACGCAAACGTGGAAAGACGAAGGAAACATTTACCTATTATACGCAGGAGTGAGAGCGGTATAATAGAGATCGGCATAACACGTGATCGTGTTATTACGAGTTAAATAAGCATTTGTTCAAACTTGAGACAATTATTCAAAGTTATTTAAGCATTTGTTCAAACTCATAGACCCATCAATAATCACACCGATAATAATATCGTCCCTTTTTCGTGTTCTTGCTCGAGAAAGAAATGAGGTAATATATCCTTTTTTTCGTATACATACTTTGACATCATCGAGAACACGCTAGCGGTGGATTTCAAACCACTAGCAGTGGATTCATATACTCTAGCAGTGGATACACAAAATTTACAAAACAGCCCTTCAATTATCCTTTTTCAGGAACCTGCTAGCAGTGGATTCAAAACCACTAGCAGTGGATTCATATACTCTAGCAGTGGATACACAAAATTTACAAAACAACCCTTCAATTATCCATTATAAGGAACCTGCTACCAGTGAATTCAAAACCACTAGCAGTGGATTCATATACTCTAGCAGTGGATACACGAAATTCACCAAACAGACCTTCAATTATCCATTATCTTTCGTATATATGCTTTTTATAAATACTTATTTTCATTCTTAGGAGAAATTGGGGTTAACTAATGATCTTCGGCATCTTAGTGCACAGTTTTGTGATGAGCTTAATCATGATTTTCTTGACTTGTTTGAGTCAAGTTAGTCAAGCATTGATACTAGTTCATCGGTAGCGGCTAGATGAATTTTCGATGACGATCTTGCAAAGGTAATTTACAAAATCGGTAAACAAGTGTAAAACTATTTCCGCACCATAACATATCATAACGATAGGTTCTTTATAAACGACAGAATTTATTATCCTAGAAGAATTAAGGTTGCGACATGAAGAATTAGAAAGTGCCCGGTTAAAAGCGTGATTGATGCAACAAGAGAAGAGGTTAAGGATGGAAGAGGACAAGTTGATAATGAGGGAAGAGGAAAAGAGGTTGCGATTTAAAATGAACGAAAGAAAAGGGAGAAGCAATCATGAACTCGGATCATATGAAAGCCGAGAGAGCGCGTTTTGCAGTTTCTAAGAGGAGTGAACAACGTTCGGGTGAAGCTAATTCGCAAGGCATTTGCTGAAAAGAAAAGACGATGCTCTAGGTTACCTGATCCAGATATGAGTGAAAAACTTAAATTTGTCACGCCTTGGGTTGAGGTATGAAAAATACTTCTTGACAACCTTTTAAAATATATCTTGATTATAAGTTTAATCGTTTCATATACTAGGATCTTGCACGCTCCATCGATGTTGTCAACAGAGTTCATTTTACAAATGAATTTAATGAATTTCTTGGACAAATTGGACCACTTAACTGCAAGTTTCCTTGGTGTGACGATGTGTGTGTGGATACAAGGTTTTGGAAAAGTTTGGTTTGCTTAGACCCGCCTAGGAAAGGTTGGCTAAGGGATGAGGCAAGTACTCATACAACTGTACCTACAGAATTGATTTATTATAATGTTTATCACACTCATTCATGTTTCAAAATTTACAGCACATAGAGTTGTGGGTTAATTACCTTTGGCATGTTAGGCCCGATACGGCTGATTGGGCGATGGTTAGTAGCTATTTTGTTCAGCTTTTGTTACAAAATTCTTTGCCATTGCGGTATGCTAATGGTGAAAGATACTCTATTCCATGGTCTGACGTTAAGCACGTAAGTAACGATATATATATAGAGTGATAGGAGTTGTTAGAGCGGATTAAATAGAGTGGAATTATAGAGTGATAAGTAGAAAATGTGTATTGTCATTTAGTAGTTTTAAAATAGAAGTGTAAAATGTATATTGTTTAGAAGAAAAAAATGTATACTGTTTAGAAGTTATCATGATATATGTTTTGACTGTTAATTGATATTTGTATTTTCTATTTTCAATAAGAAGAACAATTTTTTTTTCCGTTTTTGTTTTGTGACAACAACACAAATTCGCTAAACATAATTTCATATATAAGCATCAATCGATAACATAAAATGTGTTTCCAAAATCACCAATGGTCCGAAACTATACCTAAGCTACGTATAAGCAAATGTTCAAAAACTATACCTATAATCCATTTAGCGGTAATCCTAACCATGTTATTCTCTACAAACATATCGTAACACATAAGGCGCGAACTCGTGTTAACCAGGCGGTTTTGTCAGTTGACTTCCGATATCTTCTGCTTCTTCGAGTTTGACCAAAGCTTAACCTGCGTATTTTAAATAGCTTAGGGTTTTAGGTAATGAGAACTATCCAAGCATCGGGTATCAAAAAGACCCTTTAAACCATTAAGCTCGAGTTGGTCATTTTAACAATTAGGGTAGGAGGGTAGGATGGTGGATTTTTTGGGACATAAACCAAGTTCTTGGCAGGGTGTTGGGGTCCAACCCCTTTCATGGGTAATAGCACTTTAACTAGGATAATGAGATCATGTTGTGTTCATATGCTTGTGATACAAAAGATTTGATCGTGTTTGCATATGACTATTTGAACAGTGTGTATATGGTTGAGGGTTCCTGAAAACAAAGGAATGATGTTAGTGTGTCTACTTAAAGTTATATTATACCATTGCCCGACACCATATCCTTATCCTTTTTACAATGATCACCCCAAAAACTCACCAACAATTCTCTACTATATTATGAACCAACAAAATTGAAGTTTGCGTCAATGACACGTGGCTTCTTTGATGGTTCGCGGCGACAGTACACGGTTTCTTGGTCCAAGAGATACGGAAAGTGTACAACACGTTTCTTGTTACGGTTTGTAATGGTTACCTAATGATGAGAGTTGAATCTTGAAGGGTAGAAAGGTGGTGCAAAGTGGTTTAGCCATCGTAGAGAGTTCATAATCGTGCGTGTGTGTTTTAGTGTTCATTTTTGTTGAGAAACTCCATGTTTTTGTGTAACAAAGAGATGTCGAGATTATAAGAAATAGATGATGAGGTTTTGTAATGATAGTGATGGCGAGTGAAGTGGAGTTAATGAGGCACCCTCAAAACGCTCATATCGCTCGCCACCATTATATATATATCATTACCAACCATTTCATATATCTTGTTATCATCTATGATCTCTCTCATCACACGGAAACATGGACTTTCTCACCAAAAGACACCACTAAAACACACACTCGGTTAAACAATCTCAAAGCAAGCTAAACCCTTTGCACCACCTTTCTACACTTCATGATTCAACCTCATCATCGTGTAACTTCTACATACCGTAACAAGAAATGGCTTTACACTTTCCGTGTATCTACCGGACCAAGAAACCGTGTACCTCGTCAGAACCATCGGAGAAGCCACGTGTCATGCCCTTTGACTTCAATTTTGTTGTTTGATAATATAGGAGAGAATTGTTGGTGAGATTTTGGAAGATCATTGTAAAAGGAGAATGAAATGGTGTTGGGCAATGGTATAATAGCACTTTAAGTATACACACTAACAAAGATTCTTTGTTTTCAGGAACCCTCAACCATATACACACTGTTCAAATAGTCGTCCGCAAACACGATCAAATCTTTTGTATCACAAGCATATGAACACAACATGATCTCATTATCCTAGTTAAAGTGCTATTACACATGAAAGGGGTTGGACCCCAACACCCTGCCAAGAACTTGGTTTATGTCCCAAAAATCCACCATCCTACCCTCCTACCCTAATTGTTAAAATGACCAACTCGAGCTTAATGGTTTAAAGGGTCTTTTGATACCCAATTCTGGATAGTTCTCATTACCTAAAACCCTAAGCTATTTAAAATACGCAATGACATATCTTACCTTTTGGCCTCGATGCGGTCGCGGCTTGCCTCAGATTGGAACCCGTGACACCTAATCAATTTCAAACAAGTATAAAAGCAAATCATATATTCCTACAACTAATCAATTGCATATAATATACTATATAACAATGCCTAATAAACAAGAGATACCCGTTAAGATTACTGACTATATAACAAAAACCCATGAAGCTTTTTACGGTCAGTCAAGAGTATTTATAAAAAGTAGTAAACGATACCTGCGCGGTGATGTAGTGGTGGTGGAGGCGGCGCTATGATGTAGTGGTGGTGCAGTGATGAAGATGAAGATGAAGAAGTTGAGGTGAAAGCAATTGAGGTTAATAATTGGGGTATGTGTGATATGGGTAGTATGTGAGTTATAGGTTCTTAAATAGAAGTTAATATGAAATCATAAAATTAATGTGGGGAAGGTATAAGTTGTTGAGGAGTAAATTAAGTGGTTGACTTTGGTATTCATTAAGTGTTTGGTTATTTCACACCTTGCACTCTAACATTAATATATCATAAACTAGATAGATCATGATAATATATCGTAAATTAGTTGGGCTTTTATTATAACGGTGGGTGCGATGTACTAATACCTATTTTAGGAAAACCTTATATTGGTGATCACGATTCGAGTGTCATACATATCAATGCCAATTTTAGGATATATGTTTCAGAACAACGGATGAATTACAAAACGAGACACGTATATTACAAATTATTTTAAAAAATCGTAAGTCGTAAGTATAAGGACGATTTGTTGTAAATGTACCCACACGTGATTTTCATTCTTTCTTGGAGTTGACCTGATAATGTATACTTGGGGGGCTGTTTTGTAAATTTGATGTATCCACTGCTAGCGTCTATGAAACCCCTGCTAGTGGTTTTCAATCCATTGTTATCATGTTCCCGTTAATGTATCACTTGAGGGGTCGTTTTGTAAATTTGATGTATCCATCGCTAGCGTCTATGAAACCCCCGCTAGTGGTTTTCAACCAGCGCTAGCGTGTTCCTCTTAATGTATTACTTGAGGGCTTTTTGTAAATTTGATGTATCCATCAAGCTATCAGATCAAACCACCGCTAGTGGTTTGAAATCCATCGCTAGCAAGTTCATGGTAATGCATACTTCAAGGGTCATTTTGTAAATTTGGTGCAAACTTATTTTTCCCCAAATCATTGCCATTGAAGTAATTGATCTTCAAATCACTTCCAATTGACGCCCACATTAACCCTAACCACTCCAAACCTGTAATTTCAAAATCCCACATCATATTCCATAACAACTCACAATGCCGTCAGCATAGATTCCAACACCCATAACCTAGTTGCTTACTTAATAAAAAATAATCAATCAGATGGTTTTCATGACATGATTGATTTTATCAACCACAGTAAAATTCAGTTTGCATTAACTATAGCACCCACAATTCTTAAAGACTATATACATGATTTTTGGGGTAATGCTGAGATACAGGAGCGAGATGGATTTGAGGTGTTTAGGATTGTGGTGGATGATAATGAGATTTTGGTGGATGATGAAGTCATTAAAGGTACTTTGATGTTCAATGATGCTAATGGACTAGTTAATCTTTCTGATAATGATATATTTATAAGTTTAGAAAGATTAGGTTATACAAGAAGGGGAGACAGGGTAAATTTTTTGAAATGTATGTTTTCTCCCGAATGGAAGTTTTTAATTCACACCTTGCTAATGTGTCTGAGTAATAAGACCACTGGGTTTAATGAATTTCCCTCCAAAATTGCAACTGCTTTAATTTGTCTATCTGAAGGGAGGGAATTCAATTGGTCTAGCATGATTTTTGAAGGGTTTGTGCAGAATATTAGGAAGAAAGGTAAATATTACTTGTATCCGTAGTTGCACCCACTGTTAGTACGAGTGTAACCACTGACACCAACCCTGATGCTATGATAACTTCACCACTCGCACCAGTTCACACAGGTCGAACTGAGGAGGGTACCTTGGAACATCAACATGAATGGATGGATATTGATGAACATCAACATGATGCCTTATCCAATGAACCACCTCTCGGACCAGTTAACACAGGTCGAATTGGGGATGAAAATTGTGAACGATTAAATGAATTGATGGTTAAATGTACAAAAATGGAGAATACGATCAGACAATTGAAGCACAGGATGTTTGTGATGGAGAAAGTTAATAGACATGGGCGTAGTGTTGTTAGAAGAGTTAGGAAACATACTAAGAAGGTGAGCTCCTCTCAAGATGTGGTTTTGGAGGACCAAAAACAGGGACGATCAAGGATTTGATTCAGGGAGAGGTCACAGTATATGGATGAGGATGTGGATAGTGTAGATCATGGAGGCGTATGTGGTGTCGATAAAGATGGGAATGAAGCTGTACTCGAGATCTTGAAGACGTATTAGATGATAGAGAGAAGGATGTGGTGCGTGAAACATCCACCGATAGTCTTTCGTAACCCACCGCTACAACTTCAACCGAGGTAACCCCACCAACTGATGTACAAGTTAAAGAGAAGGAGGTGGTGCAGGACACATCCACTGCTAGTGTTTCTGTAACCACCGAGTAGTTACCGAACCCATCGCTACAACTGATGTACAAGTTAAAGAGAAGGAGGTGGTGCAGGACACATCCACTGCTAGTGTTTCTGTAACCACTGATAGTTACTCAGAACCCACTGCTACAACTGAAACTGAGGTAACCACACCAACTGATGTACAAGTTAAAGAGAAGGAGGTGGTGCAGGAGACATCCATGGCTAGCGTTTCTGTAACCACGGCTATTTTTTCAAAACCGACGGCTATTTTGAAGAATGTAGTAGACGATATAGTAGTCTCACACACTGCTATTACTACCACATCTACAATTGTCACAACTACATCTGTTTCACCACCTAAATCAAAGAAGTTGAGAAGGAGGTGCGCGATTACACCGATAAATTTAAGCAAAGTTTATCAAACCTACACCTACCATTGCACTGCTCCTATATTTCTTAAACCAACCGGACCTAAACCCTTGACTAAAAGTTTGACTATTGGTGAGCCTTTGAAGAAGAAGGTGGCTCTACCAGATATTGGAAAGGGAAAAGGTATTGCTGAACTTGATATAAAGTTTAAGAATAAAGAAGAGCAAATTGCTTATGATCATGACTTAGTTGTTTGGATGGAAGTTGAAGAAATAGCAGAAATAGAAAGGAAAAAGCTAGAACAGGAGGAAGCTAGTCAGAGATGGTTAGATGATTGGGAGGATTCACAATCCTATCTTGAAGCTTCTAATAATATTAATAATGAGTACACTCGTCAAGTGTGGGAACTGTTCTCTAATAATCAAAAAGCAAGAATCTTGTGTGAATGGGCAACAAGGTTCAAAAAAGAGAAAAAGCAAGTCAAAAGAAAGAAACCTCCTACAAAGAGCGAGATGAGAAATACATACATGAAGATTATCAAGAATTCAGGCATACATGTTGCTGAAAATCTAAGAACATGTTCATTTGAGAGGATGAAGGAGCTTTGTCTGATGTGTATGAGGGTTAATGATGATCACAATCCTATGAATTCTGAGAAAGAAGTAGAATGGTTAAAGAAGCAATCCAATTATAAAAGACAAAAGGTGGATGAAGATTTGAAAAAGAAAGAAAGAACTAAACAGTATTTTAAGGAGACTAATAGTCCTAATCCTGAACCTATTAATCCTATTCCTTTAAAAGCAGTTCATCCTATTATGGATTGGCAGATTGTTATAGAAAGAGGTAGAGAAGTAGTTGAGATTACAAGAAGTGATGGATGCAAATCCACTTATTTAACATTTGGGATCTTACTGGATTGTTTAACTAAGAGTGATTTGGACCAGTTGTGGAAAGTAATGAAGTTCAGATATGGGAAGTTAGGTCCAAATGCAGAGTTAGCTAAGTTTGTATGGGCTGCTATAAAGAACATGTTTGAACCTGATCTTGATGCTGAATATTGGTATGATTGTGAGGTAATTGAATGGCTATTGTACTCATACGCAAGGTTCATGGTGTAAAACTAAAAAAGGATAGGTTTTTCATGTTTGTTGATAGGGATTATCCTTTATCAAAGAATGTGGCAAGACAAATCTTTGGAAGCTAAACTCGCTTCAAGAGGAACAAAGGAGACACATCCTATAATTGATCCATTTGTTTCAAAAGATAGAGAGATTGAAGACATACAAGGAACCTCTTGAGGTAATTAAACCAATCCTAGAAGATTGAATCCATCACGATGTTAGAATGCGGCTAGTAGTAAAGTGTAACGGATTAGGCGCAAAAATTTGGAAATCAAGAAATTGATGCAAAAAAGGTCAGATGATACTTTAACAATGTCAAGTTAATGTCTTCGATTGTTCAATTTTTGTTATTTTCACAACCTCATTTTAAATTAAAATCCCATATATTCCATAGGTATACGCTGGATATGATGAAAAGACAGAAGATTCAAGACCATCCAACTATGAACTCAGAAACTTAACCCATGTATATCTTGAATAATCATCGACGATAACAAGAATATACTTTTTCCCATTAATGCTTTCAACTCTCATTGGGACACACAAGTCCATGTGCAACATGTGCAACCTTGCGTGATGAAGAGGCCATTTGATTGATGTCGATAGCATACAAGTTTGTATCACGATACCCGTTAAGAGATCGATGCCATCCAAGTTTCTAACGAAGCAAGCATTTTTCCTAAAAGCAACCTCTAAATCGCATCACGTAACCGCGGACCGAAAACAAATTGTGTCCCAATCCTTGGACATAGTAAACCCGAGTGATCAAATAATTTTCAAAAGGTAGATCTCCATAACCCATGATAGCTGCTACATGATCATTTCAAACGTCACGGTTCCCATGAATTGCCGACGAAATTGATCGCCACAGATTCCGGTCATGTGCTTGGAGCAACCCGAGTCGTGATCCAAAGACATATTTCGATAACACCCAATAATGAAAGAAGAAGATTTTGGAAACCGTTTTGATTTTGGTTCCTTTGGGTTAGAGGTAAAATCCTGATCACACTCATATAAGTCATCTATTGGTAAGATAGGTGCATCACTCATTCTTCCATTCTCGAGTGTGAAAGTTCTACCCGTGGGTTTCCAAATGTCATCCCTAAAGTAAACATTATGCTCCCTATTAGTAGTGTAAAGCCTAAGTCTCGCGACTAGTATTCCTATTCGGTTAGCGTAAGTTCTTTTGGGAACATTCTTCTTAACAGGCTTAACAATCTCATTCTTAGAAACACAATCATCATGAACATTAGTTAAAGATTTCTTGCAAGTTAAACAAACAGATTCAACAGATTCATTACACTTAGCAAGTTTCATAGGTTCATTACATTCAGATGAAATGTCTTTATTATTACAAAGCGGTAAATTCCTAGGGTGTTCTTCTACTTTCTTCTCTTTATTCAAGCGACTACTCTTAGAGGCAAGCGAGACTCTATTGTTCCTTGTATTGCTCTTAGGCTTTAGTCTGCTGCTCCTAGAGGTGCTTCCTAGTCACAGTAGAACGTAAGGCACACTCATTAGGATTCACATTTTATCTAGAGAGTGGTTTCAGCTTTCCTAGTCTCTTTAGAGTGCTTTTCTAAACTTATGTCGTTTGATCCATATGTTTTAGATGAGGAGGCGCACGCATTAGTGGTACTCATCTTAAAAAGGCCAGTGCTAGAACTTTTGGTTTCTCGATAACCGCTTTTCCTTTATCAACATTTTGTTTAGGTGGGGCGGTGGGTGGTGGTTTGATGAAACATTTTCTCATTGACTTTTGGAGGAGGCATAGAAGCAGACATTTTGGTTTGGAAACCGGTTTGGGAACATTTGCTTTCTCCATGATCAATGGTTTTTAATCACGGTATCCACTTGCCTTTCCTTTTGACTTTCGATTGAGCCCTCAAAAGATCATTTTTGCTTTCATGTCATTGTAGGCACGCTCATACAACAATTTGTCATATTTGCATTCCTCCGTTTTCGATCAAGTTGTTTAAAATATGACACATTTTCTTTTCAAGTTTCTCAAGTGCTTTTCATATTTTGAAACAATTTGGAGGTCTCGGTGGAGTCTTTCATGATCTTCAACAGAATATGTTTGCAAAATGATGGACATAATATCGAGAGTCGAACATCTTGAAGAGAGTCATTTAAATTTTCCAAAACTTTGACTTGTTCAACACGGTCATTAGCTTGCTTTACCGAGGATTTATGGTCCTTGACAAAGTCAATTGTTTCTTTCAAAACGCTTGTTCAAAATGAATTACCCTTGCACCGATGGCATTCAATGAGGGCAATTTGAGTTTCAAAAACTTTCTTTGTTCGATGTCAAAACTAGAGAACCGGTTGTTAGGTGTAATAGTGTTTTTAGTTTTAACGGTGTCTTGAAGATCCACAATTCTAGTTTTCACATTTTCTAAAATACTTCTCGCATCACTTGTGTTAAAAGGATTGTTTGAAGACATTTGTTCAATGTTCGAAGAGAATTTGAGACAACAACCGGTTTTGAAACAGATTTTGAAATAGGTGTTGACTCTTTGTTTGAAACACTTGGTGTGATGGAGAACTTTGACTTTTCTTTTGATTAACAAAGTAATTCCGTTAATTTTGTTCCATTTGTTATAATCAATTGGTTTGATTTCCGAATTCTTTTGTTTCATTTAGATCGACTCTCCTCGGATAGTTCTAACGTTTCAAGAGAATCACGAACAATTATGGGTTTATGCAAAACATTTCCATTGATTAACACATCTTTAGATTTCGAGCTTTCTTGAGGAGCGAAGAAGGTCGTTACCAAGTGCCATTCTATTAGTAGTATGAAAACGGATTTACTTTATTAGAAAGCATCTTGATTGTTTGAGCGAATGACCCGTTTTAAGAAGCAAATTTTCCAAAGTTTGGATTTTCTCATTTTGTCAAGAATTTCATCAAGAAGAGAATCTTCTCGTTTTGAAAAATCGATGTCAATCACTTCTTCTCTTTTTCAAGATTAGAAAAGTTCTTTTTGTTTAGAAAGTTGGTTATTTAAATCGAAATTTCCTTGTTTAAATATTTAATTTTTAAGTTCAAATTCACATCAAGTGTGTTATACTTGATTTGCAAAGTTGTTCTTTAGAAACCAAATTTCGATAACCGCTTCTAATTTCGATTCTTTGTTTTTCCGAAATTCAAAGGCTTTTATGTTCTCCTTGTAACTCTCAAGCTCGGTGATCAATTTAGCATTCACGACCTTAACCCGCGATTGACCTTTTAACTTTCTCAATTTCAATGCCACATTTATTGATTAATGATTCAAAATAAGCACGTGTTTCCTCATCGGTCTCGGTATTTTGTGCCACACAGTCTCCACTAGGATCCACATCCGAGTCTCAAAGTTAGTATTGCTACAACTCGGATTGTCCATGTATGTATCGAAGTAGGTGCTGGCATCATAGAATGTTGTTCGTCATGAGTAAACACATCAAATATGACATTGTTATAGCATGGATCAATGATTGGTACCTCGACATCTGCGTTGGCGTCATAGGCGGGAGGTGCGTCGAATCGATGTCGTACTTAGTCTCCTCAAGATTTGCCATGAAGATGCGGTTGCATTGAGTTCCTCGAGGTCTTCAAATTATCCATAATAGCCATGAAGTCATGTTCCTCAAGACTCAATTGAAGTCCAGTTGTTCCTTTTGTACCAACATAATAGCTTTACGAAGATACGCAAGATCCTTCTTTTTCGACAGTAGGACAATTCCATGCCATGAGACCCAATCCTTGACGGTTATAACACGTAACTGATTACCGATTCACATTTCCATAATTCCCAACGATCAAGTTGCAACATTCCCATTCGATTACCCACCGCTCTATTCCCAACATTCGACCCATCGATTACCACGATTCGAACCGCTTTGATTACCCATGCGAAATCCGGTAGCATATCCTGTTGATTCCCAATAACTCCAACCATTTGTCTTTGATTACCCATGTTCACACCCGACTATGCAATTTTCTGCTATGCGTGTTTGATGAAATCCGTTGGTTGATGTTAGTTGGTGTGGAATAGCGACCTCAGATGCTTTACCCAATAAAGAGAATACTTGAGACAAAGCTTCTTCGGTTCCATTTCAAGATCGGTGATTCCTTGTTCTGGTAATGTTGTTGTTCGGTGGATAGTTTTGTTGTTGAGGATGTATTCTTTGCAAGTTGTTGTTAGTGGAAGATGATGAAGGTTGTTGTTGTGTATTCACCGGAGTTTGAGTCTTTGCAATGAGTGCCAATGGATCATGATTCTTTGCTAATCTTTCTTGCTGACTTCATTCACTTCATTTTGGTTTTGTTTTAAAATCGTTGAGTTGATCAAAGTTCACTTGATGTAAGTCTTTTGTTTGGTTGACAATAGTGACATATCGTCCCCATTCTTACGGTAGATTGTTCAAGAACTTGATGTTGCTCACGATAGTTCGGGTGTCAACTTGTTTCGATCGGCTCATTCATTAAAGTGCGAGAACCTTCCATAGTAGGATTCGATGGATTCTCGTGGAGTAGATGTAAACTTCTCCCAAGCGATAGCAACTTGTTCTCTGTGTCTTGTTGACCAATTTACATTCCATGACAAAGTCGTCTAACTCGTTCCACATATCGAAAGGTTTCTGGCTGTCATCTCTGACAAAGATGTCTCTTGGTAAACCCAGTTGGACAATATGAATTGCCATGTCATACGCTTGACTTGCTTGATCCTCTTGAGTATTCTCGTGTCTTTTTAAGACGAAAAAATGGTGGGACGGAGGTGTTGCATCAAGCATTTCCGGGTCTTGGACTTGTCGAGGTATGAAGGGTCCATCCTGAATGGATTTGATCATCAATTTTCCATTAGGTTTTGTCTTGATGTAACGAAGCATTCGACTTGTCCATTGAAGATAACCACCTTTTTCCAACATAGGATGACGGTTTTCGGCACCGGCTGCATGAATATCTTGTTGAGTTGCCATTGATGAAGGTATGATATGATAAAGTTGATGTAGGATCGATTCAACGATAAAGGAGTTGTGGTTGATGAAGATTAAGCTCGGTTGTTGTAGTGAAAATTTGGTCTAAAAACTTAAAACCTCAATAACTTCATTCGGGCGTTCTTAGGACTTGAAGGTTGACCGAATGAACTTTATTTGATTCGGTCTATTCTCCTCGTTCTTACGGTCGTTTGTAGATCATGAAAGCAGATTCTGGTTCAAAAGTTATAGCCGTTTGAAGTTTTGCTCAAAATCTTACTCGTAAAGCGTTCTTATGCGTAGAAGTGAGTGCTTATCGTAGGATGCTTATCGTGGGATCTTATCGTAGGAGTCCTTATGCGTAAAGAGCTTAGGCGTAGAAATCCTTATGCGTAGAAATCCAAGTTACGCGTAAACTTAAGGTTAAGCGTAAGTCTTATGCGTGGCGTTAAGCGTAGAAGTAGAGTACCTTCGCGCGTAAGTGTTAACTTATCGTGGAGTGCTTACTCGTAAGCTTTTGCTTATGCGTAAGAGCTGGTTTAAAACCAAAAATCCTTTACACCGTCACAGCGTAAAGATATCCGAAAGTCGAGTGTTCCACACACTTATCAAGTGAGGAAGCACCGAGTCACCTTTGTTGCACGAAGATTCGTTACCAAAAGTTATGCGTAGAAAACTAGGGTTTTGACTTTCTTACGCGTAAGATTAGGGTTTTGACTTACTCGTAAAAAATTTCCAACGATTCAAACAATTTCGCTTTCATAAACAGCCTTAAAAACACTCCAATAACACAAATCATTTGACCTTTTTCACCCAAAGTGCTTTTTATGCTTACGCGTAGAAATGAACAACGAAATCAAAACGGGTTTAAAAACGATTTAAAACACGTAAAGCTTCGAACTTTTTGCCAAAACTAGAATCTTTAACACTATATAAACCTTAGACCATAAGAATCTTGAAGATTTAAGTGCAAAAATAAAGGTTTTATGCGTGAATCTTTGAGAATGAAAACTACGCGTAACCACTACACAAAAAAAACTTCAACCAAACACTCCTAAACCATTGTTAGGCGATTGATACCAATTGTAGTACCTTACAAATATCAACCTTATCACTTTACCAAGCAAACCCAACACACGTAACCCAAGTTACGCGTATAAAACATGAAACACAACCACAAACAAAGCTTAGAAATAAGATGAGAAAGATGGTGACTTGATGTTATATGTAAAACCCATGTATGTGAGAGGATAAAGATAAACACAATAAAGTTTTATATTCCTTGAGAGAGAAAATACACACACACACACACACTTTCAAGCACACCCCTCAAATGACCATTTGAGGGATATTTATAGTACAAGAGGCTTGTTGCCCTAAAAGGCTTTCCAAGGCCTCGTGGACTTGGATTGGATTACACATAATAAAAGGCTAGCTTATCTTAACTATTAGCCATTTAGCTTAGCCCAATCCACGAGCCCGTTGACTATTCTATCACGATATCTAACACGCGTTACAAAGTTCCTAAACGTGAATGACCATCACTTCTAATAAAACAATTAAGGCTAACATGTGGTGTTTGGAAATAGCAAAAGTAGAATCATCGGTAAAGGTACAATTTCTAACAAATCTCTAACCATTAACGATGTGTGTCACGTAGAAAACCTAAACTTTAACCTCTTAAGTATAGGATAAATATGTGATAAAAAGTGCAATGTACTTTTTACCGAAACCAGTAGTAAGATACTTAAAAATGGCATAACCATAGGAAGAGGAATTAGGAAACATGGAGTCTATGTCATTAAAATTGGAAATGAACCTAAAAACAAACTATGTCTTACCTCTATGGATGATACTTCGACCTTATGGCATCGAAGATTGGGTTAAGCCAACATGCGACTTCTTCAATCGCTATCATCCAAAGATCTAGTAAGAGATCTACCTAAGTTGAAATATGAACATCACTTTTGTGATGCTTGTAATGTAGGAAAACAAGCTCATTCTAGTCATAAAGCTAAAAACATGGTGTCTACAACTAGGTGTCTAGAATTACTACATATGGATTTATTCGGTCCATCCGCTATCCAAAGTTATGGAGGCAACTACTATACTTTGGTCATAGTGGATGACTATTCTAGATATACATGGACAAAATTTTTAAAGAACAAAACGGAAACCTTTAATTATTTTGAAATATTAAGCAAAAAATACAAAGACAACTAGGAAGTCCCATAGTGTCTATTAGGACGGATCATGGTAGGGAATTCGATAATGAAGTGCAATTTGGAGCTTTTTGTGACGCTAATGGTATACTCACAACTTCTCGGAACCACGCACTCCACAATTGAATGGGGTAGTAGAAAGAAAGAATAGAACCCTACAAGAAATGAGTAGAACCATGCTTAATGAACAATCTATACCTCAAAAGTTTTGGTGTAATGCCGTTGATACTTCAACGTACATACTCAATCGAGTCTTAATTAGACCAATCTTAGGAAAAACTCCATATGAAATACTTCGAGGCAAAAAGCCTACGTTAAATCACTTTAGAGTCTTTGGTAGTAAATGTTTTATTCTTAACACTAAAGATTACCTTACAAAATTTGATCCTAAATCAACCGAAGGTATCTTTTAGGTTACTCGCCAAATAGCAAAGCTTACGTCATATTAAACAAAGAAACAATGAAGGTAGAAGAGTCATTAAATATAAAATTTGATGAAAGTCCACCCAAACCCTCTCCACCTCTTATAGATGACGAGATTATAGAAAGTGAAGCTATAGTAATAAAGAAAAGATAAGTGAATAAGAAGAACCTCTAAGTGATGAAATAATAAACATTAAAGAGTCCAAAGATCACCCGTAGATAAAGTCATAGGAAAACTAAACGAACGAACATTAAGGTCTCAAGTTCAAAACCAAAGTAACTTGTTTTGTTTCGTTTCAACCTTAGAACCTAAGAATACACAAGAAGCCATAAAATATGAGAGTTGGGTAATGGCTATGCAAGAAGAACTAAATCAATTTGTTTCTAATGATGTTTGGACACTTGTCTCTCCACCTAGTAATCAAACCATAATAGGAACCAAATGGGTTTATAAAAACAAGTTAGATGCAAACGGAGTCGTGTCTAGGAACAAGGCTAGACTCGTTGCTCAAGGGTATAACCAACAAGAAGGAATAGACTTTGATGAGACCTACGCCTGTGGCTAGATTAGAGTCTATAAGAATACTTCTTGCATATGCTTGTGCTAATGATCTAAAGCTTTATCAAATGGATGTCAAAAGCACTTTTCTAAATGGTTTCATAAATGAAGAAGTATATGTAGCTCAACCTCCGGGCTTCATTGATTTTGAAAAACCCAAACATGTGTATAAATTAAAGAAAGCCCTTTACGGTCTTAAACAAGCTCCAAAATCTTGGTATGATAGACTCAAGTCATTTCTAGTTAAACACAACTATACCATGGGGTTAGTTGACAACACACTTTTTACTAAAAAAAAGAGAGTCACATATAATCATAGTACAAATATATGTAGATGATATTATATTCGGATCCACTTGTCAAGACATGTGTGATGATTTCTCTAAAATCATGCATGACGAGTTCGAGATGAGTATGATGGGAGAACTTAGTTTCTTTCTTGGTCTACAAATAAAACAAGTAGAAGATGGTATCTTCTTCAATCAATCTAAATACATCTAGGAGATGTTAAAGAAATTCGGTCTAGAAGAGTCAAAACCAATTAGGACTCCAATGTCATCAGACACCAAACTCACAAAACATGAAGACGGCGAATCCGTAGATAATACTAAATATCGTGGCATGATAGGTAGTCTTCTCTACCTCACGGCAAGTAGGCCGGATATCATGTTTAGTGTTTGCTTATGTGCTAGGTTTCAAGAAGACCCTAAAACATCACACCTAGAAGCCGTAAAAGGATATTTAGATATATTAAGGGTACAACACAATTAGGATTATGGTATCCTAAGGGCACGGAGTAGAAACAATTGTATATGCGATTCGACCATGCGGTGATTACGTTGATAGAAAAAGTACAAGTGGGGTATGTACTTTTATGGGATGTTGTTTAACATCTTGGTTTTCTAAGAAACAAACGGCACTTGCAATATCAACAACCAAATCCGAGTACGTCTCCGCTGGCAAAGCATGCCAACAAGCACTATGGATGAAACAAGCGTTAGTAGACTACGACATCCATCTAAGCGACATAGCCATCCTATGTGACAACAAAGGTGCCATCGACTTAAGCAAGAATCCGGTATTACATTCTCGCACAAAGCATATTGAGATTCATCATCACTTCCTAAGAGACAATGTTCAAAAGGGGAACATCTCTATTGAGAAGGTAGCATCCGAAGACAACATAGCCGACGTCCTCACCAAACCGTTGAAGTGGGAACAATTCAACCTACTTGCCTTGGTCTTGGTCTAATGGAACAAACGTCGTATCTTATTTGACTCTACAAGGTATGTAAACACTAGCCTTCTACTTTCTGAGTCTAGGATCTCTATTTCACGCACAACTCACAAACAATACGGGAATTTTCAAAACCCATGTTAAGTTTTCCACTTATAATTTTTTTTTTGCAAACACATAACTACATACACATTTTCAAAGAAAATCTCTTTTCAAAATGTTTTCTAAAAGAATGATACCTTCCCGTATCAATTTCACAAAAGCAATTTCTCACATCTAGGACAAATCGGTTTTTCATTATTAATACAAAGTAAAAACCCGTTTTCATTGCATCTCATGTCTTTTGAATGCTAAAGGGGACACATAACTAATATGTGTTTTCGGGTACATTCATTTAAGCAAAAATGAATTAAGGAGCATTGATAACACAAAATTACGTACTCATGTACTAAATATGTGTTTTCGGGTTATCTCAATAGGATGTTTTTATACTTCTAGTTTAGTTTCTATTTCTTCTTAGGGGTCGAGATAACCGCAACTCCAAATAGTTTGCATATAGGCACACAATAGGCAAAAATGTTTCCAAATGGAAAATTTTGTCTCGCCTAAATCACTGCACCCACGGATCCCAAATTCATGCCGGACGGATCCCTCAAGGAAGGATCCGTGGGAACCGTGGGACGAGGTTGTTTTACTTTATATTTGTCTCACTTTGGATGAAAAATCCACATTTGTTCTATTTTTGGAGTATGCTCTATAATGCTTGTGTTCTCATGATCACATGCCTTAAATTCATATCTAATCATTAGATTTTAATTCACATTTTGGGTCAAGCATTCATTACAATGCTTTGTTTTTCTATATATATAACTCCCAAAATGCTTGCATAATCCATCTCCTTCTCACAAACACACTACATCATGTCATCCAAAAACCCTTTAGGAGAATCATCTAGTACAAACAATCATGATATCCAAACCTTTGTACTCCCACCATCCAAAATACCACAATCAAATGCTAGGATATCCGCACGGATTAGTATCCGATCTTGTTGTTTAGCAAAACCAACCTCAAATGATTCATCCTCAACAAATAACTCACCACAAGATGCTTCCATAATAGCATCTCCCTCATCACCAACAAGTACACCAACCTAATCACCACCTAAAGTCACTCTTTTGGAACTCCTTAAGACTCCAATAAGATCTTACCAACCTAAAGAAAAAGAATTATTCTTTTCAACACCCCCCACATCTCCAAATACTATCTTTCAAGATCTTGAAACATCACCACCATTAGCTCCCATCACATTACAAGAATATCTAGGTTCTTTTCCACCACCATCTAAAAACATTCCGGATATTGATCCATATTTTCCTATTTTTCCACCACAACTTCCGCATAACTCAAATCAAAACAACCCGGAAAACTTCCGCACTCATTACCACATCATTTACATTGTGAACATTGCCAATCCACTAGGGACATCGCAATAGAAGTTAGGGAAGAAATGCGGGTCATACTCAACCTCATCCTTGATCGCATCAATACCATCACTCATCAAAACATCCACCCATAATCTTATGCAAGCATGGAAGGAATAACTACTACTATTTTTTTACTTTTAGTATTTTTTTTTCTCTTAAGTCATTTTTAAGAACAAGTCTTGTTCTTATTTTTACATGCTTGTAAGTGGCATAAATACCACTACAATTTGTTGTTTTATTACAAGGCCTTGTTTACATACTTTGGCTCCCAATCTTGATTCTCGACAATCACAAGATTATTTAAGCATGTTACTAACTTTTCTTCTTGTAGGATTTTTTTATTTTCTTCACTTGACGCCCAAACAAGGGGAGCTACCGTCAAGGGGAGTTAGCGATCGTGGACTAATTTTTCCACATTATTTCTTCCAATGGTTAACTTTTGTTTCGACAAAAGGGGAAAGAAGTAAAACTTAGGGCTTTCAAAACTTACATCTATTCTTAAGTTTTACTCATCATAACATTATGTTTTGTCATCAACAAAAGGGAGATTGTTAATACAAATAAACCGTAAAACGTTTATTAATATTTTACGATCTCTTTGTGTTTTGTTGATAACAAATATAATGTTGTCTTAAGTATAATTATAAGGATACATGTTATTTTGTAAAGCATTTACATATAGCCATTTAAATACAAAAATGTAGTAATTAAGCATTTGTTGTAATAGTTTATTAGGATGGGTAAAAACCATAACCCATGGACCATAACCCATGGATCTTAACCCATACCCATGAAGACTAGATACAATGTATACTTAGATACATTGAATCTAATGAAAACCCATGGACCAACCCATAACCATGACCCATAACCAAAAAACCCATGGGCAAAGAGGAGCGTTCCACGGATCCCTTGGTTTACACTAGACGGATCCCAAGTGGAAGGGATCCATGGGATCCGGGGAACAGTGAAAAATTTTGCCTATAAATAGAGAGCCATTTCTTCATTCTAACTCACCCCTCTTCTTACTAAATCTCTCATACACTCTCATTCTCTTCTAACATATAGATCACTTGATCTAGAGAGTTGTTCTTCTTTCTTTCTATTTGTGATCCTCATATAGGTCCTTCTCTAAGGCGAGATCACGAGCATTCTACAAGTCATCCAAGCAAGGGGTCCTTGATTGATTTGTCACTCCATAAGATTTCATAGCGAAGATCTTGTATTTGATATTTCACATATTTGTTGTGTAATAGTCGTGTTGGTTTGGTCCACCGTACTACGGACTCGGTATCTAGCTTTGTACCAAAAAGTGTAAGCAACGTTGTGAAGGCTTCTCCGCCAAGTGAAGGAGTTTGTTGACATAGTGCTTGAACTCTCGAGTAGGTGACTCGGGGAGTGGAGTAGGGCAAGGAAGGTGTCCTTGTAGCCGAACCACTATACATCGGTTGTGTCTTTTCTTTCCCTTCGCTTTACTTTATTTATTTGCTTTATCATTAGATCTATACTTTCTCTACATCCACAAGATCTCACATATTAACGAATCTAAAAGTTTTTGAAACTAACGTAAAATCGGCAAAACTATTCAACCCCCCCCCCCTTCTAGTTTTCCACATAATCATAAAAGTTTAAACCGTGATAATTATAATCTCAAAAATAGCAATAAGAACATTTGTTTCAAAGGTACGATATCTCGAGATTCAAAATGAACTAGATGAACAAAAACAATATATCAAAACATATTTGACCTTATAAAAAAAATCAACTTGTCTCATATATAATAGCAATACATGAAACAAACTCAACACAGATATCATGATTGTTATATATGTAAAAGAGATAAAGTATGTTTACAATAAATTTGTATATTAATGGCAACGAAATAGACAAAAATTAATTTAAAGAAATATGTTTGTACAATTATAGTTGTCATATATATTAGAGTTTCTAAATTTATATTAAATTAATTAGCACTAAAATTGTAGAATACACGTGCGGTGTTGATTCAATATAGAGGCGCGATCGGTAATATTATGAAGTTATGAGGTCGAGTGGTGACAAGAGTTTATAATTGCAAATATGAGTCGTTGATATATTTACAATATTCGGTATTAGCATATCAAGGTAACCCTTATCTTTATTTTAATTTTTATAATTTCGTGCATATGTATTAATTTAATCTAAAAATTATAATTTTATTTATAAGTAAGAACAATCATAATAAGTGTTGTATTTTGAAAAAAAAAATATTAAGTTCACGTGATATTTATTAAATTTATAAAGTTATTAAAATCGATGAAAACTTAGAATTTAACACTTAATTCTATAGAATCAAATTTAAGATTATATTATTTTATAAAGTTTTTAACTTAAACGTAAATTAAGTTAGACTATCAGACTACAACGTTATTTCAAATTTATAAAGTCTTATTAATTACTCCATTTTTTTTAGTTATTTACTTGCAACTTGGCACAATCTTTTATTAGTTTTTTCCCTGTAAAACTATTGTAATGTTGACTAGATAATCTTCAATTCTGATTTTCTTTAGCTAATCAGTTTGCTAAATTTTGAAATTTGAAAGCGAGATCTTACATTGGTCAATCAAAGACTAATTCATCGCTTTGAGTTTTCTCTTATCTTCTATTTAATAAATGAATATTCTTTTTGGCAATCAATTTTCTTTTAATCAATAGGATATATCAATTGCAAGCTCAAACCTTCTTACCGGCAATAAAAGTCAAAATTGGCTTTCATTTGGTCTAATTCATTTAAATTTCGTTCAGAGAAAAATATTTTTTTGGGTAAAAGGTCAAAGATCCGGTAAATATATTACTCCAAAAAATGTTTAAGTACAAAGGATATGGGTAAATCCCATATCTCATCCCGTTACATAGGCGGAAAAGCTTACATAACAAGATATTTCATATTCTCTAAACAAGAAAATAAACCACTACTCAAAAGATAACATTAGACTCCTATGAAAACAAAATTACTTCCTACCAAGTCCTTGGAGCTAGATACCATACATGTCATAAAAAGCATCCAAATTCCCCGAAAGATCGTAGACCTGATCCGCATAGTCATCATAATCATCTTCACGATCAAGACCACCACCAAATAGGTTCATTGACTCATCAAAAGTGTTCACAACCTCCTCTTCATCACTGTCGGAATCAATAATCTCCCCTACCTTAGATAATGGGTTAACCCTCTTAGTAGAAAAAGTAGGCGGAAAATCCTTTTTATTACCCCGAATAATCAACCTTTTTAATAGGATTACCATCATCATCTACAAGAGTAGCTTTCCCATCAATAAGAAGCTTTTTAAGCTCCCCAATTTTCTCAACAATAGGGGTAGGACCAACCTCGTTAGCTTCCATTGAATCACTCACAAGCGGTTCATGCAATGTATTACTAGTCTTTGGAGACTCATTCTTCTTTTGTTCAATTGTACTACCAGCATCCACATCCTTATTCACTTCCTTAGTAGGAATACCAAAGTCATCAATATCACCCATACTAAGGGCATCAACATTACTGGATGTAGCAACCTTCGTTCCACTCATACTAGGCGCATCAGCAGCCTTTTTCTTAGTGACATCGACTTGCTTAGGTTCAGCAGGAGGCTTTTTGGGTTGATATTGGAACTTCTTACCCACATTAGGTTTCCTAAACCGACCCAAATCAGTTGGACCACCTTGCTTACCCTTCTTCTTGTTGTTGACAGTTTGGAAACCATCATTAACACTCGTAGTAGGCTGAATAGGGGGTAAAACAGATTTTGGACAATCAACAAGAGTATGACCAAATATCTTACACGTATCACATCGAGAAGGTTTCCACTCATATTCAACCCGTATCTTCTCAATAGTCGAACCCGACCCATAAAGTATGGGTATTTCAACAGTTAGGTTATCCCTAAGTACCTCATCTTCCTTAACTTCAATCAAGCACCTAGCAAAAATATTGCGGCCCCATGATTCCTTGCACATTTGGCTAGTATAAGCATCTAACATTTTTGGCGTACCAATCAATGTAGCAAGAAGACTAAGGCCGTCATTAGAGAACATAGCAAGAGGAACATCATGGAACTTAACCCACACCGGAATGTTGGTCAAATCCTCTTTAAGTAAGTTGGTGTTCAAGGTCCATGGTTTAAGAATAATAGGAACATTTCTAATCAACCACTGACCATTTTCAAAGACATCATCAACACCTTTCTTCGAATTAAACTTAAATAAAAAGAACCCTTGGCATTCATCATAACCTTTTGTATACCATACTTAGCCCACACATTACGTACATAATAATCAACAACAGAAAAGCAATAAACACCAAGGAAATAACAATAGAGTATTCTCATACCTGGTGTTCACCTCTTCAACCACTTTCATAGGGATAGTAAGATCCACACCATTCGTTATCTTTCTACACTCCAGCCTACGAAAGTTAGACGTGTATTTCTTAGGTTCATTTGAAGTAGCACATGCATATGATGTAGAAGGTTGTTTCAAATCATTCTCGGCATTCTTCAATTGGACCTTGTGCATTACATTATCAAAATCCTTACAAGCATCCACGAAAACCTTATCAATACCATTAGTTTGGCTAACGCCACATGTGAATTAGTATCAACCTGAATAGGGGTTAGTAGCCAATTGAGGTTCGACATGCTTAGTAGCTGACCAAATAGCCTCCTCCACATCCAAAGGATTAGTGATATTTTCATTGATAGCAACGTGAACAAGTTCATCATTAGCTGGTAATACATCATGATGAGGTTGAGAGACCACACGAGAATCATAAATTGCATCAAACCAAGGATCACGTCTAGGATTATTTAGAATGTTAGGAGTAGTAGTATTACCTCCCAAATTCTTCAACCTCGGCCATGTGCCATCATCCAAATCCAACCCGTGTCGTAGGCATCGAAGCTTTAGAGTTTCGCAACACCCTAGAATTTTGCGATTCTTGAGAAACACCGGATTCCCAAGGTTCAATTCCTTTAACCTTTGCGTATGAGAACTTAATTCAACAACATCAACATGAACACTAGTACCGAGCGCTTGTGTTAATTATAAAACCCTTATTCATTTATATAAAACCTTCAGACAAGATACTAAAGTAAATGACCCAAATAACGGAAACCCTAACTTAAATAGTTATGGTGTTAAGCGTGCACATCAGAAACCTAACCACCAGCCATCACGTAAATTAATGAATAATGATCAGTATATAATAGACGAATGATCAAATCCCTAACAATAAATAAAAATCGATTAGGATAAACCCTAAATTCGGTTAAGAAAGTTATGATAACCAAGATCGATTAAACACAAAACCCCAACCAACCGTATGATTCAAGTAAAAAACGGGATTAAGTAATGATAAACACAAATGTAAATCAGTAACTCAATCAGTTAGTAACAGAAGCCAAACAATTAGATAGAGTTAGTAGGAAAACGATCAAGAATTTAGGGTTTCAAAATCGCCAAAGAGAGAGAGTTTCTTAGGGTTTTTACGTTCACAGAAAATAACCAAAAAAGAAATTTGGGGTAATTAATAGAACTTTAATTGTTAAATTTTTAAAATAATTTATATAAAGTTAAATGTAAAGTTATTAGTTTTCATAATTAATTTTATAAAATAGACAAATGCCCCCGTATACTCCTATACCCCCTAGACTTTATACTTAAAATAAACAATATATATGTTAATTTATAAATATTATTATCATTATAGACAAGATTCATGCCTATGTACGAGATTATAAATATCAAAATGAAAGCAAAAGTTATTGTGATATGTAAATGAATACACGATATTGTACGTATATGAGCAACTCATGCTATTTCTCTTTATGAGTTTAAGTAAGGATATCTTAAATGTATTTTTCTTTTTTTACTATCTACGTTAAATAATGACTCAAGTTGATCTTTTTTATAAGTTTATCCTTTGTGTACTGTACACGTCTTGAAAATTAAGATCAGCGAAAATTATTATATTTAATAGGAATATAAATATCAAAATATAATCACGGGTTACTGCGATATGTAAATAAATATATGAAACTATACATATAACAACGAATCATGTAATTCCTATTTAAAGTTTAATAAAGATGATGGATCTAAACACACACCTTGTGTTAGTGATATTTTGAGTTATATTAATAAGCACGCGGAATATACTTAGTAATACTTAGAAGATGGATTGTATGATGTAATGTAAGTAAACAGTTTAACAAAAAGCTCCAATATTATTAAGAAATAATACGAGTGATCTTGCTTATCACTAGGGTTACACCTTGAAGCTTATATGAATAATACGTTCTCTAAGCAATGACCTAGGATCTCCTTTTATAGCACAAGGAGTCCTTTACAAGATAAGTATAATCCTAACACTATAGAATATACACAAGATCTTTTCTATACTTATCAATATGGATACATAACGATTATCCTAATAGCAGTGGTAATAATGTATTGGCAGTGGTAATGAGTTTCCACTTCTAGTTTAATCTTTAGCAGTGCTAACCACAAGCGTATCAGTGGTAACTGTAGCTTTATTCCCAACAATCCTCCCTAAACTTATGATTTCTCCGCAAATCAATAAGTTTCTTCAATCTTCATTGTGCGCAAGGATTTGGGAATTCTTCCAAACACTTCACTTTCTTCTTAAATCTCGATTAGCTCTTGAGCATTGATCTTGAAGCCTATGTAACAAAGCTCGACCTTCTCATTATCTTCATGAACTCTTATTATTGTACACAAGATCACGGTGAGAGTTCCACTCGAGTGGATATTCATTCTCGTGAAACATGAATGCATCCACTCCATCGATGTAGAAACATGATGAACTTCACATGAATCATAGTAAGTACATTTAGTACCGTGACATGAACATGAAAATTTCAAATCATCATGAGCATCGGTTCATAGAGCCTTCTTAGATTAACCCATAACCGCATTTCCTTCAGTATCTTTAAGATCTTTAGCATCAAACCTTTCTTGAACTAATCTCCACAATGTATCAAGATCTTCTCCGTCACATGCTTTGATGAGTTCTTCAAACTGAATAAATGATGAAGTTTCACCACCTAGCCTTGTAATCTTCCATGTTGGAGCAAAATTGCTAGCGATAAACACTTCCCAATCAATAATAGGATGTCTAACTTGCAATGGTTCGGGATAAAAATCTTCTTCTTCTATCAATATCATTTCACCAATTGTTCTTGATGAATTTCTCGGTTGGAACTTCTTGTTCTTGACAAACTTTGTCTTCTTATATGTTTGAAGTTCACTTTCTTTGGCTTTTCTCTTCAGATGAGGATATCTTCTTTCTTCTTCTTTAGTGTTCATAGGAATAAAATCTTTATCTTGTCTTTGAACTCTGTAGTAGATACCTTCAACTTGATCATCACTCATCCCTTTGAATTGATGCCTTTCCAGCCACCAACTTTGCAACAATAATCTTTCATCATTGCTATAACTTGTGCCTTAGTTGGTTGTCTTGGTTTCTTTTGACCCTTCTTGACTGAAACAATAGCATCTTGAAGTGCTTCATTATTCTTCATTTGAATGAATTCTTTTAACTGTGTTGTTCTTTATTCTTCAGTTAAAGACTTATCTACAACTAGGTCAATTGCCTTCTTCTTGATCACTAGATCATTAGTAATCAAGAACTCAATCTCTTGTTCTATAGGTACATAGTCGAACTCGGAGTCTTTTCTCTTAATATTGTAGGTGGAATAGTGGAAATTGGATTTACATCCATTGGATCAGTGGTGTCCATTATGCCCAGCCTTTTAGCCTCCATGAAGTCTGCAATCTCTATCTCCTCTAGTCTTTTCTTATTAGCAACTTGATCTTCATTGATCTTTCTAGCAACCTCTGCATCATGAGCAATTTGAGCTTGTTCTTTCTTTGAAATCTTTCTTTTGGTTGCTCTTCACCTGCACAACTTCTTTACCTTTTCTTTCTTCCTTTTCAATTTCTTCACCGCGGTGGTAATCTCTTGTCCAAAGGTGGAAACTCTTGGCTCTGCAGTGGAAACTGTATCAGTGGTAAAATCTGCAGTTGCAGTACTAAAAATTTCTTGCTCTAGTTGTTGTTGAGGAACTTCTTGAGTATCGCCTTCCTCAAGACATTTACTTGAAACACCTTCATCTCCAAAGTCAATTCTCCTCCCTTGTTTTCAAAGATCTGCTTTCCTCCCTGTTTGGGATAATTTCCCAAATCTTTATTGAAATCTTCTGAATCACCATTATCAGGTAAGGATGGAGATGATATCACAATCCTTGCAGTTTTCCTTTGCTTCAACCCCTGCAACTCTTCCTTCAAGGTCTGAATCTCCTCTTTCAAATGTGTAATATCCTTGGCATGCTGCTTCTTTACTTGTGCCAAGTCTTGTTCCAGAGATTCAACCTGCTTAGTTAGTTTGGTACAAAGTTCCATCAAATCCATTTGTTGCCCACTGCCCTCAACACTTCCAACTGTGTGACCTGTTGGGAGAGGTGAATCATAGGGCATTGGCTCAGATTCCTCCCTAGTTGGACTAGATTGAAGCCTGGAACCACCACTGCTTGTTCCTAAACCAAAAGGATCAGGAACATGTTGTGTTGTAATGGGAGGAGTTGGTTGTTTATGCCTCCTCTCATAGGTGTGAGAAACTGGTGGAGTGTAATCAATGTTTGGAACTGTAATGATGGGTGAGTTTTGTACCTGTGAAATCTTTGCAAGCATTTGAGGAAAAAGAGGTGTAATAATCCTATTGCCATCTTTGTTCATGTTTTGAAAAACTTTAGGCTTAAGGCAACGGATTTTATAAACTCTTGTATGGGGTTACAGTTGAAATTCATTTAACACAGCTTGCACAAACCTTGGATACATCAAACATTTTGTTGAACTCTTTACATTGCCTTTCATACTTGTGAAAATATAGTTTGACCAATTAAAAATCCTATCAGTGGCTAGACAAACCAAAGGGTAAGCCATTGTTGAACTGAATTGTTCATAAGATGTTTTCTTAGGACTTAGGCAATGTAACAGAGTATGTATTAAAAATCTCCAATGAGGACAGAAATCACTCTTTTTGAAAGTAGCATATTTGTCAGTGGTATCATACCCCATGGAAGCAAGATGTGCATGAATTTCTGGCATAGGTAATGTGATGATACCATTGAGATCATCCAGTTGGAGAATTCTCCTCAAGGATGCCTTAGTAACATCAATAGTTACCTCATCCACAGTGGCTCTAAGAGCATCCATTGTTTCATGTGTATCTCTATTTTCAATGGTTATGGACTGAACAGAAGTCCAAAACTGTTTGATTTGAGAGATATAGATTGTGGGATTAAGAAGTAAAGCATACCTTATATGGGTAGTATTTAGAAAGTCCACAATCTGATGAAAAACAGGGCCACTCTTCTCGTTTAACTTTTCCAAGTAGGCCACTTGGTTGTGCTCATCTGCAAAAGTGATAGGTGCCATAGAATCTTTTGATGAAAAATATATTATGTCAGTAAGAATTGAATAAATAACTCGCCAATTGAGAGAGAAAGATATATAGGGGTAGGGTTTAAGAGTTTTGCACAAGAAAGATTATCTAAGGAAAAGATTTATCTTTAGAAGATAAATAACAATAAGGAAAGTAGATAATCTTCTAAAAATTTTACCTTATATATATGGAAAGCAATTTCTCTTCAACGGCTAGTAAAAATTAGTTCTTGACACAACAGCTTGTAACGGCTAGATCAACGATGGTAAAATAACACTTTGTCGATGGAAACTGTGAACTAGCAATGGTAATTTTTCACAAAAATTTTCAAAGAGCGATGGTAAAGAAAAACATATAAAATTGGACTTCTCTTTTATCATAGTTTTTAGCAAACTACCAACTATCAACGGATTTGAGATGTCTTTACCATGAGCCGTATGCTATGGACTAGCCAACTTTTAATCATAAAGAATATGGTGAGTTGATAACCATATAGTTTTGGTAAACTATCAACCATAAACGGATTTGTTAAGTCTTTACCAAGAGTCGTTTGCTCGGACTAGTTGATTCTTATGTGGATTAGATATGGTGAATCAATAACCATTTTGTAAGATATTGGATTTCACATACACATCAACCCATAACACAAAGTAGGTGTACAAGAGTTTTTAGAGAGAAAGTTAGAGGTTTAGGGAACTTTAGTGAGAGAAAGAAAATCTTATTATGAGCTCCAACTCTCTACCTTGGAAGGTAGAGAGTATTTATAGTCTTACAATAAAACGCACACAACGGGTCATGGATCGGGCATACATGGGTAAAGACCGTCCATCCTCCACGGTGTTACTTAACTAAATACTACTTAGATTAAAATAACTACGACTACGAGCTTTCTAAATATTACATATACTTGAGGTGACCGACTCTTTAATACACGGAATTTCTAATTCCTAACAATCTCCCCAAGGGAGGCCACCTCAAACATAGACTAAAATTACATTGAATACAAACAGATATTACATTAACAATTGTTCTTGCATTCTTGATGTAGTACATTGCTCAAGCTCGTAGTCATTGATTCTTCTCATTGCATGTTTGGTTAATCCAAGTGGAGGTCTTTACTTGATCCACGTGATAATAATTTTGAGCCGACTTTTGAGATCATCACCTAACAAAAATCTCGAGACATCTATTGTGGTGTTGGTATTATGTGATGTTGTGACTTTCGGATCGACATGCTCACATTCGGATCATGATATCTTCTCATCGAGTAGCGGAAGCTTTCGTTGATTCATGATATTGGCGTGACATAAGCGGAAGCATGGGGTGAAAATATCGAGTCATTGATGCACTTATCATGATTTCTTGAGAAATGAATGTATTGTGTGAGAATGCGGCTATGGATTTACCGCTTCATTCGATCACCGCAAAAGTCGGGTGTACCGCATACAACAGATTAGCAATAAAGCGCACGAAAGTGTCTTTGATCACTTCGTTGAATTGAGGTACACGCCCACGGTTCCCGTTGATCGATTACAAGTACCGCCTATGATCGGTATAATTCAAGAATTTCCTTGACGAGGTTTCGCAATGCTCTAGTCGTTCTCAAACCGAACGTCTCAAAGAAGACAACACGGAGTGAGTGAACCAAATGAATAAAGATTCACCGATTGATGAAAAGATATTTGAAAAACAATCGTGTATTGCTCAATAGAAATTTTTTGCAATACAACGAAGGTTTTAATGAAAATCAATTATCAATCATAAAACACCTTTGATTTGAAATATTCGACACGGTCGATGTGCTAAAGAAAAGGGTTTTTTAAGCACAATGATCGGTTATTCAAAGGTATCCGTCAATCCATAACTCGAACCGTGATTGATTCAAAAGATTGAATCACCCCATTGTTTCGCTCGCTTGTCACATGGTTGATCTATATGATAGATCTCACATGCCACTCACCGTGAGCTTGTTTGATGTTGGCTCGTAAGGCTTTCCATCTTCATTGTGAATATGTTTGCATATCACTCGGATGTTCCGCAATACCACAAGGATAATGCGTGGGACTCAAGATATAATCTCTCTTCCACATTGTGTGAAAGAGAGTCTTCATTGAAAGTGTCCTAATGAGATTTATAGATGATCTCGTGGCTCTAGACTAAATTTGTGCATATTTGGATCCTGTAGACGGAGACTAGGGAGAGGTCTCCTTCTTCAATATCAACGATCTCTAAGAGAAAGTCGATAGATAATGTAGGTTCCCGTGAGAATGAAACAAGCCCGTATAAGAGGAACTTGAGTGGTTTGGGAAGTTGTAGTGCAGAGCGCCACCGGGTCCATGACGCCTTGTCTTCAATACCGATGTTACCATCGGTAGCATATGAATTGTACCCTTTCGCCTCTATGGTTGAATAAATGGAGGCTATTTCTTTTCACCCTTTTCTCATTCAATTCTTTTTCATTCTTCAACCCCTTCGATTGCTTACCGAGACTTCATAGCTAGAACCTTGTTGGGTTTATTCCAAGACTAGCTCTGTCTCGATCCGCACTCTTCCCATTTCTCATTTTCTCCTTTTATCATCATACCTAAGGACTTCTACACTAACTAGTGGATTGTCCTGGGTAGATCCCTCCGTTCAGCGGATCATGGGAACAAATACCTAACCTTATCATCCTTATATCACTTTGTACATAAAGTAAATGTGGTCGGTCTATTTGGTATTGTTCATCGCCATTTGAACCAATTGAAAACCATTTGAAAATCAATCCGGATACTTGTGATATATTATCAAAGCATTTTGTACCGAATTGTTTTGATATTTTTAGAACAAGAGCTCCCCTCAACATGTGCATCAAATGTTTGAAATCGTTTTGCACACGGAGGCAAGAGAAAGAATTTAACTTCTTTGATTACCATTTTCTAAAGATATCAACATCACTTCCTTATCAAAACAAGTAGATAAAGCATTTTAGGGAAGGATGAGGTTTTCATAATTTTGCTCCCCCTCAATATGTGCCTCATATTTGAAAATGTTTTGCACATATTAGGAAAAGACTGCACATTGAGATAAATTGATCACGTTTCAACTATTTGTGGTTTAAAATAGATGCTCCCCTCAACATGTGCATGGAAATTTTGAAATCGTTTGGCACATGTGGAAGGAGAGCTTGTACATCCTTATAAAACCATTTACCGAATTATCGATTAAATCCAATTTAAATCACAAATTCTCCCCGATCACAATTATCAAATCCTTTGAGATTTGAGATCTCTTGTAGATTTAAATTGATTTTGAAAGCTTTAAGGAGAATTGTGACTTGATTATGAAAGCGTTTTAACCGATAAGGATCGATTTTAAGACTTTAAACTCCATTGATTAAACATGCATGAATATCTTTTGAAAACAATTGAATGACAAATAACTTTTTAATTTAATTGAAATCATTCTCCCTCAATCAATGACAAAGGTTGTTGATTGAGAGATAGATATTTTGACAAATAAGTCGAGATGATTATCAAAATAGAGTACTAGTTATTTTTCAAAGCGCTTAGTTTTCAGAGATAAATGTATATAGAATCGAGCATGGAATTTTGAAAACATGATAAAGCGTAGCTCGTTCTTTCTTTAAAAAGCGGGTTCTTGCCGAGATGACAATAAACCATTGTTTCTCTTTCTCTCAAATTTTTTTTTATAAGAATTGAACAACATCTAAAGTCCCATGTCATTCTTTGAATGACAAAGACAAAGACCGAGATATTATCGAATCGAGAAAACATGACAAATTGACAATATTTTTGAAGAATTTTGAATTTTCGTGATTTTTATGGATTTTGAAAGTTTTATAATTTTTATTTGATTTTTGAGAGTTTTATAATTTTGTATTTTGTTTTCGAATAAATATTTACAAGAGATAGATGAAGATAGACCTTTACTCCTCGCCTTCCTCCCGAAGATGTTTGAGTGTTTCGTTGAAGGCTTTTCAAGCCAAGACGTGGAAGAATAAACTCAAACGTTCTCTTGGAAAAGCTTTGGTGAAGATGTCGCTAACGATAATCGGTCCTCACAAAATAGAGTTCCACCACACCTTTTTCCACTTGTTCCACGATGAAATGATGTCGAATGTCGATATGCTTAGCTCTTGAGTGTTGAACGTTATTGCATGAAAGAGCAATAGCACTTTGATTATCACAAGACGTAGGATTTTGTTGAATACAAAGCCATAGTCGGTTGATTGAGATCTCATCCAAAGGATTTGAGCACAACAAGATGACATGGCTATGTATTCTGCCTCTGTAGAGGAAATAGAAGTACTCATTTGCTTCTTTGAAGACCACTCACAAGCTTATCACCCAAAACCGAGCACCTCCGCATTTATGACGAGTATCTTGACATCCTGCATGATTAGCATCTCGATAGGTCGTTAGTGACATACCGGTGTCCTTCGGTACCAAAGTCCCATATTGATGGTTCCTTGGAGATACCGAAAGACCCGCTTAACCGCTTCAAGGTGCTTTTAGTAGGCTTAGCACGGTATCTAGCACACACGCAAACAATGAACAAGATGTACGGTCTACTAGCCGTGAGGTACATCGTGATCCAATCATACTACGATATTTTATTTGGTCTACCATGATCCCCGAGTGGTCCTCATCTAGTTTAGTTCGTTCAATCATGGGAGTGTCAACAGGTCACTTGAATCAAATCCAAATTTCTTTAAAATCTCATTTGCATATTTAGATTGATTTATGAAGATGCCTCCGGACTTTGTGAAATTTGTAATCCCAAGAAAATGACATTTGTCCCATCATTGACATTTGAAATTTTGAACCCATTTCATTTGAAAACGGTCACACTCATTGGGGTCATTCGAGGAAAAGATGATATCATCAACATAAATTTGAACATGAATTAAATGTTTGCTCGACTTCCGGTGAACAATGTTGGATCAATGCTCCTTTGCTAAATCCGTAGATAGAAGAAACTTTGATGAGTATCATACCATGCCCTCGAGCTTGCTTTAAACCGTAAAGAGCCTTCTTCAAATGATAAACGTGAGAAGGATGCTCTTGATTCACAAATCCTTCAGTTGGCGACGACGAGCGACTTTTTAAGATCTCCGTCGTAAATGCCGCCTTTACATCCATTTGATAGACTACCATGTTCTTACTAGCAAGATTAGCCAAAAGATTCGATTGCCTTGATTCGAGCAACAGAGCAAAAGATTCTTCAAAGTCAATACCCTCCTCTTGACGGTATCCTTTAGCAACTAATCGAGCCTTTTCTTCAACACATCACCATGCTCATCAAGTTTCACTTTGAAGATCCATTTTAGAGCAATAATCATAGCACAATCTGAGGCGGTACTAACTCCCATACATCAAGTCGATCAAACTCATGAATTTCTTCTTGCATGGCATTGAACCAACTATCTTCATTCATGGCGGTTTTAACATCTTTTGGTTCGATCTTAGAGAGTACGGAGTTGAAGAAGCACCATAAGGCATCGGTTGCAAGTTGTTTCCGTGTGGATACCGGACGAGAGGATTTCCAATGATGTTGTCTAAGGGATGATCGTGAGTCCATTTTCTAAGGTGTTCATGTGGAAGTTGTTGAGGACCGAGGTAGCAGAGTCGATGTCTCTGAAGAAGATGGTTCGATGATGATTCAGAGCAAATATGTTTTCAAATGGAGCATCTTCGTGAGTAGCAAAGGATTAACTTCATCATTGATGCGTAAACAGCTCCATGATGTACATTCAAGATTGATGATTTGTTGATGAGATCGAGTTATCGCAAAGCAGTGCTTCTTGACTTAATGATATTGAGACCGAAGGATTGACTTCATTCTCGTGGATATGAGCAGCCTCTGTTGTGGGAATTGTCAGTTCAATAGCACTTGGCTCATAAAGTTCATCAAACATCGGATCAAACAATTTCTTCAAATCATCTTCATTGGAGGTACATATGGAATAGCTGGAGAGGAATTTGGTACAAGGATGAACCAATGGGACTGTTTTGAGGTGCAGTCCGAACTTGATTGTCCAGAGCCATTTGACCGGTCACCATCAAACGTGACGTGAATTGTTTCCATGATATTTCGGGTTCTCTTGTTGTAGATTCAGTATCCTTTTCTGTTTGGGGCATAACCTAAAAATACTCCAATGTCTGCTTTAGCTTTAAGTTTGCCTAAATCTTAGCCCTCATTAGTTGGATAACACAATGGACCGAACACACGAAGGAATGAAAGATTAGGTTTTCTGTTGTGGAAAAGTTCATATGGTGTTTTTCCATGAGCAGTGTGAATCGTGGATCGATTTTGGGTGTAGCATGCAATGGGCGACGGCTTCACCCCTGTAGAAACATTGGAACTTTTGAGTAAATCAAGATTGTCCTTGCGGCTTCCACAAGAGTTCGATTGCGTCTTTCAACTACACCGCTCGCTTGAGGAGTTCGAGGAACACTTCTTTGATGACCGATTCCAATACTTTCATAAAACTCACTAAGTTGTTTGTTAACAAACCCGCCCATTGTCTGCTCGGATGATTCTCGATCGCTTTGTTAAGACGAACTGCACTGTTTGATGATTTTGATGATGATATCCGAGTTTCATCCTTTGTCTTTAAGAACTTTACCCAGTGAATCTAGAGAAATCATCAACCACAACTAACACATATTTCTTCCCAATGATATTCTCGCACTCTCATGGGTCCACATAAGTCCATGTGAATTGTATGAAGAACTTCGTGATGAGTTAGTAGGTTTGGGTTTATGGGCATACTTCTTGCTTTTTCCAATTGGCATGTCGAACAAAGATGATCCTTTTCATACTTAAGTCTAGGTAAACCTACAACTAAGTCCTTTCGGAGAGATCATTGATGGTGCCAAGTTCAAGTGATTGAGACGACGATGCCATAACCATGACTTTGTTTTAGAAGCCTTTGACAACAAGCAAATTGGAGAAGACTTCATCATATCTTCGATAGAGATGGTGTATAGATTTGAACCACGTGAACCTCTCAAAAGTTCCTTACCATCAAGTTCTCTAATGAAACAAGTATGTTTTCTCAAGGCTACTTCTAGATCGAATGCGAATTGACCAACGAGAACAAAGTTATGACCAAGACCTTCTACGTAATATACCACGGAGATAACACTTTTACCAACAACATAATCTCCATAACCCATAATTGCATCGAAATGATCATTCCCGAACCTAATCGTCTCCGATGAATTTGCTCACGAAGTTCATGAACCGTGACCGTCGCCATGATCATATGCTTGAACAACTGAGTCCGTGTACCACGTAACAATTTGAATGATCCGCAGCTGAACACGACAAGAATGGATAATCGATAATTGGGATCCCCATGCAAGAATGGGTTCCATTTGGTTAGTAACAATGGTTGGAACACCCACATCGTAAATAGAGGCATTCATATCGAAATTGATGCAATGGGATCATTATGAATAGATGCAAGATTAGTGTCTCAGATTGCCCTATTCAAAGTGTACTCACTTCTTAAGGGAATAGTTCTACCAAGAGGCATCCATTTTCTAGTAAGCGTTGCTGATTAACCTTATGGCCCATGGTATCCATTGATAACCTATCTTACTAAATGTTCTTCCTGTGGGTTTCCACTATTTTCTAACTCTCTTTCGCCTTTGCCTTTTAGCCTTTTTAACATGATTATTTTCATTAGTAATGTTAATCGGGAGTATGACAATTAGACAAAACATTCACACCACATTCATGATTAGAAACAAATTCAAGCGACATCATTACAAGGAATGCAAATAGTATCGAATTGAATTAATTACAAGACGCCTATGGCTAATACTAGAATCAACATGATTCGCTTTATTCGACTCAAGCTTAAAGTTCCTAGGTTGGTCTTCTACTCTCTTCCATCGCACATTCTTAGCTTCATGAGGTCCTATCATTCCTTGTATTGTCTTGAGACTTTGACCGCCGCTTTAATGTCACCGATTACTCAGAGGGGAATGGGAACATTAGTTGGTTTTGCTACTCTTTTCATCTCCTGCTTAGATGTTCGGGATCCGAATTACATGCAGCACACTAAGGTTCACTTTCTTAACACTAGAAGTGTCGATTTGTACTCCTAGAAGGCACACTAGAGTTCGCTTTCTTAGCATTAACGAGATCCGAATCGAACTACTTAAAGGCACACTAAGGTTCACATTCAAAACATTGGGCATCGAATGAATATCATACTTGGCACTAGGCATCGAACATGGAATCAAAGGATTAACTCTCTCACCTAAGGACTTTGGGCATATTGTGATTAAGCATTCTAGAATTTCTTGAGATCGTTTGGCATATAAGCATGCATGCCCAATTGCATTGTCAAGTGGTTTCTCTAATTTATCCTCTTCAACAATCTCACGTAGACTTTCTAGACAATCCTTAAGGGATGAGAAATATGTTTGAATAGCAAGTTTGTTATTCCCGAGATGAGGGAACATATTTCACGAGATAAAGCATATTTATTACAAGAGTGTACCTTTGATACACCATTCTCCCCATTGGTCATTGGCATTTTCCCTTTACCCGCTCTTCGATTCTCAATTTCCTTTTGCAATGAAGCTATTTGTTCGTTGTTTTTGTTACGAGTGACCTTTATTGATTCAAATAACTCATTGAAATGACGTTTAACCTTTTCATTTTCTTCTAGGAAACTTTTGTTTTCCTTTTGTAATGCATTTACTAAGTTTGAAGATGAAACGTTTGAGAATTCGAGAATCTAAAGGAGGATGCATTTGGGAGCCTGTCACATTGTTCTTTTGACCCTTTAATTGAGAGATTTGGGCTTTCAATTTTCGATCGTGTTACAATGAGCTTGAATCATTCATCACGCTTATTATTTTGAAAACTCGATCAAACTCGGAGCATCCGAGGATGTCTTGATATTTGAAGTTTTGACATTTTCTTTAAGATGTTGATATTTTAGTTGTAAATTAAAATGCTCAACCTCTAGTTTAGAAAAATGTTTAACCAAATTGTCGTGATCATCCGGTTCAATTTTCTCATTTAGTTTAGAATTATTCTTTTCAAGCTCAATGACACGATCATGGGAGACTTTCAGGCAACAGATAATTCATGAAATTGAGAAGCATTAATGGAACAGTTTGTAGCAAAGAAAACACATCTTGAATAATACATTCGTAAATAAGAGTCTCATTTAATGTATGCAAGTTCTTCCTCTCAATCTCATTATATTTTAGTGCTCGCTCATAGTCACTAACCTCAATTATAATTGCATCAAACTCCTTTTCCATTTCTTTAATGTCTAAGTTCATTCCTTTTAAGACTTTCAAAATGATCTTTTAGTTGTTTAAAGAAAGGCATGACTTCGCTTAAATAACATTCTTTGTTTGCTCAAACCCCTTTCCCCTTCGCTTATACCAGTGGGTGTGATCCTTTTCTTACAAGTTTTCTCAAAATCAACAAATAGTTGAAAAATAACATATTGACCGATTAAGGTCTTGCTTTTCGTGGCAATAGTCCTCGGTACTAAATGCATTGGTGTATTTGGAGGATACACGATCGTGAAGGCATTTTCCTAAAGGAAGGGTTCGTTACAACAAGATTCTCTGCCTTTTGCTTATCTAAATCCTTTTCCGAACACTTGTTCGGTGTTAACAACGTCTGAGGCTTAAACATGTTCAAGGAAATCCAATTCTCCTTCTTGTAATCATGGGGTGTGATCTTTATTTTCTTCTCTTTACATTTAGGATCATCTAATTTCTTGTTCATCTTTTCCCTAGTGACTTCATCTCGATTTCTTATCTTCCTCAAGCACTCAACGCAACTAGGTTTCTGCCTAGGTTTAAGGATTTCATTGCCATCATAAAGAACCTTATGAGCATTTCTAGCCTTTTTAATGACCTCTGGATTTGGTTCCTCAACAAGGGGAATGCTATGCTTATCACTTAAGACTCTATGCTTAGTGAGCGATCTAATGGTATTTCCTTGTACGCACAACTTATTTTCAAGCTTGTTTTTCAAGGTTTTAGATTAGAAAAATCATTCAAAAGTTTTGATTCCTTAGCACCGAATTCTCGCTAAGCATTTTAACATTTTCTTGAAGTTCTTGTTTTGCTTAGCAGCTTTAGAAAGCTTTTCTTGTAAGGAGTTTAACTCTTGTTTTAATACTTCTTCTCTAAACCTACTTTTTCTAATAGTTGCACGCATTTGGTCATCCATTTCCTCGCTCACGGGTGGTCAACTCAAATTTTGCACGTTGTTCATAAATAGCAACACGCTCTTTATAGGCATTCGCCTCGTAGATGGCAGAATCATCGAGCACATGCAGTGAATTCATCAAAACATAATCATTATTGACCGCAGAAGATGCATCACTTGGTACAATCTCACTTTCACTTTGTATCACATATTGATCATATGGGACAACATTGATATTACCCATATTTTCAATATCTCATTCAATAAACACAGCTTGATTGTCTTCGTTATGTATCTTTTGCTCATCAACTTCACCGTATAATTTTAATACCTCGAGAAATGATTTTGTCTTTGGATGGACCAGCTTGTGGTGATGGAGATACTTTAGGAGAGACCATTGGAGAAATGCTAGCCATGAAGATGGTTTGTGCGGTGGGTTCTTCATCAACATCGTAGTCGTATGCATCACAATCGCCTACTTGAAAGGCATTCGATGATTATGGCCTATCTCCGAATTGGTTGCTCATCCACATCTGCATCATATGTCTTAGCATTTCCCTCACCAATAACAACAACTCCTCTTCATCCAAAGCGCACCATTATCCCGAGCTTGCACAAGCAACATCTTATCCTCAAATACTCGGCATTCCGAGGCGTTTTGGTGATGTGCGCTCCTTGCAATGTGTCCTCACCTCCACAATTGTAACATTTGATTGGCTTTGCTTGACCCCGATTTCCATTCCTTCCTCTATTCGATTTGCAAGATAACCTCTACCAGCTCCACCTCTTGCTTGTTCAGATCTGTCGTTCTTGAACCGGCCGCACCATAACCTTCCCATCTCCGACAAAGGCTTGATTATGTGGATTGGAAGTAGTTCTGAGATTGTTGTTGGTGTGTGGAAGAGAGTTCATGTTTTGACTAATCGGAAGAGCTAGTTGATTAATGAAGTTTCAGCGTGTGCATCAAAGATCAACTTGTTTGAACATAGGATCGGGAATGAGTTTGTGATTACCATTACCCATGGGTATGACTTGTGAGGCTTTGGTTGTGATTCCGATGTTTGAGTAGAAGGCGCTTGAATCATTTGAAGAGCTTGTCTCTCCCGGTTGGTTTTGAATTGATTAAGAATCCTTTTTCAAACATAGCATGTCTCTCATTACGAAGGAGGAAGGCATAGAGTTGCTCATAGTTTGTATTCTTCAATCCTTTGGTTAGCTTTACGAGGTGACAAACTTGTGCCATTCGGGATTCATGTTGTTCACAAACTTTGAGTTCGCTTGAATGTTTGGCATAGTCATTCGATGTTCCTCATATCATTCACAAGCTTGTGGAATCTCACATAGTACTCATAAACACTTTCATCTGGTTTCATTTGAAGTGTTCAAATTCATCATAGAGTTGTGATTCTCATCCTTCCATAGTTAATTCGAACACGAGAGAAGCATCTTGACATTATCCCACACCGCCTTTGCTTCGTGTTCGATTGATCGCCTTGTAGATATCTTTTGGAAGACCTTGAAGTACAATGTTAAAGCCCCGATATCGACATCGAATCTCTTTTCTCCTTATCATCGCGCTCATCATATGTCTTTGGTCCATCAATTCCATAGATCATTGTTCCATCTTCAATTGTATCAATTAAGTCTCTAGTAGTCTCAACCCGATATGGTCCTTCATCAATGGATTTGAGAATGTTGACTCCATTTTCCTTTCCAAGACAAGACAACCGATTAGTTGAGCCCAAGAGTCGTAGTCGGCTTTTGTCAAGCATGGGTGGACAAGTATCTCGAACCACCGCTTGAACATCCTCGAACAATGAGTGGAGATGATTGTAGGAACGTTGGTAGACATGATGAAAGATTAAACGGGATTTTATAACTCTATGATTAAACCGAAATAGATTCTTTCACGGATTTTACTAAATCAAGAGAAAACCGTATTCAAAGGATATCACCCAAGTCGCTAGGAAACCTTAAACCAAGTCGCTAAGTGCCAAGTCGCTATATAACAACTCGCTACAATCCAAGTCGCTAGCAAAATTTTGACAATTGCTAAGCACCAAGTCGCTAATTTGTCAAGTCGCTAAATAGCAACTCGCTAGGTACCAACTCGCTACACCAAGTCGCTAACAATATAAAGTACAAGTCGCTAACTTACACCAAGTCGCCACGTAGTGTAGAATCCACTATGTGTACTTTTGTCGACTTGTCTCAAGAGACAAGTCGCTAGCTCAACTCGCTAAGACCATAAACAACAACTCGCTACCAAATAACAAAGCAAATCGCTACCAAGATAAACTATCTCGGCTCAAGTCGATAGCTAGAAAATCACAAAACACAACTTTTCAATCCAAAACAACCCAACCACGATGATTCAAGCCTTCAAAATCAAAACCTAAACACTTGTGATGATTCTAAACACAAAAGTACTATCAAAATTCAAACTTTAACACTAGAAATCACCCAAATGATGCAAAACCACTAAACTTTTCAAACTCAAAACCACCTAAAACCACTAGAAATCCAAAGATATGTAAGAGATGATCTAACCATGGCTCTTGATACCAATTGTAAGATATTGGATTCACATACACATCAACCCATAACACAAAGTAGGCGTACAAGAGTTTTAGAGAGAAAGTTAGAGGTTTAGGGAACTTTAGTGAGAGAAAGAAAAATCTTATTATGAGCTCCAACTCTCTACCTTGGAAGGTAGAGAGTATTTATAGTCTTACAATAAAATGCCACACAACGGGCTGTGGATTAGGCATACAGTGGGTAAAGTGTTGGAATCACTCCTAAACAGTATTTCAAGTATTTATATTTCATATGTAATAGGTAGCTTTATTATGGCCTTTATGTTTGTTTAAGGTCCAGCTTATGTAGAAGCCCCATAAGCTGAGGCCCAAGCCCAATAAGGAATAGGGAAGGAGAGGGAGTGTTGCCCTAGCTCCTTGCCTATATAAACTATTGTAAACCCTCATTTGAGGGTTGGTTGTTCAAGTTATTCTTTCATTCACTCTCACTACGCCTAACCATACTACTCATATTGTGTGTTTGTGTTTGATACTTGTTCATCCGCCTTTATCTCTTCTCTTATAAGCTTGTGTTGTAAAACTAGTGACCTAACAGTGGTATCAATCGCCAAATAGTTGGGTGTACTCGTTTGTTTTTGAAGTTTTGGTTTGGGTCTTACGCGGAAAGATAACACAATCTTTAGTACGCTTAAAACTAATTTTTACACTTTTGAATCCAAGATTCTTGTACTTTCAACGTTATTAGGTGTTAAACTATTGGTTTTGGCAAAAGTTTGGAACTTTACGTGTTTTTCCTTGTTTTTAAGCTTGTTTTTGTCGCAAGTGTTATACTACGCCGTGAATCGCTTTTAAGTGCTTTGGATCATCAAGTTTCACACTTTTGTGTTATTTCGTGTTATTGAAGCTATTTCAACACACAAAACCGGTTTAGAAACACATTTGGATAGAATCAAAGTTACGAGTAATCTTACGCAGTAACAAAACCCTAAAATTACGCGTAAGACTTTCCTTGGTTTGATCTTCAATTTTCCGGTTTATTCCGTGTTTTCTTACTTGGATAAGTCCGAAAATACGTCGACTTTGGATATCTTTTGCCTTGTGAAGTGTAAAAGATCACTTGGGATAAAACCCTAATCTTACGCTTAAGCATAAAGCTTACGCCAGAAAATCTTTCGCTAAGATTCATCTTACGCGAGACTTAGTCCCACGCATAAGGTAATCCTCGCCTAACTTTCTACGCCTAACTTCATCGCTTACGCGTAACTTTAGTCTTTTTTCCCTGCCACGCCAGAAGCTAAATCCCACGCCAGAACTATTCTTGTTACGCCGTAACATTTGGTGTTTTACGCATAAGTGCTACTTGGTTCTTGTCATTTCTACGCCTAAGGATACTTCATCAACAAAGGTTCATTCGACTACAAAGATCCATTCTTACTACACAAGTTTATCATCATGTCTCAACCACCATACTCTAACTACTTCCCTCACACTTATAATCATCAACAACAACAACAATTAACTCCACAACATCAACAATGGAATCAACAACAAGCCATTTATCAACAACAATTTAATCAAGAACATACTCCACAACTTGGTACAATTCCACAACCACAAATGGTTCAACCACCACCAAGTCTTCAAACTCTACCCTACACAAACGATTTCAATCAACATCCATCACGAAGCATTATGAAGGAACCCACTTGGTTTGCAAAGATGTGTGAAGCTTTAAGCGACCAACAATCAATTCATGAAGTCGGATCACTTGATAGACCTCCAATGCTCACTCCAGAAACTACGATCAATGGGTGATAAGGTTCTTTAGGTCCGTGATCCAAGAAACCACATGGAAAGTTCTTAAAGAAGGTTATCTTGGAAGGTCCATTTGAGATGCCTCACCGTCATTGTACCGGAGATCCAAACGCAGCTCCACCAAGAGATGAACAAACCAACATTGCTACTGCAGCGATTTAAATCCTACGTAACTTCTACACTATGAAGGCGATGAACTTGCAATGGAATACATCCTTTTAGGATTACCAAACCCAATTCTTCGTAGTGTTGATGCTCAAAAGACCGCACAAAAATGTGGGATCATATTCGCTTCTTTTGGAAGGATCTCATACTCAATCAGAGGATTTGGAATCCAAAATTTACTTGGCTTATGAACACTTCATGATTGAACACGAGAGACACTAGAGTCCTATCATCATCGATTTTCGAGATATCATCAATGATTTGGATAAACACAACATCATCATGCCAAGAATTGCAAAGAATACTAAGTTCCCGAGTAGTCTTGGTCCGAATGGGAGAAGTATGTCATTTTTCTCCGCTCAAGCGAAGAATATGCATCATTCTACTTATGGATTGTTGTACGATTACTTGAAGCCTCATGAGAAGGAAGTTGATCGGGAAAGGATTCTCCGTGCTTAAATTGCTAAACAATCACAACCGGACAATCAACAACTTGCCTTGTATGCTCAATGTAATTATCCTCTCAACCAAAGAACTCAACCAACTGCTTCCAACACACCTTCACAAAGAACAACCTCAACCTCAACAAAATCAATTGGTTCCATACAAGAACAATGCTCAAGCATATGTCGGTAAAACTACCGAGGAAACAGATCCGTTCAAGCATTGCAACAAGGATTTGTGATGATTGCTAATGCTTTTGGCCGTTACACCAACAAATCCAACAATCGTATTCGCTCCTCATCTAACACACGGACTCAAGTCATTGTGAACAATGGACGTGTTGAAGTTCGAATCGTGAATATGGTCGCCGATGGGCGGTGGTCAAGGGTTTAATGTCGTGGTAGGAATAACAACAGAGCTCAAGTGGTGGAAACGGAAATGCTCAAAATCGGTTAAATGGTCTTCGATGCTACAACTGCAATGAGAAGGACACTGGCTAATGCATGCCCAAAGCCAAGGACTAGGGGCGTGCTTATTTCAAAGAGGCCTTACTTTTGGCTCTTAAGGATGAAGTGGTGGATCTCTCACAACCAAAGAACGAGCTTTATGGCGATGCGGACTCGATGATGATATGGAGGATTTGCAGCGAATGCAAATGTTATGTTGATGGCTAATATGCATGAGTCGCACATGAGTGATACAGCCCGAGTATGACACCGATGGCTTGTCTCGTGTACCGAACAAACCATCATCATATCTCGAACTAATATCTCCGCCAATATCTCGAATCCGCACGGATCGACGGTTCAAAATGAGTCTTCTACATCTTCTTCGATGATTATCAAGTTAACCTCAGTAGTTACATTTGACGATCAAGATGACCTTATGGTCCCCTTGATAATCAAATTGACTCCGTGGTCGCATTTCGAGGATCTAACGAATGATCATGTTGAGACTCACGTTGAACAAGATGATCTGTTGCCTCATCCGGATTTTGCTCGGTTAATTCAAGACCATAAAATCAAAATGGAGGAATGTTATGCATTAAATCAATCCTTAAAAGTAAAATGCATCATTAACCAAGGATTTTGAATGTTTACAAATGCAACTCAACTTTTTCAAAACTCAAGAAAACCGTGAAAAGGTTTTGAAGCCGCTTTGCAAAATCTCATCAAAACGAAAAATATTTAGAGAGCAGATGCGTGATCTAGCAGCCTCGAAGAATGCTTTGTTGTCCGAATTAGAACAAGCTCAAACATGAACATAAAAAGCAAATTAACGCCTCACCTTAGAAAATCAAAAAGCTAAGGCTGAGTTGTTAAATTGTCAAAAACAGTTCTCCGCATACAAAAAGCATTCAACGAATCGGTAGATGACCTTCTTGCGAGAAATTCTCGGTTTGCAAAACAAAATCAAAGAGTTTAAAATCATTGTTTACAAACATGGTGAATCGATGTGACTATAGAAAAGTTTACCTTAAAACCTAATCCAAATGGATATGGAAAAATCTAGGCGATTACAAACCAAAGCTTTCACTAAAACATTCAAATCAACTCCCAAGTTTCCAAAGCACAATACAAAATTGATAATCTTGTCATGAGTGTTGTTGAATACCATCGTCAAGAGGAATTAGATGCGAAAGATTTAGAGAGTCGATCAAAATTAAAAACGTTGTTTACAACAAACCTTTTAATTATAAAACGCGGTCACTTTCGTCACACCAACGGATTCTTCTAACACACCAAGGGTTATCATCAAAACACCGAGTCTTCTATTGTTAATCCCAAAATGTCTTTGCACAAACTTATGGTCCTTTACCTTCCATTAGCGAAGTAAACTCACAACCCGAAAATCGAAAATTCTTCGATATTTTGACATTTTCATGGTCGACCTCAAAATTTTACAACATGAGATAGAATATCGATCCGAAATAAAAGTTGAACATTTTCAATCGCCTCTGCGCGAACAAAGAGACATTTTTCGAAAAATCTTTTACCTAATGTTAAAAACTTGAAAAGTTGTGCAATTGCACGGGAAAAGGATTTTCATAAGGAACTTGGGTAATGAAAACGCCGAGAAAAATGAAACATCTATTACTAACACAAAACGAAAAAGAAACTGCTGAGAAAAGATGTTGATCGACTCTTGGAAGATGTTATCTCGTCTTGATATCCATAATGTTGTGCTATTCTATTCGTTGCCATATGCATCCGATCATATCTCTTGATATTGTTGAAACTGTTGTTATCTGTTGAAAACACCGATAATGTGCTTCGGATCGAGTCTTTAAAAGCGTAAAATAAACGATTACACGGAAATTCACAATGCAAAACGTCGTCTTCAATGGTGTGAAAAGATATTCACAACCATCAACTTAGTTTTCAAAAGAAAATCGCTCAATTGAGTGCACATTCTTCCGATCCTAAAATTGAGCAACCGGATGATCAAAGCGTGTCTTTGAAAAGTCAAATCTCAAAATATGAACAAGAACTTTTAAAGTTAAACAGAATATGGTGTCATATTTGATTTACTCAAAAGACTCGAGATGAAGCATCTAATGAACTTGATCACTATCTTGCTCACACTAGAGAAGTCATGAATTTTGTTTGGTAATCTTCGTTCGAAAATCAAGATCGATTCACACCATCTCTAAGTTACGGAAATGTTAGGAAAGTATGAACAACTCCCGCCTCTCGTGATTAAGAGATTAGCACCAATACACTTAGTAATCGTGAACCTAGAATTCCCACCGCCAAATCACAAGTTGCTAATGTGTTTCCTCTCGAATGAGAATAGTTGCATCTTTTCCAAACGTCCGCACTTCACGCCTAGAGCACTCAATCGAAGAATAGGAAGTTGCGACCTAAGAAAAGATCAATAAGGAATGCTAAAGTAGAAGAACACCCTAGGAATCAATAAAACTCAAGTTACTTCCACTATAGATGTTATGTCGGCAAATGTAATAGAAATAGTGATGTAACGAATGCTAAACCGTTAAGTACCTTTGATATTCGGATCGATGCACCTTGTGATATTTGTCAAAAGAGTATGAATTCTGATTGTCATGACAAATGTGTTGCTAAAGCTATAATCTCTAGATTACGGAATCCTAAGAATCGGAATACCTCTAAGCCCACTAATCATTCTAAGTCTGTGCTTGGTAAACCACCTTCTTTAGATTCTAAGGCAACCATTGCTATCACAGTAGCTCCCACTACACCTCCTAAGAATGTAGTATCATCTAGTGCTTTCACTAAGACTAAAGCAAAGAGTAGTTATAGATGGCAGAAATGGATACATTACACACTAGGATTTAAATGGATGCCTAAAATTACAAATGTGTATGTCTAACATATACGCTTGAACCCTCTCACATTTCGGGTTCCACATCTACTTCTATTCCATCCGTGTCGCCCTGTGTGTAATGCAGTGATACAAATCATTCTCTGGATTGTTGATAGCGGATGTTCCCGACACATGACAGGCAATCTCAAACTGTTATCAAACTTTATTTCAAAGTTCATTGGCACTGTCGATTCGAACGATCACTTCGCGACCATCATGGGCTACGGAGATTATGTTAATGGGAACATCGAAATTAGCGGGGTTTACTATGTGGAAGGCCTCGGTCACAACTGCTTTCGATGAGGTCAATTTTGTGATGGAGATTTGGAGGTTGCTTTCAGGGAGAAAACTTGTTTCATTCGTGATCTACAAGGAAACGACCTTATGTCTGGATCGCGTAATTCTAGTCTCTACACTATATCTATGAAAGACATGGTTGCTTCATCTCCCATCTGCTTACTTTCTAAGGCAACATCAACAAAATCTTGGCTATGGCACCGTCGTCTCTCACATCTAAACTTTCAAACCATCACCAACCTTGCTCGACACAAACTAGTTGAAGGACTCCCACGATTCCGGTATTCAAAAGATCACCTTTGCTCAACATGTGAACAAGGGAAAAGCACTCGTGCTCATTTTCCTTCAAAGGTGGAACACGCTCTCGAAGATGTGCTTCATCTTCTTCACATGGATTTGTGGCCCGATGCGTGTACAAACGATCAACAGCAAACGCTACATCTTAGTAATTGTTGATGACTACTCACGATGGACTTGGGTTTATTTTCTTCGTAGCAAAGACCAAGCTCCACAAATGATCATCACCTTTCTCACAAAAATACAGAGTTCAGCCCGCCAACACCGCCGGGATTATTCGGACGACAAAGGAACCGAATTTGTTAACAAAACCTTCGTGAATTTTATGAGAAAGTGGGAATTCAAAGATCAAACATCTATTGCACGGACACCGAACAAAACGGAGTTGTTGAAAGACGAAACCGAACGTTAGTGGGCTGCAAGAACAATGTGAATCAATGCTAAACTTCCAGATTACTTATGGGCGTGTCGATCATCTGCATGCTATACTCAAAACCGTTCTATGATCACAAAACGCCACAACAAAACACCTTTTGAGCTTGTCCACAACTACAAACCGAACCTCAAACACTTTCATGTATTTGGATCCCTTTGCTATCCGAATAATGATCGTGATGATTTTGGAAAGCTCAAAGCAAAAGTCGATATTGGAGTCTTTATTGGATCGTGACAATTCTAAAGGTTTCCGAATCTGGAATCGTCGAACTAAGGAGGTAATGGAAACGATTCATGCTCATTTCGATGAACTCACGGAAATGGCTTCCGAGTATAACGACTTAGAACCCGGACACAACCGTTTAAACTTCCTCAACCCCATCATCACCAAGAAAAAGCCCTCGGCTAACTCGTCAACAAATGGAAAGGTTATTTGCTCCTACGTTACGTGGCGATATTGATGCACGTGCTCTCGGTGTATCCGCGTCTCCATTGCACAACCCGATAATATTCCTATACGATACACTGCTACAACAACCATCGTTGAAGATGCACCTACACCAATTGACTCCAACACAACAGTTGAACACACCGCTTCCAACAATGATGAACCAATGATGATATTCTCGAATGAAGTACCCCCCTGTAGATTTTGATCCAAATGCGTTCTTCAACCCGTTTGCCAATGAGATCGCTTTGCACGGATGTTGCGGAATCTTCAACAAACCATTTGAATCCTCGAATCGCACAATGTATACCAACATCAACCTCTACACACATAGATGGACAAAAGACCATCCTCGGCTAACATTATTGGCAACCCGAATCAACCAATCGTTACGAGACAACGTCTTCATTCGGATGGTGAACATCGCATTTATGCACTCACCGTCTCGCCAATCAACCTAAAAACATTAAAGACGCAATGACAAAAGACAATCGGATTGAATCCATGCAAGAAGAACTCAACCAATTCAAACGTCTTGACGTATGGGAATCGGTTGAAAGACCAACGGGGTCTACGTCATTGGTCTAAAATGGATTTGGAAAAACAAATTGGATGTTTGAAGGAATGTCATCCGCAACAAGTCACGGCTAGTTGCTAAGGGTTATCGTCGGGAAGAAGGATAGACTTTGAAGAATCTTTTGCTCCGGTTGCTCGCCTTGAGGTGTTCGGATATTTCTCGCGTCATGCGGCTCATATGAACATGACGGTCATCGATGGATGTCAAAACGGCGTTTCTCAATGGGCAACTTAAAGAAACGGTCTATGTCACCAACCGGATGGATTCGTTGATCCCGAGTTCTCGAACCATGTCTACAAACCGAACAAAGCTCTTTATGGTCTCAAACAAGCCCCTCGGGCATGGTACGATAAGCTATCATCTTTCCTCATTGCCAATAATTTCACCAAAGGCTCGGTTGACCCAACTCTTTTTATACAATATCACGGGCACACATCTTAATTGTTCAAATTTACGTGGATGACATCATTTTGGGTCAACACATAAAAGTTTTCAATCGCTTTTGCAAAACTCATGAAGAAAAATTTTGAAATGTCCATGATGGGTGAACTTACGTTCTTTTTAGGACTGCAAGTTCATCAATCACCCCGTGGTATTTTCTTGAGTCGGTCAAATATGCCCTTGAATTGTTAAACAAATTTGGAATGAATACCGTGATACTTATGCCACACCAATGGCTCATACCAAGAAATTAGATGTTTGATTTACATGGGAAATTGGTTGACCCTACCAAATACCAAGTATTATTGGGTCTCTCATGTATCTAACGACTAGCGACTGATATTGTCTTTGCCGTTTATCTATGCTCCGTTATCGATCGCGACCAATCGAAACCCACCTCTCGAGGCTAAAAGAATCCTCCGATACATCAAGGGAACCATTAATTTGGGGATCCGGTATCCGAAGGATTCGGTTTTGAACTAATAGCTTTTTCGACGATCACGCAGGATGCTTAGACTCAAGAAAAGTACTTCAGAGCTCTACAATTTCTGTGATAAACCGTGTCTTGGCAATCAAAGAAGCGTGGATTGTACATCATTGTCATCAATCGAAGCGAATATGTAGCCATGTCCGCGTGTTGTGCTCAAGTCATTTGGATGAGAACACAACTCAAAGACTATGGTTATGTATTTGATGTAATCGATGTCTTTGCGACAATCGGAGTGCCATTGCAATATGAATTTGAAAACTAGGGTTTATGAGTCGAATTGGGTATTTTCAAATGAGAAGTGTTGTGGTCTAAAAGATTGTTGGGTTATGTTTATTTCTTGTTGAATTAATCATTTCCATTGTTGAAAACCACCCGAAAACACGAATTGATCATCAATTGAAACTAGGGTTTAAAGCTTATAAACTTTGGGTATTTTTGATTCACAACAATTTTGATGTTATAACTTGGCCTAAAGACTCTACTAACACTCTTGAACTACCGAATTAATTTGGTGCAAATCCTATGGTTAGAAAACTTCGCGTAATTCATAAACCTTAGGGTTTTGACTTCTGCGTATGACTTTCTACGCTTAGCGCATATGAATGATTCATACCATGCTTTGTTGATAAAATGAATGATATGTGTTTAACTTTGATGATATGATGATTTATTTCGTGCCTTTGCTACGCTTAAACACTCGTAATCAAGGTCATAAGACTCTCTACGCATAAGGATTACCCTACGCCGTAGTCATGTTATCGTAAAATAAAACCCACGCATAACTATTACGCGTAAGGTTCTACATGGGACTACGCTGTATCACGTGAAGGATATGCGTGGCGATGACCTCTCGCATAAGGTCTACTCTTACGAGTAAGCCTTACGCGTAAGGTTCTTATACGCCCTCGCCGTAAGCTCTACCGTAAGGTCCCCTTTTCCCTCGGCGTAACATTTCTTACGCATAAGAAAGGATCCTACGATAAGCTTTAGCCACGCCATTATGTCACGAATTGTTCTGGCGCAACTTTGTCAATCCTACGCTTAAGCCATTTTTGACCTTCATTATGAATTGTTACGTGTACAAAACTTGTTAATAAACTTATCATAACGTCACGAATCCAATAATGTCACTAATAAACCAAAGCGTTTGATATGTTGTGAACATTAAGTGATAACATAAGCTTTAAAACTTAAAGTTAACTAACTCACGAAACATTTCACGGCGTCATTAGACTATTGGACATACAAGTGACTTAGGACTCGTAACAATCATTGACGTTGTACATTAAATAACTAGACAATAAGACCTTACATTGACTAACATTATGTCTCTCGATATGTTGGTTCTTTTGGCTAATATTATTTCGATCACGACATGGTCGCTCAACCAAACATGGATGCACCAAATGTTCTCTCCATTGTCGACATCTACCCTAATGGCTACCCAATGAAGATTGGAAAGAATAATCTCCGAGTTGACTTCAAAGACTCTCACTTGCTCGAATCTTCATGTCTCATTGCTATCGATATTCGAGGACTCACCCATATCGAACATGCTTACTCACTCTGCAACCATCCACGAGATCTACATCCAGCGGCCTTACGGAATACTATGGAAAGGGTCAAAGGAAGGGCTCACGTGACAACTCTAAACCACAAACAAGTCACTATTACACTGCAGATTAAGGGCTGCTCTCCTTATTCCTCAAGTCAATCCAACCAAACTTTATGCCACACCTTGAAGAGTTAACTCTCAATTCTTAATCAATATCGGTTATGGCGAGGCTACAGGAGTAATCTCTAAGCACTCTCATGTAGAGCTTAAGAGCCTTCCTCGACCATGGAGAACACTCACATGATAATCACCAAGTCTATTTCGGTCGTGATAGCGGCTATGAGCATCCTAAGCTCATAGAACGCAAATATTTTGGGCATTCGTCAACATGAAACACATCGCTATTGAAGCTCGATTTGGGATGACATGATGTCATTTCTCGAAAACTTGGATCAAAAATTCCCTACATCGGATATACTAAACTGCTGATACAGAGAGCACTTGGACTTCATCCCGATATTCCCAAAAGGCTCAATGACCCAGACAATCACGACATGTTGACGGAGCCTATTCTATCTGTAAGAATCAAGGAAGCGTCTACAAAGAAACAAGGTGCCGTGCTCCCATTTTCTTCTAATCGAAGATGTCGAAAGCTAGAATCGTACCAAAGGTATCACGAAGCGGTCGAGACAAGGAAAAGTTGGTCATCTTGATTTAAAAATCTTACGGAACACACGCCGGAGAACCGAAGAGGAAGTGCGGAAAGCACAACAAGTTACGTGAGTCAAAGGAAGGTTCCTAAAAGGAAAGCTCCTTCTAAAAGGATTGTTCCGTAAAGGAAGCCGAACCTATTCCCACACTTGAACCTCAAAGACAACTTAGGGATGAGAGCTCAAGAGATCTTGAGACGGATGAAGAGGTTCATTACTCGCTCATCGCAACCAAACACACCGCCTCGGTGACAAAACCTCCAAGTCCTCCAATTTGTCCAAGAAAAGGGAAGACTCAAGCTATTGTACCTTATGATGAGAGCTCGAAGAAGAAGAAGAAGAGCAATTGGATAAATCATACAGGAAAAAGTTTCAACGTCAGACATATTCAAAAGGCACTGAATTTGCTAAAGATCAAATGGGTGGCCCTGGAGGATCAAGTGGTGCTTGCCCTCTCTCGGATCCCGATGCGGTTAATCACCCCGATAAGGGATGCGTGCCACCACTCTTCTGCAACAACAACCGCTGTTGAAGACACTATTGAGTATGATTTTGAAAGCAGAGGCGAGAATGAAAAGTCTAAGGATGACGAGGATGATTATACAAAGTTTCTTCTAGGCAGTCCAACTCACTCAAAGGAGAAAACTTGAAACTCCTAAGGACATGGAGTCTCCTCATGTCTCCTCATCATCGACTCTTCATCACATTCATCACCACCACCATCAACTAAGTCAACGGATCATCATCCAAATCCATTGAAGAAACCACCAAAGTCTTGGATTTCTCAAACACATGCAAGAATTGTGAAAGTCATCAAACAAGTTAGAAAGAAGGACATGCTTCAAAGAAAACTTAATTGGTATCTTGAACAAATGCGATGCTTACATGATGAGAATGATGAGATGCGGAAAGATAGGAAAGCTATTCAAGAGTTCATGAGAAGTCATCGCGGGGGAACTAAATGAAATGATTGAAGGCTACACTCAAAAGTACCTTAGGATATCGTTCCAAAAGTCCAAAAGGAACTGGAAAAGTCGACAAGAGAACAAACCCACAAGTTTCTTCTCGACATTTGTCCCAGTGTGACAAAAGTATTTTCGGACAACTACTTTAACATCGTAGCATTGGTCAAACATACAATGGCAAAAGAAGTCGATCTCTCGAATGAGCTAATCGCTAAACTTGTGATGCAAATGTCAAAGAGATGCGAACGTTTACTTCGAGATGAAGCTAAATTTTTGAAATTCTACTTGACTATCAACTCGGATCATCATGCAAGGAGTCACCGATCAACCCAAACGACCAAGAGATGGCGATGATAAGGATAAGGACTCGCTCCTAAACGTCGAGGCGATCGGTCAATCTAAATCTATGCCACCTCCTCCACAACGGACTTCTTCTCAACATAAGTCTCCATCACCTCGGTCTCTCTTGATAAACCTCGGGACGATTCCGAGTTACCACCTTGACTCAAAAACTGGTGATCACTTTGAGTATACGGTGGTGACGATGAAGAGGTCCTTGAGCCCCAACAACAACCCTCCTCTCCCAAACAAGTGAAGAAACCGAATCATCATCAAGGCCCTCTAAAAGCAAGAAAAAGACGACTCGGCTGATGTCGTATCATGGCTAGATGACGATACAACCGCAGAATTTGAATGGTTTTCTACTTTGTTAACGACACTCCCACCTCAAGAAGGTCAAGAATTGGTAGACGGTAGTACCTTGGAGCATGCAAAATTTTGCAAGAAAGATTCCGTGTGAAGAAGATGGCGAAATCCGAGTTGAAGCGCATCAAGAATGACGCATTCCTTCGTTGAAAACAGCTCGGAAAGTGCAATCGAGGTTGAATATCACCTTGAAAACATTGCTCGAGCCATGTCTAACAACATGGATTGGCTCAACCCGAAGCAAATATCGACTTCACTAAGCGGAACAACCCTCCATACTACACCGACCGGACCAAACCTCTACCAACAATCGGCCAACAAGAAGAACCAAGGATTCCTTCGGATATTTCTTCAACAAAGACACGGAATTTCTTCTCCATGGTGGCGATGGTTCACTAAAATCGCTACATCATTGACTCTTCCATTCCTGCGGCTACTTACTCAAACTGCATTGCTATCGAGGCGTGCAACTCACGTGTTTTCGACACCGTGCAAGCATATGACCAAGATGCATTGTATGGGATTCATCATTGGCCCGAGCGCCAAGAATCTACTACTGTTGCTCGGTTGAAGTCTCAACATGAAGTGTATTGCTCAAAGAACATCGTAGCCATCAAACACATTGATCTCAAGTCCAAATGGGACTACACATTCTTGAAGAATATCATAGTCAAACGACAAGATGAACAAGACTATGAATTCTCGTGTGACTTTGAGAACTTGTCACTCAGCGACATCGAAGACATGTATCTTGCCAAAGTCTGGGTCGTATGAGACAATTCTCGACTAAAATTCAACGTGAATTCATCAAGTCGTTCTCATCTTCATTAGACGCATTGTGATCAAAGAACGTGTCGAAGATATCCATATGGTCGTTGAATCATATCGAAACGTGTAAACTTCACTCCACCACAACTTGATCTTCCCGACATCAACCGGCTCAAACAACTTACGCTCATCAAGAAACCTTTCGGCATTGTTTACGCAGTGAACTTCGCGAAACCGCTTAATGGCGTGTAGTGAGCTCCATAAATTCGGGATCATACCTTGAAGATGGTTAGGGATGGATTGGCGTGCAGTTGAAGGATATATGCTTGAAGGTTGGGAATCCTAGCCTTTGGAACTCTCGGGATAGAAGGGATGTGAGAAGGATCATCACCATGATTGATGAGCAGTTGTTCGAAGGGATCGATTCGACGCTTGGAGAGCTATGTTGGTGGTAGACCCGGATAAACATCACCGGCTTTCAGCATACCTGCGCGCTCACAGGAACATCATCGCACTTCACGGTACCCCTTGAATTGTTTCCTTCATATGATTTTGGATGCATGATTACATATGTGAATGGCTTGTGCACACATAACGATGTACAACCCGCAATTGTCAAGAAAGGACCACGTAGTACGCCTCGATTACAATCCTTATCAAAGGAGCGAAAGCTTCTTAATTTTGAGTAAAACCTATCAAACCTTTCATTTTCAAGGTTTTGCTCAAAAGACAAGTACTTCCCATATGATTTCAAAACCTCAACCGTTTATATCACTAGTTGAGGGGAGTATTTGATGAAAACTTTGTTCACAAATTCTTCACGATGGGTCACTCTTCCATAACAATCAAAATGGTCATATTTATTCTCAAAATGTTTCAAAAATAACATCTTATATGCCATTTTTGAGGGGAGAAAATTATGTGATAAGAAATATGTTGTACAAAATGCAAATGAATCATGTACCTCGGACTTAACCTACGAATTGATCGGTACTAAAGCTGTTAGTAACTCGAAAAGACTTGTCACGGACGGGTAATAATTTCAAGCTAGTTCGCTAGTGATGTAAGCGTGTCTCGCAGGGACTTGTCCAAGTAGAAAGTACCATTCGAGAAACTCTTGATAGACATGAACTCGACGGGTATGACAACCTTTCGAGGTTTGTCTACACCTTCAAGGTGGTTATTAGAGCTAGTTGTCACCTAAAAGGCGACAATGTAACTCTTTAACTATTCAACGTAACCGTGTCTCGCGGGAGATTGTCTATCTTTAGTGGATCAATTCATAAAGTCAGCTCTTTCCTCTCTCGTGCATTTAACCATTAAAACTATTAAGCACATGTGGAGGGGTATTTATGCAAAACTTATCTCTCACATGGTTCAAACATGTTTTCATTTACAAACCCTCCGAGAGATATTTTAACTTACAGTGGTTATAATGGCAAACATAGGTTAGTCATGGAGTTATAAGGTGACTAAGGTTAGGAATAACTGTCCTATGATCCGCCAGAGCCGGAGGATCTACCTAAGGACACTACCATTAGTTAGTGTTAGAAGTCCTTAGGAATGATTATAAAAGGAGAAAATGAGAATCGGAGAAAGAAGGAGTTGAAGAATCAAAAAGAAATGTAAAGTAAAGGGTGAAAAGAAATAGCCCTCCAGTTATTCAACTTAGAGGCGGACACGGGTTCAATTCATATACTCTTGGTTGTCACTTAGTGACACCGGTATTGAAGATTAAAAGTGGTCATGGACCCAGTGGCGCATGCACTAAACCTTCTTAGCCACTCAAGTTTCTCTCAGCGAAGCTTGTTTCATTCTCACAGGAACCCTACATAAACTATTGGCTTTCTCTTAGAGATCGCTGGTATTGAAGAAGGAGACCCTCTCCTAGTCTCCGCTCGGGAAAACCAAAAGCACTATTGAGTCTAGAGCCACGAGATTCATCAAAGATCTCTTAGGAACACTTGACATTTAATCACTTGTTGATCAACAAATAAGATCTTGATGATTCGATGGTTCATATCGAGTCCTTCACGGATCTTAGCAATCTATCAAGAACATTTATGAGAGGTTCACATCACGTGATCCTCGGTGACTAAATGGAAACTCCTGCCGGTCAACATCAAACACCACAAGCGGTCGCGCCGGCAACTCCCGTGGATTACGTGAAGTGTGTCTCAAGCGGTCTCGATCGTGGTGATGCTTGGTGTACCTCGGCGACTCATCTGAATCGTAGATGTACTTGGTACATCGCGTTATCTCACTTGTGGGACTCCAGTTCGAGCGGCCTTTGTAAGAATTAGAGTTGTGTTTTCACACTATCGCGTTAACACTCTCAAGTTCAAACTTGTAGCGCTTAAAACCGCTTATTACTAACCGTTTGAAATGTTTTCTTATGGAAGCTCGGGCGGGATGATCGTCTTGATTCTTCTCATGCTCACCAACATCATCACTAATGAAAGTTCTATTCGAATGCAACACAACGATCGAAATGATTCTTCATCAATCAAAGAATCTACAAAGTTAAAGACTTACGAACTTCATAAGTATTGATTTCCAACGTCAAAGGCGTGTGAGCATGTTGAAGAACGACGTGGAGACACTGGAGCAATGAAGCGGACACTGAAGCGGGCGATGCGAGACAACAACATACTATCACTTTCACCACAAAGAACAATGATCAAAGAACAAAGTTAAAGATGACGTCAAAGCATAGCGCTCAAAGATAACGATCTCTACACCGGGAGATTGTTCAAATCAAGGAAATTCCTCTCACAAGAAGAAGAATGTCGGAAGGCGTCCACTACTATTACATCAACGCCTTCACCGTTTACATTCATATATACTTGAGGGAGATTGTTGGAATCACTCCTAAACATATTTCAAGTATTTATATTTCATATGTAATAGGTAGCTTTATTATGGCCTTTATGTTTGTTTAAGGTCCGACATGTAGAAGGCCCATAAAATGAGGCCCAAGCCAATAAGGAATAGGGAAGGAGAGGGAGTGTTGCCCTAGCTCCTTGCCTATATAAACTATTGTAAACCCTCATTTGAGGGTTGGTTGTTCAAGTTATTCTTTCATTCACTCTCACTACGCCTAACCATACTACTCATATTGTGTGTTTGTGTTTGATACTTGTTCATCCGCCTTTATCTCTTCTCTTATAAGCTTGTGTTGTAAAACTAGTGACCTAACATAAAGACCCGTCCGTCCTCCACGGTGTTACTTAACTAAATACTACTTAGATTAAAATAACTACGACTACGAGCTTTCTAAAGATTACATATAGTTGAGGTGACCGACTCTTTTATACCTGGAATTTCTAATTCCTAACACATTTGTTGTGTGTCTCAGATACACACCTTTTATGATCAACTCCCATCCAAGATTGGTTATGTACCTGCATGTGTTAGCATAATACAAAGAATATGAATAACCAACCTGTTTTAACCAAAATTACTTTTAACCAAGCCACTATCTAAAAATATCTTCCCAAAGTCAACCCGATAATATCTATATTTAATCTTCAACCTACCAAAATAGAAAAAAATAAATATATTCTTTAATGAACCCTTGGGATCGACATTGCCTATATAAAGGGGCTCGGCACATCATAATCTTTATCAAAAACACATTCAAACTCACAAAATCCCTAAACATCACCATGATCAATCCTTCCAATATCATTGACATCTCCTCTGATTCTGAGACAGATTTTGTGATCGCTTCTGAGTCATCATCAGAGGCCTCAGGGTGGGCAGGTTACTTTCCACCATGGGCTGCAAGCACTTCTTCCAAAAAGTCAACAAAGAAGACTACCAATCCTGCACCAGTTGCCAGACCTACACCTTCTCTTGAGTTCTACTCTAGTTCATCAGATGATGATGCTGATGATGAGACCTATTCCTTGTCCAAAGAGTTACCAAGGGCTCTGACAAATTCATTGGAAACAGATCTCTCAAACATGAAGCAGATATCCATACCAAAGAAGCATGCAAGACTACCAAGGCCTCCTCCACAAGTTCTTGGTCTTGCTTATCCAAGAATGCAGTCAACCTTTGAGAACAAGAGGAAGAGAGCACAGAAGAACAAGCATGACAATCAGGTCAAGGGCAAGAAGCCAATGGAGTAGTTGGTGTAGGGTGTAGGGATGCAGGATGTGTTAGATTTTTCTCTTTTGTGTTTTGATGATGGCTGAAAGCACTCTATGTAATGAACCATTTCATATGCAATGGTATTTTTCTGTTTTATTGTTTCCACTGTGTGAGTAAATTTTACCACTGCTTGCATTATAATTTCCACTGTTAAGCATAAATTCTGTAAAAGATAGTGGACAACCAATAATACAAGCACTAAGTAGCAACAACTCCAATGGATAAAAAGAATCCTTCAAACCTGCATATCACAAACATAAACCACACATAGAAAGCATTGTTAAGGTTAGTAGTGATGAGTAAATAACTTGAAGTGAATAAAATTTTGGCTGGCAGTGGTTAAAACAGTACTAAACCACCCAGTCAACAAGTCAACTACAAGTCATTTATCATGCCATCAAAGTCAAAGACTTCATTTACTCCTCAACAACTTATACCTTCCCCACATTAACTTACTAAATCCAACTTAACTTGTATTAAAGACCCTATAACTCACAAGCCACTCATATCACACATACTCCAGAAACATTTCTCTCTAAAAAACTTACTTCTCTCCAAAAATCACCATGAGTCATTCAAACCCTATCAATGTCTCATCTGACAGCTCATTTTCGGATAGTGTTTGGGATGATAGTGTTTGGCATTATGTTTTGAACAATCCAGGTAGAAATAAGAAAGAGGTGTTTGAAGAGGTTTCGTCAAGAAAGAGAACTCATTTGGCCATGAGCACTACCCCTTCAGTTGCTGGTCCATCATCACTCCAACCAATGCCTCAGGATGCCATCATCAAAGAGGGCAGCTCAGACATAAGTTCCTATGTGTCTCCTTATGAAGAGTCTGATGATGAATCAGCTGAAAGAGTCCTTGTGGTTCCTCCCCTTGCTACAATCCTTCCATCAAGAGAGCTGCAAGCAACACCTTCTCAACCACCAGAGGGTCCTTCATCATCATCACCACCTGTCAGAGGAAAGGTGATTGGACTAGCATCCCCTAAGGTGTATAGGGTGATTGATAGGCGAATGGCACCTAAAGTGATGCCAGAATGGGCCTTTCCTAAGAAGCCTTAGGTGATAGTTGGTGGTTAGGTTGGGGTAAGGTTGGGGTAGGATGTGAAGCTTGTGTCATCAGTTGGTAGATGAATGATGTTTTCTGCTTTTCTTTTCATGTAATGATGCTGGTTGTATGTAACAGATGGATGTACCCTCCGCACTCGATTAATGCGATTTGTTTGATAATAATAAGAATCCATGTCTTTAACTTTAAATTTCTTGCATCATTCTAGTTGTGATTTACTTCATTTATCTGCAAAAGCTTTGTCTTGATTACAAGTTTTAATAACCCCTTGACCAGCAACTTTTCCATTAACTCCACCTCCAAAGTCGACATCTTGTCCATCATAATGTTCAAAATCGAGAGATAGAACTTGTTGCGGTCATGTGCCTTGAACATCCACTATCTGTGTAGCCTTGATTTGATCTTTTGACCTTGGATGTTCTGCACATATAAGTAAGGAGTTAGTTTCCTTTAGGGACCCAAGCCATGATTGACTTGGATGCGCCTCGTGTATCAATATAGTTAAATCTATCAAAGGTCATTGATACACCATTGGGATTGGTTGTGAGGTAATTCCTTTAGGTTTCCATTCCCAACGTGCTAAGGCCTTCACATATTTCCCATGTTACACGGTCTTGTTTACAACCCTTGCGGTGGGAACTTTTGATTAGCGATGGTAGCTTCTTGGTTTAGTTTAGGTACCCACTATTGGTTATAATTAACCATTTTATCGATAAAGACCTTTTCCTGTTTGTGCAGATTTTACAAAGTTGGTTTAGATTTTGCACTTGAAGCAATGATTTAAGGTGGCAGTGTTAACATTTTAGCGATGGCAAAAGTTTTAAGACCACTTCTTAGTTGAATCGCTCTTGGGACCATTTTGCTATGTGAATTAGGGTGTACATTATTTTGAAACTTGTTAGACTCCACCCTTTTATTCCCATGGACTTCCTTTCTCCCAACATGATAGTCACAATTAGCATGTAAATGATTAAAGCTACCACAAATATAACATGCTTTATTGTACATCACAAAATCACTACCTAGTTGTTGAGATTTGACATGATTCCAACTCCTCTGGTTACCTCTAGGAGTTGATCACTTGTTTCTATACATCTCAGCATACCTTACAGTTGATCTAGGTTTGTTAACTTGTTTCCTAGGTTCCTCTGTAATAGTATTTACAACTTTTGGGATAGAAGCCTCTACATTCTTTTTAACATTCTCATCTACAACAGATGAGTCACTTGCACTTTCAAAAATATTAGTTTCATGCTTAACCTCTTCCCCACTTTTCACAAATTTGGGAGGACCATATTCAAGATTTAGATCCTGAAATTCCTCTAGACCTGTATGAGCTAAATCTATGCCAAGAGGTGATGGAACACCCCTTAGTGGTGGAGGAGCAGTGTTGTATCCCATACCAGACTTAACTTTACTAGTGATTTGAGCATTCCAAATTTTATCAATTGACTTAGACTGATAATAACAGGTGTCAACAGTTAAATTGACATTCTCATTTATCTTTCTAAGTTTTTCAAACTCTTCTTTTAATGCCTCATTCACTGCTGTCTTATGATCTATCTCTCTTCTAAGAATAATCATATCATCATTATATTTTGACTCATTTTCTATATAATGCTCTAATTGTTTTTCTAATCTGACTATGCCTCTTCTAAGGTTTGACACAGTATAATTTGTAGCATACAACTCTGTTCTTTGGTTGTCAAATAATTCATTAAGCCTTTCACATTCTTTAGAAGCCTACATGTTTTAGAACAACTTTCAAAGTTTTGTACCTCGAGTTAGAAAAGCCATGAGAACATGTTACTAGCAATAAAAGCATCATCGAAGGTTGTTCCTCTTGTCCATCAGCCATGAAACTCCAATCATAGCTTACACCATCAATAGCCAGCATTGCCTTTGGTTCTTCCATAATTGGTTCTTTCTTTTGCTTGTACCAAGTAGACCTTTTATCCTGGTTCCTTGGTCTTCTACATTCTCTAGCAAAATGCCCCAACTTGTGACAATTGAAACATTCTACTTTCTTTTTATCGAACCCTGCAGTTTCACCACCATTGATGTGAATTGGCTTGCCAGTATTCTTGTAGAATTTCCTAGCCCTCATGCTAAGAAGAGCTATTTGCCATTTTATGTCCATCTCCTCCAAATCATCTTCATCAATTTGATCTATGTCTTCATGAGTTAATATAGAGCCATTAACTTGAGTGGAGATAAAAGCATAGAAGGTAGGATCTCCAATACCAGCAACCTTCTTCTTTGAACCTGCAGTGGTAACACTAGCATTACCGATGGAAGCTGTAGAACCAGCGATGGCAAAATCATCATCATTGTCATCTTGAAATCATCACAGGTCTGAGAGGTTGATAACAATGCCAAGCTACTAAAGCTTGTACCAAGTTTCCACCTTCTTCAATCTTTGTTCAATGAGTTTGAAGTTGTTGTAAAGATCATTGAGCTTCATAGTTTCAATCTCGGTTTATTTTCCCGATGTAACATTTGTATGAAACTCGGAAGGCAAACTTCTTAGAAACTTCAAATTGAGGTCTTCCTTTTCTACCTCAATGCCTAACACGATCGGTTGTGTAACAATCTTCTGGAGTTTGGTGAAGATGCTGTCAAGTGAGTCATTGCTTGAAGCAGAGAAGTTTTCATAACTTTTCTTCAACAATGTCTTTTGTGTCTTCTTTGTAGCATCATTGCCACCAAACACTGAGCAGATCTCTTCAAAAAGTTCTTTTGATGTCTTGTACTTGCTAAAAGCAATGATCTGGTCTTTAGGAAGAGTCCTTAGTAACAAACTTCTGGCCTTCAGGTCATTCTTCTTCTTTGCTCTTTCATCATTAGTCTCAGGTACAGAAATTGTTACAACTTTTGTGTCACCAACTTTCTCAGTCTTAGTAACAGACTTGAAGGAGTCACCAGTTAGGATGATCTCCCATAGAGCATAGTCTTGTATGAGAAAGTATTGCTTAATCATTATCCTCCATCTCAAACTCATTGAGTTTGAGCTTAGAAGCCTTGGAGCGAGTTGGACTGGTTGTTTTCCATCTCCATTGAATTGAGTGAGTAGGTTAAGCTTATTCCTTGGATCTTCTAAATCAAAATATCGAACCTTCGCTCACGATACCACTTGATGGATCTAAACACACACCTTGTGTTAGTGATATTTTGAGTTATATTAATAAGCACGCGGAATATACTTAGTAATACTTAGAAGATGGATTATATGATGTAATGTAAGTGAACAGTTTAACACAAAGCTCCAATATTATTAAGAAATAATACGAGTGATCTTGCTTATCACTAGGGTTACACCTTGAAGCTTATATGAATAATACGTTCTCTAAGCAATGACCTAGGATCTCCTTTTATAGCACAAGGAGTCCTTTACAAGATAAGTATAATCCTAACACTATAGAATATACACAAGATCTTTTCTATACTTATCAATACGGATATATAACGATTATCCTAATAGCGGTGGTAATAATGTACTGGCAGTGGTAATGAGTTTCCACTGCTAGTGTAATCTTTAGCAGTGCTAACGACAAGCATATCAGTGGTAACTGTTAGCTTTATTCCCAACAAAAGATTTTTGGAACAGCATTTTTTTTTAACTTTATCTTTTAACTTCTGCTCTTATATACGCATATTGTCTACAAAATGATATCAATAGCTAATTTAAACAACGATATCACCTACACAATGTTAGTTAAACAAAGTCAAATCTTTTGTCTAACAAAAATATTAATCAATATTAGTATATAATATAAAGTTTATTTAAAAACATGTACATACACAAAAATTATAAATAATTATACAATAAAATAGAATTTAACCAGTTTAAGTCCCATTAACTACATTTGTTTCTCTTAGTTATATTAGATTAATCTTGCTACGCTAAATTAGTTGTTTTTGTATCAATCGGTATTTTTCATATAAAACCAGTTAAATGATTTGTTAATCTTTATTTTTATCTTTCACTAATATAAAGCATTTAAGTTTTTTTATTGATAAAAATCCTTAAAAAAATTATGTTTACACTTTCTATTTGGAATACTTTGGTTATAAAATTAAGTAAAATATAATAATTTAATCCAGTTAATTGAATTTACTCAAGATAATTAACATCATACTGTTTTTAAATAGAGTAAAATACACCGTTCGTCCCTAAACTTGTACCTCCGCATCACGTTGAACCAAAACTTCCCTTTTTCATCGCTGGGAGTCCAAAACATGGAGTTTATATGCTAAACTCGTCCCTTGACCGTTAACGCCGAGGTCAATGTTCTGTTATAGTCCATAAAATCTCGTTATCCTTTTACTGTTGAGGGTAGAATTGTCTTATTACCTTGATGTACTATAGCAGATGTCTTGTCCAATTTCTCGCCATAATGTATAATATAACTAAGTTGTGTACTCATTGCTCATCCCCAAACTTGTTTTGGAAGCCTACCCAAAAAACCCTAATGCAATGTCAAACATCAAATCAAATAATCTAAGTAAGAAAATAACAAACACCAACCTTGGATTTACTCTATGGCGAATTAGAGAATATCCTTTCTTTGATGACCATGAAATTGAGGAAAAAGCTGCAATCAGGAGATATGGTAAGTGTTTTTTAGTTAAAGTCTTTTACAATTATATGTTAGTATGATTGTTTAAGTTATTCCACTTTTAGGTAACTTTATCGTAACATTGTTTTTGTACATTTTGTGGAAAACTAGAAGGGGGTTGAATAGTTTTACTGATTAAAACTTCGGTTTAAAATATTTAGAGCGACTTATGTCAATCTATTTATTTGTGTATGTTGGATGTTGATAGATAAATATGTAAATATGTAATGCAAAGGTAAAGAGTAAGAAACACAAAACCACGAAACGAGTGTTTATAGTGGTTCGGCTACAAGGACACCTTCCTTGCCCTACTTCACTCCCTGAGTCACCTACTCGAGAGTTCGTAAGTACTAAACGACACAAACTCCTTATGGCGGAGAAGCCTTCACAACGTCGCCTACTATTTTTCGGTACAAGGCTAGACACGGGTTCTTCCACGAGTAGAACCAAACCTATCCTGGCGTCGCCTACACTTTATTCGGTACAAGGCTAGATACCGAGTTCCATTACAAAGGAGGAACTACTACCTTACACTACACAACACCTATCCCAAAGGAGGCCCACTCCTTATTACAACATCATCAAGGATATCAATATCCTTGGACAAAACCTATCTATATTTGTACATCGATGCACCATATCAATTGTACACCCTTGGCATCTTTCACTAATGCCCTTGACATGATCTTTTGACACCTTTCACTAATGCCTTCATCATGGATCTTTGGCACCCTTCACTAATGCCTTAGACACGGACCTTTGGCACCTTTCACTAATGCCTTCGACTTGACCCTTTTGGCATCTTTCACTAATGCCTTCAACACAACACTTATAGAGAGGAAGAAAGAACTATCAACAAGAGAACTTTAGTAGTCTTGATGATGACGAAGCTAGACAACTCATGGACTTGAGCTTGCTCGACTTCAAGAGGTGGTGATCTCACCTTTAAGAGGAACCTAGAAAATCACACAAAAACAAACACAAACTACATAGAAAGATCCTTTGGATCTGAGCTTAGAGAGATTACAATACTAGGAGAGAGTATGTGTAGAAGTGGCAACTTACAATGAAGAAATGGCTCACTTTTTATAGACAAAAATTCACTACTGTCCCACTGATCCCTTGCTTGAGGGATCCGTCTAGTGTATTCCTGGGTATCCGTAGGACGCTCCTCCTAAATGGGTTGTGGGTCATGGATCATGGGTCATGGGTTATAGACTTTGAACCATGGGTATCCAAATAGATACAATGTATCTAGAAGATGCAATGCATCTAGTCAATGGGTCATGGGTTAGCTCCATGGGTTATGGATAATACCCATTATGACTTCATGCATGATGTCATGCAATGGGTCATGGGTTATGGATTATGCTCCATGGGTATGGGTCATGGACTTTGGGTTTTACCCAACTACATTCAATGTATCTAGTTAATGGGTCAAGTACTTAGATTCTTACCCATTACATTACCCATTACAATACATACTAAGTATGTATATATATACCCATTATGTAAACACTAGTTGTTATACATATGCATTACTATAATATGAAAACACCATTACTTGTTTAGTGTTTTATATGAAAACGTAAGTGTGTTAGTAAGCTATTGGCTCAAACCATTTACGTATTTTATTTGTTTCGTTAAAATGATTTTACGTTTGTTATCGACAAAATATTAAAATATCATAAAATATAAATAAGCGTTTTTACGGCTTATTTGTATTATGATCTCCCCTTTTGTTGATGACAAAACATAAGATTATTTTAAGGAAAACTAAAATTAAGTAAAGTTTGAATTGAGTTTTACTCTCTTCTCCCTTTTTGTCGAAACAAAAGAGTGTCGAAAAGAAACTAACACTTTGTTTTAAGAAAAACATGTGAAAAGTAAAAAATGAAAAATAGAGAGTTAGGGAAGAGAAGGATTCTCATCTTAGCTCCCCCTTTATGGGTCCATCCCTTTGTGAGGGCGTCAAGTAATTAGAAAAACTAAGCGAGTTCTTTGCAATTATCGTTGCAAATGGTTTCGTCTTTTTGACGAACATGCTCCCCCTTGACAAGTGCTCCTTTGTGAGGATGACGTCAAGTAGTAATCTAAACTTATGTGAAAGTATTGAAAATGATTTTGCAATTGTTTTGCTTTGACAAAAAGCTCCCCCTTGTTGAGGGTGTCAAAGTCTTCAAGTGTAAATTGAAAATCTACAAAACAAAGGTTAGAAAACAAGTATATAATGCATATTTTCCTGCAAATAAGACTCAATTTAGTAATAAAAAAAATCTTCTGTCGCACGGATCCCATGGTTCCTCCCTTGGAGGGATCCGTCTAGGCTAAAGTGAGGGATCCGTAACATGCATTCTTAATTCAGCTATATGGATGTAAAATGTGATGTTAACATCAAAACAAGTTATGTATTATAGCACCAAACATATTCTCATAACCATATAGCACACAACATGTAATATCATTCAATAAAACGAGAGAAATGATGTACATAACTCTAAAACTAATAAAATGATCCAAATACGAAGTATGATTCCTAAAAAGTCTAAGTTACGCCTAAGATGAGAATACCACTTGAATTCCTATGCTTAAGGATGATTAGATTTGTTGACCACATCGAAACGTTCGAGGAGGTGATAGAACATGAAACGTAGCTCGTCACGTACTTCATGGACTAGTCCTTCGACATGTTGACAATGAAAGCAATCATTTCCATGGCTAGGGAATGGTGGAGGTAAGAATGGAGCGGTTGTAGAGAGGTATCTACTTCCATGTGATCCGGTTGTTGATTTTGATGATTCCTCGTAATCCAAAATAGACCATTTAAGGGTGAGGGAGAGAAGGACACGGGTGCTAGTGTGTTTTCAACACCAAAGTTTTGGTGAGAAGGTTGTTATTACACCATTTTCTCAATTGAGAAAAATGTTGGCAATGGTGGTGGATGAGATGTCCTAGGTGGCAAGTCCTCTAAATTATAAAGATGTGGGGATGAGAGTGGAGTGGTGAATGAGATAGCTCTAGGTACTAGAGGTGATGGTTTGGTGGAGGTAGGGGTGTTTGGCTTAGGAGGTATGTTTGTGTTTGGCAAGGGTTGTCTTGTGGGAACAATCTTTTTGGGAGTTGGTTTGATTGGTAGAGTTGGTTGTGAGGGAGGTCTAGTGTTTGAGGCTTTGACGGGTGATGATTCGGTTGAGGAGATTCCATGAACAACCCGAGCAATTTTCTTGGGAGGTTCTTTGGTTGATGAGTTGACACTAGGAGCTTTCCTCAGTGTGAAATAGTAGAAAGGAAACGTGTAAAAAGAAAGCTTTAGCTACTGAGGATGATTGTGTGAATGGTGATTTAGAAGTTCTAACATAAGTGGTTTATAAAGAGAAAGATTAGGTAAGTGAATTAAAGCTTCAGCCACTAAAAATCCTTCAAATTTCAATGATTTGCATGCACAAGAGTCAACTACAGAGTTGTACTGATCTAGGAAGTCAATTAAGACAATTTGGAGTGTTTAAGTTAGCAATAAAAGCTTGAAATGATTGTTTTGGCTAGAATTAGCTTAGTCTGTGCAGCCGGTTCCCACGGTTCTCTCAAGTGAGGGATCCGTCTAGGCTAAACCTAGGGATCCGGCTCTCAGCAGCAAAAAGACAGGAAAATGATGTTTTGTAAAGTCTAGTACCTATACATCTTGAGTGTTTTAGTCTTCTCATGTGTCTTAAATGAAGAGGGACTTGAATGATCAAGAGAAATGAGTGATGGTAGCTAATGATTGTCTTTTATGGAAGAAAATGGAGTTTTCATGAGTACCAATGGGTGATCAAAGATGACACCAAGAAATTTGAGAGTGTCAGGTGGTGTTGAATGATCCTAGAGATCAGATGGTAACTTAAAAGAAATTTGTAAAATTCCTTAAAAATCATAGGAAATGAAAAACTAGTTTTTTGCCTATTTAGAGGTAAGGATGACTAAAATTGATAAGGTTTTAAAATGTACCTTTTTGAGGGGTCGTTTAAGCCGTTATTTGATCACTTTTGTATCCGTTATTACTTAATATCGTTCCTTTTCACTTTTTAGGTCTCTTGAAGGCAAATTGTTGTAATGGCACTTATTTGGACGAAAAGGCGCGGATATACGAAGAAAATGGCCAAAGTCAAGAATCGAGAACTCAAGTCTTTGAAATACAAGGTGGCGTCATCGCTGTAGCTATGACGCCGTCGGAGCATTTTGTGACGACCGAAGCCAAATTTCTTATTTTCAAGTGGCGGTGTCGGGGCTTTAAAAGAGTGGGCCGTCGCAACTCGGACGACCTAGATTTGATCCGAGGCGTCGAGAGCGAAGGGGACGGCGTCACAAGCATAAGGTGACGCCGTCGCGAGACTAACATGGCCAAGACGAAACCCTAATGACGGCGACCCGACGGCGTCACAAAACATAAGGTGACGCCGTCGCACTTGTAATCTTATATATAGAATCCGAATTTTTCAGTTTTAGTGTGTAGTCTTTTGGAGTAAAAACCTAAACCGAACCAAGGCTGTCTTGTACATTATTTTAGGGTTCCAAACCCTATCATACATCAAGATAAGTGTTTTACTTCATTAATTCAATTTTGTCTTTGATTATTTGTGTGTATGCTTGCATGTTCTCCATGTCCGGCTAATTTACTTGTGTGTTTGCTTAGGGAATATGAAAATTAATTATTGAATATTGATTGGTTGTCTCTTATCTTAATTGTTAATGATCTAGTAATGCGATAGTTCATTCATTGTGTAATTAATGCTTGATTAATCTTTGTGAACCTTAGGCTATAGCACTTAGAGCGGTTGTAGGCTAAACCATCCAAAGAAGGCCTTAGAGTTAGAGTTTATAATCCCTAGAGGGTTTTGTAGACGAGACCCTTTGGTAAGTTCAGAGTTAGGGATAAACGCATACCCTACGACTTTAGACACACAATGCGATTAAGAATAAGGACGTGACAATTCAACCATCAATAGAAGATAATTAAGGAGTAATAAAACCTAAGTGAACACATCTTTAAACTATCATACGAGCACACAATAATTAGACATAGACTACATACACCTTAGATTAGATAATTAGATAAGTAGAGTAATTGGTAGAAATACCAACCCCAAATCTAAACCCCGAGATTCGTACCTTTCCATTTTCTAAAAAATATAAAAGATAAAAATAATCTTCCTCAACCCCAACCTTAGCGTAGTAACTTCTCACTAGCATTCATATTCCCCTAGAGAACGATATCAATACCCGTGGCTTACCCTAATACTACACTACAACGATTAGGTTCACTTTGCGCCTAGGTGTTATAAAACTTGCTCGAAGCAAAGGAAGTTCCTTTGACCCCGAGCGACGCGTGTGGCGTTATCAAGTTTTGGCGCGCTGCGGGAATAGAATAGCTAGTTAGTAGTCCACCTCGTTTAGGTTTCTTTGCTTGATCCCTATCAAGTAAATTTTTCTCATTTTTAGCTTCCTCATAGTCTATCCCCCTTCTTCGTGACCTTTGTTCGTAATCCCATCACTTTTCATCATGGAAGGTGATAACCACCCACCATTCATCAACCCACCACCAAATGACCCGCCAAGAGCCCGTACTCTTGGTGAATACTCGAGACCAAGCCACCTAGGCTAAAGGAACACCATTGAGCTTCCCGACCAAGCCCAAACTACGACCTTGCGATCCGACACCATCCGGTTGGTGCAAAACGGATGTGCATTCCATGGACTTCGTTAGAAGATCCAAATCGACATCTAAGGGATTTCCTCAAAATTGTCGATTCCATTGACCTTGATGCTACTACTCGAGACCACGTGCTGCGTCTCTTCCAATTCTCTCGGGACCAAGCTAGTAATTGGCTTGAGCGACTTCCCATGGTTCCATCTCAAGTTGGGATGATCTCACCTCTCGCTTCCTTGCTCAATTTTTCCCACCGGGGAGAACTACTAAGCTTAGGAATGACATCTTGATGTTCCAACAACGTCAAGGTGAATCTCTCTACGAAGCATGGACTCGATTCAAGGACTTACTTCATAAAGTTCCTCATCACGGCATTGATCTTTGGCTCCAAGTCCAACTTTTCTATGATCACGTCAGTCCCTCCCTTCAACGAACCATTAATTATGCCACCGGAGGAAGGCTAAGTGACCTCACTGATAAAGCATGTTGGGAAGTCATCGAGGACCTGGCTCAATATGAAGAAGAAGGTTGGGAAATTCCGATAGTTCCGGAAAACGGGCCAACCTCCCGCGCACAAGCAATTATGAATATGGAGGCACAAGTGAATGCGTTAATGGGAGTAACTACCCATGCTTTTAAGCATGAAAACGCGGTCAAGGAATTTTTGCTCCCAAGAAAGTCTCGGCAAGATGAATTCGAGGATAAAATGTTGACATTTGTCCACAAGCAAGAAAAGGAAATAAAACACCTCGAAGCTCAAATGCGGAAAACTCACAACACCTTCTTAGGACTAGCTGACAACTTCATGTTGAACATCCGTGAAGAAATCGCAAAGAACAATATACCTAAAAAGCTAGAAAAGGTGTATGCGATACTGGGACACATTGGGATGACTCCGAACCTTCTCCATTAAGTAGAACAAACCTCGTCAAAGAATCATATTCTTGCTTAAATTCTGTCTCGGCGTTCCCGCATGCTCCCTAAAGCGTATTCATCGGAATGGTGCACGTGTCACTGAACTTCCCAATGTTAGGGAAAGTTCTTTCGGTTTTAAACACGAGACAAAGAACCCTCACCTCCAAGACTTCAAATTTACGAGATCACGATTGAGCGACAATTTTACATATGCATTACTTACCATCGTGGAGATTATTGGTGGATTAGCCAAATTGATCTTAAAATAAAAACAAAATCTTTGTCAAAAATAGTAACTTTTACCCAAAACTACCTTAAATACACTAAAGTATATTCAATCCTTACAAGTTATTAATAATAACATTTTACTTACACCTTTTTATCAAATATGTACAAGTAAAGAAAAAAAATATATTGAGAAGCATCCTCCTAAAACCGGCCATAAAGGGAGGTGAGTCAAGTTAGTAACAATTTTCCTTGTATAGATGTACACTCAATCTACTTTCATTCATTTCATTCTCAAAATTCAACAAGTAGTAAAAGTTGCTTTTCTCTTTTCTTTATCCTCCATAACCGGTTCTATCAAGAGCTCACATAGGGATCATCATTTTTATTTCTCAAGCAAGTTATTACAATCTAGAATCACACTCTTGATAAGGTTTTGAAATAAAAACCTAGAGTGTTTAGGCTAAAACCTTGTTCCTTGCACCTCATCATATTAACTTGTAAGCATATCATTTATATTTTTCATATCTCCTTTTCATTTCATAAGTATCTCTTCATTTTTGGAGCAAACATGCAAGACTTGTGTTGTTTATACCATTTTACATGATTTTTAGAGTTTTATATATATAAGGTCATCCTATAATTATTCCTTGGTATACTTTGGTCTTGATGATGTTTAGGAACCCATGATACCCTAGGAAGGTGTATGGTAGGATTAGATTAGCTTTGGAGTTGATTTGAAGGATTGGAATAGGTTTAGTGAGAAAAACTATTTTCGATAAGTATAAATGTGTTCTGTCCTTGTTTTGTTTTCGGAAAATCCGACGGTAGGCACGAAATTTTGGCCTTGATATTTAGAAAATATACTTTAAAAGCGAATCCGTGGCGCTTGAGCGGATTAAAGCGGAGTTATAACGAAGAAGTTATGGATTTTACAAGTTTGACGACGAAATATATATTTTTGAAAATTGACAACCTATTTTTGGTTTATACGAGTCAAAAGCAGTCCTAAGCTTTACAAATTATTTCGACTTATCAAAAATATATTAGTATACTTTGATACGAAGCTAAGGGCGTATTATACGTAGAAAGCGGTTTGAAAGCGACTAAGATATGCGTTTTCATAAAATTGCCGTAACTATTATTTTCGGAAAAACTATATTATTTTACGAGATAAGTGTTACGGTAACTAAAACGACCATATTGAGGGCTGTTTTTAACAAGGATGTGGAACTTTTTGGAACGAAATGTCTTCTAATGAAATCAAGATCACCAAGCATATTTTTCAAAACGACCAACCGTTTGTATAGCGAAGTTTTAATAAATTATTTACGGATGTTTAAACTTGGCCGAAACTCACTTTTCACACAACAATTAGACAAAATCACCATCTTTAACCCTTATTAACTTTATGTTCGAGACCTTTATGTCGAAAACTCTGACTGAAACTTCTAGATTTTGATACAAACTTTCCAAAACCGTCGAGTTCATTTCCTAACGATCGGCGTACACCATTTCTGACTAGTTTTTGAAGCCATTTTGTCAATTTCATGAAATTTCCGACGACTTTATTTTCGACGAAAGTGAAAATTTCACTATAAATCATTACAAAACCATTGTAGGATGACATTTTGGCGTAAAAACTTGTAAAGTGATTTAAGAATGGTCAAGGCGTCAAAAGAGTATTTTCGACGATAAGTATTATTTTCAAAACTACATAAATGGTATAAATAACATCGTAATGCATGCATATCATAACATTACATTGCAACTCATTACATATCATATCATTAGTAATAGGTCCAGATTAAAGTTTCACGCTATACCTCGATGTACTCACTCTTGTCATCACACGGTTTATCAAGTGAGTCATAGCCCTACTCTTTTAATTGTTTTGAATTACTTTTGGGGAGATACATGCTCATTTATTTTCACAAGTACTTTAGATTTTTAAGGCTAAACTCATCATGATCACCATTGTTTCTAAATCAAATGTTATACTATATCAATTGTTCTTGTTTTGCGTGCTATAGTTCTCGTCGTATAACGTTCTAAATCGATTGACTCTTGATACATCGTCGTATAACGTTCCAAATCGATTGACTCGATACATCGTCGTATAAAGTTCTATATCGGTTGACTGCGATAAATCGTCGTATAACGTTCTAAATCGATTGACTCTCGATACATTAAGTCTAGTTTTATTGATTAAGTGCTATCGTTCTCACGTCGAGTTAGGTACTATTGTGAATTCATTTGACATCATGTGTTTGAACATAAACTATACTCATTTTGGCGGTGGGTTGTGAATACAGGTTGCAAGTTTTGTATGGCGGAACTTGGGCGGGTGGATTACAATGCCTTTCTTTGCATAAACGATTTTGGAAGGCTTTACATTTCAAAACAAACTCTATGAACTCACTCAACCTTTGTGTTGACACTTTTAGCATGTTTTATCTCGGTATCTAAGGCATACAATTCATGGCATGCATTTGGACACATCATGGAGTCGCGGTGACGTAGCGTCTCACTGGGTTTATGAACTTTAAAACATCGTTTGACTTGTACTAAACTTATTTTCCGTGCATAGTAACTTTCATTTGGGACCTATCTTTGTAACTCGATTGTTTTATTAAATCAAGCGATGTATTTTCCAAAGCGACACTTTAGGTCGTTCAATATAACTGTGATTGTGATGCTATGACGGTCAATCCCGAATTCCATTCCGCTGCCAAAGCAGGTAATTTGGGGTGTGTGAGATTGGCATCGAGCTTGATTATAGAGAACTAGGTTGCATCCTTGACCCTAGACTATAACTACATCATCATAGCATCTCATCATTTCACCAAGTGCATGTTCACTTTGCATGCGATTTATCGTACATTTTCGAGTTAATTACTTTCATTTCATATCGATTGTCACATGGATGCCTTTAAATTCCCATCCCATTATCATTTTCCTCATACTCTAATGTGGTGAATACTTTGTCATTCCTATCATAATTTTACATCAATTGACTCATCACCGATAGCGTCGAATCTTGAGATAAACCTTTATATAGGTAAGTCACTCTCACTCCTTTGTTTCACCACTAACATGTCGAGTTACACTTTATTCACATTAAGTCACTAAACCATTATACATTTGGAGCACTTACAACATCTCATAACCCATCTTTTGGGAAACCGTCGATCATTTTGAAAAATAACCTCAAACTTATCATCTCTTATCACATCTCTTTAGGCGCTTATTATTAACATAGGACTTTGTTACATCTCACCTTTCCTTTTATTTTGAAGAAGATATGGCGTAGAAGAAAGCCACACTGTAATGACCCAAGCGGCTATTCAAAAGTTGGTAAGGATAGTGTAGCGAGGCATTAAGGATTGAAAGGGAAGCGGTGGGCTGCTGCTGCTGAGGCATGTTCTTCTTGGCCGCTTGGCTTCTTCTTCTTCTTGAAATCTGGGAGGGTCCGGGTTAAAAGTTGTTCGTATAAGGATTTCAAAGTGGAGATCCCACCAAGTTTAAAGGGATGAAGGAGCCACTTGCCATGGTGCGATGGTTCGAGAAATTGGAGTCCGTGTTTTCTTTGTGTAATGATATTTTTCTCTACTACTATGTTCTACCTTTGATCCAACGCGGATTAACAAAACCCCGTACTTTCATTTTCGAAATGCCTTACAATTTCAACATTTATCGGGTTTGCGTGTTCCAAATCGCCGATCATAACATCACGTACATTTCATATGGACATATAAAGTGTGTTCATTCGCCATCGCTAAGCGTTATCGCGTGAGTTATTATTTTGAATCCATTACTTCCAAAAATGACGGATAAATACATCACCCATCTCTTTCATTCTTTACCCTACATCTATTTTTTTTATCCTTAAATACACTAAAGTATATTCAATCCTTACAAGTTATTAATAATAACACACCACAAATATGTACAAGTAAAAGAAAATATATATATATATATATTGAGAAGCAAAACGATTTCCAATTTTCCTTGTACATCAAATTCACTATTTTGCCACGTCAATCTCCATGAGGTAAGTAATATCGTTGATCTTTGTCTATTCAATTGTCCTAATTCATGCTCAATTTTGTTTTCCCTCTTTTCAATCCGAAACCCCAACTAATTTGATCTATTTCTCCTTTGAAATCTTGTTAACTAGGCTTAAGATTCGGCGAATAATAGTGTTATCATATGGGGTTAACCTTGCGAGAAGCCTCGACGGCTTAGGGATCAAAACCACCTAGCCATTATGCCATTGTCGCTGCGACAAGGGTGTTTGGGTCAAGGATTATGGTTAAAAACTTGGACTTTTCCCTCGCAAATGTCGGATTCAAAATTAGGTCAAGCTGATGGCGTCAGGTGTATTGTGCGACGCCGTCAGAATCTGCTAGTGTCATCTTTTTCATCACGATTACTCATTTGCTCTCCACTTATTTGATTTCTTGTTTCAAATGAGCAGAAGGGTAAAGAGAACTAGGTGACAATCTTCTAGCGCCCAAGAAAACATTATTGACACAATCGTTGGGTGGGGAGTATTTGTCGAGGAAGGATGTCAAGCCCGTTACAATGATTTACTTCATCAGACTATTGACTCCGGGGCTGTTTTGACCGGGCATTTCTCGAGGAGAATGATTTGGCTAGGGAGTTTTCAAATAGTTTTAGAAGGGACAGGTTCACTGATCCCCAATGGGAGAGGCTGTTTAAGATACGATAGTCCGTGTATGGCGAGTTGGTGCGTGAATTTCACGCATCTTATCTGTCGAATATTAATGCATGTCGGGATAACATTGATTTTCAGGGGATCCGATTTAGGTTAGGAGGGGAATGGAGGGCTATGTCGACACTTGAGTTTGGATGGAGGTTGGGATTATATACATCTGAGAATGCTGAGAGTGATGTTTTTAGGACTCAATTGGCAGCTGGAATTACCCATAAGGACGAGATGTTGGGTATTCAGTTCTGGAACACGATAGCCGATGGGGAGTAAGCTCTGGGAATACCCTTGATTCACGGATCACGGGATCCGAGGGTTAGGCTTGTACATCGCTGCCTCACCTTCTCTATCACAGGGCGCCATGCCACGGGTCATCGTGTCACCTTGCGACCTATTCTATCTTTCTTGCATATTGGTCGGGGTGTGCACTGCAACATCCCATTACGGTTGGCCGACTACTTGAGGGCGCTAGTGGAATAAGGATGGAGGATAGGGTATATGGAGGCATGCTTATCACCCGGTTAGCTCGATCTTTGGGTGTATTGGCGGGGAGGTACCAGCGTACCTTAATGCGGTAGCAGCACCAAGGGTCGTCAAAGCTAAGTCTCAAAGCTATGGATGTCCTCATGGATTATGGTAGAGGTTACGCTTGGTTCCATGCTCATCCCAACATTCGGGATGGTGAAGACGACGATGATGAGGAGCCACGAGATACCAAAGACACGGCGGGGTGAGCGGAAGCTCCGACGCGTCACCGACAAATGTCCAGATGGGGATTGGAAGGCTTACGGGGAACATGGATGGGCCGCATGGATACATGGATGGCACAAGAGACCAAAGTTCTAGCCGGACCTATGACCATCTTGTTAGGCGGATCGACATCTGTCCATGCGTGATCGACTTGATCCACATCTCGGATCGATCCTTTCCCATGGCGGAGGAGGATTATCCACCCTATGGGTATTTGGGCCATCTTCCACCTGGTTATGACTATCGTTATGGACCCCCTCCCTAGTGACTCATGTATTTGTTTATGGATTGTTTATGGTTAAGTATGGTTGGTTGTTGAAACAATTTTTATTTGGGCATGTAATAATCTAGGACATCTTAATTTGTGGTGAACTTTGAACTATGTGATGTTTATGTATATTTGCATGTGGTGTGATTTATCTAGCTTGTGTGATTGGATTGTCTATGTTAGTGTCATATATCTTTTAGTCATTGCTTATTCTCATGTTTAAATTTTTAAAAGTGCTTTATTTTGTCTTTAACCTCGTCTTAATTGCATATAAAGGTATTTTACATAAAGGATAAGTGTAGGGAGGATTACACACGTTTTCAAAAAAAAAAAAAAAAAAAAAAAAAAAAACGTAAACATGAGAATAACAATTTATTAAAAGATATATATGTGTTTTGTTCGTTGCTTGTATCGAGTCATAATGGATGTTTTGCGAAATTTTCCGATTCTAAAGATGTAAATTTTCCGAATTTGTTTCCAAAAATCGCACCGCTTTTTGTCGGGATAACTGACGGCGTCGAGATCGCAACTGACGGCGTCGGGAAGGAGTAAAACAATGATTACTTTTTCTCGTTTTCGAGCTACTTATAAATTTTGGAATTTTCCGGTCTTAATTTTCCATAAATTCGTAAACATCCATTCCACAAGCATTATATCTTAGTTTAGTAGAGTCTTATATATATTATTACCGCCGATTTTACGAAGGTTTCGTTTGTTTTCTTCAAGTGTGCGGGTTTTATTTATCACGAAGAAGAAACAAAAGATTGGAAGGAGCTTTTCACGCACATTCTTCTTGGAAAGGATTTGACCACTACTTCACACACGGATCCTACCGAGCTAATCGGGGAGTATTAGTTTCTTTCGTTTTAATTACCTTCCATTATCATAACTTTGATACTTTCGGAGAACATTGGGGACAATGTTCGGTTTAAGTGTAGGAGGAAAATAAAGCGGAACTTTGAAACTATGCTTATCCTTGATTATTTGCTTTGTCCAATTGTATTTGTGTAATAAACCATGAGAAAATGTCGGTTAGGGTAATTTTGGCACCAAATTTAAAATTTTTCATGACATATAGGAGTGGGCCATTAGTCTTAACAAAAGCGTCTCAAGGATAGGAAGTTGCATGACACAAAAACCCTTTACCACCTAAATTACACCCAAAATGTGAGGATCGCCCTTAGATTAGTAGGAATTAAAGCATTCATCTTTAATGCTTAGAGTGTGAACCGATAGTATATTATATTCTAGAACTTGTTTTATGATGCATTCCGAGATCGCTAGTAAGACTACACATGTGTAGTTAGGAATAACTAAATGATAAGAGGCATTAGGATAACCCTTGTTTGATACCCGTAATATAATTACTTCTTCCACATCAGTTGAGTAATTCCCCCACACCCTTTGCGTTGTACTCATCCTTAGTATCGATACCCTAGTTAACCCCTCGAGCCTATCCTTTTCGCGGTTCTCGTGATGTTTCGTTTTCCGAAATATCAATGAAGAGCATTGTTTACACCCCACCCCCAAATATACACCCAAATTGCCTTAGCCTACCTTGTATGCACTCACTTTTAGTGCATTATTGTTATCACCCCAAACCCTTAGTTCAATTATCTAGTTGCTTGCATGAGTTGCTAAGTCGAGTCATATCCTTTGTACACAGTTTTGGGACGATTGGAACTCATGGGAAAAAGTTAAAGTTTATGAAATGACTGGAAGGGAACGTTAAATTCCCTTATTTGCGTAATAACGTACCCCAAGTGTTTTTGATCTTTTCAATTCGGGTCAAATTAGTGTTAGAGTAATACAAACTCAAGTGTAGGGATGTGCGTAAATCCCTATCATTTTGATGTTACCGTAGAGGATGTTAGAGTGAAAGTGTATCGAAAAAAATCGAAAAAATAAAAAAGAAAAAAAAAAAAAAAAAAAAAAAAAAAAAAAAAAAAAAAAAAAAAAAAAAACACATACGGGCTACCATCCTACATCTATCTTTAAATTTACGTTTGTTTGTTTCAGTTATCTAGAGTTTAGAATGTCGAGTCTTGGCTTAGCAACTCCATTCTTCGTATGCTTGTAACATAGAGATTTTTGACTTGCCACCACTAAATAGCCTATCCCACCAAACCCTTTGTTTTCCTACCGTAAGCCTAACATTACAACCCTTTAAAGACCTCTTTGATAGTCTTTCCTAGGTGCTTACGCCAAAGCGATGGAGGTTTGATCTATTCTCAAGCCTATGGTAATCTATGTACTAGGACCGGTTAATGAGTGTTTATCTTCCATTTCCAACTTGTTTATTTCATATACACCCGAGAGATGTGAGTATCCAAACACCCCATGTGAGGTGCTAGTATGTAATTTTTGTGCTTGTTATGACTTTTACGGGGCTTATATGTGTTGTGGACTGTTTTAAACCAATGCTTCATGACCCCTAACTTATAAATTAATTGGCTAAAAGCACATTTGCTTGAGGACAAGCAAATACCAAGTGTAGGGATATTTGATAAGGTTTTAAATGTACCTTTTGAGGGTCGTTTAAGCCCTTATTTGATCACTTTTGTATCCGTTATTACTTAATATCGTTCCTTTTCACTTTTAGGTCTCTTGAAGGCAAATTGTCTGTAATGGCACTTATTTGAACGAAAAGCGCGGATATCTGAAGAAAATGGCCAAAGTCAAGAATCGAGACACTCAAGTCTTTGAAATACAAGGTGACGGCGTCCATCGCTTAATCTATGACGCCGTGGAGCATTTTGTGACGACCCGAAGCCAAATTTCTTTTTTCAAGTGACGGTGTCGGGCTTTAAAAGAGTATGCCGTCGCAACTCGGACGGCCTAGATTTGATCCAGACGGTGTCGAGATCGAAGGGACGGCGTCACAAGCATAAGGTGACGCCGTCGCAAGACTAACGTGGCCAAGACGAAACCCTAATGACGGCGACCGACGGGCGCCACAAAACATAAGGTGGCCGTCGCACTTGTAATCTTATATATAGAATCCGAATTTTTCGGTTTAGTGTGTAGTCTTTTGGAGTAAAACCTAAACCGAACCAAGGCTGTCTTGTACAAGATTTTAAGGTTCCAAACCCTATCTTACATCAAGATAAGTGTTTTACTTTATTAATTCAATTATGTCTTTGATTATTTGTGTGTATGCTTGCATGTTCTCCATGTCCGGCTAATTTACTTGTGTGTTTGCTTAGGAATATGAAACTTAATTATTGAATATTGATTGGTTGTCTCTTATCTTAATTGTTAATGATCTAGTAATGCGATAGGTCATTCGTTGTGTAATTAATGCTTGATTAATCTTTGTGAACCTTAGGCTATAGCACTTAGAGCGGTTGTAGGCTAAACCATCCAAAGAAGGCCTTAAAGTTAGAGTTTATAATCCCTAGAGGGTTTTGTAGACGAGACCCTTTTGTAAGTTCAAAGAGTTAGGGATAAACGCATACCCTACGACTTTAGACACACAACGCGATTAAGAATAAGGACGTGACAATTCAACCATCAATAGGAGATAATTAAGGAGTAATAAAACCTAAGTGAACACATCTTTAAACTATCATACGAGCACACAATAATTAGACATAGACTACATACACCTTAGATTAGATAATTAGATAAGTAGAGTAATCGGTAGAAATACCAACCCCCAAATCCAAACCCCGAGATTCGTACCTTTCCATTTTCTAAAAAACATAAAAGATAAAAATAATCTTCCTCAACCCCAACCTTAGCATATTAACTTCTCACTAGCATTCCTATTCCCCAGAGAACGATATCAATACCTGTGGCTTACCCTAATACTACACTACAACGATTAGGTTCACTGCCTAGGGTGTTATAAAACTTGCTCGAAGAAAAGGAAGTTCTTTTGACCCCGAACGACACGTGTAGCGTTATCAAAAATCAATTTGCTAAAATTGAGATAAATATCAAACTAAGTGTTTTGAGATGTGAGGAACAATGTGTGAGCATTGGAGCGGAAATGTGGTGATTTTTGATGAAATGATAAATCAAAAACACCTTGAATGTGATCCTAAGTTATCTATGAGTGGATGTGAGATCAACTGAGCTTGAGGAAGACTTAAGTGATCCTAATGTATCATGTCTAACTGGTTTAATACGATCTGGAGGGTTGGATTGATGCAAGGATGATAAAATAGCTCTTCTGTTTTCCCGGATCCCACGGATCCTTCACTTGAGGGATCCGGCTAGTTATAAGTCAGGGATCCGACATCTGGAACATATTACTCAACAGTGAGCGTGCAATATTTTGTTACAAGTATCGAGTTTTGAAACTAATGATCTCTACAGTAAGTATATATGTATACAAGTCTAGCATAGCAATGAGAGCATGTAAGAATAGCACATAAGCAACCAAATGAGATCGAGCTTACAACTGACACAGAGGTTTATCAAACTTAACAAGCGCTATTCAAGAAGCTCAAAACATATTTACGATCTAGATTAGTAAATCGTTTGTATTAACTATGGCGTGCAAGGTATGTGTCAAGAAAGAAAAGAGTACATGATAGTGCTCAAGACAATAGAATTGTGAGGTGCTAGTTCAATACAATCCTAGACTTCATTTGGATCCAAAAGTTAGAGTTGTTGTTCATGGAGATGAAGAAGTTGTGTTTAGAAGAGTAAGTGTTAGATTTAGAAAGGCTTGAAGCAAGTACCGTTTTGTGAGTTGGTTTTAGCTAAAAGATGTTTACCTATGTGTTGGTATTGAAGAGTAAGAATCACATGTATATGCGTCCTTAAGAAAGTGAATTGTTTAGAAGGTTGTTTTGGTCAACGGAAGCAATGAACTATGTATAGTCATTACGGATGGTGATTAGCATACAATGAACTTCGTCCATGAAGTCATGTAGCTCTTCTCGATCAAAGCAAGATAATCTCTTGATGAGGCAAGTGGTTGTGATTAACTAAAAGAAAAATCAATTTTACAACTTGTTTGTTTAGTAATCCTAAGACAACGCAAATTATTTCCATTGTAAAGTTACTTTAGAAAAACATAGGAGTATAGATTTCTCAAATGAGAGAATGAATATGAGACTATTACTAGCGGTGCTCAATTACGGCTAAACACGACCATTTTTACGGGTGATTCCACATACCAAACTTCCATCAAGGAAGCAATTCAACCGTTAGGTCAAATTGATTTTCTAGTGCAATAAGTTCTCCAGTATGCATTCTCAAGTTAGGAAAATTTATATTCCTATAATGGCCTATCGAAGAGTAACAATGATGATACTTTTCTTCGTTTTTATTAAGATTATGCCTGAAACAACTAAGGTGACGAAGGTTTCATGTTTAAATGTAAAAATTTAAAGTTTTCCATATGGTGAACAAAAAAGGTTAGATGAGCTAGTTCAACATATGTTGTTGGAAAGCTTGAGTTTGGATTTTCGGATATGACCAATTATGTTTGCGTTGCAAAATAATTTATTTGAGTATATCGGATGAAATAATCAAGTTGTCAATCCTACTATGAAGCTTGGAAAGCGATCATGAAATGGAAAACGGGAGAGTATATCATCAACACAAGTGTAGGTTATGATCCGATGTACATTCTTGTTGTTTTTAGAAAATGACACAAGAAAATATGAAATCAAGAAATCATATAAGCACATGAAGCATTTATGTTGCACACATGACAAACTCACCATGAAACCATTTATTATATTACATGTTTTAAACATTTTTCAACTTATATGGCTTATCTAAGTATTTAAACTAACATTTTCGACACAACTAGATGTTATCCCAAACACTCCTTGAAATAGCACATTGATTAGTAAAATATTACTAAAACGACAAACAAGAGAATGAATAGCAAGGTGAGGAAACCACATATGTTATTCAATCAAACAAGCACAAAAACTATTTGAGAAATGAAAATAATCAAGTAATGCAAGGTAAGACAATTAATCATTTAGCATAGCATACGAAAGTTCTTTTCATCGCTTTGTGTTAAATATAAACATGTATACCAAGCTTGATTAGTTTCTTTTATATTTATAAATATGATCAAAACCTTAATTTCAAAAGAAGACACATTGTTATTCAAAGACGAAAACATCCGTCTCCAATTAGATAAAAAGTTTGTTCAAAAGTTATGACCGAAAAATGACTTTCTATTATAAATCAATGATTCTGTAAATTTTTGTTTTGAATCAGTTTATGAAATTATTTTTATATGAAAGTAGACTCAAATACCTTTAAAACGATAGGTGGCACGACTTCTACGGACTTACGGTTAATTAGTTATAAATTTTTGAAATTTAAGCAAAAGTTGTCCTTTGTACGACGGATCCGCCCTTTGATAACAAAGGGATCCGTGGATCTGAAACAGATTTACAAAAATGCATGTTTTGACCCGACGAAAAGGTTTAACCTTTGTAGACTTTTTAGTGAAGTTATATTACCCATTTTAATCTTTATTCAAGCTTGATTAACAAGATATCTAACAACAAAACTTCAAAGACAAAAAGATCACTAAAACACTTTTCATATTATGCTTATTATAAGAGAGAAGCATATATCACCATTTTATCCACAAGCAATTAGCACGTTTTTGACCAACTAATTGTAACTAAGAGAACATACTTTTGCTATATTCCCTTTGTATGGTTTTAGAAACCATAGACGCGAAAAACTTCATGAGCTTTAAAAATACTTAATCGTATTTCGGAAAAGTAAGTTGTGGTCACTTTGTATTATTCTTTGGGTGTTGACTTCATTTTTCTTCGAATAGAACGAAGTCATTGGAAGAATTATAGCATGAAGATTTCTCAAAAGAAAATGTTAGAATGATCTATCACTATCCAACATTTAAAATGTAAAGATTTCTAAAACATGAATTTTTGTTTTAAGAAATATCCTTTTTTGTAGTTTTCCAACATACACGGATCGTATCAAGTTATTAAAGTACAATATACTCTAAGAAACTTGGTAACGAAGCTCTGATACCAATTTTGGAAAACTAGAAGGGGGGTTGAATAGTTTTACCGATTAAAACTTCGTTTTAAAATATTTAGATCGACTTATGTTAATCTATTTATTTGTGTATGTTGGATGTTAATAGATAAGTATGTAAATATGTAATTGAGAAGGTTTTAAATGTACCTTTTGAGGGTCGTTTAAGCCCTTATTTGATCACTTTTGTATCCGTTATTACTTAATATCGTTCCTTTTCACTTTTAGGTCTCTTGAAGGCAAATTGTCGTAATGGCACTTATTTGGACGAAAAGGAGCGGATATTCAAGAAAATGGCCAAAGTCAAGAATCGAGACACTCAATTCCGAAAAAGACAAGGTGACGGCCATCGCTTAAGCTATGACGCCGTCGGAGGATTTTGTGACGGACGAAGCCAAATCTCTTATTTTCAAGTGACCGTGTGTCGGCTTTAAAAGAGTAGGCCGTCGCAACTCAAACGGCCTAGATTTGATCCGACGACGTCATAGATCGAAGGGACGGCGTCACAACCATAAGGTGACGCCGTCAAGTCGATCAAGACTATCACAAAGATGCACGCCAAGTAGTTGATATTGTTTGGCCATAACTTTTGCATACGAACTCGGTTTAGGTGGTTCAAAAGCCCACGCGACCGAACGAGAAAATCTACAATTTAGTGAAAAATGGTCATGACGCCATCATTCTATAAGTGTGACGCCATCACTCTTTGCCGATGTAAAATCGCCTATAAATAGAACATTATAACTTCACTTTTTGTAGGCTCTAAACCCTAACTCCGATTCCAGGGTTTAGATAGGTGTTTTTCCAGCAACTTTGAAGATTTCAATCACTCCAAAAATATCTTGTAATGGTTTGTTGATTATATCTTAATCCATATATTCAATTTATCATTATGTTTATCCTATGTTTGATTGATTGTGTGTATGCTTGCATGTTCTCCATGTCCGGCTAATTTACTTGTGTGTTTGCTTAGGGAATATGAAACTTAATTATTGAATATTGATTGGTTGTCTCTTATCTTAGTTGTTAATGATCTAGTAATGCGATAGGTCATTCGTTGTGAACTTAATGCTTGATTAATCTTTGTGAACCTTAGGTTATAGCACCTTGAGCGGTTGTAAGCTAAACTATCCAAAGAGGCCTTAGAGTAAGAGTTTAATATCCCTAGTGGTATTTTGTAGATGAGACCCTTTGGTAACTTCAAAGAGTTAGGGATAAACGATACCCTACAACCTTAGACACACAACGCGTTAAGAATAAGGACGTGACAATTCAACCATCAATAGGAGATAATTAAGGAGTAATAAAATCTAAGTAAACACATCTTTAAATCATCATACGAGCACACAACAATAGACATAGACTATCCTTAGCTTAGTTAATTAGATAAGTAGAGTAATCGGTAGAAATACCAACCCCAAATCCAAACCCCGAGATTCGTACCTTTCCATTTCATAAAATATAAAATACAAAATAATCATCCTCACCTTTAGACTTAAATCGACATACACTTCAACCTAACGACACTATTCCCTAGAGAACGATATCAATACCCGTGGCTTACCCTAATACTACACTACAACGATTAGGTTCATCGCTTAGGTGTTCTAAAACTTGCTCAAGAAAAGGAAGTTCCTTTGACCACGAACGACGCGTGTAGCGTTATCAAGTTTTAGGCGCCACGGGGAATAGTTATTGTTTAGGCTTGATTTATATCTCGTTTAGGTCTACTCACAAGATTCCTATCAAGTGAGATTTTTTCTTTTATTAGCTTCCTTGTAGTCTATCCCCTTCTTTGTGTTTGTGTTCAGAAACGCTTTTCATTTGTCGCTATGGCAAGTGAAGTTGCATTTGAATCATTAACAAATGAGGAACAATTGAATTTAGCGATTGGTGTTCTAATGGATTTGTGAGTGATCTTAGAGATATCCAAAAGGAGACGGGTGTAAGGTTGGATGTATTTGATAAATTTTGTGCTTGTGTGGCTTCTATTCAACGATCATTGTTAGAATCAATTCCTTTTAGTGAAACCCTCTAGAAAATTTTAAGAAAAGTGTCCTAAGTATAAACCGTCATTGTTACAACTTGAGGAAATGGATAAAGAGGATTTATCTAACCTTAGGCATCATGATCAAAAAGACCTAGTTTTTAAGAACATGGAACCTAAACCCGAACAAGATTGTGAGATGGTTATAGTTGAACTACCTAGTTGCATGTGCGGGATAGATTTCAAACATTTAGGAGATCTAGATATAATGGAGAAAAAGGTGGAAACTCCAAGCCCACAAGCCCTACCATCACTTGAGGAACACACATCACCTATAACTTACCCGGGAGAAGTAGAAAAGACTATAGGAACCCCGATTGATATAGAACCTTTAGACCAAACGCCACTAGAGAATGTAGGTTTAGATGCTTGTTGTCGTGACCTCTCTTAGTCCTAGGGAAGTTCCTAATTTTGATGAACCGAGCCTTAACCAAAAACCTTACCCAATTTTCCGTCTTTAGATGTGAATCTTGAATTGAATTAGGCCCCAATCCACCCATCAAAATAAATAATCCGGTAGTTGCTTGATAAAGGTGGTAGATTCTAGGCCATGTAGAGTGGAAGCTAATATGACCCATGACCTTACACACTTATATCACCCATTCATGGTTGATAACAAGAAACATTATGGGTTTAAACCGGGTTTATTAGGTCAAAATAGATCCTTAACTAAGAATCTTTTGAAGTTGATAGAAGATGATCCATTTTAGAGAGATTTGATTCACCCGCTACACCAATTGAATTAGGTAAGGTTATAATGAATGGAGCACACCCTTTGAGCATATAAATCACCCATCACCTCTCCCCACGTAGCAAATTTCCACCCTAAGGGTGTGTATTGCTACTATCACCCGCACTTAAACTTAAGTGTAGGGAAAACTTCCCCTTTATCTGTTAAATAAGGGTAGAGTCAGGCTCGTGACTCGAACAAAAACAAGCGCTTCTTGGGAGGCAACCCATGTGTATTTTTTTTTTCATTTTCATTTGTGTGTCGTATATCTTTTATTAATTGTTTATTCTCATGTTTGAATTTGTAAAAATGCTTTATTTTGTCTTTAACCTCGTCGTAATTACATATAAAGGTATTTTACATAAGGGATAAGTGTAGGGAGGATAACATACGTTTTCAAAAGAAATGTGAACATGAGAATTACAATTATTTAAAAGATATACATGTGTGCTTGTTCGAGTCAAATGCTTGTATCGAGTCATAATGGATGTTTTGCAGGAAATTTTTCCAGATTTTAAAGATAAAAATTTTCCAGAATTTTTCCGAAAATCGCAGACCGGTTTACGTCATGATAACTGACGGCGTTAGGGTCGCAACCTAACGGCGTCGGGAGGAGTAAAACGACTTCTAACTTTTTCTCGTTTTCGTGCTACTTATAAAATTTTGGAATTTTCCGTGTCTTAATTTTCCGAAAATCAAAACATCCATTCCACAAGCATTATATCCTATTTAAGTCCGGAATTATATCTTGTTGAGATTTTTGTTTGTTCGGTTTGATGCGTTGGGTTGTCTGCTTTCTTAAAGTGTGCGGGTTTTATTTATCAAGAAGATACATAAGGTTGGAAGGAGCTTTTCACGCATACAATCTTCTTGGAAAGGATTTAACCACTACTTCACACACGGATCCTACCGAGCTAATCGGGGAGTATTAGTTTCTTTCGCTTTTAATCACCTTCTATTATCATAACTTTGATACTTTCGGGAACATTGGGGACAATGTTCGGTTTAAGTGTAGGAGGAAAATAAAACGGAACTTTGAAACTATGATTATCCTTGATTATTTGCTTTGTCCAATTGTATTTGCGTAATAAACCATGAGAAAATGTCGGTTAGGGTAATTTTGGCACCAAATTTGAAATTTTTCATGATATATAGGAGTGGGCCATTAGTCTTAACAAAAGCGTCTCACGGATAGGAAGTTGCATGACTAGCACAAAAACCCTTTACCACCTAAATTCCACCCAAAATGTGAGGATCGCCCTTAGATTAGTAGGAATTAAAGCATTCATCTTTAATGCTTAAAGTGTGAACCGATAGTATATTAGATTCTAGAACTTGTTTTGTGATGCATTCCGAGATCGCTAGTAAGACTACACTTGTGTAGTTAGGAATAACTAAATGATAAGAGGCATTAAGATAACCCTTGTTTGACACCGTAATATAATTACTTCTTCCACATCGGTTGAGTAATTCCCCACACCCTTTGCGTTGTACTCATCTTTAGTACACGATACCCTAGTTAACCCCTCGAGCCTATCCTTTTTCTCGTGATGTTTCGGTTTTCCGAATATCAATGAAGAGCATTGTTTACACCCCACCCCAAATATACACCCAAATCGCCTTAGCCTACCCTTTATGCACTCACTTTTAGTGCATTATTGTTATCACTCTAAACCCTTAGTTCAATTATCTAGTTGCTTGCATGAGTTGCTAAGTCGAGTCATATCCTTTGTACACGCTTTGGGACGATTGGGACTCATGGGAAAAAGTTAAAGTTTAAAAATGATTGAAAGGGAACGTTAAATTCCCTTATTTGCGTAATAACATACCCCAGTGTTTTGATCTTTTCAATTCGGGTCAAATTAGTGTTAGAGTATGATTCGCTCCCGAGCGGTCAAGTTTTCTCACACAAGTCGGCCACTTGTGAATGGCCAACCGTAAGAAACTTAAAGCGGTTCGAAACAAATGCAATGAAGATCGAGAGTATAGGGTTTCCCGGTCGTTATGTCCCAATGAGCTATGCGATGAATCACCCACGAATAGTGATCGAGAGGATTTGAGCGGGAAGAGAATTGAATGATTATAACTACGAAATAGCCTATAATTACAAAGGCTTAAATGCAAATTAAAGGAAATTAAAAAGATAAAAATATTAAATAAACTCTATCACTATTTGCAAAATGATGTTTTGATTTTCTTTTATAAAACTTAAATTAAAAACTACGCGACGTCAAATGAAAATATGAAACCTGAAGCGGTATTAATCCTAAAAATATGAAAATGATATTTTACAAACCTAATGATAAAAGAAAATTTTAGAAAAGAAAATTATTTTTATAACTATTTATCTAATTATTATTAATTAAAACTATTTTAACTATTTAATAACGACCTAAAATACAAGAAAATATGAAATAAAGATAGAAAAATAAAATTTTGACTTGGAAAAATCTAAAATAACAAAGAGAATTTTCAAAACTATTTTTGTATTTTTCGATTATTTTGTATTTTCTATGAATTAAAACTATTTAAAACTACTTAAATTGCTAGAAAATACAAATTTAACTAAGAAAAATCTGAAAAATATTTTTTGACTTTTATATTTATCTTAACTTAAGAAAAATGAAAATTATTTTTTGAAACTTTTCTGTTTTATTTGTGTTAAATGCTAATTAAAAAGTGCTAAAAATTGATTTAAATGCAGAAAAATACTAAACAGACTTAGAAAAATCGAAAATTCAAGATAAGTCTAAAATAATATTCTAAAGCTGAGAAAAATATAAAAACAGAGGGTTGTGTGAACAAAATGCAATGCTATACCAAGTGCTTATAAATAAGACTTATTTAAAGCAAATGGTACCAAATAAGCTCCACATCGTCACGAAGCTCTAATATGCTAAAATTATCCAAATGCAACTAAAAACAACAAGCCTTAACCTCGGATTGCAACTTCAATGATTTGAATGATTTGGCTAATGTGCTAAAATCGCTTTTAGGGTACTACTTGCGACTAAGAATAAGCACTTAAATAAAATGGAAACTAGAAAACAAATGTTGGATCATAAACTAGACCTGGCTAGGTGCTTACAAACCAAAAACAAGACCTAGATAAGCTCTTAGGAGCTTTGTGCAAGGACTGCAAGAAACTGAGAAAAGTGCACTGTGACTATGCCCTGTCACAGGGCACTTTTGACCTAATGGACAAGCTCATTTTGAGCTTATAAAAAATTTACAAAAATCCACTAAAATGGTGATAAGAAAATAGACCAGTTGACCTTTTTAAAACTACAATTTTCACTTGATTTGGCCCAGAGATGAACTCATGAAAATTCACCCCAGTTGGGCTCAAAATGGATTTTTCAAGTTTTGACTTTGGAAGCAGAAATGAAATGTTGACTAATTTGAACTTTGAATCCAATTTGTGGAATGAACTTGATGTATTATGATGAAATGAGGCTTCTGCAAACTATATCTATGAAATTTAAACACAAAACAAGATTTTGATTTCTAAAAGTCTTATCAGTTAAGAAATTAAGACATATGAAGGATGATGTTGACTTTGAGAGTGTGCAAGCACAAAATTATGACAGATATGAGCTCAAATGAGCTAAACAAACATGAAACAACAGGTCTTAATCAATGAACTAACCTATAACACGATGATATGCAATTTTGAACTAAGCTAACCACTAAACTAGTGTATTTCTTGATCAAACTGAATATCAATGAAGAGCATTGTTTACAAGAAATAAACCTATGCCACTAGTTCACTACCACAATCACATACACCCAAATCGCTAATTCTTAAACAATATAAATTGAAATAAGAGTGGAAATTCAAAGTGATAACTCACCCCTTTATCTCGATATAGCTCACTCACTTTATAGTGCATTATTGTTATCAACCTAACTAAACCCTTGAATGTTCAATTATCTAGTATAAAGATAACTTGCATGAAATTAATCGTACAATATTATTTAAATGCAACAAGGAAGGAAATAAGACAAAGAACGACATGAGTAAATTAAACTACACCTACTACACTACACACCCTCTTTCATTACTTCTTTCTTTATTTATAAGCTTCCAAAAGCTCATATCCTTGGATGTACATTATGGCCATTGATTGCATTTTGGCGGAAAAAGTATTGGGTGCAAAGGAGGAGGGGCATTAAATGCATTTGGGACTCATGGGAAAAAGTAAAGGGTGTTTGTTTGAATCATTTGTTTAATAAATGATTGATAATGGGGTTATGACGGCCAAAAGGGTATTAAAGGGTTTAATAAAACAAGGACCTGTATTTCTAAAAATCAAGGACCATAACATACCCCAAGTGTTTTGATCTATTCAATTGAAACTTGGAGGACCAAACTCAAATATTTTTCACCAAAGTAATTTTGACAAGTTAGATTTTAAAAGGACCTTTGGTATTTTCTTTTGAAATAAAATTTCGACAACTCTTAGCTCATTTTTCATCTTTTAAACATTTTGCATCCGAAATATATAAAATGCAATTTTGGAATATTTTCAGGATTTTAAGTGTTTTGCGATTCGTTGACCTATAAAGTAATAAAACTCAAGTGTAGGGATGTGCCTATCCCTATCATTTGATGTTACCGTAGAGGATGTTAGAGTAAAAGTGTATGGAAAAAAAAATCGAAAAAATAGAAAAGAAAAGAAAAAATAAAGTGATTAAAAAAAATAAAAATTAATAATAAAAAACCATACGGGCTACCATCCTACATCTATCCTTTAAATTTATGTTTATTTGTTTCAGTTATCTAGAGTCTAGAGTGTCGAGTCTTGGATTAGCAACGCCATTCTTCGTATGCTTGTAACATAAAGATTTTTGACTTGCCACCACTAAATAGCCTATCCCACCAAACCCTTTGTTTCCCTACCGTAAGCCTAACATTACAACCCTTTAAAGACCTCTTTGATAGTCTTTCCTAGGTGCTTACGCCAAAGCGATGGAGGTTTGATCTATTCTCAAGCCTATGGTAATCTATGTACTAGGACCGGTTAATGAGTGTTTAATCTTCCATTTCCATCTTGTTATATTTAATATACACCCGAGAGAGATGTGAGTATCCAAACACCTCATGTGAGGTGCTAGTATGTAATTTCCGAGCTTGTTATGACTTTTGTGGGGCTTATATGTGTTGTGGACTGTTTTAAACCAATGCTTCATGACCCCTAACTTATAAATTAATTGGCTAAAAGTACATTTGCTTGAGGACAAGCAAATACCAAGTGTAGGGATATTTGATAAGGTTTTAAATGTACCTTTTTAGGGTCGTTTAAGCCCTTATTTGATCACTTTTGTATCCGTTATTACTTAATATCGCTCCTTTTCACTTTTAGGTCTCTTGAAGGCAAATTGTCAGTAATGGCACTTATTTGGACGAAAAGGCGCGGATATCTGAAGAAAATGGCCAAAGTCAAGAATCGAGACACTCCACCGCCGAAAAGACAAGGTGACGGCGCCATCGCTTAATCTATGACGCCGTCGGAGGATTTTGTGACGGACGAAGCCAAATCTCTTATTTTCAAGTTGTCGATTTAAAAGATTAGGCCATCGCAACTCGGACGGCCTAGATTTGATCCATACGACGTCATAGATCGAAGGGACGGCGTCACAACCATAAGGTGACGCCGTCACAAGTCGATCAAGACTATCACAAACATGCGCTGCCAAGTAGTTGATATTGTTTTGGCCATAACATTTGCATACGAACTCGGATTTAGGTGGTTCCAAAGCCCACGCTACCGGAACGAGAAAATCTACAATTTGGTGAAAAATGGTCGTGACATTCTATAAGTGTGACGTCACTCTTTGCCGACGTAAAATCTTCCTATAAATAGAAAATTATAACTTCACTTTTGTAGGCTCTAAACCCTAACTCCGATTCCGTGGTTTAGATAGGTGTTTTCCAAAAACTTTGAAGGTTTCAATCACTCCAAAAACATCTTTTAATGGTTTGTTGATTATATCTTAATCCATATATTCAATTTATCATTATGTCTATCCTATGTTTGATTGATTGTGTGTATGCTTGCATGTTCTCCATGTCCGGCTAATTTACTTGTTTGTTTGCTTAGGGAATATGAAACTTAATTATTTAATATTGATTGGTTGTCTCTTATCTTATTTGTTAATGATCTAGTAATGCGATAGGTCATTCGTTGTGTACTTAATGCTTGATTAATCTTTGTGAACCTTAGGTTATAGCACCTTGAGCGGTTGTAAGCTAAACTATCCAAAGAGGCCTTAGAGTAAGAGTTTATGATCCCTAGTGTTATTTTGTAGACGAGACCCTTTGTTAACTTCAAAGAGTTAGGGATAAACGCATACCCTACAGCCTTAGACACACAACCCGTTAAGAATAAGGACGTGACAATTCAACCATCAATAGGAGATAATTAAGGAGTAATAAAATCTAAGTAAACACATCTTTAAATCATCATACGAGCACACAACAATAGACATAAACTATCCTTAGCTTAGTTAATTAGATAAGTAGAGTAATCGGTAGAAATACCAACCCCCAAATCCAAACCCCGAGATTCGTACCTTTCCATTTCATAAAATATAAAAATACAAAAATAATCATCCCTCACCTTTAGACTTAAATTGACATACACTTCAACCTAACGACACTATTCCCCTAGAGAACGATATCAATACCCGTGGCTTACCCTAATACTACACTACAGCGATTAAGTTCACTGCCTAGGGTGTTATAAAACTTGCTCCAAGAAAAGGAAGTTCCTTTGACCCCGAACGACGCGTGTAGCGTTATCAGTAATGCAAAGGTAAAGAGTAAGAAACACAAAACCACGACACGAGTGTTTATAGTGGTTCGGCTACAAAGACACCTTCCTTGCCCTACTCCACTCCCCGAGTCACCTACTCGAGAGTTCGTAAGTACTACACGACATAAACTCCTTATGGCGGAGAAGCCTTCACAATGTCCCCTACTATTTTTTCAGTACAAGGCTAGACATCGGGTTCTTCCACGAGGTAGAACCAAACCTATCACAACGTCGCCTACACTTTATTCGGTACAAGGCTAGATACCGAGTTCCATTACAAAGGAGTAACTACTACCCTACACTACATAACACCTATCCCAAAGGAGACCCACTCCTTATTACAACATCATCAAGGATATCAATATCATTGGACACAACCTATCTATATTTGTACATCGATGCACCATATCGATTGTACACCCTTGACATCTTTCACTAATGCCCTTGACATGATATTTTGACACCTTTCACTAATGCCTTCATCATGGACCTTTGGCACCCTTCACTAATGCCTTAGACACGGACCTTCGGCACCTTTCACTAATTCCTTCGACTTGACCCTTTTGGCATCTTTCACTAATGCCTTCAACACAACACTTTTAGAGAGGAAGAAAGAACTATCAACAAGAGAACTTCAGTAGTCTTGATGATGACGAACCTAGACAACTCATGGACTTGAGCTTGCTCGACTTCAAGAGGTGGTGATCTCGCCTTTAAGAGGAACCTAGAGAATCACACAAAACAAACACAACTACATAGAAAGATCCTTTGGATCCGAGGTTAGAGAGTTTACAATACTAGGAGAAAGTATGTGTAGAAGTGGCAACTTACAATGAAGAAATGGCTCACTATTTATAGACAAAATTCACCATCGTCCATCGGATCCCACGGATCCCTTGCTTGAGGGATCCGTCTAGTGTATTCCTGGGGATCCGTAGGACGCTCCCCCTAAATGGGTTGTGGGTCATGGATCATGGGTCATGGGTTATAGACTTTGAACCATGGATATCCAAATAGATACAATGTATCTAGAAGATGCAATGCATCTAGTCAATGGGCATGGGTTAGCTCCATGGGTTATGGATAATACCCATTATGACTTCATGCATGATGTCATGCAATGGGTCATGGGTTATGGATTATGCTCCATGGGTATGGGTCATGGACTTTGGGTTTTACCCAACTACATTCAATGTATCAAGTTAATGGGTCAAGTACTTAGATTCTTACCCATTACATTACCCATTACAATACATACTAAGTATGTATATATATACCCATTATGTAAACACTAGTTGTTATACAAATGCATTACTATAATATGAAAACACTATTACTTGTTTAGTGTTTTATATGAAAACGTAAGTGTGTTAGTAAGCTATTGGCTCAAACCATTTACGTATTTTATTTGTTTCGTTAAAATGATTTTACGTTTGTTATCGACAAAACATTAGAAGATCGTAAAATATAAATAAACGTTTTTACGGCTTATTTGTATTAACACATTTTTTATACAGCTGATGAACCAGAATCCTTTAGCATGAGGTTCCATTATGAAGGTACATTCAAATACTTTCCAGGTAGAATATATCAAGGAGGCAAGGAATGCCTTGTTGATTATGTGGAAATAAAAGAGGTATCCGTTGATGAAATGGATGCTCTCATGACCCAAAATCGGTTATGAGAATGGACAAACCAATTATTTCTACTTTCTTAAGCCTGGTTGTACATTGGATGACGAATTGTTTAGTTTGCATGAAGCTACTAATGTTGAGTTGTTGATAGATGTTGTCAAAGACAATAAGTTGATAGATGTGTATGTAGAAATAGGTAAGACAAGATTAGAGTTGTGTGTTAGCCTCACTTTTCTAAAGATAACGTCACTTACGTGAATTAGACTAGATCGTAGTATACTTGCCCTTAGGGACTAGTATCGTTTATGTGGCAAAGTTAGGGCCTATATATACCGCTCATGACTCTCCATGAGGGTGAGGTGAATCATTTGGTTATTTGTATTGTGTGTGTTTCTTAATAAATCCTTGTGTTTTCCTCCTCTCTAACTTTCTCTCACTAAAAGGATGAAGATCTTCATCTTCTTCCACCAACCCGACCTCCAAACCACATAAATCAAATAGTATTCGGTCCCGACAAGTGGTATAACGAGCCCGAGTTGTTGTTTTATTGATTTATGTTGGTTTATACATGTTTGGTTCTTGTTTTGAGCTTATTTTGTGGGTCGGAAAATTTTTTCCGTATATTTGTGGTTAACAGTTTTATTCATGTGTTTTGTATCCTTGTTTTGGTCAAAAGTCCTATTTTTATGTCAACATCTGTCTTGGGTCATCTTATCCAAACATATTTTTGTACCAATCAAATATTCTTGTCCCCACAATCTATTAAGAGTGTCTTTTGGGAGATGGATGAAAATAGCGATCGAAGTCAACGAGCTTCGTGGGCTTCAAAATGTTAGCATTCTAGTTATCCAATTTTTGTCTCGAGAATTTTGGATACAAATTTTATTTTCTTTAAAGTGGTATTTTTGGTCATTATAAAATTTCACGGATGGATACATTGTTCACGCTATTCAATCTTGTTGTAGTGACGATTGGTGTTAGATGATCTTGATAATGAGCATGCACTAGATCCTTTTATGCAACTTACACAAGTACCTATGGACCTCAATGATATTGGTGAATCTAGCAATTTGCCAAACATTGAGCCGGTTCGAGAGGGAGCAAAGAAAGATTTTCCACCTTAGACACATCATTTGCTAGCCAACCTATTCATAACAAAGTCAACATTGTTCATTGTGCTTTAGTACTTATTGATGAGGACAATGCTACTAAGGAGCCCGCTAATTTTGAGGTTAACTGTTGTGTTTTCTCCTCCTCTCTAACTTTCTCTCACTAAAAAGGTGACTGGGGAAGCACTTAGAGAAAGTATGAAGAGCACTAGTTTATGTCAATAACAAGTTTGAGGAGCCACCTTAGACACATCATTTGCTAGCGATGTTGATGTAAACTGCTTCAATTGACTTCCGAGTGACTGGGAAGATAATCATTTAGTAGGATGCGATTTAGTAGGATGTGCATCTGCTTATGCCAATAACATGGAAGAGGATCCTGTTGTTGATGTTACTCGTTACAAGTGAGTGACACTAGTGACTTAGGCAATGCAATTGATGATTCAATTCAAGCAAATGAAGAGAATACTTGTCGAGAATGATGCACAACTTGCTTTGGTCTAAGTAGGTCGAGTAATGAGTTAGGTAAAGCAGGAACAACCAGTAATATAAGTGATGACATGCATTTGGAAAATGATTTACCTGTGATGGTTGATGATGTCTTTTACAGTGAGTATGTTTCTTACCGACAGGAAGACTTTGCAATTGGAGTCTATACCACATTCTTCTTTTGTGGTCAGGACTTTCCTACTGCAATGGATGTCAAAAACAAGGTAAGAGAGCATTCAATAGAAACTAGGAGGGAGTTGTTTTTTGTGAAGAATGACAAAACAAGAATAAGGGTCGATGTAAGGTTGTGTTCCACTTTCAGCCCAAGTGAAGGTCCCGGACCGGATATAGGCCCATCTAGAAGTCCATTAAGTAGAAGGGTATAAATGCATTGCTTTCGGCAAAAGGACCCTTCAAAATACTCGCCCATGGGTATTGTTTGTTGGCGTGAATGGTGAGACAAGTACATGGTCGGTCCGAACATATAATGAGCAACACACTTGTTTGCAATCAAGGCGCTAGAGCTTTTGACCTTAACTATATCTCAAAGCAAATTACAGCACAAATTGAAACCAATCCACTAGTTCATGTCAAGTCTGTGCATAATCAACTTACCAAACAATACAAGCTTGAAGTGTCCCTGCAGAAGGTTTTAAGGGCCAAAAACTTAGCATTAACAGCCATTAGGGGTCAATTCAAGCAACAATTTACCATGTTGAGAGATTATGTTCAAGAGTTGCAGAAGAGAAACCCTAATACAACAGTTGTGATGAATGTGGAACGACCTGCAGATGAGGCTCTTCCAACGAGAGAATTCAAGAGAGTGTATGTTTGTTTAGGTGCATCAAGGAAGGATTTAAAGCGTGTGGGAGATCGTTGTTGGGCTGGATGCTTTTCCAATTCATGGTCCTTTGAATGGTCAATCGATGACAAATGGGAATTGATAGCAACAATGGTATATACCCTTTAGCTTATGCTTTTGCCGAATCGTAAAACATAGGATCATGGACTTGGTTTCTTCATTGTTTATCCGATGATATAGCACTTGAGCCAATCTCAAGCATCACTTTTATTATCGACATGCAAAAGGTACTCCTTTAACTGCTCATGAATTTAAGTCTCTCTGCTTTGAAACAGATAAAGAAACATATTTGATTTTGTGCAGGATATAAGTGGAGCTTTAAGAGATGTTTTTCCGGATGCGTAACATGGATTTTGTATTAGAAGCATTCATGAGAAAATGAAACTTCAATAGAAAGGTAGGGCCTACAAAGAGCATATGTGGAATGTGCAACAACCTCAACTCAGTTGTACAGCCGTAAAGCTATGGTCGATTTCAAGAAATTTAATCAACCACCCATGATTGGTTAAGTAAGATACCACCGATCCATTGGTCAAGGTCACATTTTCATGTAAGTCATATATATGTTTCAGCTTAATTTGTATTTTTTAATGCAGTATAAACAATTATAATTAATACATGTTTATTACTGTTTATCTTTAGGGAGAGCTAATTCTGATGTGTTACTTAATAACATGTGTCAAGTGTTTCATGAACAAATAATTGAGGGTTTAAACAAACCAATTATTACAGCCTTAGAATACATCAGGGAATACTGTATGAAGAGGATAATTCATGTTCTTATGGTGATTGAGAAGAGTGATGGGCCACTAACACCAACTGCACAACACATACTAGAGGGTATTAAGAAAGAGGTTGTTAAGTATAATGTTTTATGGAATGAGGGGACTAAGTTTCAGGTTAGTGGACCATGGTGTGACCATTGTGTAGTTAATGTTGTAGAAAAGTCTTGTACTTGCAAAAGATGGGAGATAACAGGTTTACCATGTAAACATGATGTTGCTACCATTTGGAATATGGCTTTAAATGGGCAACAAGTAGGAGATGTAGAAACATGGGCTCATCCTTGTTACTATCATCTCACTTGGGAGGCAACCTACAAACACCATGTCCAGCCTATAACTAGCAACGAACATTATGAAAAATCAACTGTGCCAACAACAATTGTTCCACCGAAATCCGAAACAGCTCCGCTTAGCTCAAGAGGTAGAAAAGAGTTAGGATAGCTCCCGAAAGTGAAGAGATTGTAAAGAATGGTAAGTCGTCAAGGGCTTGGAAGAGTGTTAAGTGTAGTATTTGTGGCATTGCCGGACACAACCGAAAACATGTCTAGGGATTGGTGGAGCCGAAAGTAGTCGAACCGCCATAAGGGAAATGTCAAACAAGTGCCTACAAAAGCTGCAAAGAAAAAGACACATCCTAACGGTAACAAAGTAGCAAAGAAAAAGACACATCCTAAATGTACAGTGTTGTTGAAAGTCAAGTTAGTGCGCTCAAGGAAGTGGTGTTCAATCTGAAAATCAAGATCAAGCAATCAAGATCCCATTATACATGATGCATCCCTGTCTCAATCCCAACAACATCAAGATGAAGCAACAAAGATCCTGTGATACAAGATGAATCCTCTCTCAATCCTAGCAACATCAAGATGAAGCAATTGCCGATCCCACCATGCATGAGCAATCCCAGGTCAATCCCAACAACATGATCAATCACACTGATTCTCACCGCAATCAAGTGATGTGCAAGTAGTTTTTGCTTCAACCCACCGCTACACGAAGAATGACTAGGCAGCAGTTGCACCGAAAGAATGATGGCCTCACCGTAGGTCAATTCATTATGCTAATTAGCTAGACAACGTTTCATCTAGTTTATTTCCTATGGACAAGTTACGTACTCTAAAAACATATGTGTGTGTTCAACTCTAATTCTCATGCTTCAAAAGTATGCAATTTTATGCATTTGGAATTATATCCATTTGCATTAACTATGGAACCATGTCATTATTGTGTATTTTATAGATTGAGTAAGCTTGATGTGTAAACAATTTGCATCAAAAGTAACCAAAGCTAAACAGAACCTCATAAGAATGTTGACAATTAAAAGTCAAACCTAAACAAATTGCTAACCATTTGCATACCCATAAGGCATTGAAAGTCAAAAACAAACCAAACTGAATACTTCATAACAATGTTGACAATTAAAGTCAACTTTAATCTTAACCATGTGCATAAAGCCATAAACATACGGTAAACCGATCATAATAACAAGATTCATAACCTTCTGGGGCACAACGTTACTACAATTCAAGATAATGAACATTAACCATCTCGCCTCATTACATAAAAGCTAAAAAGTTATCACAATGCATAAACAATCAAGAACAATATCCAATCGAGCACCGTGTAAATCTTCCACTTCCACACATCACCTGAAAAGACTTCTAATCTTGCCTCAAGCTCATTTCTCCCTCAAAAGGCCCGGTATGATCATTCTTGAACGAGCACATATTTCGTGATCATACCATCGTATCCACCGACAAGAAGACCCCTATTCATGATTATGGCAAGTGATTAAACAACAACAATTGTTACAATGTAGTTTGCTACTTGCGAAAAAATGATACAATAAATATTAAAGACACTTACATCAACAGACAACCAAAGAATCGACGCCTGGTTGGCGAGAGGTCCACGGCGCGAATTATAGCTTGCTTACCACACCAAAGAACGTACCATGTTGAAACGATTATCGCTTTGTGGAAGATTGTTTTGTAGGATAGTTTAGGGATGGATGATAACCGACGACCAAGCCATGTTACACGACATATAGCAGCTACAAACACCGTACAACGGTTTGTATAAAGTACGCTACAGTGAAAGACGGTTTTGCCATCAACAACATAACATTGACCTCGGCGTTAACGGTCAAGGGACGAGTTTAGCATATAAACTCCATGTTTTGGACTCCCAGCGATGAAAAAAGAAAGTTTTGGTTCAACGTGATGCGCATGTACAAGTTTAGGGACGAACGGTGTATTTTACTCTATTAAATATAACTTATAGTTGTTTAATTAAACTTTAGCGTATATTATGACTTCTAAAATTTACAAATTAGGTTATTCCCTCCTTAACCAACCACGCCACCCTTTAAAATTTTCACCAAGTTAATCAGTAAGAAAATAAAAACATATTTTTATAAAAATAAATTTGTACGAATTCATTAATGCCAAATGATTTAAATGTGCAAAGCGCTAAGTGTTAAGTCTATGTTATAAATAAGTATAATATTAATATAATTTTCTTAGTCATCTCGACCTGATTTTTTGAACAAGAAGTTTTCTTGCATTTATAAACACTATTTTTCTTATACCTCACAATAATTAAAAACGAAAATAAATCCAAAAATTATATAATTGATTAAAAACCTTAACTCGTCATCGTCGGTGATTTCTTAAACCTTGTTGTTTGGCGGATAATGGTATGATAAGCATACCCCCCTCGCAACATCTAATTGAATTTTTGACACACATAATTCTTTAAAGTATCATAACTAATCGTTTTTTGTAAGAAAACATTTCTATTTTCGACATCTTGAACAAGACATAACAAAAATTTCACCCTTGAATAACTCATATTGAATTTAGTATGTAATACAAACGTGATGATTAACTGCTTATATTTCTTAATTTATGGGAAATATATATAGCATTCTGATAAGAAAATCTTGCATTCGAAAAAGAAAATCTAAACAAAATCTCAAATGTATACGAAAATAGTATCCGTAAATATGAATGTTGTTTTTGTTGTTTATTATGCAAATAAGGTATTTGGTGTGCAAAATCTAACACTTGCGCACCAAATATGACGTGTCCGTCTCTTAGTGGTTTAGAAATTGATTATGGTACTCCAACAATTCTTATTAATTTTGGTGCGCAAGAATCCCATTTTGCTCGCCAAATATGAGGTGTCCAATTATCATTGGCTTATAAATTAATTATGGTGCTTTAGGATGATAAAACTTCTTTCTTTAAAAATTGGTGCGTAAAAAATGTTGCGCGCGCACCAAAATGGTCAAAATCTCAAATACGGTTTAAATACGGCCTTTTACGTAAATACAACTATTTATCCAAATCACACTGATATTAACCTAAAATTTTTAGCATATGTAGCGTTATTGTAATAGAAAACATATAATTAAAAACATTGATCGTGAAACGTTTTAATAACAAGGTACCCGCCATAAGTGCGAGTACCCTGCTACTTATTGAAAAAAGTTGAACACGGGTTGATAGGATGTGTTATTAGTTTTGTTACGATGTGTTATAAAATTTGTTAGGATCAACTAATAACCTGCTCAAAAAGTTCTCGAACTTTTCACACTAAACTCGGATGATTTTGTGTCTAGATAGATTAAATGTTCAAATCGTTCAGATTCTAAAATCTTCGGGTGTATAGGGTTTCAAATGTTTAATTATCCAAGCTAGGTTGAGAAGGGCTTGACTTAATATTTTACAAACGCGTAGACTTTAGTGACTTACACCACCAAAGACCGTTTTGGTATGATGGGCCAATCAAGCTTCGAACGATCAAGCCTTTTTGGAATGAGTTCGTAGATGAGCTTAAAATTGGCCTTTAGTATATATACACTTCTTCTAAACTTCTTTCTTTACTTATATAAGCTGGATTTTTCGAACTCACGGGATGACGGGAAAATATTTCATTTTGAGATTTCCTAATACTCCATTTGAGTGAATGTTATCATTGTGGAATTGCATCATTTCTTAAACTTGGCTCACTTTGTCACCAAAAAGCATTTTACGCAGGTTTTTGCTTTTCTTTTCAAAAGGTTTTCCATTTCATTGGCACTCCAAATTAAAGTACTTCAAGATGGTATTCATATCGAATTCCATTTCACTCGGTACCACTTAGCCATAAACTGATGTCCAAGGAAAGGGAGTAGACTGTAGATAGGCAAATACGTGGGATGAAACATTAACCGTTTACCAGTATTGATTATTGGTACAACAGGTACCCTTTTGCAAGCAATGTAGGGCAAATCCATCAAGTATCAATGATCATAATTCTATTTTGTTGGCTAGCTCCATGGAAGGAAAAAGTAGTACTACTTGAATTTGACATCAGACAAACAAAAAATGAAAGCAAGTACTTGAACTAAAACAATCATGCAACATCTCCAAGAACATTAAATGGTAAATTCATAGGCAGCCTAATAAAAAGCAAGAATTAATATCAAAAGGTAATAAGATGGAGGAAAGCTATTTATATCATAACTTTCTTTATCACATTATTTTAGATTGTGCTTTATTTGATGAAACAAAAAAACAAGCAAAATTAGTCCTGATTCATAGAATCACTAGTAGTGATATTGACTTGTCTTGGTGGAGGTGCGGTCCTAATGGCGGGTTTTGGTGGACGTGAAGTGGTGTTAAAGGGTTTTGGTGGAGATTTAGAGATCGGATCATTACCATCATTTGCGGAGGCATCACAGTAACCACGTAATATATCACCTTCTTGCGAATTGAACCCAAGTGATCCCATCAAATTTGGCCAACATTCCTTTTCAATTTTTTCGATGGCTCTACAACAAGCGGGTCCTAGATAAGTCTCCCCATTCATAAAGAAAAGTATGATTTCGCCAGTGCAAGATTGGAGTTCTAGCAATGATTCCCAACACCCCGGTGAGCCACCATCTTCACCATCACCTTGATAGAGCTTGAGCCGCTCCACCAGCGTTAATGCATCACTTGTGGTCGTGTTGGTTAACGGCCTCGGTTGGACTAGCATGGACATAGTTGCAAAAATGATTGCTAACACGATTATCTTCGAAGTGTTGGCCATTATTTGATTTGCTGATTCGTGGTAATGTGGTTAGAGATTACATGAGAGTTGAATTTATAGGAAATGGATACTGAGGAGTTACGTATATTGGGATGCCAAAAGGGTGTAGCAATGAAGAAACGTTTAATGGTATATATATGATGTAACAATAATTACTTGCCTGTGTTATAAATTCTGAATTAAAAAGGAAAATAAACCAACCGATAATTCTTTGTCCGTTTGTTTATCCAAACCATCAAAAGCTCTTTCACTGGTCTGCTACAAAAACAAACTGAATAGTTTCAAGATGAACAAAAGCATAACCTAATTGAATATACTTTTGCAATATCCTGATCATATATATGACAAGTTTGATGCTGCATGCCTGTATAATGTGACATTCATGAGCTAAACAGGATGAGATAAAAAAGTTAGCCCTCAACTTAAGTTATGTTTAGTTAAGTTGGTTTTATTAATTTTGAGCTGATTTATTACCTTACTGAAAAAACCAGCTACTTGATATATTAACTACATTAACAAAATGGACATAAATCAACTCTCAGTCCTTCTCAAGAGCACAATATACTAAGTAGCTGACATAAAAATCTTGCCGATTATCGCCCTCCGAAAAGGACCTCAAATCTTCAAGCTGCTTTATTCCTTTGATAATCAAAATGGACAAGCGGGGGAAAATGTCTGTAGGCATCAATCAATAAACACATTATAAATTACTCAATTTACAAATGCATCGATCTATCTTTATTATTATTAACGTTTTAAAAGTCCAAATTTTGTCTTCTGTTTCTATATTTTCGTCAAGTATTTTGTGATCCACGTCATCATACATCTGTAGTTGCCACTTCTTCAATCTCCTATTGTCAAATATTGTATTGATACGACTATAAATGTTTATATATCGATATTTATGCATTGTCCATTATGGTCTTGTTTTAATGTTATGCATGTACTTCAACTTTTGATTACAATTTGGGATACTTTTAACACTTAGATTCAATTGAAAACCCAATCTTTTCTCCTCAAAATAAGGATTCCAACATTAATAAATATAGACTTGTTTGGCTACTAAATTATACTGTCTTCATCTTAGAAAATGAACCTCATTGAAAGAATGATCTTATCATTAACTTGTTTTGACCTTACCCAAAGAATATAACTATCTACCAATGAGTCGAGATTGGCAAGAAGTAAAACATGAAAACAATAACTTAATTATCTATACTACTATATAAAGATTTAAGTTCATGGCCCACAAAAATTAAGATAAGGAGTTTAATCATCGAATGACATGCTACACTTCTAACTAAAAAAAATAACAAAAGGATGGCTATAACAAACTAAAATAAGGAACTATTAATTATACGACATACGCCACTTTAACTAATTAATCACCTTTATTTTTAAATTTAAATATCTTTTAATTGCTTAATTTTTTATGATCTAATTTCACCATATTTTTAAAAATTTTGTGCTCTTTAATTTAACATCCATTTGATATATTTTTATAAGTTTTAGTTTTTACATTTTTAGAGGTTTATTTTATTTTGATTCAAATTTTTATAACTTTAACCTTTATTTCAATCAATACAAACTTTATTTATCAAAATCATTTACTTTTGGGAAGTGTTTGACGGAAAGAGATCGTGAACGTTTTTATACGCAAGCAATAATGATGTCACCGAAAGATACTTGAAACCCAAACAAACACATACAACTAACACATATACATTTGGAGTGTTGTGAAAAGAATTCACTAAGCGTAGGAAATTGCGATGGCGAGAGTTAAGTTAAGAATTCATTTACTATATTTATTACATAACTATATTTATCGCCATGCCATGCAAGATCCAACTAGTATTCTAAATGCATGTTTTGAAACATAAATACGCAGCCAATTAAACATAAATGTTCCAATAAACAATCTCTAAAATCATACAACATTACATAAAAATATCACATATTATTTAGTAGAAGGATCACACATCAAATGTAGGCTACGTAGCTTCAAGGACGAATAGGAGGACTAAAGATGCGTGCAAACGGAGGCGTGGTAGTGGTTGAGGGGCCGGAGGGTGTGCTGATCCTTGGAAATGGGAAGTTTGGAAGTGTTGGGACTAAGGGTGGCAATGGTGGGAAGCTAGGTAGGCCGGCAGACGGGGTTAGTGGAGGAAGTGTTGGCAATGGTGGAAAGCCAGGAAGGCCTGGCAATGATGGGGTTGGGAAACCGGGAAGGCCTGGCAATGACGGGGTTGGGAAACCGGGAAGGCCTGGCAATGACGGGGTTGGGAAACCGGGAAGGCCTGGCAATGACGGGGTTGGGAAACCGGGAAGGCCTGGCAATGACGGGGTTGGAAAACCGGGAAGGCCTGGCAATGACGGGGTTGGGAAACCAGGAAGGCCAGGGATGAACAAGAGGTGGCGTGCCGCAGTGGGTTGGAGGTTGCCGGAGAAAAAGAGAGCGGAAATGAGAGACAAGATGATGAGAGTGGTGGTGGAAGCCATTTGAGAGTTGCAATGAACTTGTTGAACAAATGGTTATATATAGAGCAATGAACTTGTTCCAACGATCTTTTTTTTTTTTTTTTTTTAATTATTATTCAAATTGCCCTTTTTCTTATTTATATAGAAAGTTTATATTAATTTATCGACACCCATTCAAATTTGGTGGAGATATAAAAATTAATATGTTAGTAACGAGTTAAGACATATAGAGTTTTATTTACTCTAGCATCATTTAAGGGTTGTTTGAGGAAGCTTACTTGAAAAACTTTAAAAACACTTTCTTTTAAATGGTTAAACTTTTTTAGCTTACTTCGCTTTTTAGCTTACACAAGTCTTATAATTACTAGTAGCACATAGCTTAATTTTTAGCTTACACAAGTCTCATTAGTACATTGAAAACACCTTAGCAAGTAGCTAGGGCAAAAGAGATCGAGGTTAGATTATTTCATATACAAGCAAATTTTGGATTAATGATCTAGTAAATACAAGTGGGATTCAGTCTCCTATTACTATCTGTAAGATCTCTGTGTGGCGAGAGAGTACTTTTATTTAATCTCTAAGGTTGTTTTTCTGGAGATCCGAGTCAAAACGAACTTTGTTTCTCTCTGCAAATGATCCTACATGTAGTTTTAATGACTCCATAGAAGCAAATTTTCTGTGAGTTGGTCTTGAGCCTTATCCTCCCATGAGATCAAGACGATAAGTTCCATGGGTAGTCATCAAATAGGCATTGGTTCTTAATCATGTTTCGCAGATTGCTTGCAACTGTACATTCGTACGCCGTATGGTGATGGTTACCGATTATCATGGTAGTGGCGTTGTGAAAAAGATGAGTTTGAAAGAAAAAAAAAAAAGAATAAATAAAAAAAGAGGAACAAAAAAACAGTTTTTACATGTCTAGCGTAGTTGGTCATGACACATCAGTAAAAGTATGATATCGAAACGAAGTAATAAAAATCACAAAATATTGTAGTATTTTTCGGTATTAGACTATATAAGTAAACATGTGTAAAAATTCCTTACTTTTTATATGTACTTAACCCTTACATGTATATACAACTTTTTCCAGCAAGCTTGGCTACAAAAGAACAAGAATAATTGATATCGCTCTCACGTTATTATTTTCTTTTACAACGTTTTCTATTTTTTTATACCCATCAGGTAACCTTTAAGATGTTCATTTGTTAGAACATAACAAAATTTGTAGTTAAATAATCACACATGTTAAATAGTAACACCATAATCGAAATTAAATATTCATGAAAAATCACATTGCATGTTCTAAAAGTAGAGTATTGGGTTAAGATGTGATTTTATTTGTCACTTGAGCACCAACGTGGTTCCTTTAAATTCATTTAGTGTTCCAACCAAGATTGATTTTATGATATTGTTGTAATTTTCGGTCAGAAAAGGTTTCGCAACTGAAGGGAATTGTTTATTTAGCTGTAACTTTTCTCTAAAGAGGATTTTTTTTTTTTTTTTTTTTTTTTTTGCTATCCTTACGTTTATTAAACAAAGATCTGTCAATTTTTCTTAGTTTGGTTTTTTCTACATTTCGGTTTCTTTTGTTTGGATTATGGTTTTATCAAAGTTTTTCCATTCGCCAAGCTTTTTAAACAGTTTGAACTCACTTTTGTTAATTATATTAACTCTAAACAAAATTAAACTCATTTAAGCTCAATTATAAATCTAATAACAACAAAAACAGAATAAACAATCATATTATATATAGATATAAGACACGTTATTAATTGAATAACAACCGATGTGAGATAATAAGGTTAAGCTAAGAAAATGTTAAGAAAATAACTCATGTTTATTATCTTTTACAGTTTCGTGATAACTTGTATCTAAACTTATATTATTTTTACACTTTTGTGATAACTTGCATCTAAACTTATATTTATACTCCCTCCGTCACATAATAATTGTCCACTTTGACTTTTTTTAGTCTTTCTTGTTTAACTTTGACCACTAATATTTTTATTTGCGTTATACAATACTTGATGAAAATTATACCAAATGAAAATACTTTTAAAACCCAATCTATTCATATATTTTTCATCAAGTATTATGTTATACAAATAAAAATATTTATGGTCAAAGTTTAACAAAGAAGACTTAGAAAAGTCAAAGTGGACAATTATTATGGGACGGATGTAGTATTTTTTTTTAAAGAGTTATAATCGTAATATATAGGTGGCAGTTATGTTTCTCCAGCTTGGGTTTTCATATGAAACCAGAAATCAAAGACTAAACCGAAACTTTTTGTTTTAGGAATGCTAAAACCGGGCATCCTAAAAAGTGGTTTGGGTTTGTGTGAAGGTTTTTCGGTTTTTTCGGATTTTGGTTTAAATTTATTATTTTTCACAGATCCCTTGAAATAAAGATTACAGGAGGATACATGTTAGATGGCGTAGGACAATTTTATAGCGGTTTGCGATGCAAAATGCAGAAGTTTAATGAACTCGAAATTACACTGTTGCACTTCATCTACTTGACAACGAAATTATTCCCAACCTAAATCCCAAATGTCATATATACATAAAAAGTTCCACCACTTTATAGGAATGAAAAATATATTTCCAAAAAAGAGATAAAAATGTTCTAACTTTTATTTTAAATATGATTAACCGTTCTCTATTCACGATACATCCATCTATAACTATGATGCACCAAATTTATAACGCCGATGCACCAAATTTTTTATTTTTTTTTATTTATTTATTTTTTGTGCATCACATGCATTTATAAAAATTAGTGTATCACAGTTATATATTTTTAACGGAATTTTTTTTCTCCTCAATAAAACTTTTTCTATAAACATTGTTTTTTCTATAAAACTTTCTCCTCAATAAAACTTTTAACGGAATTTTTAACGGAATTTTTTCTCCCACTTTTCTAACTAATTGGCCTTTTCAGAAAACCAAACCTATGAGTATAAGTGTTCGTCGGTTCGGTTATGGGTTATCTAACTAATGGGCCTTTTCTGTAAAACCAAACCTATGAGAATATGTGATTATCTGTTGTACGCTCATAACCTTAGACTTTTCATGCGAAATATGAATAATTTGTCTTATAAAGAGCAGCATGGAGTAAATTAATGAGTTTAAGAATTCACAAAACAAAAATTTGAAGGTTTATATTTTTTTTTTTTTTTCCTCTGCCACAAACGATTCATTCAACAAAATGTATCTTTACCAGAAAATGCCAGTACAAAACACCTGCCATATTGGTTCAAAAGTCGTAGATTTCATACTATAAGTATTATTGAATAATTGTTTTTGTAAAATAACAACGTATATTCAACTTTTTTAACAACAATAACAAAACAGTAGAAAAAATCACCATTTTAACTTTTTTTCATTTTAAGAACTAATATTAATGCTATTTTATTGTAGCCATAAAACTAGTAATAAGAGTATACTTTATTTAATTATTGGAGAGAAAAGAAAGGTCATATTAGCCACATTCGACAATTTCGACTGAACTTAGGGCATGTTTGGTTGGTACCTATGGGAATGAGACTATGACTTTCAAAGTCATAGTGGGTGTTTGGTTTGTGGGTCCGGTAATGAAATTGGTATATCATAAGAATAGATTCATTACACACCAATTTGGTGGCTATGAAATCCATTCCCATGCCCTCTTTTTCCACTACAAAATTCAAATATCTATACACTTTTTCATACTATATTTTATCAACCAAACATAAACAATCGTAATGATACATTTTTTCATATCTATTGTCATTCTACCCCATACCAAATCTAATACCCATTGTCATTCCTAGCAACAAACCAAACGGGCCCTTAAAATCACATGTATACAGCCAAAGCTTTGGGCTTTGGGCTATGAGTTTTTTTTATTCAGTCTTAGGCTGAACTTGAGACTAGTACCGGGCTTAAAAGCATTTGTTCTTCAATCTTGGGCTGATCATTTGTACACTTGTGATGTTTTGCAATTTTGTTTTCAATTATCGATTTCTATCATGCATTTGAATCATTGTACGCTATTTTATGTCCACAAACGTATGATCTCACTAAGTCTTTAAGCTTACGTATTTATTTTACATTTTAAAATTCGAAATAATAGAAACTAACTTGAAGAGACAAATGAACTAGACGAGGTGTTGTGTCCGCGCTTCGCTACGGGTTATTTGGCTAAATAGTTTTGCAGATGATAGGTCACATAGGATGTTGTTACTTAATAACCGTTAAGTAACGGCCATTAGTATGACTAAATTTGTATCAAACATCTAACATGAAGGACCAAGTATGTAAATTTTGTTACATCGTTTGTTTGTAAGGGACCAATTTTATTTTATAGTTTTCTTTGTCTTGAAGGACTCTTTGTTGTTACTTAATGACCGTTAAGTAACGGTCATTAGTAGGACTAACTTTGTAGCAAACATCTAACATGGAAAGCCAAGTATGTAAATTTTGGTTACATCGTTTGCATGTAAGGGACCAATTTTGCAACGAAAGTTACACCTCAAGGACTGTCATCGCATTTTAATCTTTTTTAAATAGTAAAACAAAAGGTAACGACCGTTAGTACATAACGGACGTTAACTAACGACCGTTAATCTAGTAAAAGTAATAATTTTAGTTAGGAAATATTATAATAATATATAATATTTATAAATTTTCTTTGTCAAGAAACCTTTGACAAATGATACATATATATATATATATATATATATATATATATATATATATATATATATATATATATATATATATAGAGTCCGTCCTGAGAAAAGTGTAATTGAGAGAAAGTGAGAAAAAAGTTACAGGTAGATTATGAAAACATGTCAAACTTTGGGGTAAAATTAGAAATAATGCAAACAAATAGTCGGTAACCTATTATCATTTTCATAACAACAAAAAAGAAGAAGAAAACACAGAGATCGAAACAAAATTGATCATCAAAGAACTCCACCACCAGCACCATTACAACCACCAGGAACTACCGCCGTCCATCGTCATTATCACCACGAACCACCACCACCATCAAAATACCATCAACAACCTTCAAATCACCATCATTACTTCGCCATTTATCGCCGGGAATCACCATTACAACCACCGCAGGTACCACCACCAGTGAAACGCCACCATCATTAACCACTGGAAGCCACCAACAACAGTCAAATCATTGACATCAACACCTGTAAGAAATACATACACCAGGTGAATATGTGTAAAATTAGTGCATTTTTTTAAAATAAATGATGTAATGATTTTTGAAGTTTTGTTGAAAGTTTATCATCATATAATCATGTTTTCTACCACATATGAAACAAATTTGAGAAAAAAAATGCTTAAAAAATATGTTTATTAAAATTGCTCACTAGGTGTTTGATAAAATGTCTGAATAAAATTTTATATAGGAGATGCAGTAATTTGAACCTTATGTGTTTAAGATTGAATGATATGACATCTTAGAGCATCTATGTGTCTATTTGGAGCATAGATTACACGTTAAGGCATCATATAATATTAGTAATAGTATTAGTGCATCTGTGATTGTAATCGCTGCATAATGTTTGTATTTTGCATCTTTGAACGTATTAGAGCATTAGTGAATATGATTAACGCATCAGTTAGTATGTTTAGTGCATCATCAAACATATTAAGGAATCAGTGTATGTTTAGTGTGTTCGTTTGTATGTTTAGTGCAGCTTTGGTCATAGTATGTAGGGCATCCATTTGTATGTTTAGTGCATCGTTGGAACTACTTAGCATCTGTTTGTATGTTTAGTGCATCGATGAACACATTAGGGCTTCAGTGAGTATGACTAGTGTAGTGTATTGTCAAACGTATTAAGGCATCAATGAGTATGTCTAGTGTATCATTTTGTATGTTTAGTGCATCATTGGTTATAGTAGGGCTTCTATTTGTATGTTTAGTGCATCGTTGGAACTAATTGAGCAATTATTTTAAGTTTAGTGCATCAATGAAGATATTAGGGCATCAATGTGTATGTTTAGTGCATCCATTTGTATGTCCAGTGCATCATTGGTCATAGTAGGTTATCTATTTGTATGTTTAGTGCATCTAAATGTTGTGGCTATTAAGATTGCTAATGCGACAATACGAAGGATCTTGAAGTAGATTCTGTTTTTATAAATGCATGTTGTTAATTAGAGATTATGCCAATTAATTGGAGATTGTGCCGATTAACAGGTGGAGATCTTCCAGGATGTTGTTGTAAAGAATCTTTCCTTGGAATAATATTTTTTATCCTAGAAGATTTTACTACTTCTCGAGGGAGGCAAGTGTTAACCATGTTCATGACTTATTTGGTTCTCTAAATATTTTCCTTTGCTTGAAACTATGTATATAGTGATTGTTGCTTTTTATGTCATTTATTAGGTTACTATAATGAGACGCTTACAGTATTCGAATATTGTTCTCTTTATGGATGTTGTCACTCAACCCCTAAATCTGTCGATAGTTGCTGAAGATCTACCAAGGTAAGCCTATAAAGCTTTAGGCCCGCTTTTTACTTAATGTCTTTGTTGCAACATATTTGGGCCCCACTTGAAATATTTGATGTTTCTTTTTTCACTTATATGTATGAGCCTCGAGTGTGTAGGCTTTAAAAACCTCTCTTATCAACCCGACTCATTTTAAAAAGGGCCCACTTATCTTTTAGAACCACTTAAAGCTAAAGAAAAGAAACACACCTTAGTCTTTACGTAAGAAGGTGTGTCGGTGGGATGGGTAACGGTTCAAAACAAGCCATTTTAGTGCAGGCCGATGTAAGTTAGCTTGGGCAATGACCCAAGAATACTTCATTGACCATTGTATATTTTTGATTAAAAAAATAGTGAAACAAACATAATAGAAACCAATTTGTGAGCTTAAGTTTTACAATATAAATAGGAGAATTATTTGATATGCTCCTGCTACTTCTCCTTAATAGATAAAAAATAATGTGTAATTTGTGCATCCATTTGCATGTTTATTGCATCATTAGAAATACTTAGGCATCTTTTTATATGTTTAGTGCATCAATGAACACATTAGGGCATCAGTGAGTATGACTAGTGTAATGCATCCTCAGACATATTAAGGCATCAGTGTGTATGTTTAGTGTATCAGTTTGTATGTTTAGTGCATCGTTGGTCATAGTAGGGCATCTGTGTTTGTGGTTGATGCATCAAGTTAAATGTTTGTATGTTTAGTGCATTGTTGAATATATTAGTGCATCAATGAGTATGATTAGGGCATCCATGTGTATGTTTAGTGCAGCGTTGTAAATACCTGGGCATCTATTTGTATGTTTAATGCATCGATGGACATATTAGGGGATCAATGAGTAAAATTAGTGCATCGTGAGACATATTAAGGCATCAACGTGTATGTTTAGTGCATCCATTTACATCGTTGCACATTTTAAGGCACCAACGTGTATGTTTATCGCATTTAAATTTTTAATAATATATAGAAGAAACATAATGTGCAAGAGTACCGGGATAGTGTCCATCTACCCGCCTGATTGTTTTTAGGACAAAAGAATGTTGTATGTGTTCTACAAAATTATTCGACAGGTTGGTTTTCTCTCTTCTGTGCATATGGCCATTTTTCTTTAATTTTCATTTTGTGCTAGAAATAAGTAAATGTATCTTCTCCTTGATAAAACAGCCCTTTGAAAATGATTTACAAAGTATCACACCTTTGTATGTGTGATAGTTAATCGTCTAGTGCAAAAATCATAAATTGTTTCTTGGATCACTTTTTCCATGTATAGATGCGTAGCTGGTCTTTTGTCATTATAGAGAAAATGATCGTAATCCCAATATTTGAGCTTTATGATGATATAATATGTAGTGTAAATGTGGGTAAATAATACGGCAATTTGGTGATTTTTATTTTTTTCAAACTATTGTTTTACTGCAGTAGGTGTGAAATGGAGTAGTTTTCTACAATCGAAAAATCATAATTAGAAATTTAGGATCACCTTGTCAAAACACTTGAATACAATGATTATGACTTGAGCAATATTAATTAGATAGTTATATAATGAAAATCTAAACCACCTACTCTTCTAGTATAAATGTATGATTATATATGCATCTGCAATCTTCACTTCTTGTAATGGCATTTTTCGTGATTATAGGGGATGTACTAGGAGAAGGATATGGTATGCTTGGAAAGGCGAGACATGGGAAGTTGGTCGTCCCTACATGTATAAGTTGGTCACAGCAAACTCACTGCCAAAGCTGTTAAAATATCCACGATAACTGACTATTACCGTGGATAAATATATATGGCACGATAACTGGATAATTTGGATCAACTGAGTACTCAACATTTAATATCGTGTTACCGACTCAATACTCATGGAACAGTGGTTTTACAGAAATATAGTTCAAACAAGAAGCCACCTCTCAGTTTCAGGCACAAAATGGGTTCTCCAATATCGTACTGCCAACTCAGCAGGTGTAGACAACTGTAAATGGTCAGACATTAAGTAAAGAAAGAGTCAACTGCAAATGGGTTCTCTAAAACATTGTGCTCGAGTGTGTGGGGTTATCTTATTTTGATCTTGTTTCTTCTTGAAATCATTGTTCTATATTGAAGTCATATACTGGAAATGTCGTTCATAATCTTAAATAACAGTTGAAAGTTATCTAGTAATGTTATTCTTCTTATTATTATTATCATGTCACTATTGGTAGTGCACTTGTACAGCTCGTCTTGGTTAGTGCAGGTCTTTGAGTTTGTTAAACTATTCATTGCTAATTTGCGGTTAGTTGTGTAACTAATACATATGCAAACAATTTCTTATGGAATTATGCCCATGTGTTTAAGTTGTCATATAGGCACATTATTGCTCGCCCTGAACAATCTGTGTGTAACTTCTGAGAATGATCATAGAGGCAGCTTGTGCTTTCATTATATGTTACCTCTAATTGATCATATTGAAAACCAATTTATATGTACATTAGATAAAATTGAAAATTTGTGAGTTTGAATTATAACAAAAAAAGAGACAAGAGGATGATGAAATATAGTCCACCTGGTACAAAAAAACTTTGTGCATGAATGAAAAACTCAGTTACAACTTACAAGTCCGTACATAAACTTATAAAACTATTACACAACCAAGAAGCAACAAATGTTCTACATCGCATATGCCCGTAGGGTCGCTGCTTGTGAATCTTGTCTTTTCTATAGTGGTTTTCGAGGGTTTACTACTTGCTTTTACCCATTATCAAGTGTGTTACTAGTTGATGGTTTTGCTCCTGCAACCACAAGACTTCTAAACCAAGCGGGTTGCTGGAATTTTGGCTTGTTTCTATTTGCACCACCAAGGGAATCTAGAAACCATGCATTGTTATTATTTGAGGTGATGCCAGCAAGAAATCGATATGCCACTTTGCTTGCTGTCACAATCTCCATTTTAGCTTGTCTGAACTATATTTATTAACAGAAAAGGGGAGTTAGTACATAATGTTAATAATAAATGTGTTAAATTTCAGCCCATTTACATGAAAATTTATCAATTTGATATATATCTTGTTGATAACGAGTCATATTGGTAAAATGAAAAGCATGGCTAAAAACGGAAACAATCAAAAAGTTTATTACAATCTCCTAAACCATGGTATCATATAGAATCGATATAATAGTTTTGTGATTCATGAAATATTAACTATTGATGGGGCTTGAAATATATGAATAACAAAAGTTTTGGCGGATCAGCGAATCCATATTTTGACCCATTACCAAACCCAACTGTTTTTCTACCTATTGCTGATACTATAACAATGAAACAAACACACAAACACAAAGGAGTAAACATAGTACTGATGCTCACCCAAACTACTGTGTTTTCTGCTATTTCTACAACAATGTCACAAACATTAGCAAACCTTACCCAACCTGTAAAAATAGTTATTCATAAATTTACAAGTGCAAGAAGCTAAAATACCTATTTAAGGTCTTCTCATATCCAAAATTCCAGAAAAAAAATATGAAACAACCTAAAAAAGCCCATCTAAAACTTGATACCAAATAAACCAAATCATCTCAAAACATACTAAAAAGCTTTACAAGTTTTAACTAAACATACATAGTTTATACTTTACATTGTCATGTGGCATAGACGATAACCACAAATGATAATATCACAAAATTCAAACTATCTAAAAATTCAATAAAATTTAAAATAAAACATAATGTCACAATATTTAAAGGTGCATCACAATTATATCGGGAAGTAAACTAAAATCTGTTCACTTAATTAGGGCATCAACACTTACATTTAATGAATGAAAGTTGAAAACCATACGTAATATAAAAATTAAACAGTGCATCACAATTATATTGTAAGTAACGACAATAAATTCATAAAATTAACATAATACTAGAGTTAAACAGTGCATCACAATGCAACACCTTTATATGTGCAATGCATCAATTCGTGCATAATAACATATTCTTAAGGAAATAAGTAAAAACGTTCTAAAGAATCTTTCAACAAGAAAATGATGAAGCGTCGGTGCATCACTGTATGAAATTAATGCATCGCAGTTAAAAAAATATCATTTAGACGTTTTATCAAACACCTTATGTGCAGTTTTTGTAAACACGTTTTCCAAACAATTTTTCTCAAAATTTGTTCACAACAACTAATCTATATAGTGCATCATATCACAAAACGCATAAAATCAACACAACTATGTACAAACCTAATGCTTACCGAACACAATTCCAAAAATCAGAACTTTAAGTCAGAATGAACAATAATCAGTACATATAAACAATAAGAAACACATATAAAAGCTTTATATTTGATTTTAAATAGCAAAACGAACAATTTATAATAAAAATCAGTTATATAACTTACTTTGATCTTCGATCAGAGAAATTCTTACGATGTCTAGTATAATATGATAATAAACCGTGTTTATTGTGTTGACTGGAAGGACGTGAAGCGTGAATCAGAAAGGAAAAATGAAAAGAACAGATCGTGAATCAGAGGGAAAAAAAGAGGAAAAATGAGATGAAATAGGCATTTTATATGAGAAGTAATACTGTTATAAAACAAACCTTGGAAAATTTACAAAGTTACAAAATGGTCCCTCAGAGTTAGGAGTAAAAAGGAGGGAAGAGGGTTGATCTAACGGTTGAGATCACTTTCTCACTTTTCTTTTGAGATCAACTTTTAAATGATCCAATCTCTCTCTCTATATATATATATATATATATATATATATATATATATATATATATATATATATATATATATATATATATATATATATATATATATATATATATATATAAAGGAGACTAATTAAACTTGACATCCTTAGGTTTTTATTTTTATGTTTTAAGTTGTATATTAGGAATGTTGAAAACCTTTGTGCTTTAACTCATACAAACTTATATTTTCGATGTCCAATAATCTACTTCACTTAAGTTTGAAATTGGGTGTTATATACATAACAAGTTTGCCACGTACATATGCAGTGTTTAGTTACTGCATCACTACATTTATAGTCCAATTGACATATTCCGTTTTATATATAAATCAAGAAGATGACTAGCTTAGACTGATAGCTATTTTTGTCTATGTTTTATGAGCTATAGTTTTTGGTAATGGTTATAAGATGTTTTGTTGTATCTAGTTTCATGATTGATTGATGTAATTATCATCCCCATTTGTTTTTATATAAGTCTTGTATATAATCTTGTATGTAGTTCATTTTTTAAGTTTCGACAAATAAATAAACATGTATGTATTTAAAAAAGAACGTTTCTGATAAATATTGATAAGATAATAGTTTGCTCGAGTATAAGCAAAACAAAAAATTTCATTGTTTTCTCGATTATGTACTTCAACAGAGAACATTTAGTAATCACACACTCGTAGTTCCACACTTCCACATGTATGTCTGTGCGATGGTATCAAACAGATAAACAGAGCAACAAGTTCACTTTATTCAAGAATCAAAGGTACAATAGTCGGCACAGTTTGAACAATAACAATCAAACTGTTGCAGGACTTAAACAAGATCAAATGATCAAAGAACTAATACAAAAGTGGATCAACAGATCATAACATATATGTTTTGTGAGAGAGTGATATAGCAGTCAAGAAGAAGACTGCGTATGAGTGAGTGACTAAAACCCTAGCCAGGGTTATCTCTTTTATAGAAATGAAAATACAATAAGCCCCCTTCAACTTTCTCTAAAGCTCTATAAGCAGCAAGACTTAATATCTCTTCACAACAAAGAATAGGAAATGTGCATAATGAGTCCCTGATAATAAACCTGCACATGTAACAAACATAGCAACATATTTGGACATAGATTATGCGATGATTTTGAACATTCCCCTTAACTGCTTTCCAAATATGTCAAATAGTCTCGCCACAAAGAAATTTGTGTTGGTACACGTGAAGATGTTTGGTTAGAATGTCCGCAATTTGGTTTGAGGAGCCAATTTTGATGGCACTCAAGACACCTTTTGCAATTTTTTCTCTGATGAAATGGACATCTATTTCAAAATGTTTGGATCTCTCATGGAAAACAGGGTTGACAGCAAGCTGTAAAGCAAATTTTTTGTCACAAAACAGTTTAACAGGAAGGTTAAGATCAACATTTAGATCCTTTAGGATTTTTTGAACCCAAATAATTTCACAGTCGCAGCACCATGGACTCAGATTGTGCTTCAAGAGAAGATTTTGAGAGAGTGTTTTGTTTTTTCTTTCCATGATATCAAACAATTGTTAAAGAAAAACAGATCCTCGTAATGATTTCCGGTTTTAATGCATTTTGCCTAATCAAGATCATCAGAACCTTCAAGAACATTATTAAGGTCATATGATCATACCTAAGACCTTTACCAGGGCACCTTTTAAGTATCTAAGCACATTTAAAGCGTAATCCAAATGAGACTTTAAGGAGTATGCATATGTTGTGCTAGACAATGAAGAGTATGATATGTCAGGTCTGGTGTGAGTAAGATAAATCAGTTTTCCAAGTAATTTTTGGTACCATGTTATGTTATCAAGCAATGGGTCATCTTGGGTTGGTGTGAAAGGAAGAATAGAGTTTGGTTCCATGGGTGTAGACACAGGCTTACATCCAAGGAAACCAAATTCTTTTAAAACTTCAAGACAAGATTTTCTCCGGGAGAGATGTCATTCCCGCTTTTATCACCTCAATACCAAGAAAGAATTTGAGAGTACCCAAGTATTTTATGTTAAATTTAGTTTTAAGAAAGACTTTGAAGTGTTCAATTTCCTCAACACAGCTTGCCAAGAAGAACAATATCATCAACATAGACAAGTAAAGCAATAAACTTGTTATTTTTGTTTTTGTAATAGAGAATGATCACTCATAGATCGAACAAATCCATGTTCTTTGAGAACACCAACAAGTTTTTCATTCCATTTTCGGGAGCTTGCTTAAGACCATACAAAGATTTAGAAAGTTTGCACCATGTTTTTGTTGTTTTCATCGAAAAGCCTTTTGGAATAGTCATGTATATGTCCTCATCAAGTTCACCATAAAGAAAAGCATTATTAACATCTAGTGAAAAAAAGGCCATTTATTCTTAACAGCTAAGGCAATAAGAATTCTAACAGTGGACATTTTTACAACAGGAGAAAAAGTTTCATTATAGTCAATCCCTTCCCTTTGGTTAAAGCCCTTGGCAACAAGCCTGGCTTTATATCTGTCCACTTCACCATTGGATTTGTACTTGATTTTCCAAATCCATTTGTATCCAATGGGTTTTCTATTAGAAGGTAAGGTGGTTATAATCCAAGACTTGTTAGTATTCAAAGCCTCAATTTCAGCATTCATGGCATCAACCCAGTTAGGGTCAAGGATGGCTTCCTCATAGCGTGAAGGTTCAACACTTTTATTTAAGTTGAGGTAAAGCAAGAATTTTCAAAGATAGTTGTCGATCCCGATCTTGATCTTAGGATCTAACGATTTTACGATTCTACAAAGCAAAACGATCCGGATCTTATGTAGGATCTCAAAAGCTTAAGATCTTACAGATCCCGATCTTGACCGTAGGATCTTAAGATCTTATCCGATCCGATCTACATTTCTCGAACCGAAAACTAAAAAACTACAAAATTATGGATTATCTTTTTATAGAATTAACAATACAACATGTGATTCTTCCTAAGCATTCAATATTCATAATTTAAGACAATATTTTCATAAAAAATTCATATAATTTTTTATTTATGATGTTTAATAATTTGTAGATTTGAATAATATTACAAAGACTACTAAAAAATGTAGGATCTTAAGATCTCGATCCGATCTTACGATCACGATCATGCAAAGACGAAAACGATCCTAGGTAGGATCCCGATCTTGAAAACCTTGATTTTCATAATCAAGATTAGAATAATTAACAACTTTTTCTATACCATATTTAACTTTGCCTTCAATGATAAAGTCATTAAGATTTTTAGGCAATCTAGAGGTCCGGTCGACCTTCTGTGGTGATGGTCGCAAGTTTCCTTGTTCGTGAGTTGACTCGCTTGAGTCGAATCGAGTTAACATCGAGTTGATGTTATTGGAGTTTGTTTCAGAGAAACAGGGCCCCTCGTGGTGTGTATTTTCTTCCATGGATGAAGCATCCGAGTTACCATCCTCATTGAGAGGATTCAACTCGCCCCATCATCATCGGATGAAGCATCCGAGTTACCATCCTTATTGAGAGGATTCAACTCATCCCATCATCATTGGAAGACACTCTCCTTCATCATTGGGTCTTTTAGGGTTGTCGAGATCAAAAAAATTGTGATTTAAATCTTTTGACACACCGCTTCAAAGACTTGTTTTTGAAGATTGTTTTCATTTTGAAAGGAAAACAGCTTTCATAAAAGTTGACATCTCTTGAGAAGAAAACATGTTTTGTTTCTAAGCTTAGAAGTTTGTAACCCTTTTTTCATTTGAGTAGCCAATAAATACACTTTTTTCATATCTCTTTCAAATTTGTCAGAATTATTTAGGATAGTAGCATAGCAAAGACAACCAAAAACCCTAATATGAGAGAGTGTAGGGTCATGCCCATACACAAGAAAGAAAGGGGATTTTCCGACAACATACGTAAGAAGGTAACCCGTTGATAAGGTAAGCAGCAGTGAGAACACATTCAGGCCACAAGTAAAGAGGTAATTCCCTCAAACATAAGAGATCGAGCAACATTGAGAAGATGTCTATGTTTCCTTTCTCGCAATTCCATTTTGTTGAGGTGTGTAGACACAAGAGGTTTGATGTAGAATACCTTGTTATGAAAAATTGTTGCATTTTGTTGTTGACAAATTCAAGACCATTGTCACTTCTAAAACTTTTATATTACTTTCAAATTGATTTGACAAAGATTTGAGAGAAATTGACAATGGAATCATAGACATCTCATTTGGTTTTAAGCATATAAACCCGCATGACCCTTGAGTAATCATCAACAATAGTTAAAAAGTATTTGTAGCCATCTCGCTAGTGATTTTATAAGGACCCCGACATTTAGGTGGACAAGTTGACCAATTTTAGTAGACTTATGTTCACTTAAGGAAAAGGTTCCCTGGTTTGTTTAGCCTTGTTGCAAGTATCACGTAGATGATTAGGTCATTGGTTTATCAAGGTTAAGGCTGGGTTTAAGAACTTGTAAGACTTGATCGAGGGATGACCAAGTCTTTGGTGCCGAGGTTTCTAGAAACAATGCAATTATTAGAGACAATCTTACAATTAGTGTCAACATCAAACAAGTAGATTGATTACCAATCCCACATTCCTTTTGTTGCAAAGTCCTGTATATAACATTTAGATTCATCAAAGTAATGATAATTTGCTATCTCTAGCAAGTTTGTGAACAGATAGCAGATCGACAAAGGTACTCAGCACAACTAAGACATCATGCAAGGTAATATTGTTGTTAATTTTCATGTCACCAATCTCGATGATAAGTGCTTGAGTACCATTTGGGTGTCCAACAGTAAGGCCAAGTTTTGAAATATCAATAGTATTGATTAGAGGTTTTGAAGAAAGGGTCACGTGTTGATTTGCTCCAGAGTCAACAATCCAACCAAGACTGATTTTTCCTTTTAAAAAATGTGTGTTTCCATTAAAGTGTTTTTCAAACTTTAGATTGAATTTGACACTTCCATTAAAAAAGGTTCCTGAAAAACATTTACCTGCCATATTGGAATTGACAGGGCTATCATTGAGAAGACTCATTAATCTGACCATCTGATCATTAGATAAAGAAACAGGAGAGTTGCTAGTTCTACATTCAAGATTGGCATCAGTAGAAGAAGATGAAGCATTGTTACTGGTAGGTTTAAAGTTAGAGTTAAAGTTCCTTTTTCCATATCCAGTAGGATAACCAACAATATCATAACATCTATCAATGGTGTGACCAGTTTGTTGCGCTAGAGCACTTCAAATTCATATTGGGTCCTCTATTGTTAGAGTCATACTGTAAGTATTATTCCCGGATGTGGATTTGAGCTTTTGTAATTGTTGTTTTCCTTTTTGTTATCAAAGAATTTTGAAGCAAAAGCGCACACATTTGGTTTAATGGATCCAGATTGCAGAGAGAAGTTCCCTGGATTCTTCCCGACACAATAGAAAAGCAGCTTTGACAGATGGTAAAGGATCCCCGGTTAAATGTTGCTTCGATGGGCACATAAGTGTCATCAAGACCCATTAAAACCGCATTAACTTGATTAATGGTTATGTTTTTCAAAATGTTTTCCAAAGATCATGTACATGGGAAGACCGATCATGGAGTCAAATTGTTTCCATAAAGAATTAAGATTATTATAGTAATCGCAAGAGAGGACCCATTTGACCCAAAGAGTTGATGTTTTTATGTATATTAAAGACAAAGCAGATCCATCAACTTTGTCATAGGTTTCTTTAAGTCATTCCACATTTCATAAGCGCTTTAGAGTATATAGCACCAAAGAAATGCTCAAGACTTAAAGAATTTAGAATCCAAATAAGGACAACAGAGTCACACATGTCCCATTGATTAGCAAGACTAGCATTAGAGACATCTTTAAACAGTTCCATCAACAAAACCAAGCTTATTATGATTTCTTAATGCAAATGTCATAGCAATGCTCCATATTTTATAATTTTCTCGAGCCGCTTAGTTTCACGATATAATAGGATTACCACCGTGTCACTAGGATGCGGTAGAGAGTATCACCAAATGTAAGTTTTAATTCGTAAGAGTTAATCAAAGATTCATTATTAGCATGTTCATCATCACTCTCAACCATGGTGACAGCACAGAAACAGATAGATAAAAAGAAAGACAGTAACAGCAATCACAATCAACAAGAGCAATAATCCCAAATCAACTTCCAACCTAACTAGTCCTATCCACCATCAACTAGAAGAGAATAAATGTAAGAAAATACAGAACTCACACCCACGGTTCAACAAGCACCAAGCCTGTGGACTGGGGTAGGCCAGAGCAGGTATTCACACCACTCAGAGGTGGCAGATCAAGGAGTTAACCTACCCGTTTGCACCCACACAACTTGAATGTCATAAACAAGCGAGGAGAAGTACTTACAAAGCTTTTTGCAATGGAAGAGTGAAGACCAAACACAATCACCCTAGATTCACTTAGTCTAGGGATGATTATGACCAATTAGAACCGAGAGCACTCCAAGAACAAAACCCCAATCGGAAATCAATTAGGTTTTGGAATAAACCCAATTTATGTTGATTTAGCACCAATAGAACCGAAACACCAATCCCAAAGACTCCAAGAGAAAACCCCCAAATCAGAGCAAGTTAGGGTTTTGGAACAAAACCTAATTGTTTCAATTGAGCAATCGAGAATCGTAGAAATCAATCCAATTACCACAAACGCTCCTTAATCACAAATACGAACCATCGGAGATATCGTGGTTAAAACCCCCAATATAGAAAAACCCTAGAGATCGTGGTTCAAGATAATCAAGAGTTTATAGCTCGATACCATGTGCGATGGTATCAAATGTATAAACAGAGCAACAAGTTTACTTTATTCAAGAATCAAAGGTACAATAGTCGGCACAGTTTGAACAATAACAATCAAACTGCTGCAGACTTAAACAAGATCAAATGATCAAAGAACTAATACAAAAGTAGATCAACATTCATAACATATATGTTTTGTAAGAGAGTGATATAGCAATCAAGAAGATCACAGATGAGCGAGTGACTAAAACCCCAGCTGTGGTTATCTCTTTTATAGAAATGAAAATACAATAAGCCCCTTCAACTTTCTAAAAGCTCCATAAGCAAAGAAGACTTAATATCTCTTCACAACAAAGAATAGAAATGTGCATAATGAGTCCCTGATAATAAACCTGCACATGTAACAAACATAGCAACATATTTGGACATAGATTATGCAGATGATTTTGAACAATGTCCCTCTATATTACTATGTCCGTGCCATATTTATCTTTTAGTTTGAATTTACCATACCACTAACATGTTATTCATCGTTAATTTGTGACATTAGAATCAAGTTAACTAACAGAAACATTAAGAAGAATAAACAAATAATTCATAAACAAATTGATCGGTTGACTGCGTTTGTATGATTGCATCATGCATGTAATTAAAACCTGAGTGAAATGTCATTGGTATATTCTCTCTAAGGAAAAAAAGTCTTAGTATAGGCCTAAGCCAATTACCTCAAAAAACATACACGACTAAACATATATTGACAAGTTTCCTGCTTGTAGCTCAATATGTTATAATTCGAAGACAGGAGTACTTTTATGTGTATATCAGATTCAATTTTCGCGCGTCTGAACAAAATTTGAACCAAAAGTACTAGGATAATTCGTTATGGAGTATATATGAACTAGTTGGTCGAGCCACAATATGATCGTGACGATATGTGAATCATGTGAATATATATGCGATCGAACTTAAAGGGTCTTGTGTTGGCTCATTGGAATTGCCAAAACATCAACATATGATCTTCAGAGTAAAACTTAACAGTTAAAACTACGTAGTAATATATAAACGGAGTGGGAATAAAAAGAAAATAAAGTTTTATTTGTTGCACTAATGAATGCTAGCTAGGCATATTAAGATACAAGTACGTACTTAATGCACTAGAGATACATATGATCTTCAGAGTAAAGCAACCTCTTTTGTAGGCATAATATTCCGTTAAGTTGGTCTTGAAGTGTATTGTTATATTACTAATTAGTACTTATAAGTTTTTTAAATACCATACTTTCTCAAACGATCGATATGATGAGAAAAGTTCATTATAGTATTCATATATTATAATCAATCAATAAATAATACCATCATTTTTTTATTAAAATATATTTTTTTGAAAATATTCACAAATGTTATCGTTACGTCAAAAATTATATCTGATTCGACGAATTAAATTATCTTTCATAGATATGCATTGTTATATACTTTCGTGAACTTTTTTTAAAAATTTCGCCCGAAAAATCACACGCGATTAGAGAATCACACGCGATTTCTTAAAATCATACGTGATTTGATTTTTACGAATCACATGTGATTTTTAAAATCACACGTGATTTTTACAAATCACATGTGATTTTTCCTGACGAAATTTTTAAAAAAAAGTCGTCGAAAAGATATAACAACGATATCTATAAAAGATAATTTAATTCTCGCCGAAATTGTGATAATTTTTGACGAACGATTAACTGTCATGTAGATATTTAATTTTCAAAAAGGCGGATATATTTTAATAAAAGAAACGAGCGACTCACGACGGTTGACGGTTTCTACGACAAATATGGCTCTATAACGATCTCCTTTGATATCATATCTAACCATCTTCAAGGAAAGGTTTATTAAACGCTAGCTTGTAAATCCTTATTACTTTTTTCTTCTTTATGTATGCATGAAGCTGTAAACTACGTATAAGATCAATAATATGAAAATTCCATATATTTATCTCAAAGCTAAATAAATTAGTATAAGACAAACATGCACGTAAAAATTAAAGATTTATAACAAACCACAAACAAGTTTATTACATCAAACAAGCCAAGAACATAACATATGATCGATCAGCCGGCCTGAAGCCATACATATTCAATAAAATTACTACGTAAGTATGAAAAATAATACGATACATATATCATAGCACATGATCACAAATGCTGCTACGTAGCCACATTCATGGACGTGTGGCTCCAATAGCGGGAGGAGTGAAGATACCACCGAACGGTGGAGTGGTGGGGAAGTTGGGAAATGTCGGGGTTCCGGTTGATGGGGTAAGTTGAGGAGGGAATGATGGGAGTTGTGTTGAGGGTGTTGGGAATGTGTTAGGGGTATCAGGGACGCCAGGTAAGCCAGGGAATGTCAAGAGACGGCGGCCCATGGTGGCTTGGAGGTTGCTCGAGACAACAAGGGCTGCAAAGAGAGAAAAGATGATGAGCTTGTTGAAGCCATTTTGTGAGTTTGTTTAGGTTTGGAGTTGGGATGAGTGAGGAAGCATGTTTGGGGGTTGTATTTATAGAGAGGATGTAGATTTAGGTAACAAGGATTTCTATTGGGTTTGAATTGGGTTGAACAAAAATCTAAAAATCTAAAGTAACCGAGTTAAAAAACAAAAAGACGTAAATGTACTATGTAAATCACTAGTATTTTTCAAAAGTTTTGCTAACGGATGTTCTTGATGATGTTTTAACAACTTATTTTTGAAATTTAAGCTTAAACGATCTATACAATGTTCAAACAAAACTATCTACAAAACCAATTGATTCTTTATTTTTCTTAAACCCAAATATAATGCACATCTTCATTTCATCGGTCATTTTTAATTTAGCAAAAAGTGCAAGATTAGGGATCCAGTGAAAAGTAAATTAAAATAAGAAATGACAAGAGGTGACCAAAACTACGATTCGAGACATAACAACTCAATTAGATGATTTCTATTCATATAGATGCAACATCTTGAGTTTGAAAGTTAATTTTATGTATAGATGGCGCAAATTGATTTTCATGATTTCAGACGCAGTAGAACAAAAACAAGAGAAATCATTTAAACGATCTAATATACGATATGCATCCGATTAAAGCTAGAAAACACACTATGGTGTGTTATAACGATCTAAGATTATAGGACGATCTAATTTGCGTCGGTGGATTTCAAATTACGGTTATAGTTCTTCTTATTTTTCTTATTTTAAGAATTTTCTTATTCGATCCTAACTCAAAAGTGCAAAGTCAATTGATATATTGTCATTGTTTTAGCAAAAGTTTTAAAAGATCTGTTGTTGACAACTAAACCCGCACAAAGTAAAAATTAACCAATTTCGCATAGTAATTTTCAAGGGAAATTTGCATCGAGTGTGCCCCTTATTTCCAATGTAATTTATATAAGCGTCATATCGCTAAATTATTACTAGGAAACGTAAACAAACAAAAACGTTTTCACTTTTAAACGTAAAGAGTCCGTAGTATTTTTCTTGCCTAAAATATTAGGGAATCAGATATATACCCACTAAAACTCAGATATTTCAGACATATACCCAAAACACGCTTAATTTGCAGATTGACAACATGCATTGAAAACTTGTATTTTGGGTAAATATGCAAATTTTTGAGTTTTAGTGGGTATATATGCAATTCTCCCAAAATATTATTAGCTTTGTTTAGATAATTTGTGTTTTATGTCTACACTTTTACTCTCTTATATACTTCAAACACACCCATCTGTTTTAATCACATATATATGTGAAACTAAAAAATAATAATAATAATAATAATAATAATAATAATATATACGGAAGCTCTGACACTTTCGCAGACAAGATCATTACATATTACACCGAATAACGTTAAGAGTGGGTTTTATTTTCCACGACTAAGCTTTCAGATTCAGAAAGGAGTGGAGCCCAACTAGTGTCCCTACCACCCACCAATTCTTGTAAAATTCCTCGCGGTTTAATGGGTGATGTTTTATAAATAAAAAAATAATAATAATAAATAATAATAATAATAATAATAATAATAATAATAATAATAATAATAATAATAATAATAATAATAATAATAATAATAATTCCCTTACAAATTATGCTAAATAATATATTATTTGATGGTTTTTAATTTGATATCAAATTCTATAAACTCCTTTCTCCCAAAAACTCATTCTTTCATCCAATGAACTAACTTCATTCTCCACCAACAAGTACAAAACTAATATCCAAAAAATTCTTCGCACTTATTAATTAATATTATTGTATTATAATTTGAGTCATCATAATCAGTTTCTTCATGTGACGATTATGGTTCATGTGATCGTTATGTTTATTAAGAAAATATACGATGGATGAAAAATATGAGTGCAACATAAAATGAAAAAGATAATGAATAGTGGATACGTTGGATGTTTTATCATTTTTATGAATGTTATTGTACATATTGGACATGTTACGATGCATTTCAAAGACAAATAAAGAAATATGATTGGAAAGGAATATATTTGCAAATAAAAATTGTACAAATTAGTAGCAGACGGGCCGAAGGTATCAAAAGAGTATTCTTGATAATAAAAAAGCTTACTTTTAAATTTGGCAATGTGACAATAAATGTGACCTGAAAATAAGTGACATCTCAAGTAATAGAAATGCAAATTTCCTTACAAAATATAATATACTGCTATTGTATTATCTTAGAAGACCACAAGAACGCCATGCATGCACCACGACTATTTTCAGAATAATAAATGTTTTCATTTTACGCCTAATTCAAGTAAGTTCTCTCTTTTCAACCCGCTTCTTCCCGACTACTAAAGAAACTCATAAAAATATATCAAAATGGATGTTGAATTAAAGAAGACAAAATTTTAAAAAATATGGTGAAATTAGATCATAAAAATTAAACGGATTAAAAGATATTTAAATTTAAAATAAAGCTGATTAATTGGTTAGGTTTATACGTAATATCCCATTATCGGAGGCTCTTTATTTTAAATATTAGAATCCATTTTGTTATTTTTAGTTAAAAAGTGACATACGTCATCTCAACGATCGGAGCCCTTATCTTTTTTTTTAATTCTTTCCATAATAAGCAAGAAAAAGTCTGACTTTTAAGCGCTAATTCTTAGGCCTAAACGATTATAAAGTAGATAGATAAAGGATTGTTTATGTATAATTCAAAATCTTGAAGAGTGAAGAGTGTAAATATCACCGCTTTTAAAAGGCCAGAAGGTTCCCAAACGTGTACGGTTTGATCACGTCATCACGTTATCGCCACGCCCACCTTATGTAAGATGTTTTTAGAACTCGATATATATGAATTATGATATAAATATATAAATATTTTCATACTTTTTACGCTTTACGTCACGCTTTATAAAAGCAAAAACATTTTACCATGAGCGACGCGAGCCGATCACGCCACCACGCCACGCCTCACGCTATTTATGTTTAGTAAATATTCAAAAAGGTTTGGTCATTGCTGCAGGAAAGATAGTTGTTGCACAGAGTAAGAATGTTATTCCCTTACAAAATAAAATATAATTTCTCCGTCTTATAATTATTTTCTAGTGTTAACTTTTAAAATCTTTATTTTCATTTTGATTTTAAATATTTTTAATTGTGTTATGTATTATTGATTTGAAAATATATGTATATATTGAGTTTTAAATATATTTCATTAATATAATTTTCATCAAATATTATATAACATAAATTAAAATATTTAAAATCAAACTTGCAAAATAAAAACTTGAAAAATTTACACGTTTGGTCCCTATGGTATACCTCAAATAACAACATTAGTCCAAGTGCTTTTATTACACCATGACACCGATTTTGAAACCTTGCACGATTTAGTCCCTATTTTGGATGGCGTTAGTTAAGTCCGTTAATAATTTTTGCACCGTTAGTCCTTATTTTTAAAATATAGTTTTCCGTTAATAATTTTTGCACCGTTAGTCCTTATTTTTAAAATATAGTTTCCCATTTAGTCCCTCCGCTAATAATAGTTATCGCTCGCTTTTTACATTTTGTCCGCTTTTATCCGCTTTAGTTAGTTTTTTTCCGCTTTCCCCTTTTTTTCGCTTTTCATCCGCTTTTACGCTTTTATCCCTTTCGCTCGCTTTTATATGTTTTCGCCCGCTTTTTATCCGCTTTCACCCGCTTTTTACGCTTTGTCTGCTTATCCGCTGCTCGTTGTTTATTCGCCGCCGTGTTTTTACGCTTTTGTCCTTTTTCCGCCGCCTGCTGTTTTACGCTTTTCGCTTTTTTCCTTTGCGTTCGCTTTTTATCCGCTTTCGCCGCTTTTTACGCTTTTGTCTGCTTTTATCCGCTGCTCGCTTTTGAATCTTTTCGGCGCTTTTACGCTTTTGTCCGCTTTTTCCGCTTTCCCCGCTTTTTCGCTCTGCTTTATATGTTTTCGTCCGCTTTTTTCGCTTTATCCGTTTTTAACGCTTTATCGGTTTTCATCCGCTTTTGTCCGCTTTTATTACATTTTGTCCGCTTTTCTTTCGTTTTTGTTCGCTTTTTCTTACTATTTCAACATATTGAAATTTTTTCCAAAAGAAAAAAATTTGGAAAAAAATTTCCAAAAAAATTGGAAAAAAATTTCGAAAAAAAATTTGAAAAAATAAAAAAAATTAAATTTCAAAAATAAATTTGAATAAAAGTTTCAAAAAAAATTTTGAATAAAAATTATGTCCGTTTTCTTTTCAATATTTTTTATTCAATTTATTTTTAGTTTTTATTCGATTTTTTATTTTTCTTCAAAATATTTTTTCCCAATTTATTTTTCAAAATTTTTGGAATTTTTTTTCAACTTTGTGAAAAATTTCAATTTTTTTGGAAGTTTTGTGAAAAAAAAGAACGAAAACGGATAAAAATGCATAAAACGTAAAAATCGGGCGAAACGGATAAAAGACAAACGCAAAAGGAAAAAACATACAAAACGTAAAACAACGGACAAAACCGTCGAAAAACAAAGTAAACGAATATACAACGAACGAAACGAATAAAAACAGACCAAAACGTAAAAAATGGGCGTAAACGTAAAATGGACGAAACGGATAAAACGTAAAAACACTGAATGGATAAAAACGACAAAACGGATAAAAACAGACGAAAAGGGATAAAACGTAAAAACGGACAAAACGAAAAAATAAGGGGAAACGGATAAAAACGAACAAAACGGATAAAACGACAAAACGTAAAACCCAAGGATAACTATTATTAACGGAGGACTAACGGGAAAACTATATTTTAAAAATAAGAACTTACGGCAAAAATTATTAACGAAGGACTAACAAAGAAAATACTTAACTGACTTAACTAACACCCATCCAAAATAGGACTAAATCGTGCAAGATTTCAAAATAGTATTTGTGGTGTAATAAAACGACTTAGTGACTAAAGTTGTTATTCGAGATACCATAAAGACCAAACATGTAATTTTTCTAAAAACTTTAAAAGTCAACATTAAACATAACTACGGGACGGAGGTAGTAAGTTTTGTGCTGTCTAAGGACGGACAACACAAGTGTTCTTTTCTAATTACTTGCCTTTCAATGCTACAAAAGTTATTCTAGTGTATAAAGTTAAATGCAACGTGTACTTATATTAACTAAAGGCAAAATAAATGTGGACGATAAAGTATATAATGTTGTTGGCTGTTGAGTTCTTTGGGTCTAATTACCGCAACCACTACATATCAATAATGTGAACTTCATTACAACTTAACCATTTTGCTACTTTTAATGCATAGGTAGTACAATAATTCAACTTAGTAATTGATCGTGTAGAAATAACTAGCGCACTCTTTTCCGACATATCTTTATGTATATCTTCTTCCATCGGCTATTAACTACTCTAGCTTCAATGTAAGTGTTGTAGAACAAGGATTATATATCAACCATAAAGTCAATGACTGATTAATTACCGACTACACAATACAAAGTCAAAACTCGATCAAAATCGGTCAAAACTCAGCAAAACTTGAGGTTAACTCGAAATTTCATAATTTATATAAAAATTCATAATTTATATAAAACTTGATTGTGTTAATGTTTCTAAACCTATTTCTATTGACTTATTAATCTCCTATCAACATGTCATACATAAAATTTCATAATTTATATAAAAAATTCAGTCCGATTAATCATGCCTAGGTTGATTACTAGCTATAAGGTATAGTCGACTGCTCGAGTAACGCCCTAGCAATTTTGCAACATTGCTCAATGTACTGGTCCACTTTCTAATGGTAAAACAATGAATAAAAGCAGATATGTACAAATGAGTCCGAGCCTTTGAGGCTCAAAATGGTTACTAGATTTGGTAAAGTCTGGTCAGTAGTTCGCGTTCGAACTTCGAACTTCGAACCACCCATTTCATATTAAAGAATAACTGTTAAGGCCAGGCTTTCACAAAGCCCAAGAACAGGTTAAAGACTAAACGAAAGAGTGAACCATAGATAAACAGAGTATTTTCTCTTCATTTCAAAACAATATTCACTTTTTCATTTGGTTATTGTAAAATAAATGTATATTTTCATATTTTAAACATTGAGAATGACTGTAAAAATAAATAAAGATATTTCATTAATCCAATGTGTTCCTCTAAAATTAAGTAAACATATCGAGAGAGGAGAGTATATCCTTGCAATGATTTATGGAGCAACATGTTTTAAAAGATAACAAATATCATATTTAAGGATTTTGATCATACTATTTAATTTTACAATTATTAATAAATATTTATCTACATTTTTGTAAAGACGTTGTTAGGACACAAAGCCATTTTGGTTTACGGACACAGGGGTCATATGCAGGGCGAAGAATTTGAGGGTGTGCGGGATGCTCGACCGCACATGGCCTCCATTTTGTAAAGGCCCCAAGATTAGAGACATATGCACAGATTTAATACAGTTATAAGCTTAAGGATCGATTGCATAGTGTTCTAGAACGTGGGACACTTTGATTCTTATCTTTCCAAAGTTGTAATCAATTAGTTTCAAGTAATGTAAAATAAAGGCAAGAACAGGGTAAGCGGATTTGAAACAGGGAGGAAGATGATGACATTCTGATATGACTAAGGCTACTGATAGTCAATATCTAAACTAGACTACTCTATGAAAATTAAATACTAATGTAACTCAAAGTAAAGATACGAAACTTTGGAACAATTTTCTTCTTTCTTCTTGTTTATTCTAAATGCAAAGTACATATTTATAGTAAACAAGTGCAACTACTTGCTAGACTTTAGGATGCATGAAGGAAAACATGGAAACATGAGAACATAACTATTCTACTATACCACTACTAGCTAGAATTTAGGAACAATTTATAAGCATGGAAAACATGAACTAGTAACCTACAAGAAAATGTGAATTAGTCTTCACCTAAACATGGAATTCGGTCCATGCACAGGAGGTGGTGACCCAATCTAGATTTTGACATAATCTACTAAAATAACTAACTGAAACTAAAACTTGCTTTGCCACTTGTACTAGCCCACATCAATACTCCCTCCTCAAGGCTCACATTGTTAGAGCTCTGTTCACATATATCCGAGGGTGGGTCGTCCGGTTTGTAGAAGAAGAAACTTGGGTGGGTTGCATTGGTACCCAAGCGGTGTTTCTCTGGGGAATTGAAACAAAGGCCGACAATATGGTAGTTGTAGCATTTCTGTAAGGGCTTAACGTTTAACCGGTAGTGTTTTAGAAGTAGGGAAGGAACCGTTGTCAAGGCAGACTTAGGTGGTGGTGAAGGTTGGTCATTTGTTTTGTCCTCGATAAGTTTCGCTAGAACGATGGCTTGGGTGATGGTGTGAGGTCGTAAAATGGCGAGTTCTTGTTGGATGTCTTGGTGGAGACCCGAGACAAAACAATTTAGTAACGCTTCGGTGGAAGCCAAACTATACAATTGCTCAATCGTTCAAACTCCGTCGGTATGCGGTAACAGTGGATGTTTGTTGAAGTTTGAAAAGCGCGCTTGATGATTATCGTAAGTTAATGGACCAAAGCGTGTTTCAAGGGCACGTGTGAAAGCTTCCCATGTGCTAAGGAGACGATTGTCGACAAGGTACTTGTACCAACTTAGAGCATCTCCGGTGAGGTGAAAGACAATCATGGAAAGACGTTAGGGTGGTGTGATGTTTGTAAAAGTGAAGTATTGATCGGCTTGAAAAGCCACTGAGAGGGTTTGATCCGACAAATGCCGGAAGGTTGAGTTTGGGTGGCGAATTTGCAGCCCATGAGGAGTTGGTGGCACGTTGTTCGTGGTGCCAGTTATTAGGTGTGTGCATTATTTTGAGCAATGGTCGAGATGAGGGTAGCAGTTTGTTCATATTGTGTCTGCGAGTTGTTTCATTGTGATATCGAGTTGTGAAGATGATGCTTGTGCTTGGGTGGCCTTGATGTTTTCGTTGGTGATGGTTTGGGACTCGAGAAGTTTGAGATATTAGCAGCCATGGCTGCCATTGTTTCTTCAAGTGGTGGATTGTCTTTTTAGGAGGCATGGTAAGAAATTGAAAGCACCAATGAAAGTTAAATACTAATGTAACTCAAAGTAAAGATACGAAACTTTGGAACAAATTTCTTCTTTCTTCTTGTTTATTCTCAATGCAAAGTACATATTTATAATAAACAATTGCAACTACTTGCTAGACTTTAGGATGCATGAAGGAAAACATGGAAACATGGGAACATAACTATTCTATTATACCACTACTAGCTAGAATTTAGGAACAATTGATAAGCATGGAAAACATGAACTAGTAACATACATGGAAATGTGAATTAGTCTTCACCTAAACATGGAATTCGGTCCATGCACAGGAGGTGATGACCCAGTCTAGATTTTGACATAATATACTAAAATAACTAACTGAAACTAAAGTAAACTTGCTTTGCCACTTGTACTAGCCCACGTATCACATTCAGTCATTTTCACTTTACACCCTGTAGGTTTATAACTGTTACACTTTTGTTCTAATTTGTTAGCTTATTTTCCAAATAAGTACAAACTATGATATGATATTGATGGGTTTGACCAATTATTGAACTTATTATTACTAGTGATATGGAACACACACGTAGAAATAATATGGTATCCTAAATGTTGTTTAAATAAGTATCAAAAGTGATGTAACATTGTAAATTTAAGACTTCGTCTTGACGTCATATTTACATAGATTTAAACCTCTTATCTTCACGGAATTTTATATGATGGCACAAGCGCCCAAAATCCATAAGACGCTTCTTCATTATATGTATTATGACACACGGTAAATTTTCACCAAAATTTAAGCGATAATTAGTAATTTATTATTACTAAGCATACGTCATTTAACGCATAAGCTTTTACCCGATCATTCGAGTAGTTAACTCGCATCACTGAGACAATTTCATCACTGTTGCATTCATATCATTTTGTGAATATTTCATTTTGTCTTATGATTTAACTTTAAGACGAGAGGTTATCTCGCTTACCCCAAGGATCGAAATCGCATGCTGCATCGACACTATGATAAGGACTTGATAAAACAAATGACAAATGTCCGAGATATGGAATATTACCAAGATAAAATATTTCCGACACGTAATAATAAGATACTACATTATAAAAATTATCAAACAACGATGTTTCGCTTATAATTTAATATCATGACACAAAATATTTAACACACCATCACCTAAACAAAAACTTTTATAAGATTCAAATACAATTAAATACCTAAGTGTAATGTATACACTTAAATTTTCACAAAATATACTATAAGTAAAATACATATACATTTGATAAAATGAAAGCCTTTATAAAACTTAAGATATGCACCTTTTGTCTTTCTCTTCCCACTCACGAGAAAAACAAAACAAAAGCAGAAATGAGATATCCGTGATCTCATCTTCAACCTCTCTCTCTCTACCCTAGACCTCACGCCCATAGACCAAATCTTCCAAAGAAAGAAACCCAACATGTCTATTCCATCATCTACTCCTCTTTCTTACCAAAACATGCAAGATTTTGTCTTCCAAACCTCCTTGATGCTACGGTCATACTCATACGAAATCAAAGAGAATCAAGATAAAATCACACAAGAGATTCATATCTTCACATCTATCTACCTAGAGCAAGGTCTATGATTCGCTTAAGATTTTGAAGCTAGCCAAATTTGGCTTCACACCAAGACCCAAGAAGAAAGTTAACCAAACCTCTCTCAATAAACTCCTATATCTCTAGTCGATCAAAAGCTTCAAACACGCTTTTTCATCAAGTGTTTACCAAAACTAGGGTTTGTGAAGTTAGGGTTTTCTAAAATTGATTTGGGGTTTTGTAATTAAAGGTGTGTTCAAGTAATTCAAGCTTCAATTTGGTGGAGTCATGAGGAAATCGTGGTTATTGAGTTTCCTTGGGTCGACTCCTATTCCCACCACACATACCCCGTAAGAATGAGCTTCTTTCATGTTCACAATTTCGCTTGCATATCAAGTTATGTAATTGGTCATGTTATATTTAAACTTTGTAATTGTTCTTGTAAATCGAAAATTTGATCTTGAGTATATAATGAATCGCTTGGAATATTGGTATATGGTGCAACGTTATTTTTATTCGGAAATTTCGTTCTAGTAAATTTTGTTCCCGCGAAATTGTCTAAACCATGGTCTACTTAGTGTGTCATTTCATTGGTTGCAACACTTTGTCTAGTTGTCGAAAACTTGCATGTAGTAACGTTAATCTTGGTATCTTGTATCAATTTAATTTTTGACTTTCGGTTATAAAATTGTCATCTTAGTCGGTATCGAGTTATTATTTGACTCGACTATGAGCTCCCTTGTGCACACACCGATGACGTTCCTATCTTAAATCTTCCGTCGACAAATTCATTAGTCAAAGTAAACTTCTTCCTTTAATTCTTGTTATGTGCTCACTGTTTGAAACTAGAAGGTAAATAAAAGTGAAATGTGGATGAATGTAGTTATCATAAAACAAGTCATGAATAGTTAGTATGTTGGCCTCGAGTACCATTCGTGGAGTTATAGTCAAGTCACGGAGTCGAGATGTGTTTTGAGCACATTAGTCGCGACACTCTAGTTCGAGTTCAACTCCGAGTTAATGGCATCTTGCTTGAAAACTCCTCTACACCCGAAAATACCCATGGCAAGAAAGAGAAAAATCAAGATGTTTATTTGCACATCATCTCGTGTCGAGTTGTATAACATCTTGCGTGAAAATTATTGGTTAGTCATAAGGCCCGAAAGTCTAAACTCTTGTCGTGTGATCTAGGCATTTCGAGTCAAAGTAATGCTATAGTCGAACAAAATCTTAAAGTCAAAACCGTTAAGTTGAGTTTTATGCCAAAAACAACCATACTAGCATCCAAATTCCTTGTTGTAACATGCTCCCTTAAACTAGACTTAAGTCCACCGAGAAACTAAAATGGCGCATGGACACCTTTTTCTCTTTGTCAAATCCAAATGTCCAATATACATGAGATGAAATGGAACATTGTAAAGTTAATAAACATCAAACTATATTTCAGATCCCTCGGGCCACACCCCATCCTCACGCATCAATCTCTTTCTCATAAGTCACATTTAGTCAAAAGGCCCATTTCTCACATATAATCCACTTTGCCTAGGCCCAACTGGGTTCCCCGCCACCATAAACACGGGTCACAGCCCATATTACTCGCATAAAGTATTTGTTCGAGAAATTAATCGGGTTCACAAAATAAAATGAGAAACATGAAACTCGAAATCAACCGTAAAGTCGAACCAAATTGTCATCCATTCGGACCCTTATACCTCATAAACGCAGATATGCTAACAAGTGAAAAGTGAAAATATATGACTACACAAAACAAATGCTTAAGACACGATTCATGTTATAAATTTTACATCAAAGTTTTCACAAACGTACTCGGATAAACATGTGTATGTCAAGTAATTCACTAGTCAAATATTATAAATATGAAGAACCCAAACTTTTGTTGAACAAAATAAAGACCACTAAACTATTTTATGGTTCATTAAATTTGGAAGACTTCAAATTTAACTCAAGTATTTTCTAAATACAATTAGAAATTTAATCAATCACATATAATTTCGACAATACCACTTTGTGTCAACTCAAATAAGTATATATACATTTATATACTTACTAGTGGAACATGATAATTATTCTTCAAACCAAACTACGGGTTTAAAACCATATTAGTGTCAACATGAAAAGTATATATACTCCGTATACTTACTAGTAAAACCATTTTAACAATTTTTACAAACTTACGCTTAGTATTAATACAATTATAAAACCATTGAACTACTTTAAGTAAGGAATACTTAAAACAATGAACTAAATATTGCCCTCCTTGTCTAGGTCGCGTGTCGGTGCCGCTCACAACAATTACTAATCCCACTTTTGGATTGCACATTTGCTAAGGTGAGTTTTCATAGCCCTCTTTACCCGATAAACTGCTTTATACATCTTGGGGTGAGAAATATGCAAAACCTTTTCATGGACCAAACTATTACATGATTACTATTACGTGGTTTAGCCTAAGCCCTTATGTCCCTAGAGAATGCCCTTTTCATGAACCGTCAATTCCTATTGGGAACGCGAATGTTATAAATAGATCTATTGAGGGTGACTCCTCCGCTCGGCTGGCCATGCTTAGGTCAAGGCGAAACGATACCATGCCGGAACCGAATGTTATGGACAAAACACTCGCATGGGCCCCTATATTGTATGACATCTTTTAGCATACGAAACCGTCGAGTATCGGTTGCATGAACTTAGAGCTAACGTAATAGACTTTCATCCATATATCATTATATTCTTTATAATGATTATATGACTTGACTTATGGTCCAAAATTACCGCTTTAACTTAAACCTATGAACTCACAAGCTTATAGCGACCCTTTAGCATATTTTCTCAAAGCTCGGCCAGAATCATTGATGCAAGGCAAGAGGCGGATAAATGGTCGTAGAAATTTCTAAAGAAGTGTTTTACACATAAAAGATGTTTTATATTGGGACCACTGAACTTATGGGATGTGCCCATTTATTCAAAACAATGTTGTAAGAAAATGATTTAAACTACTTTATGAAATTAAACGGAGTATGTATTCCGCTCAGACATTTGTGTTATGATTCACCAATTCAGTAACGCCTCCCGGATAACACGTATGCTTCGCTTAAACCTAATTTGGGGTGTTATGATTGGCATCGTGAGCCTAAGTTATAGAGAACTATGTACATATAAACCCTAAACTATAACTACTTTTACAAAACATCACTCTACGACCGCCGCCATCTGCTTGTCTTACTTGCCATATTACTCAAAGTCAATTTAGACATGACCGCATGACATATTGCCTATTACATGACCGCATGACATATTGCTGTCTATTAATTCACGGCTCCATATCTATTATAAGTATATTTTACATATACTTACACATGCACCGCCTTGTCATGCACCATGCCTTCCTCACTCAAGCCGGATGCGATGGAACAATGAAGGTTTGTCACTGCGAACGCATCCCACCCCTTCTCAACTCACTCCCGACAACGGAAACCCGTACATGGTAGTGTATCAAGTTCACCGTGAGGGTACTACCCACACTCCACCGCTCACTTCCAAATCATAACTACCGTCAAGATTATACCTACCGGCCCACTACTCCTACACTCTCACCAAGACACCAAAGAGATCCACTCCCGGTCGGAGATAATCGCTAGCAAGAGAATCATCTCTCTGCATCATCACCATCATCTTCGATACATCACCTCCTAGTTCGCTCAAGTCGGGGAAACTTCAGAGCAACATCGCTAGACCACCAACCTCGACACGGCTTATGGCGCGCTAACACGCCATGAAGAACAAATAGAAGAAATGTCGGATCATCCGGGATACTACGGAAGAAAGGATTTGAGGATCAAGAAGTGGTAGGAGAACTACAAGCACTTGGCGAAACACTCAAGGAATGCTACAACGATGTCGGGACAAAGAATAGAAGGAACCCGTGAGAAGTTAAACGGCAATTGCCCGCCTTGAAGACCACATTGAAAGGTGTGCTCAGAAACTTGTGAGACACCTGTGACGCCTCACGTAGATTGAAAACAAAGTTAACGCGGTTGGATACCATTACTACAATAGCATTAATCGAGACAGATACCGGAAGGTGTCAGAATTTCAAAGACGTACTATGGAGAGTAGGGCAAATGAGGTCAACAACAAATTTGCTGAATGGAGGCCCAACTCGTGGAATTAGAAGAATGGAAGACAACCCAACAAAGTCAACTCGGGATAGCATCGAGAGATGCTTAAATTTCACTTTGCAATTGTGCTAGACGCTGTGATGAGTGGTTTCAATAAAAACGCTTGTAGTAGTTTTGTTGTATGACAAACTAGAGCGAGCCAATGAAAGCATGTTATGTATCGCCCCATGAGCCATGAATCTCCTTAGAATGTAATCAAGTTTATTGTGACGGACGATTATGCGTAATAAACAACGACTTGTGAGTTATAACCTTTGTTAAAACTCGCTCAACCGGCCTCGCTTTCTTAATGTCATCTTGATAGACTAAGACTACGTAATATTCAATCAATACAACTCGAAAGTAATTGATTGAGAAGCAATATACTAATCTCCACCATGGTCCTCACACTCATAGAAAACTCATTGTTGTCACTTGTGGTTGAAGGAAAATGTTTTCAAGAATCGTAACACTAACGCAACCACCATTGAGAAATCGGTTAGCGAACAAGTTGCCGCAAGAGTTGCTAACTACCAAATCAATCACAACACCAACAACCTCATCCAAGGAATAGGAAGAAGAGGTTGGTAAGACGCCACATCACGAAATTTATCTTACCAAGAATTTAGAACTGTGAACCCACCAAAGATTCGAGGGGTCAAGGAGCTGAAGTTTGGCAAAATGGCTAGAAAGGATAGAGACAATTTTCCGCGAATGAGTTGCGCTGGCAATTGTAAGGTCAAGTATGCTACTTGCACCTTTCGACACCAAGCCCTCACATGGTGGGACATTTATGTCCGATTAGTGGAATAGACGCTTACTCACTTGAAGGGACACCTCAAGAAAATGATGGTTGCGTATCACTGCTCAAGAAATGAACCGCGGATGATGGAAAGGGAACTCTGTGGACTAACTATGACAGGAATGACCTCGGGGTACACCAATCGCCATGAACTAGCCCAACTATGTCCTAACATAATAGGACCCGAGGAAAGAGACTCAAGCATACTGGGATGTCCTCCAAACTCGGAAGAATGTTGTTGCATTGCACCATCGTCACCAAGAAGCTACTAGTGCGAATCTTGGATTGACAAAGTCATCGCCAAGGCAAGGCAATGGGTTACCGTGGTAGTATAACAACCCAGTAAAATTTTGGATTATTATAATAATATTTATTACGCCGTAAAATTCAAAACAATTATTTTTCGACAAAATGCCAATATCTAAAACCGAGAGGTCATCTCGTTTCCTTAGAAATAAGACTCCGCTTGTCCACTATGTATCCAGATAATAAATGTGAAATTTATTATTGTCCAAGTTAAAATTTAAGCATACATAAGCTTAATCCATTAGTTAATCCGCATATCGCAGTGCAAAGAGCAATCAAAACAAAAGCTAAAATAACATCGAGATAAGAGAAAAAATACATTTTATCAATCACTAATAATTTACGAAGAGAACGAGAGTTATCTCGTGAATTCCAAAAGTCACTGACCGCAAGCGCATCGACACCAAATTAATAACGGCAAACGCTTATAACTCAAATTTCAACGTAATAAGAATGTCATATTATTACGTTTATAAAATCGTTTTCAAAAATATAATTTTTATATTTTTCGGATACCGGAAGGTACGTTTACTCAAGAATCGACAAAACACGGGTACAGTCAATACAAGAATTATACTAAAACAAAACTAATCTACACCCTCCCACTTCTTTTATCTCTTTCTTCTTCACTTTCCTTTTTCTCGCTTCCATCCAAAACCAGAACCAAACGAAACTTGCTCCCTTCCTCTTCAACCACCATAATCCATCACCACACATTTCACCACATAATCTACCCTAAGGGACACTAGCTCGGCCGAGAATCGAGATGGAATCCATGTAGAGTGCCACGCCACAACCGTGAAGAAAAGAGGACACAAGGCTTCCTTAATGTACATCTATATATAGCGTCAACCCTTGAAGCCGGTTCATCCACTCATCACGACACAAAAATAATTAGGGTTCTTGATAATTAGGGTTTCTCAAAACAAAGGGGTTTTTGAAATTGATAGAGGGGTTTTGTCCATTAAAGTATAAGGAAGCTATTCCAAGTACTAATTGTTCTAATTCGTCATGAATCTCCTCCGATTTAGCTCTTGAAGTTTCGGTGTTCATAAGCTACTCGACCCACTAATGGGTTTAATGTAAGAACACATTCCTTGTTATCATTTTGTTATCTAATGAGTTGTAATTACATTAAATTTGTAATTCAAATTTACATTATTGATTGGTCGATTTAAACTAATTATTGGGTGTCATAATAATATTACAATGTTAGTAACAAATTGGGTAGGTTAAAATGGTGATGTTTTGTTGTTGTTGTGTGGCTAACGAGAACCAAGAAACGTAAAAAGGTAATATTTTGTATTTTGGTGTCATAGTTTCACTTATTTGGAGTAGTAGTAAACTCGTTTAAGATTAATTAGTCTGCCTCAAATCAATTAGTGTACCAATGCTCGTGTCGGGTTTGTTGACCTGACTCATTTGAGTCAAGACTCGGATGACTCGAGCTTAACCGCACACCCAGTTTGTAACCGAGATTCATCATGGGTTTGATTTTCTTGTGGTTAATAATCGGCTTAGTTGTTTTCGCTTGTTTCGTTATTTCGACTTGTTCTTGATGTCCTCTTAATAATTTATTTTCACTCTGGCTTATTCCATACTTATTTTTCGACATAATTATCTTACTCGAGTGGTGCTTTTCTTGGCTCATTTTCTTGTCGTCGTGAGTAAGTTTATTTGTAACTCAGTGAGTAACTCCTTGAGTGATATTAGACTTGACCTTGAAGTGTGTAAGTTTCAAGTATGTTCGCCATGCCCATATAGGGTGTTGGTTCTAATCGGTGTAACTTAGAGCTCACGAGGTGTTAAGTCAAATGGCAAGCCACGGTAGTACACGGAGCTTAGGCATAATCTAACCGCGAAATATGGGTGTTGATACTAGTTTTCTTTGTTTAAAATCTTTATTTTAATGTGTCAATAGAACACTAGTAAATGTTTACATAATTTGGTTAAACGGAGTTGAGTTGCGTCTCGGCTCACCACACCGTAAGGTGTTGGTTTGTCGTTCGACTTTAAAAGCTAGCATGAGGAAAGAGGCGTTTGAGAAATTGATTTTGCCTCGGGATCGTGTGTTTGAGCTCTTGTATTACCCGATTCTTCTTTTCAAATTTACTTGTAAAATTTGGTGTTAAGTTTAAAAGTTTAATTGTTTTGCATTGTTTTCCTTTGGCTAGCGAATGTTTGGTTTCCTACTGCCTTTGTTTCAAAACGTCCCAACTGTTATAATACTTCTTAGTTCTTACCTTAAAAGAGTATTGTTGTTTAACCTTGGGCCTGACCACTTTTCCGATTATGAACCAATAGGGTGCGTACTTTGTGCGTGGTATATAAGTGTCACCATGTATAGTGTACCTTCTCTTGTATGACAATGTCAACCGAGACAATTTTGTGATCTTCGTGTGTAGCTTATACCGACTTAAGCCAATCTAATCCCGACTGCTCTAATTTACGCAAACTTCACACCGTGTTTTATAACAAGTTTATAAAAATTCACCTCGCGACTCAAGACTTTATATATACACGACACATTCAACTATAAACTACTATACAAATTTATAAAACTAGTCAAAAACTACATTAAACTCATAAGTCAAAACACATGAACTAGTGATCTTACACATATACTTGATATGTCAATAAAAGCTAATATGAGTTTAAATTGACTATATATTTAAACATATTCACGAGTTATGCCAGATTTTTAACAAAATATATTTTTATCCTATCATTTTCTTAACTAATAAGGAGAGGTTTTATTTCATAACTTTTACCCATCAAATTATTTAAATAAAGTTATTAAATAAAACTAATACCAAATCGTATTATTATTATTATTATTATTATTTTTTTTATACTTTCAAACTAATTCATGTAATATATAAAGAAATATATAGATGTACATTTAGTAAATATGTACCTTTGGTAATAGTATTCACATAAACCGTTAGTGTCTAATATTATATGTGGTCATTTTTCGTACATCGTCTTTCGGTAGCCATCGAAGCAAAGACTCCTTCGTCTTTGATATTTTCTATTTACCTACTTATACACTTCCAAAAGCCAATACTTGAAAAACAATTGGAAAACTATTCCAAACTTAAATGCTGCCACACAAGCAACAACAACAACAACAAAAACATTTGAAAATTTATAAAGTTAGTTAAACTTTATCGAGTCTTAAACATAAAGACTAAATATGCCGTACTTAATTAGGTTGCGTGTTTGAGCTGCACTATCACTCCTTGATTTAATTCCTTTAGTCTTCATTTTGCACATTGCCAAGTGAGTTTCATAGCCCTACTTTTAACTCGCTTTATACTTGTTTGGGGGAAGATACATGCTCATTTTACTTAAATCATTTTACTTGTGCATTCCATGCATACTATGCTTTACATGTTTAAAGCTTTCATCATACATAGATGTTTTATAGAGCATACCAAAATGTTTGACCTAGAATATTACGCACTTAGCCTAAGTCCGTAGATCCCAAATTGCCCTTTTCATGAACCGTCAATTCCTGGAAGCGAATGTTATAAATAGATCTATTGAGGGTGACTCCTCGTTCGGTTGACCCGCTTGGGTCAAGGCGAAACATATAACATGTCGGGACCGAGTGTATTGGGATAAACACTGCCATGGGCTCAGATTTGTATGACTTCTTTGTGCATACATGAACCGTCAGAGTTTCGGTTTCATGAACTTAGTGCTAGCGTAATAAATTCAATATATGACATTATATTCGTTGTAATGTACATATACCCTACTTATGGTCCACTAATGAAATCTCTTTTATGAAATCCTTTTATGAATTGAAATCATAACCTTTATGACATTATGCAAGACGTAATGATCATCATGAACCAAATTTGAAACAAGTGTAATTGAAATTTCTTTTAAATAAACCTATGAACTCACCAACAGAAGTGACCCCTTTTAGCATGTATCTTGAGTTCAAGTGATAGCTTATCTTTGGAGGCGCAAGGCAAAGGCATGGCATGGTCATAGATGACTCTGATTTATGTATTGGGACCACTTGTTTATAATGGGCCATTTTCCGCACTAATCAAAAATGTAAACATTGTTTTTAAGAATGAATAAAAGTTTATTTATGAAAAACCAATTGTTCTATGCTTATGTTGTGATATCAATTTAGTAGCACCCCAACACATGTATGCTTCCGCTGAGTCATTTTTGGGAGTGTTACAGATTGGTATCAGAGCCTAGGTTATAGAGAACTGGGTATAAAATTTTTAAAACCTAGACTATAACCACTTTTACAAAAACTAAACCCTATGACCGACACGTGCCTGCCTGCCGAGCTGATGCCTCACTTATGATCCTGCTGAGATCATACTTGTTAAGATACATGTTTTATCACTGCTCACCTAATTTCATTATAGGTTACAATTACTTTTCCTATACGTATATTTACGTATCACAACACTACACATTTCCCTCACACAAAGAGAATAATTGTTCTAATCCTTCAAGACGACCTTTAAAAGTATTGTGACATATTACTAGCGTAACTAAGCTAAGTATTTCAAAATTCATTGAACCTCGGGTGAATGTGGTGATCACCTATATTCAACGGGGACGGTGGGACATAGCTGATCACCTATGTCCGACTCGGAGGTGAATTTTGCAGTACTTAGGATAGTTATAATAGCTTTATGTCCAGAGAGAAGATGATAATATTTTGATAAACATGTAACATTTCAATAAACCACACATTGATGGTTACCCTGAAGCCACACACTGGCATCACACTATCCTTTAATCACAAGCCACTCATCGGCATACACTAATCACAAGCCACTCATCGGCATACCCTAATCACAAGCCACTCATCGGCATACCCTAATCACAAGCCACTCACCGGCATATCCTAATCATAAACCACTCACTGGAATTCCCTAAACATAAGTCACTCACTGACATCCTTTAATCACAAGTCACTCACTGACACTCATTAATCACAAGTCACTCACTGACACTCATTAATCACAAGTCACTCACTGACACTCATTAATCACAAGTCACTCACTGGCATTTCTTAGTCATATAACACTCACTGGCATCACAAAATTTCTTAAGCATAAGCCACTCAATGGCATCATACTACTTCTTAATCATAAACTTTATAGTTCCATATCACAATCGGGTTATGTTATAGTTACTCCTACCCCATACCTTACACCCTATGGACAAATCAAACCATTCTAGGAGCAACCTTTCAATGACACCTATGAGAAAATACAATAAACCTTTGGAAAAATCTAGAAGGGCATGATAAAGGACCTATCATCCTACAGAAACTTGAAAACTTTACGCCCTACCGTGAGAATTAAGAACCTAGAAGCTCCACCCACCTCTTAAGAATAACAATGCTTACCTTATCACCTTCCTACAAACGAAATAAAAGAGTTGTCATACAAACTATTTCCAATTATTCCTTAAACCATTATAATCAAGATACTTCATGAATCACTTCATGAATCATTCTACAAACCAAATTACCACCTTACCATTTCACCATAAAATAAACTACAATTCTACCCATACCTTACCAAAATAAAGTGTTCCTTACTACTTTGAAAAGTATTCCAGAACCACTCTATTTGGTTACTTATTTTCTCGAAATATGCTTTAAGTTAATACCCCATAAACAGAAGCGATCAATGTTCACTTTGATAGCTAAACCTGACCTTAGGATGTATCCTACACCTCTACCTAAAACCATAGATAACCATGAGGTTCATCAACTATTAAATCTCCATTCTTACCCAACTTAGACAATTAAACCCTACCCGTAGCTATGAGTAAATGTTATATCCTGCTACATACTCTTGCTACAACCCTACCCGTAGCTATGAGTAAATGTTATATCCTGCTACAACCTTACCCGTAGCTATGAGTAAATGTTATATCCTGCTACATACTCTTGCTACAACCCTACCCGTAGCTATGAGTAAATGTTATATCCTGCTACATACTCTTGCTACAATATATTTTCCAAATGTGAGAATTCCCCTTTTTAAATCCAACAATAATACCTTCCAAATCCCTCGTTAAAATAAGACAAAATGCTGAAACACTAAAAGTTTCGCAAAATTTCCCTGTACACCCCATAATTTAGAATCAGTTTTACAATCTTTTATAAAATGTGTCATTTTTACACGTTATCGATTTTAAAACCTAGTCTTAGTCAAAATTGTATGAACATTTAGTCGAAAGAGGAATTTGAAAACAAATGCTTCTTCACCCTTTAAAGAAGAAAGCATACAAACCCATAGCGAACCTTAAAAATCAACCCATATACTTTAGAACCATTAAACACCAGAAATGGGTACGTTGTACCATGAGAAGTTAGAGACTCTCACATTAACAAAATAGTGAAACCTTATAACATCATGAATTAAAACTTTCACCCAATGAACCTACTCCGAAAAATCATGGCTCCTCGGATAGAGGATGTCTTTCGATATGACACCTAGGTACTCATACCTAAAGAAGAAACCCTAGAACAACTTAGGGACAATTCAAAACTTGTTCCAAATACCATCACCTCGTTCCCGACACCCTATCGGTATCAGAAGCGAGATCCGGACGGATCTCCTGTAAATGGGTAGACTATAACAACCCGTAAAATTTCGGATTATTATAATAATATTTATTACGCCGTAAAATTCAAAACAATTATTTTTCGACAAAATGCCAATATCTAAAACCGAGAGGTCATCTCGTTTCCTTAGAAATAAGACTCCGCTTGTCCACTATGTATCTGTATAATAAATGTGAAATTTATTATTGTCCAAGTTAAAATTTAAGCATACATAAGCTTAATCCATTAGTTAATCCGCATACTGCAGCGCAGTAGCAATCAAAACAAAAAGCTAAAAATAAATACTGAGATAAGAGAAAAAAATACATTTTTATCAATCACTAATAATTTACGAAAGAGAACGAGAAGTTATCTCGTGAATTCCAAAAGTCACGGCACCGCAAGCAGACCGACACCAAATTAATAACGGCAAACAGTTATAACCAAATTTCAACGTAATAAGAATGTCATATTATTACGTTTATAAAATCGTTTTCAAAATATAATTTTTATATTTTTGGGATACGGAAGGTACGTTTACTCAAGAATCGACAAAACACGAGTACAGTCAATACAAGAATTATACTAAAACAAAACTAATCTACACCTCCCACTTCTTTTATCTCTTTCTTCACTTTCCTTTTTCTCGCTTCCATCCAAAACCAGAACCAAAACGAAACTTGCTCCCTTCCTCTTCAACACCATAATCCATCACCACACATTTCACCACATAATCTACCCTAAGGGGACACTAGCTCGGTACCGAGAATCGAGATGGAATCCATGTAGAGTGCCACGCTACAACCAGAAGAGAAAGAGGACACAAGGCTTCCTTAATGTACATCTATATATAGCGTCAACCCTTGAAGCGGTTCATCCACTCATCACGACACAAAAATAATTAGGGTTCTTGATAATTAGGGTTTCTCAAAACAAAGGGTTTTGAAATTGATAGAGGGTTTTGTCCATTAAAGTATAAGGAAGCTATTCAAGTACTAATTGTTCTAATTAGTCATGAATCTCCTCCGATTTAGCTCTTGAAGTTTCGGTGTTCATAAGCTACTCGACCCACTAATGGGTTTAATGTAAGAACACATTCCTTGTTATCATTTTGTTATCTAATGAGTTGTAATTACATTAAATTTGTAATTCAAATTTACATTATTGATTGGTCGATTTAAACTAATTATTGGGTGTCATAATAATATTACAATGTTAGTAACAAATTGGGTAGGTTAAAATGGTGATGTTTTGTTGTTGTTGTGTGGCTAACGAGAACCAAGAAATGTAAAAGGTAATATTTTGTATTTTGGTGTCATAGTTTCACTTATTTGGAGTAGTAGTAAACTCGTTTAAGATTAATTAGTCTTTGTCTCAAATCAATTAGTGTACCCACGTTCGGTCGGGTTTGTTGACCTGCACTCATTTGAGTCAAGACTCGGATGACTCGAGCTTAACCGCACACCCGTTTGTAAATCGAGATTCATCATGGGTTTGATTTTCTTGTGGTTAATAATCGGCTTAGTTGTTTTCGGCTTGTTTCCTGTTATTTCGACTTGTTCTTGATGTCCTCTTAATAATTTATTTTCACTCTTGGCTTATTCCATACTTATTTTTCGACATAATTATCTTACTCGAGTGGTGCTTTTCTTGGCTCATTTTCTTGTCGTCGTGAGTAAGTTTATTTGTAACTCAAGTGAGTAACTCCTTGAGTGATATTAGACTTGACCTTGAAGTGTGTAAGTTTCGGTTATGTTCGCCATGCCCATATAGGGTGTTGGTTCTAATCGGTGTAACTTAGAGCTCACGAGGTGTTAAGTCAAATGGCAAGCCACGGTAGTACACGGAGCTTAGGCATAATCTAACCGCAAATATGGGTGTTGATACTAGTTTTCTTTTGTTTAAAATCTTTATTTTAATGTGTCAATAGAACACTAGTAAATGTTTACATAATTTGGTTAAACGGAGTTGAGTTGCGTCTCGGCTCACCACACCGTAAGGTGTTGGTTTGTCGTTCACTTTAAAAGCTAGCATGAGGAAAGAGGCGTTTGAGAAATTGATTTTGCCTCGGATCGTGTGTTTGAGCTCTTGTATTACCCGATTCTTCTTTTCAAATTTACTTGTAAAATTTGGTGTTAAGTTTAAAAGTTTCAGAATTGTTTTGCATTGTTTTCCTTTGGCTAGCGAATGTTTGGTTTCCCTACTCGTCTTTGTTTCAAAACGTCCCAACTGTTATAATACTTCTTAGTTCTTACCTTAAAAGAGTATTGTTGTTTAACCTTGGGCCACAGCCCACTTTTCCAGTTATGAACCAATAGGGTGCGTACTTTGTGCGTGGTATATAAGTGTCACCATGTATAGTGTACCTTCTCTTGTATGACAATGTCAAATCTGAGACAATTTTTGTGATCTTCGTGTGTAGCTTATACTCGACTTAAGCCAATCTAATCCCGACTCGTTCTAATTTACGCAAACTTCACACCGTGTTTTATAACAAGTTTATAAAAATTCACCTCGCGACTCAAGACTTTATATATACACACGACACATTCAACTATAAACTACTATACAAATTTATAAAAACTAGTCAAAAACTACATTAAACTCATAAGTCAAAACACATGAACTAGTGATCTTACACATATACTTGATATGTCAATAAAAGCTAATATGAGTTTAAATTGACTATATATTTAAACATATTCACGAGTTATGCCGATTTTTAACAAAATATATTTTTATCCTATCATTTTCTTAACTAATAAGGAGAGGTTTTATTTCATAACTTTTACCCATCAAATTATTTAAATAAAGTTATTAAATAAAACTAATACCAAATCGTATTATTATTATTATTATTATTATTTTTTTATACTTTCAAACTAATTCATGTAATATATAAAGAAATATATAGATGTACATTTAGTAAATATGTACCTTTGGTAATAGTATTCACATAAACCGTTAGTGTCTAATATTATATGTGGTCATTTTAGTACATCGCCTTTCGGTAGCCATCAACCAAAGACTCCTTCGCCTTTGATATTTTCTATTTACCTACTTATACACTTCCAAAAGCCAATACTTGAAAAACAATTGGAAAACTATTCCAAACTTAAATGTCTTTGCCACACAAGCAACAACAACAACAACAAAAACATTTGAAAATTTATAAAGTTAGTTAAACTTTATCGAGTCTTAAACATAAAGACTAAATATGCCGTACTTAATTAGGTTGCGTGTCGGAGCCGTGCACTATCACTCCTTGATTTAATTCCCTTTAGTCTTCATTTTGCACATTGCCAAGGTGAGTTTCATAGCCCCTACTTTTAACTGCTTTATACTTGTTTGGGGAAGATACATGCTCATTTTACTTAAATCATTTTACTTGTGCATTCCATGCATACTATGCTTTTACATGTTTAAAGCTTTCATCATACATAGATGTTTTATAGAGCATACCAAAATGTTTGACCTAGAATATTACGCAGCCTTAGCCTAAGTCCGTAGATCCCAAATTGCCTTTTCATGAACCAATCAATTCCTCACTGGAAGCGCGAATGTTATAAATAGATCTATTGAGGGTGACTCCTCTGTTCGGTTGACCCGCTTGGGTCAAGCGAAACATATAACATGTCGGGACCGAGTGTATTGGGATAAACACTCGCCATGGGCTCTGATTTGTATGACTTCTTTGTGCATACATGAACTGTCAGAGCCGGTTTCATGAACTTAGTGCTAGCGTAATAAATTCAATATATGACATTATATTCGTTGTAATGTACATATACCCTACTTATGGTCCACTAATGAAATCTCTTTTATGAAATCCTTTTATGAATTGAAATCATAACCTTTATGACATTATGCAAGACGAATGATCATCATGAACCAAATTTGAAACAAAGTCTTGAAATTTCTTTTAAATAAACCTATGAACTCACCAACAGAAATGACCCCTTTAGCATGTATCTTCGTGTTCAAGTGATAGCTTATCTTTGGGCGCAAGGCAAAGGCATGGCATGGTCATAGATGACTCGATTTATGTATTGGGACCACTTGTTTATAATGGGCCATTTTCCGCACTAATCAAAAATGTAAACATTGTTTTTAAGAATGAATAAAAGTTTATTTATGAAAAACCAATTGTTCTATGCTTATGTTGTGATATCAATTTAGTAGCACCCCAACACATGTATGCTTCCGCTGAATCATTTTTGGGGGTGTTACAGGTAGCAAGAGGAACTGGGAATATGATGGAGAAGAAGATCAAATGCAACAATCAAGCAAACGTCAATGGACGGCTGGGGTCAAGACTACTAGAAACAAGCGGGAAGTAAGATATGCCGGAACGAAACCCAAGTGTAATATATGCCCATATTACCACTATGAAAAATGCCCTATACCTTGTGGGATTTGTAAAAGAGTTGGGCATGAGATAGAATATTGTAAGCAACTCTATAGGGAGACCGTGACATGTCATGGACGTGGAAAGAAAGACCACGTCAAAAGCATGTGCCCGGATAGGGAGGGTCAACATGAAGGCAGTAACTGTCAAAACAATTGCCTAAGGAAAGTGTGAAGAATGGTTCAGACTCCCAACGGACGCCATGGAAGAAACTAAGTTAGCTAGAGATGCTGGTTGTAATAAAGCTTAGATTAACTTTCAAGTCATAGTCTACTTTAAAGTACTACTCTATGAAACCTTAATGTATTGAACCTTTCCCTAGTAATACATCCGTTGTTCTTATCATATTATCTTGATATATGTCCTCTCCATGACCGTTTTCACCATATCACTAAGGATTCCAACTATCTTGTCACGATGAAAGAATTTCTCTGAAGATAAGAGAAAGTCATCCGGGGTATCCGACTAGTCTCTCTAACCAATTAGTAAAAAAAAATTTGAAAGTATTATTATTTATACCGATAAGAGCAACTCAAACTAGTACCTCGCCGAAAAATCACGAATCCAACATTTCATTTCTAACCAAGTTGTCATTGTTTCACGAGCTATAGGCCATGTTGACAGAATTGGTCGGCCTAGCAAATCTTATAAACCATCGCACCAAAACTTCGCACATGAACTTTTGCAATTTTTCCACTGACCAAAGAATAAGTACACCAAGATTTAGATAAACAACACGTCACCGGTCCCCAATTATACATAGCCTGATCACCTATGTATAATTCGGGAGGGGTAACGTGCATGGACATGACTAAATTCTTGAAATTCTTACCCGGTCATGTTAAAGGAAGTGCTTAACTCACTATCACGAAATAGAAAAGTTTGTGTCTACATCTCGCACCGACACCCTACCTTAAAATGCCATACACATTACACGGGAATAGAATAAACCGTGCCACCTGAGAGAAGAAATCTTCTATTAAGGAAACAAATATGAAACGTTTGAACTTTCGACAATGACTTAGCACCATGTAGGACATAGGAACCAGAAACTGGCGCCCCAGATATGCATATCCATACGTATTACCCTACCCTCCATACTGAGCAATGATCGTCATATACCATAGGTCAACCCAACAAGCACCCACACACACTGCGCAAGGAAAAACCATGTAATACGCCTGTTTCAGGCATACCTGAGTATGACAGAGACTCTACCATTTAAGAGAGACGCTTTACACCAGATCTGAAAGCTATCTTGGTTCAAAGAGGAAAATAATGGTATAGAGTACTCAACACCCAAGGATCCATGAGAAGCACTACACAGTACACAAATTAGAGTCGGAATCTAACATGATCACACTAGGAACACCTAGAAATGTTATCCTTACTACACCACGGGAGTACAGTGTACACCGACCACGATGTCCCACGGAGGGTAGGGAAACATAAGGGAAGTTGACCATGTGACGACACCAACAATTGTACCCGAGACGAAACAGTCATAACCGCATATACTTCAAGCAACACCTGGCGAACAAAACCTTTTAAAGCCAGATCATTTCAAGTAGTTTCATTCAACGGAAGAACCGACAAAATAAAACTCTTGCGACATAACCAAAGGTGAAATGAAATTCTTAAAGGATCGAAGGGAATCTTATCCCCAAGGGCCAACGTTGAGACCCACGTCATGAAGGGATTTGTAATCCTATGGTGTGTGAACCTCATCAAGGCCAGGAGTAATACCCACCTAATGTCCGGCAAGACGCACCTTGGTCTAGAAAGCTATTCTAAGTACCAAACATGAAGGCTGGTATTTGACCTAAGTCAAACAATACTTAGTATGTTCGAAAAGAAAAATTCAAACAACCAGAAACCATCAGGCACACCTGTGCAAACCGAAATTTCCAGATAGAAATGGGAATGCATAACAATGGACTCTAGTACCAAGTCACCAAAGGCTTCTAACGATTATGACACTACTTGGGTAAAAATTTATCCTCTCACCAAATCCACCTATCCCTATCAAACAAAGAGAACGACAACATGTACAAACTCGCATGGGTTGCTCAAAGCAAAACACTACAAGTCATAGCGTTTCAATCCTCTTCATCCCAAATAGCGACAACCATTCACATCAAACTTTCGAAGACCACTCCAAAAGTCCTTGAGGATCCATCTTGGAATGAATACCATCTACCGTCTTCCGACTGCTAGACCGAATGGAAGTGTCATTCAAGCTACTGTTATACTTCGAACATGAGTAACTTGTTTGAGAAATGAATGGAGCAGGCAAATGACCCTAACCGAATCCCCTTGCAACAAAAGACCACCTCATAAGACACCGTAGGGTCAAGGGCACAAATCAATAGTGTTTAGAACAGAGACCAGCAAGGAACCAGTCCAATGGCTCCAAGCTTCTATCGAGGAATCAGAGGTTGAGTGCAAACAACTCTGACCGTCAAAGTCAATAAAAATAGGACTAAATGTCGCTTGAGGATCAGGTCGACGAAAAAGTTAGGTTGAGGTAACGCCTCAGAAAAGCATAAACCATTTTAACCAAACGCAAAAAGGGCAATACCTTGTTTCGTAAGATTTATCGGATTCTCTCCAAGACCAAGCTGGTAGTTACCAACTCGGATTACCATTAGGACTATACGTGATGCCCACTCATTCTAGTACGCACAACTTCAAGAAAGCCAACTCACTGGCCCAGAACTAATTCAAGAAACTACTGAGAAAATTGTGCTAACCCAGAACCGTCTGCAAACAACATGTAATCGTTAAAAGAGATACACGGACGAAGATTTAAAGCCACTTGAGTTTCAAGTGGGAGATAGAGTCATGATAAGATTTTTGCCACGAAAGGCAAAGTCCGTTTGGGAAAAGGTGGAAAGTTGAATCTTCGTTACATTGGACCTTTCAAAATTTTCGCAAGAATAGGACCGTAAACTACCAACCGAAATCTTCACAAGGACTCAACTCTTTGCATAACGTGTATCACATATGAAACTCAAGAATTGCCCTTACAACGAAACTCTCGCCATTCCAATGAAAGAAATTCAAAATCGACAAAAGATCTAAATTTTGTCAAGAAACCCAATTGAAATATTGAATCAAGAAATCAAACGGCTTAAACAAAGCCGCACTCCTATCGTTAAGATCTGTTGAAACTCTCAAAGAGGTCCAGAAATACACGTGAGAACGCGAAGACCAATTCAAGCGTAGATACCCACACATTTTCTCTATTTCTCCAAATAATTCTAACTGAAAACTGAGGACGGTTTTCTCTTCTAAGGCGGGGAGGATGTGACACACGGTAAATTTTTACCAAAATTTAACTGATAATTAGTAATTTATTATTACTAAGCATAAGTCATTTAAGCACGCATAAGCTTTACACGATCATTTGAGTAGTTAACTCGCATCACGTAGACAATTTCATCATTTGTTGCATTCATATCATTTTGTGAATATTTCATTTTGTCTTATGATTTAACTTTAAGGCGAGAGGTTATCTCGTTTACCCAGTGACCGACAACATGCTGCGTCTGACACTATGATAAGGACTTGATAAAACAAATGACAAATGTCCGAGATATGGAATATTACCAAGATAAAAATATTTCCGACACGTAACAATAAGATACTACATTATAAAAATTATCAAACAACGATGTTTCAGTTATAATTTAATATCGCGGGACACAAAATATTTAACACACCATCACCTAAACAAAAACTTTTATAAGATTCAAATACAATTAAATACCTAAGTGTAATGTATACACTTACATTTTCACAAAATATACTATAAGTAAAATACATATACATTTGATAAAATGAAAGCCTTTTATAAAACTTAAGATATGCACCCTTTTGTCTTTCTCTTCCCACTCACGACAAAAACAAAACAAAAGCGTAGAAATGAGATATCCGGATCTTATCTTCAACCTCTCTCTCTACCCTAGACCTCGCCCCATAGACCAAATCTTCCAAAGAAAGAAAACCCAACATGTCTATTCCATCATCTACTCCTCTTTCTTACCAAGAAACATGCAAGATTTTGTCTTCCAAACCCTCCTTTGATGCGCCGGTTGCTACTCATACGAAATCAAAGAGAATCAAGATAAAATCACACAAGAGATTCATATCTTCACATCTATCTACCTAGAGCAAGGTCTATGATTCGCCTAAGATTTTGGAAGCTAGCCAAATTTGGCTTCACACCAAGACCCAAGAGAAGAAAGTTAACCAAACCTCTCCTCAATAAACTCCTATATCTCTAGTCGAATTGCAAAGCTTCAAACACAGTTTTTCATCAAGTGTTTACCAAAAACTAGGGTTTGTGAAGTTAGGGTTTTCTAAAATTGATTTGGGGTTTTGTAATTAAAGGTGTGTTCAAGTAATTCAAGCTTCAATTTGGTGGAGTTGAGGAAATCGTGGTTATTGAGTTTCCTTGGGTTGACTCCTATTCCTACCCGTCACATACCACAAGAATGAGCTTCTTTAATGTTCACAATTTCGTTTGCATATCAAGTTATGTAATTGGTCATGTTATATTTAAACTTTGTAATTGTTCTTGTAAATCGAAAATTTGGATCTTGAGTATATAATGAATCGGTTGGAATATTGGTATATGGTGCAACGTTATTTTTATTCGAAATTTCGTTCTAGTAAATCTTGTTCTGCGAAATTGTCTAAACCATGGTCTACTTAGTGTGTCATTTCATTGGTTGCAACACTTTGTCTAGTTGTCGAAAACTTGCGTAGTAACGTTAATCTTGGTATCTTGTATCAATTTAATTTTTGACTTTCGGTTATAAAAATTGTCATCTTAGTCGGTATCGAGTTATTATTTGACTCGACTATGAGCTCCTTGGTGCACACACCGGATGACGTTCCTATCTTAAATCTTCCGTCGACAAATTCATTAGTCAAAGTAAACTTCTTCCTTTAATTCTTGTTATGTACTCTGTTTGAAACTAGAAGGTAAATAAAAGTGAAATGTAGATGAATGTAGTTATCATAAAACAAGTCATGAATAGTTAGTATGTTGGCTTTGAGTACCATTCGTGGAGTTATAGTCAAGTCACGGAGTCGAGATGTGTTTTGAGCACATTAGTCGCGACACTCTGGTTCGAGTTCAACTCGAGAGTTAATGGCATCTTGCTTGAAAACTCCTCTACACCCGAAAATACCCATGGCGATAAAGAGAAAAATCGGCATGTTTATTGCACATCATCTCGTGTCTAGTTGTATAACATCTTGCGTGAAAATTATTGGTTAGTCATAAGGCCCGAAAGTCTAAACTCTTGTCGGTGATCTAGGCATTTCGAGTCAAAGTAATGCTATAGTCGAACAAAATCTTAAAGTCAAAACTGGTTAAGTTGAGTTTTACGTCAAAACAACCATACTAGCATCCAAATTCCTTGTTGTAACATGCTCCTTAAAACTAGACTTAAGTCCACGAGAAACTAAAATGGCGCATGGACACCTTTTTCTCTTTGTCAAATCCAAATGTCCAATATACGTGAGATGAAATGGAACATTGTAAAGTTAATAAACATCAAACTATATTTCAGATCCCTGGGCCACACCCATCCTCACGCACCAATCTCTTTTCTCATAAGTCACATTTAGTCAAAAGGCCCATTTCTCACATATAATCCACTTCGGCCTAGGCCCAACTGGGTTCCACGCCACCATAAACACGGGTCACAACCCATATTACTGCAAGTATTTGTTCGAGAAATTAATCGGGTTCACAAAATAAAATGAGAAACATGAAACTCGAAATCAACCATAAAGCGAACCAAATTGTCATCCATTCGGACCCTTATGCCTCATAAACGCGTATATGCTAACAAGTGAAAAATTGAAAATATATGACTACACAAAACAAATGCTTAAGACACGATTCATGTTATAAATTTTACATCAAAGTTTTAACAAGCGTACTCGGATAAACATGTGTATGTCAAGTAATTCACTAGTCAAATATTATAAATATGAAGAACCCAAACTTTTGTTGAACAAAATAAAGACCACTAAACTATTTTATGGTTCATTAAATTTGGAAGACTTCAAATTTAACTCAAGTATTTTCTAAATACAATTAGAAATTTAATCAATCACATATAATTTCGACAATACCACTTTGTGTCAACTCAAATAAGTATATATACATTTATATACTTACTAGTGGAACATGATAATTATTCTTCAAACCAAACTACGGGTTTAAAAACCATATTAGTGTCAACATGAAAAGTATATATACTCCGTATACTTACTAGTAAAACCATTTTAACAATTTTTACAAACTTACGTTTAGTATTAATACAATTATAAAAACCATTGAACTACTTTAAGTAAGGAATACTTAAAACAATGAACTAAATATTGCCTCCTTGTCTGGGTCGCGTGTTCGGTGCTTGCTCACAACAATCACTAATCCCACTTTTGATTGCACATTTGCTAAGGTGAGTTTTCATAGCCCTCTTTACCCGATAGATTGCTTTATACATCTTGGGGTGAGAAATATGCAAAACCTTTTCATGGACCAAACTATTACATGATTACTATTACGTGGTTTAGCCTAAGCCCTTATGTCCCTAGAGAATGCCCTTTTTCATGAACCGTCAATTCCCCATTGGGAAACGCGAATGTTATAAATAGATCTATTGAGGTGACTCCTCCATTCGGTTGGCCATGCTTAGGTCAAGGCGAAACGTATACCATGTCGGGCCGAGTGTTAAGGGACAAAACACTCGCTATGAGCCCCTATATTGTATGACATCTTTTAGCATACGAAACCGTCGTAGTATCGGTTGCATGAACTTAGAGCTAACGTAATAGACTTTCATCCATATATCATTATATTCTTTATAATGATTATATGACTTGACTTATGGTCCAAACTTACCGCTTTAACTTAAACCTATGAACTCACCAAATTATAAATGACCCTTTTAGCATATTTTCTCGGTGCTCGGTTGTGAATCATTGATGCAAGGCAAGAGGCGGATAAATGGTCGTAGAAATTTCTAAAGAAGTGTTTTACATATAAAAGATGTTTTATATTGGGACCATCGAACTTATGGGATGTGCCCATTTATTCAAAACAATGTTGTAAGAAAATGATTTAAACTACTTTATGAAATTAAGCGGAGTATGTATTCCGTCACGTATTACTTGTGTTATGATTCACCAATTTCGTAACGCTCCCGGATAACACGTATGCTTCCGCTAAACCTAATTTGGGGTGTTACATGTATAAACGTAGTTGTCTTTAATTATGGATTTCGATTTTAAAACTCGAAATCAACATACAATATCACCGTAAAGCATCTCCGTCAAATACGCTAGTTTTCCTTGATGTATATTTACACAAAATAAAAAAGATATCCATAAGGTACCTATTTACATACTGAAATCATTAATTTGTTTAACAAAACTTGTATTTTATTATATTTAGCAAAGTGTCCGTAAGTCTTAAGAATTTTATGGATATATTGGTGCATTTAATGAAAAATGGATTTTAGCTGGCTGCATTGAATGAAAAATGGATTTTAGCCGCCATACATGAAAGGTAGTCCCGAGATTTTAAGTGCTCCAGCCGTAATGAAAAAAAAAAAAAAAAAAAACCCTTAAAAAGATTTGCGAGTAAAATAACCGTATTGATCTTAATATAAACTTACAAATATCCCAATATAGATGCTAAAAAAACTGTAAATATTCAAAAATACTATTATAAAGACCATTTTATAGTATGAATGGTGCAATTTTACTAACATTTTTTGAAGCATAGTTTTTGACCATCTTCTTATAATCAAAATTATCTAACAAATCATTCTCAATAACTAGCAATGCCAATCTATTAAGTCTCTCATGTGACATTGAAGACCGTAAATAGCTTAAACACGAAAGATAAACTCTAACAAATTAGAAATCTCAATTAAAAAATTAAAATAAACAAGTAAAATATCTACCTTATAATAGCCAAAAGCCAAAACAATTGATTTATGGACCAATAGTATGGCGTACTACTGTTCGTCTTTTCTTGATATCAAAACACAAAAGTTAAACTCGTTTTTTTTAATTGTTTGTGGGACACTTAAATGCATATATTAATACTAGCGAGTGCCGTAGCGTTGCGGCAAGACCTGTAATAAGCTTTTTTGGCGAGTGTTATTTTTCAATTATATGTTTTCGTGATTCTAACTTTACGCATGTGATAACTTTGGGAATAACTTTATCGCACACTATTTCATAAAAATGGCGGAAACCCGCATTGCAATGCAATGATGATCTGAAAACGGTCGTCACCACTATTACGAAGTTGTGATAATTGACGACGATATGCACTTGCGTGTCGATTGATGTTATGTAATATTCATCGAATATTATATAACGTTTAAACATAGAGTAATATACATTAATTAGTGCATTATATGATTAGTAAATCTATATATAACAATACTTAACAAAATATACATCATGGTATTTAAAAATTGCATATCTTCATTCTTTATAAATCAATTGAAAATCCTTTTACTTTGACATGTACGATTACTTTTAATAGAATTTATTAACAAAATAATTAGAATTTCACTAAACTTTTACAAAAATACATGCATAGAAGATAAATGTTTTTTTGAATATGTACTTTTTAAAAATTTCAAAATGTTCATAATCAAACAAAAAAATTAGCATTAAATTTACATTAATGAATGTTTTAAATAATGATGTATTGGAGAATTATTTGTTTAATATAATATAACAGGGTACTCGTGCGTTGCATCGATATGTACCATCTAATTAAATTGTCCAGGAGCAATATTTTTCGACTATATATGTTTTACTCTTTTGTATGCCTTATTTATTTATTTATTTACTTTTACAATTTTCCTAGTATATACTTTTATTTATGACAATTTTCATTAATAGAATTTTTGTGAAGAATGTTATCAATTAAAATGTTGATTAACCAAACATTTTTATATTTTTTATTTGGTTAAACAATCTTTCCATTTGCATTACAACTTGTTTATCATGTAACTTGTATGTTGAGAATGATATTTATTAAAGTTAAAGGTTGACCAACCAATTGTTTTACGTGTGTGTTGTGTTTAACAATTTGTAAAATTTGTTTACAAACTTGTATTATTTAACGTAAATTTGTTTTAGCAAGTGTTTTAATTGATTGTACCCTTAACTTAATAAATTTATATGTGACTCCACAAATTTGTCCAAAATAGTTGGCAACATAAATTGAACAAAATAGCACATCGACACAAGCATGAATGTGTATAAGTTATTTTTTTCCCTACATAGTTCCTTTTGAATAGTTTAACAATAAGAGAGAAATAAATGTCATTGAATCATATTAACCAAAAATATGGAATGATTTCATAATTTACAGCGTTGATGTTTCCATATAGTAACTTGTTGTAATAACTTACTATATTTAAGCCTTTGAAACAATAAAAAAAGTTAACTATTCTCTTTTTATCACCAAACACACACATACAAAAACATCTCTCTCACAAAATTTTGAACACCTACAATTCTGTCCAACATTTCGACAAAGTGCACCGATCCACTTTCCAAAGCTCCATTAGAATCTTCGGTTACCGATCACAACCATTTCCTTTGATTCTTACTTTATCATAACCGAACCATAAAACATAAACCCCTTTGCTTGTCTTTGACCCACGAAAATAAGGAGGAAAAACAACCCCTTTGAAACCTTGTTAGTTTCTTCTTAAACCGGTCAATCATTGACAATATTCACAAACTTTTTTGTATATTTGAAAGAGATGCTAATCGGCTTAAGATCTGTGATATGGTTCCAGCGAGCATATTTCTAGAGAAAGTGGAGACTGAAATAGAGAAAGTGAAGATAATTTTGTTTTTTTTAGTTTTAAGAGTTGTGTAATTTATATGAATATTAGAGAGCTATTACAAGTTTATAGTTTATAGAATTTAATTACATTTAATTTTTGGGTTGTTATAAGTTTATAGAATTGAAGAATTTAATTTTTTTTAGGTTGTTACAAGTTTATATAATTAAGACATTTATTTTTCTTTCTTCAATTTTAATTATGTGTATGATACAAGCTTTGTAAAAATACTTCTTTCCATTATAAGTAATTTGTTGAATCTGAACTTTTAAGCCTTCTATTTATAGCATGTCCCAAATGTTTTATATAGTAGTATAGATTAGAGGAATATAAACAATTGTCCGAAACACATTTTTTTATCGGGCTCTAAATAATTGTGTCTATGAACTGGGCTTTTATAAGAATTGGTGCCCCTCTAAATAATGGGCGCAATATATTTACGTTGCTTGTCCACATCCGGCGCAGCTATGAGGCGTGATGGTTCTCGTAATCGTAAGTGTAAAAAACTATTTGTGAAAGTTTATTTTTTTAAACATAAGACATGGTAAATTAAACTCGTGATTTTAGGTATAATAATTATATTCTGTCAAGAATAGAAAATATAAAATTGAAAAAGATAAATTTTGAAAGGTAAAGTTTGGTGTTTAATATTAGGATAAGTTTATATTTACATAATTCTGAATATAAAGTAAAAGGATAATAACATAAAAAATGCATATAACTTGTTAATTGTTGTTGTACAGTGTAATCATTTTTTTTACTATTAAAACACAAATCTTTCAAATTTCGAAATTTGTGTGTATTTTGTTCATATACAATGGCTATTTTAAATTTGATGTTAACAGGGTGATTAAAAAACGTAAGGGTACAAAATGTTATACAAAACAATAAAAATTGACACGTTAGATACAACTTTTTTGTTAATATCCCTAAGTAAAAGATTAGAAAAAAATTCAAGGGGTTAAATTGTAAATTTGAAATAAATTAAGGATGAGCATTTGGACCGAATTTGAGCAGATGCAGTGTCGTGCAAACAAGATCGACTCCGATACATGGTACGGGACCGGCACCATAAATCGAGCCAAAAAAAATCTGTGACCACTAATGCGATATCGGTACTAAAGCGGGATAACACTAAAAAGTTTCCCGTAATTTAAGTGGTCATGTTTTTGAATTAAACAACTTATCTAAACACCCATTAAGGGCGTTTCATGCCAAAAATGATCATGTAGAACATAAAGAAAGAAACAAAACATCTCAAAAACCTATTGTGACAACTGTAGATCTTTTATAGACCCTCAAAGAAATTAAAACCTCAACCTATTTTATAAGTTTTGTAACGTTTGTAAGTTACGACTATCTTAGTTATGTGTTTATTTAATTCTTTGTTGCGTTTTCTTACACGTTGTGAACCAAAATCACTCGAAAATGCATGAATCAGAAACTTTTTCTTTGGTTTAACAGAAAACAGGAAGAAACGGATAGGTACCGATTTTTCGGTACCGAAATCCTGTCCGAAATCGGTACCGATTTTATGATAACAGTACCGATTTTTATGCCCGGGACAAAAACAGTACTAGTAATTCAGTATGTGTTTGATACCAATCTGATACCATGTTAATCCCGAAAATAAATAGAGCTAACATTTTTGATATATTAAGGGAAGATGTATGTCCATATTGTTACACCTTCCTTTTAGTTAACTGTCAAGTTAAGATTTTTTTTATTTTTTATTTTTTATTATTATTATTCTTTTTTTTTTCTTCATATTTATGGGTCTTTATTGTAGAAAATTTTAAAATGAAGGATCACAAAAAACATTTGATATAGATAATAGTCCCAAAACATAAATAAAACGTTACACTCCCGCGAAAAACCCGTTCAACTGTTCACTCCAAAAAAAATGTCCCATTCAAATATTCCTCTTTATTTGAGGAACATTATTGACGTGTTTGTATGTGTAAAGCTTTAATCTATTAACATTCTTATTATTTTGTGTTGATAAAATTGTTTAGAGATCGCAAATGGATGAAGAATACGATGTGATAGTTCTTGGTACCGGATTAAAAGAATGCATTCTCAGCGGTCTCCTATCGGTCGATGGCCTTAAAGTAATTTCTCATATTTATTTAATGGTATTTGAGTCTACGTTTTGAAGGTGTTTATGTGATATCTAATGATAAAACAAGATGGTTAATGAATGAGTAATAGGCCAAAATCATATGTAATACAATGTGCTAATGGATATGTTGTTTGGAATTTAATAGTCATATCGTTAGCTGTTTCTTGTTTGAGCGTTTGGCCAATTCTAGTTACCAAAGGAGTCAATCCCTATAATGACACGAAAGGACATCCTTGTGATAAAATGAGATGCAAAATTTGGGTAGTATTTGTTTTTCTAATTGTTTGATGATTAGTGGCATGTATAATTTCGGATATTCCGAAACTGGATCAGATGCATAATCTTGTTATGAAAATATTAAAACTGGCTATACCAATGGTTGGAAGACTTGTGTTTGGTCAATTGTCCCAAGTTCAGTCCCATCCTGGCGTTTGCTTATAAGTATCCACCCACGCAAAACCCATGGGCACACCGAGAGACTTTGTGGAATAAGAGCTCGGGTCCGAGTCTTGGCTCGTGCTCACTCTAGTTGGTGCCCCACTGTCGTGAGAGGTTGTCGGAGCTATTCTGTGGGGTAGAGAATGGTGGTGCTAAAAGGCACAGGGGTAAGGTGTGTTCCCACTAATCTACACCTTTTTGTGGAATTAAAACTGGCTATGGTGGCAATCATAGATTTTTCACTGTGCAATAGTTACTGGGTCGAGATTTGTTGGAAATCCTAAACTTTGACAATTTTATAAGTGTTATAGTTTCTTTGTGATATGACAATGTGATTGTTAAAAAATGAGGAGTTACCTTATAATAGCATATACATATGGTGAGATCAGTATGCTTTCTACTTCTCATCTTGGTGTAATTCTTATAAGGATGAAGACATAGAGCGAAAAAAAGAGAGAACGTTTTTACTGGAGGCCAATTTGATTTTTATCTATATGTACTAACCAGATTTTTTATATTTAAATAATTTTAATACTTGTATAATATCAATCGTCAACATAAAAGAGAATATGATTGCGATAACACATTTGACACCAATGGTCAATTACTTAGACGAGTACTTAAATCTCCCCTCAAATTACAATGAACGTTCCTTGGCTCCTTGCTAATATTTAAGTTTTATCAACCATTGTTGGCAAGCTAGTTTGGCACAGATGAACCATGTACCATATGTGCTAGAAGCTAACAGTTTTTTCCCGTTGTCTTTAAAAGTGCCTTTAGTATGCACATTATGAGTATTAGTGGTATGTGAGTTAAGAGTTGTCATTGAGTAGCCAAAACAGATATAGAAGGAACCACCTTATGCTTTGTTTAAGGAAAACTAAAAGGTGGGAGATCTTTTAGTTATAGGGATTGTAACATTCACTGAACAGCGTATTAAAACTTAGTAGGAGTCAGAGTCATTGTCGCAGTAGCGATATTGATTTGGTTTCACACATTTAATTCATAAAAAAGTTGTGAACGAAACTCACATTATCTTCATAGTTAAGAGTTTCACATATTCAATTGGATAACCATTTAAACAGGTACTTCACATGGATAGAAATGACCATTATGGAGGAGAATCAAGCTCCCTCGTTTTAAATCAGGTAATATGTGTATTATATAATTAAGATCTTCCATTCATGCTCTTAAGGAAGTCATACATGTTTTACACTTTTTTCCCAATGATAGTGCTAAGTACGTATTTGGTAAGTCTTTCATTGGTGAAAGCAAAACAAGTTTTAAAGTTAATATTGAGATTTTTATTTACTAATGATTTGGTTGTAATGGCGACCATTATATGACCGCTTATCTTTTGTTCCTTAACTGATTATAGTTCTGGAAGCGTTTTAAAGGAGATGATTACGCTCCAGAAAGTCTGGGAAAAAGCAAGGAATATAATGTTGATATGATTCCGAAGGTACATCCATAAGTGCAATACTTTTTTTATGTTTCTTTTTTCCTAAATAAGAGATTATGAAGTTTGAAATATCTGTGATTATTTTGAGCTTTTATGTGTCTTGGTAGTTCATGATGGCAAATGGTCTTTTGGTCCGTGCTTTGATCCACACAGATGTTACAAAGTATCTTAATTTCAAGGTCAGATGGTAGCTTTGTGTACAACAAAGGGAAGGTACGGTGCCTACAAAGTTTCTTCACAATTTATTAGTAGGATTTCGCACCTAGTATATGATAATCATATGAATTGGTGTCCGGATCTACAAAGTTCACCAGAATCGACGTTGAAGCTGAAATCTACACTAATGGGTTTGTTTGAAAAGAGGCGAGCACGCAAATTCTTTATATATGTCCAAGACTTCGAGGAAAACGATCCTAAATCTCATGAAGGCTTAGATTTGAACACAATTCCTGCAAAAGAGCTAATTGGGTACACACCTTTTCCTCTTTATCTACAGTCGGTTAAGACTGTTAATATACATTCTACTCTTTCTCTTGGTGCAGGAAATATGGTCTTGAAGATGATACTATTGATTTTATTGGTCATGCACTGGCACTCTATACTAGCGATAGTTATTTAGAAATGCCAGCAATAGATTTTGTGAAGAAAATCGAGGTGCGCTCATGTTTATCTATATTTTTACTTTAATTTCCTCTATGGATATTCTTTAGAATTACACACTCATAGTGTACTGACCTTAATTCTTTGTTTATATACCTAACGGACTCCTGAAGATTACTACAAAACGTCTTCATGATCTATTATTTTATCAGTCTTGATAATCACAAACATCATCTCGTTATTAATTAATTTGGTTTTTTCAACCTTAAAGCTTTATGCAGAATCCTTGGCACGTTTTGAATCAGGATCGCCTTACATTTACCCAATGTATGGTCTTGGAGAATTGCCACAGGTTGGTCCTAATATCTTAGTTTCATGCAAATTTTCTTAAGTTCGCTTTGGTACATGTATTAAGAGTGGGTCATTGTCACTGTGCATTTGCTCGATTAAGTGCAGCTTTATGGGGACTTACATGCTTAACAAGCCGAATGTAAGGTATATTATCATTCCGTTACCTCAGATAATTATCTCGATTTTTGGATTGTGTTAGTAACGTGAGAACATGTGGCTTAAAATTAGCCTGCTCAGCTTTAAGTATGGGATTCATGGATTACTGTAGAATTCGATGAAAGTGGAAAGTTATTGGTGTCACCTCCAAGGAGAAACCGCGAAATGCAAAAAGTTGTATGTGATCCATCATATGTGCCCGATAAGGTAATTAAGCGTATAGTAGGCTGAATTATGATAGTGATAATCTCAATATTTGTTTTCCCCTAATGGCTTGATACAGGTTAACTATATTGATAACGGGTCAAACGTTTTGACCCGAACCTATTTTGACATGTTAATATGTTATCCAACAATGCCTGATCCGCCCTTTGTAGATTAGCTCTATGATAATTCATTTTCGGATTCAACTGTTTAAGTCGGAGCCGATATGTGAAACAGGTCAACAAGGTCGGGAAAGTTGCTCGAGCCATATGTATAATGAGTCACCCCATCCCAGATACCAAAGATTGTCACTCTTGCCAAGTGATTCTTCCACAGAAGCAACTTGATCGTAAATCAGATATGTATGTTTGATATGATGAACTTATCTTTAACTCTTAGCCATCACAAGTTTTAATACATTCATGCATCTTTTACAATTACTGCCATTCATTAGTATTGGTCTAATATTATTACTGATCTTGTATCTCTTCAGGTATCTATTTTGTTGTTCTTATGCCCACAGTGTGGCTCCACAAGGCAAGTTTATTGCTTTTGTCACAACGGAGGCCGAGACTGACGATCCTGAGAGTGAATTAAAGCCTGGTGTAGATCTTCTGGGACCCGTGGATGAGATCTTCTATGAAACTTATGACAGATATGAACCCACAAATGATGCTGAAGCTGACAGCTGCTTCATATCAACTGTAAGTAGTCCTGTACTTATTTTAGCTGATATTAGCATGTATTGATATTTATTTTTTGGATGGTAAAGCCCATTTTATGCATGGGTGAATTTGGTTTCTTTTTTCTGTCAAATGGGTCAAAGAAAATAAAATTAACTTATATACAAAAAGGTCGAATGGTTGAGTTGAAAGTTACCCAAAGTCAAATTTTGATGCATACAACCTACTAACTTGTTTTAATTCAAAGATTCATATGTAGATTACATTAATACTGCTTCTTGATCAAAATTAAAGCGTTAATTATTTATATAGAAACTGGAAGTGTTAAGGAAGTTTAGGCATCCATTAACTTTTTTTTGCAAATAGTAGTGCTTCAATTAAACTGGTGTATTTTGCAGAGTTATGATGCGACGACTCACTTTGAGACCACAATGAAGGATGTTCTCGCCATGTACACCAAAATAACTGGAAAGGTTTGCTTTTATACATCCACCTTAACTAAGAAACGTTTTTCTGGTAGACTATTTTCATCACCGTGTTTTGGGGATGTTTGGATTGAATGGAATATGATTATTGCGAACTTAAGTAGCATTACTCATTTTTCAATGCTTGAGTAAAACTTCTGCTTTTGATCAAATAATTATTTTATGATAGTGAGTTTCATAGACGCTGCAAATAAACTGATTATCCAATTATGAAAGTCTAAGTACCATTTCACATGTCATATATTGATGACAAAAATGTAAATGTTAGTGACTTTTTATCTTAAGTTCCATAAACAATCACAACCGTGACACTAAAATCTCACTGGTTACTTCTTTAAAACAGCATAGGCACATCCAAGCACTATCTTTTACGACTCAGTTTCATTCGCAGCTATTCTCACATAATCCTATTTTAGATGCACATATAAACACCCCCTTAGGACACAATCCAAGATCTATTAGATTATATGCATAGGACAAAAGACACATTACGGAAAATGATGCTTTAAGCCTATTGAAGATAGTTGATGTTTTCATCGTAAAAACCATCCAAATTCCTTTGTGTAAGATGACTATCCTTGAAACAGCTTAAGGCACTTTCCTGCTCTCATCACGTGTCTCTAAAGTAATGTGCTTTCATATTGTTTTTCTTAAAGCAGTAGCCTACTACTTTATAGCCACTTAGATATGTTCGATTTTAAAGCATTCTAATACATGAATTTCGTGTTCTCATGAAGGAACTTGACCTTACTGTGGACCTCGAAGGCCGCAAGTGTCAAGGTCATCAAGAATAAGTTCGTTACATAACAACTTCTCGGCTAGTGAGCACCATATTTTGGAGAGCTCTCTATAAGGATTTCAATGCGTTACAATATGCTATTAGTTATTCCTTTGAAAATATTACTTGATGCTCTATGCATCAGGCTATTGTTTCATTCTAATATCACAAGAAAATAATGGTTCTAAATATATTTTTTAAGAGAGTTTTTCTTCCATGTGCTCTATGTAGAAAAATAGTACTAATAATAATACCTTGTTCTCGATAGTCGATATGTTACCTTTTGGACTATTTTTTTTATTACTCATTTACACTGTATTCTCGAGTTTTTGATTAAAGACAAGAAAGTGATGAGGAAGAAAAGAAAAGTATTTTCCACGTACTTAGGGCATGTTTGGCAGGGGCTTTTAGGAGGAGCTGTTAGCTTTTTGTTACACAATAATCTCATATAAACCAAGTAGCTTCGTTTGGATGCATTAACTATAAGCTTTTATTTCAAACAAATAGCTCCAAAATGAAAAGCTGATTCATGAAGCTTTTTAAATGTCTTGGAGCTGCTAAAACTTTAAATTACTGATATACCCTCCAAACATTTATTTACAATTATAGATTTGTCCTTTTATGTCATTTTACATCTTATAATTATATTTAACAGCTAATTTACCAAACACTTTTATTGAAAAAAAGAATACGACTTGTAGCTCATGTTATGACTTTGCAATTTATAGCTTACAGCTTTACAACCTACACTAGTTTTGCCAAACATACCACGAAAATGACCATGCGTAGAAGTAGGGATGAGCATTTGAACCGAATCCTGGAACTGTGCGGTGCAGATCGAAACGGTACCGATTTTTGAAATACGACGCGACCGGACTACGAAATAAGGTGAAAAAATCGTGACCACTAATTTGATGCGGACCTGCACTAAATCGGGACCAATAATAAATTCTACGGTAGAAGCATCAAGTGTTTTCAAATCCATATACTAGTCTAGTGTTTTAATCAAGTGGTTGTTGGATTCAAGCCCGATCAGGAATAATGGTTGTTAACCTTGTGAGTATTGAGTTTGTTTGTCGTTCAAAAAATAGATCGGAGATGCACTGTGTCGAGATTGGTCCAAGCTCGAAACTTTATCTATACTACTTATAATTGAGGGATAACCATCTCTCCTAAATTTTTTTAAAATATCTAATGTGTTTTTTAAGCATTACAATTTTTAATGCATAATGTACACAATAAATAGCTTTTACTAATTTATCTTCCACAACATTTTAATACTTCATTTATTATTTCTTTTTAATTAGTTTAGTTTTAATGCAAAATACACATATAAATGAATATGATTTTAAAATGCATGCAAAACTACAAAGTTCCAAAACTATTATTATATCGTAAGAGTGTTTCAAAACCAATCTAAATAAATTTTGAATTATTTTAAATAAAATTAACCACAAAAGTAAAAAACGGTTTTTGTGTAAAAGTCGAGACAATTTTTTTAAGAAAGATGATGCAAATGTGTAAATTCACAAGTGATAATTTATTTGATTTTATACATATTACACATATCTATACTACTTATAATGGAGGGATGACCATCTCTCCTAAAAAATTTTAAGATGTCATTAATGTGTTTTTTAAGCATTACAATTTTTAATTCATAATGTACACAATAAATAGCTTTTACTAATTTATCTTCCACAACATTTTAATGCTTCATTTATTATTTCTTTTTGAATTAGTTTAGTTTTAATGCAAAAATACACATATAATGAATATGATTTTAAAATGCATGCAAAACTACAAAATTCCAAAACTATTATTATATCGTAAGAGTGTTTCGAGAACCAATCTAAATAAATTTTGAAATATTTTAAATAAAATTAACCACAAAAGTAAAAAACGGTTTTTTTTGTAAAAGTTTGGACAATTTTTTAAGACAAATGATGCAAATGTGCAAAGTGCTAAGTGATAATTCAATGATTAATATATTAGTATATTAATTATTATACTTTTCATGGATAACTCTAAATGATTGCTTAAACATGTAAGTTTTCTTTACATTATAAACATTCTTTTATTTATATCTTCTATCTATGTGAGACAAGTGTTATAAACAATATTAATGATTCAAACATTTTCATAAATATATACTTTACAAGATGTATATATTATAAGTATTCTTTATTTATATCTTTATCTATATGGGACAAGTGTAATAAACAATATTAATGATACAAACATGTTCAAAATATATATATATTTCATAGAAAAAGTTTCTACTTACTTGTACTACTGCACCACTATCAACTAATTTGACCATAACTCCATAACATTATTGAATACCGCAACGCAAAATCACGCCACTTTCAATTGTTTTTATATGAATTAATTTGATATTATCCATCACTTTTTTTAAAGTTACTCAAACTCATTATATTTTCGCTATTGGTAAAGTTATTGTAAGAGAAAACATAAAATTGAAATCATTTTTTGCCGAAAATTTTATTACTTGATACCCGCCATCGTAACGCGCGGGTACCCTACTATAATATTCTAAAGAGTTGAAAAATGTGACATGAAACTTTTGACACCCGCAAATTTATCGTCACATAAAACGTTTCAGATTATGAAGCATGGTTCATTGAAATTTTTTATTTCAGGTTACCCGCCGCCGCATCGTGCGGGTACCCTACTAGTACTGTAATAAACTAGAATGAATATATGTTTGTGCAATTCGTACTTAATATAAATTTTGTACCGGTACCAATAGAGTATTAGTTTAATGGTTAGAGCACTTGTGCTTTAGTCAATAGACTCAGGTTCAAGTCTCATTCTTGGCATTTGCTTCATATAGGTACCCAACTCCACAAAACCTATTAGCAAACTGGAGAGACTTTGGTGCCCCACTAGGTCAGGAGAGTTGCCGGAGCTATTTCTTGTGAGGTGGATAATAGTTGGTGCCAAAAGACACCCGAGGTCAAGATGTTCCCGCCAATCTACACGAATAAATTTTGTACCTGTTTTTATTTAGATTAATCAAAGTCAACAGCATGACTCTAAATTGTGGGGCGTTTTCATGTTTCCACTCAAACTTGATTATGGCAATAAATCAAGTTTTATAGTATTTATAAGGGTTTAGGCTACGATAGACGTGTACTTTTCAAAATGTACCGTTTTGGTGCGTGAACTAAAATTCGCTTTCATTTTATGTTGCGTATTTTTATGTTTTGTACCATTTGCACGTGTTAAACTTGTTTTACCGAAACCATAATCACTATTGCCACGCGCACGCCCACGTCGATTTCCACCAACAAAATAACTTAAATAATAGGGTTTTGGCCGCTAAATAGCTACGTACTTTTTCAAATGTACCGCTTTGGCACGTATAAGTTTTTGTCCGTTTGTATCGTTTTCTTCCGCTTTTCTTACGCTTTTACCCTTTTTATACGTTTTTGTTCGTTTTATACGTTTCGTCCCTTTTATACATTTTCTTATGATTTCAAATGTTTTACCCCATTTTATACGCTTTCTTATGTTATTACCCGTTTTATACGTTTTGTCCGTTTTTACGTTTTTGTCTGTTTTTCGTTTCGTTTGTTTCTTTACGCTTTTATGTTTTCGTCCATTTTTACGATTCGTCCATTTTATATGTTATTCGCTGCTTTTTGTTCTTGTCTTTACGCTTTTATGTTTTCGCTCATTTTTATGTTTTTGATTTATTCGTGCATCAAAAATGTATTTAAACTACAAAAGGGACAAAACGTAAAGATACGGACGAAACCTAAAATAATGTATTTAAAACGTAAAAATGCATTTAAAACGTAAAGAAACCGATGAAAACTTAAAAAACAAAGGAAACAAAAAACGGGATGAAACGTAAAAATGTATTTAAAATGAAAAACGGACGAAATTGTAAAAAGAAACGTGAACAAAAAATGATGAAAACGAACGAAACGGACAAAACGTAAAAACGAGCGAAAACCAAAAACGGACAAAACGTAAAAGAAACAGACGAAAAAAAAAAATGACAAAAATTTTTATAAAAAAATGGATGAAAACGTAAAGAAACAGATGAAAACGTATAAAAAACGGACGAAAACGTAAAAAAAAATGGACGAAAATGACCAGGGACAGTAGATGCAATTTGGGACAAACAAGAAGGACTATCTATGTAATTTACTCAAAAATATGCTACATAGGCATTTTGCGGTTTTATACATTCCTAACCGGTTGCTCAGAACATGCGTGCAAAATGGTACAAAACATAAAGTACGAACATAAAATGGAACGGATTTTAGTTCACGTACAAAACCCAGACATTTCAAAAGTACACGCCTATTATGCGGCCTAAACCCTATTTAAAATGCAATTTTTAGTTATGATTATGTGATTATTTAAGGGTCAAAATTCATATATGAAACAAGAAAAAAGAAATCATTTAGATGCTACTTTGGTAATACTGAAAAGTTAGAGAACATAACACAAAGCGACGGTGTATAGTGGCAAATAATTATATTTATGAAATCATGATTCTGATTTGACCCTTAATGCAAAACTTACATTTTTAATTTGTAGTCATTGCAAAAAAAATGCTCATAGGTTAAAAACAAAAAATAATAAAAATTTAAGGATTAAACAATATTTAAAAAATTAATTTAGTTGTAAATGATGTTACTATTTTTAATCAAATGTATAATAGTCTACTAACATTTTTCAATTTTTAAGCATTTTAAGTTTAAAAAATACATATACACGCATTATAAATAGTATAGATTATACATAATTATACATATATACATTTGTGGAAGGAGACGACGCCGTCTAGGCAGGAAAAAAATAAAATAATGCATTTTACACGAAAACAATATATTCACAAAACATCCCTCAAACTATGTGACAAGTTAATAAAATTACTCTACATTTTTAGCTATTTGCGGTTTTCTTATATAACAAATATCTAGCGATTTTCTTATAAAAATATATACCGTTAAAAAGGTCTTTAAACTGCGAATAAAATGAGCCTAGTATTGCAATGCTTTGAACAAAGTACGGTTTTTTATAAAATGTTGAACTATAATACAATATATATTTTCTGCCTAAATAAATAAATGAATAAATAAAAATAAAACACACTCTTAACCTATCTAATAACTTTAAAAGCTACCTTATTTTTCGGGTAATAAGTCAAAATGATTGCAAGTATTTGAATTATATACATTGTAGACTCGTTACAATAACTAGCATTAGTTTATGGAAGAGTTTTTATATACTTTTTTATTTTAGAATGTAAATCATTTAGTTAAAAAAAACTACTTGTATAATATTTGAACTTTTGGGTTTTCACTATTATACTATATATTAAACGACATTCAAAACGACGTCGTTTTTGAGGGTATATTGTCGTTTCCTTTACAACCGTTGTCGTTTTGTTGGTCCTTTTGCAGGCTAAATTTGGCCCAAATCGTCTATTGAACTGCCCTAATCCATATCCAATAACTTCTTCTTGAAAATTCCTAAATCATCTAAACATCTTGAAACGATATCATCCCAACATTTTATTCATAATTGCCTAAGGTTTCCTTTCTTACGATCGATTGATATTATGTTGGTATTTTTTTACTTATCAATCGATCTATACATGTCTACTATTTTTTCCATTGATATATCCAATTTGGATTTGTTACATATATTCTCCAGTACTATTCTTTATATCATATTGTCGAATCAATGTTTTGTTTAGGGAGAATGTTACTGACTTCTATTATAAATAGATATTGTCGATGTGTTTTGTTTTGTTATTGATTGTAGGAATTTGCTTATTATAACGCCAACTTGCTACCTTTGTTATTGATTTTTTCGATGCGTATGATTTGGTTGACGGCAGAGGATACCAAAACTAGATATCTTTTGTTATTGTTTTTTAGAGTATGTATATGCTGTCGAGTTTGCGAGCACAAAAAAGTGAATTTTATACGTATTTTTTCGTTTTTTTTAATATTGGGTGTTGAAAATGGTACGAGATGTTGAAAATGAATACTGATCACTACTTATCATTTTTGCCCCTCTTTTATCAGTTTTAACAGTTGCAATCCATTTATTGCTAATTATAGAGCTGTTTGAATATGCTTTTTTACTGACTATTGAGAATTGAAGTATCAAAAGTATAAAAGATATTATCGATCGGGGTTTTATTGAATGGTAAATGAAACTGCTACAGACCTTAATTTTGAGATTGCAGATAATGAAAACGATATACAATATGCTTCGATTTCTGTCTATCTGCTATTTTGTCCTGCAATATCAGTTACATGGGCTTTAATAGTCCAATGACCTGGCTGAAACACAATTTGAAACCATATTGTTTTAAACCAGTGTAAAAGTCGTTGCACTATTAAAGCCCGTGTGACTGTAAAAGCATAATTACGGTATTAGAGCATTGCAATGGAATGTTAACTTGTTGTAAAACTAAAGACAAACATTGCTACCTACACGTGTTCTGTTTAACATCGGTTCCAGGTTAGTTTATTCTCTTAGTGTAACTGAAACGAAATTTTAATTTGATGGCTTTCAGATGGTCAGAGTTAAAAAATAAATAGTTGTGGATTGTAGATGTTAACAGTGTGCTTTACTAAGTTTCGGGTATTATTTTTATTTTCCTAGCAAAGTTAAAGATACATAATGGGGTTGGTTACGGTTGTGTGTCACCTTGACTCAAGCACCTTTTTCGTAATAGCAATAGGTAGTTCATTATAAAACTGTTACACTATTGACTGTTCAGGTTTTATAATGGCTGCCTATTGCTATTGGGAATTTGGTGTATAATCATTTGGCAAAGGGTCAGTGCACACTTTCAATAAAATATTATTAATTGTGGTTAAACATTATAGAGGTTTGGCTCCTTTGTGTTTGCTATACTTGCAGATTCGAGCCCACTGGTCTTTACAAATCATTTATGTTTACTGAAAAAGAAAAACACGGTGTAACATCATTTTTTTGAAAAGAGTAGTCTTCCTAAAGTACAATATTTTCTTCATTTTAATTTTGTTAGTGTTTTCAAAACCGGAAGGATAAGGCCATTCTTAGGTCTTCAGTGCACAACCGCAAGAAGGTTGCATCAAAGATACACTGTAGGTAAGTGGTTTCTTGCTCTCTATAGCTCTACCATCGCTACATGATTACAACTTACTGAAACATCTGAATATCTGAATCAACTATGTTAGGAACATGTCTTATTATAAAGTGTAGGCCATTTCATTTGTAATAGGTCGTTAACAATTATGGTTTATAAATGTTTGTATTTAGATTTAGAGCTCATGTAGTAAACCCATGAGCTGTGATAAGAGGTTCTTCTAGAACCAAGGGGAAACACCCCTACTTATGTAAACACTATAAATACCCCCTCCCTTGAAGGGAGAGGGTGTTGGTTCTAATTGCAATTATCATTTCATTAATCATTCATTAGTTCCTTCCACTTTCTCTCACTAAAACTTTCTCTCTCTAGAAATACATATTGATGTGATAGAATGGTGACCTAACAAGTGGTATCAGAGCCAAGGGATAATTTAGCTTAATATTGATTAGATCTAATAGAATCCGTACTTAAAAACGTGTTTTAGATTGAAATTTATGGATTTATTGGACTGAAATACATGTTTCTGCGAGTTTGGCGAGTTAGCCTTGATTTCATGCGAGTTTTACTTGAATTTCTGCGAGTTTCTAGACTTTCTGCGAGTTTGGACTTGATGATTTGCAAGTTAGGATTTCTGGTTTGAATATTTTCAAGTTAGCAAATTCCAGATTTTTTGCGAGTTTCTTGTTGCGAGTTTCTTTCTGCGAGTTTCTTTATGCGAGTTTCTTTCAGCGAGTTTCTTGTCTGCGAGTTTGGATTTCCGCTATTAATCTACCTTAACCTAAGCAATCTCAACCTTAATTATCCTTAACGATCCACATCATTCATCAATCAACAACTATGTCTCAATCACCATATCCGAATTACCCTTACCCCTATTATCCTTATCAACCCCCACAACAAGCTCCTCTACAACAACCTCCTCAACAAGTTCAACAACTAATGTTAATGGTTCCACAAATCCCTCAACAACAAACTTGGTTTTCTCAAATGTGTGAAGCTGTTACAAGTCAGCAATCAATTCATGAAACTGGTTCGGATACTCGTCCTCCAATGCTTACACCAGACAATTATGTGCAATGGGCAAGTCGATTTCTAAGGTATATGGAACTCAAGAAACCTCATGGTAAGTATCCAAGAAGGTGATAATAGAAGGACCATTTCAAATGCCAATCAAACTGTTCCGGAGATCCTACAATTGCTCCACTAAGACCCGATACTATCTCAATTGTTCCATCGAGCCGTTTAACACCGAACAACTACTTCATCTTGAAGCCGATGAGCTTGCTATGCAACAAATACTTCTTGGCATTCCTAATCCGATTTACAAAAGTATTGATGCACAGACAACTGCAAAAGCTATGTGGGAACAAATTTATCTTTTGATGGAAGGCACTGAACTGAATAAGATCGATATGGAGTCTAAACTGTATCATAACTTTGATGTGTTTACCATTGAGCCTGGGGAATCACTTGAATCATATTATCATCATTTCACAAATATGGTCAATGATTTACACCGACATAAGATTGATCTTCCAACCATTGCTATTAACACAAAGTTTCTGAACTCATTAGGACCAGATTGGCATAAGTATGTTACTTTTGTTCGACAAGTCAAGGATCTTCATGAAGTCAAGCATGGGTTGTTGTATGATTATCTGAAACATCATCAATATGAGGTTCTCAAAGATAAAGAAGCTCGTGGCACACACGGTTTCCTCCACCACCAATTGTCGATCGATTGCTCTCATGGCACATGGTTATCCGAACTGCACTCAAAGTCCAATCATGCTTTTGATCAACAACAACGTCATTTTGCTTATGCTCAACCCACACCCTCTCATCAAGTTCTTCCTGAAGGTGATTCTAATACTGCATACTATGCTCAAACCAATGGTGATCAAGATGATGCTTTTGAAGCATTGAATCATGGAATGGCCTTTATTGCTAAAGCCTTCTCCAAATTCTCTACTTAGTCAAACAATCGTCTTCGTTCCTCATCAAATCCCAAAAGTCACGCAGAATACAAGGTGGCAAAGTTGAAGTTCGTAATGTAACTAGTGGTCTTCGAATGATTACAAGTGGGTATTCGTGCACTGGGAATGGTCACACATCGCCAGGGGATCCGGTAGTAATAACTTCAAGAGAAATGTTCAAGTTGTGGAAACAGGAATTCACCGCTTGAGGATCTACTATTCGTTGTTATAATTCCAAAAACAAGGACATCTTGCTAATGATTGTCCCGAACCACGAACCATAGGAGGAGATTACTATAAACAAGTCATGCCGATGGCATACAAGGATGAAGCGAGGAGAACTCGGTGAAACTCGGCAGGTTTTATGGCGTATACTCTCTCGATGATGAATATGAAGATTTGGAAGCAAATGTCGCAGTTGTTTTGATGGCAAATATGCAGAACATCCCATTCGTCAAACAGAGAATGGACCATCTATGACTCGACGGTCTATCTCGTGTACCGACATCGATATATGCCTCATAAATGCAATTGTGTCTCGCATACGCATCGATGAGCAAGAATCATTCAACATGAATCATTATTTAATCCTACTGAAGTCGATCAAATTAACCCCGTGGTTACATTTGATGACCTAAGTGATGATGTAAATAATGAACATGTTGAACAGAGTGAAGCAATTCATGGTCTAGATTCAGAATATCTTAATTCATTACTTCTGCCAATACAAGCCCAAACTGCAAAATGTAATGAGATAAACCAAAACCTTAGGGTTGAGATTACCTCCTTGACTGCTGAACTTGAGAGTTGTCAAAAACGGATAAATGATTTTGAAACAAGAACCACCCGAGAAACAAGTTTTGAAGTGGCCTTTCAAAAATCTTACGTTAACGAACAAAATCTTCAACATCAGATGCACGAAATTGTTGCGTCAAATAACAAAAAGATTTCTAAAATTGAACAAGAAAAGTCTGAACTTCAGAAAAACATTGAAAATCTTCAAACGGAACTTTCCAATAATAAACAAGATTTTTCAACAAGTCGGTCAAATTTTTCTGAATTCAAAAAGAAATCTAAGAAACGCATTGATGATCAAATTGAGGAAATTCTTCGATTGGAAAGACGGTTAAAAGATTTTGGCATCATATATATAATATTGGCCATTCAAGAAAAGCAGTTGAAATGTCAACCTTACTCCCGAGTCCCGATGACTCAAAACGCTTTGCTCTTGGGTATAATCACCCACGCTTTCTTCACACTCTCAAGGAAATACCAAAATTGTATAGTGCTCAATGTCTTTTAGATCCAAGCATGCAACTTGTTGTATTTGATTGTGAGGAACAATGGGCACAAGATGATCAAAGTCGCTTAAAATTGCGACAAAATGGAATTTTACTATATGATTACACAAGAGAAAATGCTTCTTACAAACCGAATGTCATTTCAACACCATCATATAATATTTCGAATTAACTGAGGCATCTTATGGAAGGTCCTGCTCACGTGTTGCACAAATAAATGGTCCTTACCGTCCTCTTGCAACAACAACTCGTTGCCAAAAACTCCTAAACCTTGTTTAGTATTACGGTACTTTCAAACGTTTATGGAAGATATTTCATTTTTAGAAACGGCGATTGAGAAAATTCTGAGTTAAAAGCATCTAATTTTCAATCTGCTTATGCTAGAGAGCAAAGACAAATGTTTCAAACCCAAATTTCACCTCACGTCGCACATTTACGTCTGTGTGCAACACATTGGGAAAGGGAACTTCAACAAGAGGTGACTTCAATGATTGAAGCTTTTAACATACTTGAAAACTTAGTTTCACAAGAACAATGCAAAAACCAAGATCTTCAAAATGCCTTTGATCAATTGTTAGAAGATGCTCTTTCTGCTAATATTGCTTATGTGGTTATATATTGTGAATTTGCTTCTGTGAATGATACTGTGTTAACTGTTGAGAATCTCAATATGGTTTAAACGTTGGAAATGGACAATCAGATGTTAAGGCATGAAATTGAGAAATTAAAAGAGGAATATGAGAAAATGTTTTCACAAAATGATGATGTCCAATCTAAAACTTTCAATGGAGATTTCCGAACTTAAACGAAGACTTCAATGGTGTCAGTCTAAGACAATTGAATCTGAACTTGCTTTACAAAATCACAAGGAAAAGGTGTATTTGGATCAGTCGCGAATTTCAAAAGTCAAATTTCTTGATGATTAAAATGCATCGTTAAAATGTCAAATTTTTAAATATGAACAAGAGATTGCACAAGTCAAACAGGAATATAAAACGATTTTTGATTCTCTTAAAACTGTTCGTTCTGAAGCGTCAAAAGAACTTGATCACCATGTTGAATACACTCGACAAATGTTGGGTGAACAAGGAAGATTAAATTCCATCATTCAGGATAAAAAACACATCATCATTGAGCTTAAAGAAAAGCTAGATAAACAAGCCTCTAGCAAGTCTAGTAACACAAATGTGATTGCTCCTGGCATGTATATAATTGACAAAACTCAGGAAACTAATTTGATTTCTTCCACTTCTACAGGAATAGTTGCGTCCACTAATGTTAGAAGATCCAGAAAAGAGACAAAAAGAAATTACTAGGATCTCGCAACATAGGAAGAGCACTCGTCCGACATCGTAGTAGAAGTTCATCTTAGGAAATCGAATAAAATCATGTTGCATCCGCTTTAGATTCAAATTTGGAAACTTGTAATTCTAATGTCGGTAGAACGAATGATAAGTCTGTAAACGTTTCAAACGTTAATGCTTCTTGTGTTTTTTGTCGTAAGAATAAGATGTCTGGTAATCATGAAAAATGTGTTTCAAATTCTCTGATAGCTCATTCTAAGAAATCTATAACTGGCCCTCCCTCTAGGTCTCCTATAGTTGCAAAATCGAATTTAGGGAAGGTGCACAGTGTAGTTTCTGAGAATTCTGTAGCCACACCCATTGCTGCAAAAACATCTTCTAAGCAAGTATACTCACCTAGTGACTTCACTAAGACCAAAGCGAAAACTAATTGGTTGTGGCAACAATGGTTGCAGCGTACCTCAAGTTTTAAATGTTCCTAAATGTGCAAATGTGTGTAACACTAACATAATGGAACCCACTAACTCTTTGGGTTCCACTGCTTCTATCATACCACCCTCGTTGTCTTTGTGTGTTGTAGGTGATTCAACTCGTTCTGTGGATTGTTGATAGCGGATGTACCCGGCATATGACATGCAATCTAAAGTCATTAGTAAATTTTGTTTCAAAGTTCATCGGTCTTGCCGATTCGGAATGATCATTTTGTTGCAATAATGGGATATGGAGATTATGTTAATGGAAACATCGAGATCATTCGGGTTTATTATGTTGAAGGCCTTGGTCACAATCTTTTCTCAGTTGGACAATTCTGTGATGATGATTTGGAAGTTGCATTTCGCTCTAAAACATGTTACGTACGTGATTTGGAAGGACATGACTTACTCACCGGCAATCGAAGCACAAATTTTTATACGATTCCTATGTCCGATATGATTGCATCTTCACCGATTTGTCTTCTCTCAAAAGCGACTTTGACGAAATCATGGTTATGGCACAAACGACTTTCTCACTTAAACTTCAAAACCATGACTGAACTCGCTCGTCATAAGTTAGTTGATGGTCTTCCAAGGTTCCGATACACCAAAGATCATTTATGTTCGGCTTGTGAACAAGGAAAGAGCAAGAGATCTAATTTTCCCTCAAAACCTGAACCAAGTTCTCAACATGTTCTTCACTTGCTTCATATGGATTTATGTGGCCCCATGCGTGTACAAAGTGTGGATGGCAAACGCTACATTCTGGTTATTGTTGATGATTATTCACGATGGACTTGGGTCTATTTTCTTGAACTAAAGATCAAGCTCCAACAATGATTATCACCTTTCTCACAAAGATTCGTGTTCAACTCAAAACACCATTCGAATTGTAAGAATGCATAATGGAACTGAATTCAAGAATCAAACACTTCGTGCTTACTTTGAGTAAGTTGGAATCACACATCGACCTCGATTTCGTGACTCCCGAACAAAATGGTGTTGTTGAAAGACGAAACCGAACGTTAGTGGAGGTCGCTCGAACAATGTTGATTTTCTCACAATTACGGATTTCTTGTGGGTCAAGTCGTCTCAATTGCATGTTTTACTCAAAACCGCTCCATCATTCATACGCCATAATAAAACTCCATATGAGATTGTTCACAACCGCAAACCGGATATTTGATATTTTCATGTATTCGATGCACCGTGTTATCCGAAAATGATCGTGATGATATTGATAAACTTCACCAAAGTCGACATTGGAGTGTTCATTGTTCTTGTGAAAATTCGAAAGGATTTAGAATTTGGAATCGTCGAACTCGACAAATGATGGAAACCGTTCATGTCAACTTTGATGAGCTTACGAAATGGCTTCGAGCAAAACCGCTTAGGACCCGCATCCAACCGCCTAAATTTTCCTTCTTCATCACCGTTCCACCCATGGAATTCACTCGTCAACAATTGAAAACTTTGTTTGCTCCTCCGCTTGATGAGATTCTCGAAAGTAGTGCTCGGATGTATCGATTGTTTCACGCACACCGATCATAATCCAATACCCGATACACTGCTTCAACAACAACAACAATTGCACCGGATGCACCACTGAATGATTCTCAATCAACAGAAGAACACATTGCATCCAACACTAACACAGCTGATGAAACACAAGCTCAAGAAGTACCCGCACCTGCAGATTATGACGAAAATGCTTTCTTCAATCCATTTGCACCGGCTCTTTCTATTCTAGACATTGGCGAGTCATCTTCACGCAATTTGGATCCGTCTAATATGCATGCAACATTCAATCATCACCCTTCGACACATAAATGGACAAAGGATCATCCCTTAGTAAATGTGATTGACAACCCTTCTAACCCAGTCATGACAAGACAACGTCTTCACACCGATGCTGAAACTTGCGTTTATGCTCTTACCGTTTGTCAAGAAGAACCACGAAACATCAAAGAAGCTATGACATATGACAATTGGATTGAATTAATGCAAGAACAGTTGAATCAGTTCAAACGTCTCGAAGTCTGGGAACTTGTTCCAAAACCAGATGGGATTTATGTCATTGGACTCAAATGGATCTGGAAAAACAAACTGGATGCTGAAGGCAATGTTATTCGCAACAAATCTCATCTTGTGGCTAAAGGGTATTCTCAAGAAGAAGGAATAGATTATGAAGAATCTTTTGCACCAGTAGCTAGGCTTGAAGTTGTACGGATTTTTCTGGCATATGCTGCACACAAGAATATCACGTTTTATCAGATGGATGTGAAAATGGCATTTCTGAATGGTCAACTCTGTGAAGAAATTTACGTGGGTCAACCGGAAGGGTTCGTTGATTCAGAACATCCTAACTACGTGTACAAGCTCAAAAAAGCTCTTTATGGTCTCAAACAAGCCCCAAGGGCCTGGTACGACAAACTGTCAAAATTTCTTCTCACTAATCATTTTACCAAAGGAACTGTTGATCCAACATTTTTCATTCAACGTCACGGGGAAGATATTTTAATTGTTTAAATTTATGTTGATGATATCATTTTTGGTTCAACACATAAAAAGTACTCAAACGCTTTTGCAAAATTAATGAAACAAAATTTTGAAATGTCCATGATAGGTGAACTAAAGTTCTTTTTAGGACTTCAGTTCATCAATCTCCCGTGGCATATTTTTAAATCGGTCCAAATATGCTCTTGAATCTTAAAGAAACATGGAATGACCAACAGATACTTATAACACACCTATGTCTCGCAACCTCACCAAAGTTGAATGATTTACATGGAAAGTGATTGACCCTACAAAATACCAAAGTATTATTGGGTCTCTCATGTATCTAACAACCAAGCAGACCGACATTGTATTTGTTGTATATCTTTGCTCCGTTATCGATCAAGACCAACCGAAAGATACCTCAATGAGGCTAAAATAATCCTTCGCTACGTAAAGGGAACCATTCACTGGGAATCTGTATCCGAAGGATTCTTGTTTTGCACTAATCGCTTTTTCGATCACGACCACGCAGGTGTTTAGATACACGAAAAAGTACATCCGGTGGTATTCGGTTTCTCAGAGATAAACTTGTGTCTTGGCAGTCAAAGAAACAAGACTGTACATCCATGTCATCCACAGAAGCAGAATACGTTGCCATGTCAGCATGATGTGCTCAGATAATTTGGATGAAATCACAACTGATGGACTACAACTTTGTATTCAACAAGATACCAATGTAATGTGACTCCAAGAGTGCCATTGCCATCTCCTGCAACACGGTTCAACATTCCAAGTCAAAGCATATCGCTCTTCGATATCATTTCATCAAAGAGCATGTTGAAAAGGGTACAATTGAATTATACTTTGTGGGTACTCAATACCAATTGGCGGATTTTTTCACCAAAGCCTTGCCACCCGCAAGGTTTACTGAGCTTGTCCATCAAATTGGTATGCGGTGTTTGACTCCAGAAGATCTGGAAAATTTACTCAAACGTTCTTAAAACGTCAAACACCAAAACATCTTTCTTTGTAAATAAATATTTCAAAATCAAAACACAAAAATATAAAATATTTAAAAAAATAATAATAATAATAATAATAAAATTGCAAACTTCTCGTCTTCAAAATATGTTTAATTTTACTTCAACATTTCAAACAAGAACATATTTATTAGGGTGAGTACTTCTGCTCAACAAAAACAAAATCTAATTCCACGAAAGGACCATGTGGTACGCTTCAGTGCCTCAATCCTAATTAAAGAAGCGAAAGCTTCTTAACTGTTTGCAACACAAAATCTTTGTTCAAAATCAAATGTTCTTGAAATCTGTTTCTTCCCAAAGGAATTTAAAAACACCTCAAAAAGCATATTTTAATCACCATGTTTTTCAAAAACAACATACATATGCTATTTTTGAGGGGGAGAAATGTGATTAAAATTGTTGATCAGGAAGTTATGTAATCTCATAACGTGCTCGACTCAGATATCACCAATGAATTGATGATCTTTGTATGTCAGTAATCGAAAAGATTTGTCTTTCAAGACTTATCTTAGTAGAATGTACCAATCCGAGACACTCTTGATTGACATGAACTTTGACGGGTCTAACATACTTTTCAAGGAGAGTTTACATCTTCAAGGTAGTTATTAGAGCTAGTTGTCACCTAAAAGCTGATAATGGAACTCTTTAACTATACAACGTAACCGTGTCTCGCGGGAATTGTCTATCAAGAGTCGATCAATTCAAAAGTGCGAGCTCTACCCTCTCGTGCGATTTCACCAAAACTCATAAGCACATGTGGAGGGGAGTATTTATGAAAAACCAAAAACTCTCAAGGTGTTAGCAAAACATGTTTTTCATCATAAACATCTTGAGAGATTTTTCAAGAAAAGTTTTTGTGGCAACATAGGATAGTCGTGGAGTTAAAAGGTGACTAAGTTTAGGAATAAACGTCATATGATCCGCCAGAGCCGGAGGGATCTACCCAAGGACACCACAAATAGTTAGTATTTAGAAGTCCTTAGGTATGATTGAAAAAGGAGAAAATGAGAATCGGAGAAAGAAGGAGTTGAAGAATTAAAAAGAAAAGTTAAAGAAAAGGGTGAAAAGAAATAGCCCTCCAAATTATTCAACTTAGGGCAGACACCGGGTTCAATTCATATGCTACTGGTTGTCACAAGATGACACCGGTATTGAAGACAAAGTCGTCATGGACCCAGTGACGCAATGCACTAAACCTTCTAAGCCACTCAAGTTCTCTCAAAAGAGCTTGTTTCATTCTCACAGGAAACCCTACGTAATCTATCGACTCTCTCTTAGAGATTGTTGGTATTGAAGAAGGAGACCCTCTCCCTAGTCTCCGCTTAGGAAAATCAAAGCGCACTAATCGAGTCTAGAGCCATGAGATTCATCAAAAGATCTCTTAGGAACACCTAATATCTCATCACTTGATTGTTCAAACAATAAGGACACCAAGTGAAATATTTCAGAGTCCTACGTAGATCTTAGCAATCTGCCAGAACATTTATGAGGGGATTCACAATTGTGATCCTCGGTGATTGAATGGAAATTCTGCCGTGGTTCAACATCAAACACCGACAAGCAGTCACTTCGGTAATCCTTTACGGGTTACGCTTAGTGTTCGCGGTGGTCTCAACGGTCTATATGTGGAGTGATACCTCGGTATACTCCAGCGACTCACAACGACAGAGTGAAGATATTAAGTACAGGGAAATTCTAGCAAGTATCCGATCTGAGATTCGTCAAAGATAGTGCCAGCTAACTGGAATGTACTTGTACAAAATATCCAAACTCTTACGTCGGAAACTTTATTGCTAACTGTTTTATTGCAGGTACACCATAACCACCATCTTTACTATCAACAACACATTTCCACATGCTCATACAATACATCAGAAAGACATTCTCATCAAAGATCTAAGCAATGAAAAGTTCAGCAAAATGTCACTTCAAAGTTAGAAAATCAGAAAAGTCACAAGTCAAAGATTAGTGATAAAGAATGTAAACTTCACATGTATGGATCACAAACTTCACAAGAAGTATGAGCTTGTTGGAAAAAGACGTAAAAGCACCAGAAACAAAGATGTTGATAAAAGGAAGATTTCAAAACTGATCACAACAACAAGAACAAAGAACAAAGATGCAAAGAATTAAAAGACGTCTCAAGTTATAAATGCCAAAGAAGTTCAAGACGTCGAACGACCTAAGCAAGACAACAAATGATGACCAACCCTTAGGGGGAGATTGTTAGGAACATGTCTTATTATAAAGTGTAGGTCATTTCATTTGTAATAGGTCGTTAACAATTATGGTTTATAAATGTTTGTATTTAGATTTACAGCTCATGCAGTAAACCCATGAGCTGTGATAAGAGGTTCTTCTAGAACCAAGGGGAAACACCCCTACTTATGTAAACACTATAAATACCCCCTCCCTTGAAGGGAGAGGGTGTTGGTTCTAATTGCAATTATCATTTCATTAATCATTCATTAGTTCCTTTCACTTTCTCTCACTAAAACTTTCTCTCTCTAGAAATACATATTGATGTGATAGAATGGTGACCTAACAAACTAAGATACACTATTACTTTAGTAAGTTTCAGCTAATCATCTGGAATTATTGAAGGTTTGGGAAAATATTAGAGCGAAAAAGACGTCGCGTGTGTGAGAGATAAGAATAGTAGGCATGTATTTATTTTTCAGTTTGTTGACGCTTCAATGTATCCTAACTTGATGTGTTATAATACACCTGTTTTTTTAGATGCTTTATAGTGAGTACATACTATATTCCAAGAAATTTAACTGCGTCTAAGTGCCTATCACAATTTCCCAATATTTTGATGCCATTATCGTTCATAGAAACAACACACACCACCATCTTTTCCATTTGAAGTTAACTAAATTATGTATTTGTGTGTACGAAAATCCTTACGGTAGATTATGTTTTGTGCAGGAACCTGGATCGCTTTGCCTATAGGAAGCTTTCTCTTATAAGTATTCAGATTTACTATTGACGCAATAGTGGGCTAATGGAAGTTGCTGATTGAAGTTGCAATGGTGGGCTAATGGAAGTTGTTGATATAATCACCGTTAAAACTTTCTTTTATCAGAACCTTGATTATGTATAAATCAGTTAATTAAAATTCTTTCTAATTAACATGTCAATAAACAATGGATTGCAACTTTCAAGTGTCGCTGCGACTTACTACTACCTAAACCCGCCGATTCGAGAAACAGGCTACATACTCAACATGTAAGTTCGGAATCATACAAAGCATGCACGGTAGCTGCAAATACATACCTACTTTACATCAACTGATAATTAAAAGCCAATAGTTGTCAACAATGTTTAAATTGGGACACTTTACAATTTAATTCCTAAAAGTGTTAATCTGACATGCGCTCGCTTTATAGGTACAATGAATTGTTAACAACACCGGTAATACAGAATGTACGTGCGCAAGGATACGACAACATCAAACAAAAAAAGTTAAGGAACAAAATCACAATAGACGAATAGGCTGGGGCGATTTAATCAAACGGTATGATTTTTACCTTATCCGAAAACTATAACTGTAGAAGATACACTAAACTGTCATTTACCTTGGAAAAATGTAAGGTTTACAGTCATCGCCATTGTTACAGACATTCTCGCCGGAAGGGCGTGGTATTTTCGGATTTGCTGAGACTGCCGCCACAAAATCTTCGATGATCGTCCAGGTACGTCTTTTGCTACTGAAAATGGGAATAGTGGCAACGTACAATTCTGCTACTAAATAATAGACCTTCACATATTCTGATTCAATCCTTTTTCTTTCAATATTTTTCAGTTATAACTCTAAGACTTACATGTTTCAGTAATGAGGCACACTCAATGGTAATAGAATGCAATAAGATCGTCTCAGAAGAACTACACACAGATCCATACACACCACCTCCGATTCTGATTTCGTGGAAGGAACTACCCACTATTTCAGCTGCATTTTGCCTCAGAATCGACAAAAGACAATTCGGTATACATACTCAATGTGGTAATAGAAACTGTACCACAATTGCTGATAGCACCTCAACAAAATCCACCGGCTAATCACACAGATGTACAGCAGTCTAATGAGATGCTTCTTATAACCGGAACTGGCGACAATACAGAGAAAGTAAATAAATTACCGCCCCCAAAGGACAGACTACCAGCCACACCTCTGAACTGCAAGAAGTTACCGTCAAGGCATATGACACAAAGGTATCTCTCAACAAACAGCTGGTAAAAGACGCCGCACTTGGACAATGAAACACAAGTACAAAAAGGACTAGGCAAGAATAATAGCATTAGTATATTAGTATCTGTAATAGATCATTTATAAATAGAACAGTTTTTCTGGGGATAATGTTTCCGTACCGGTTACCGTTGTATAGCAATACAAGTAAGGGTTTGTTTTATCTGTAACAGAGAACATTTTCAGTGTTACTGCGCTGCGCAATTCTGATAATGTATGTTGTAGGTTAACACATATTCGGTGTTGCTATGGACTGTGAGTTACCATTGCTATTTATATCTTATTTGATGCAATTGTTAGTACCAAGTCATGTTCAAAACAGGTCGTAACCGCAATAATACATTAACAAACATCTGATTAACCATGTTTTGTACATATAGGTTATTCGACAAAAGGATTGCAAGTGTTATTATACTACGTATACAGATACGTGGATAATGGCGACAACACATAACAGCAATATCACTACTACTATTAATTTCACATGCTTTAACACATAAGCATAGCCAACGACGTATCTACCGATTACCACAAGTGACACACACAAACCATTACGAAAACCAATGAAATAAAAGGCGCTCTATCGAAAATACTCCTACCAACGAATAAAGCATCCGCAAACAACCTTATAGTCACAATAAAAGCAACAAAAAATTATCGAACAACACCACTTGCAAATCCAAAAAACAGTTAATTCCATGCTTATGTGACAACCTTACGACTAGCAATATCAAAACTATTGACAACTCCACAAAATATTTCACAGCTAGAACAGATAGGTTTGAGGCATATCTTACAATGCGATGATAACGAAAAATAGCACAACACTAAAAGTATATATCAACCAAAGAACAAAGCCAATAAACAGTTAATAACACTTAAAACCACATATTATATTAACATAAACGTGTACGATTACAAGTTAACGATACCCAGCCCACATAGACTTAGAACAGAAGACCTTACAACTATCCATCAATAGACACAAACTTCACACACATATCCATTATTCTAAACAAAGACCCTACACATATACCTTCACAACCATCCCTACCCAGACCAAAACACAAAACACTCAAACACCACAAGATCTAATCACTAAAATCCATCACAGTGATATGCCTCTGCTTCTCCTCCATCCCTTCCCTTGACTCAGCTAGCACAACCACCAGATTCGCAAGCCTGTCACGCTCCCTTTGCAAAGTTTCATTGATGCGTTCATTGATATCAGGAGAAACTTCATGAAATGGGCCAAAAGATACAAGCTCCTCAGCATACTCTTCCTCCTTTTCGATCTTTCTGCGCAGATCATTGCATTCCTCACCAAGATTTTGAATAAAACCCTCATCCTCAGTCATTTGTTGAGTAAATAAAAACTTAAAGAATTTTTGCAAAGCATCGGAATTGGATTGATATTTCAATTCGTTAAGGTTAGGGGTGGCGGCCATGATATTCAGATGTTCACAATCGAGTACAGAAAACCCTAGATGGAAGAGGTGTAGGCGTCTGATGATAAAGAAAATTAAATGATAGATGCAACACCTAACCTCTCTATTTATATACATAAGAAGAAAAACATAATCTTTTAACCAAACTATAACAGTAGCAACCAGTTAGCTTACATTTCTCACACAGGGACATAGACCAAAGATATCTATTTATACATTACTAAATGCTTACGTAAGTATCCATAGATTAAAATACATAAAATTTTAAGAACTGCACATTTACAAACCTTGCACATATACAAATGACAAAAATGACACATACTATATTGCCAATCTCTAAAGGTAACATGTAGTAACCATCTTTTGCCACTTGCTCATTACAACATAACACCTACTAACAACCATGACATATCATTTTCTTTATATATTCTTTAACCAATAACTCATTTTTCATACCGATCCAAAATACCAAATCTCTTAAAACCCAATTCAGATGAAATCTTTTTTATTTTTGTCAACCAACAATTATTGAAAGTACTTTTCATAAATATTTTTTTTTGTTCTAACGTCTATCTTGCAGACTTAGCAAACCAGCAGCGCTTACCAACCTCGGAGAAAGAATGTGCCTCACACTGTACGCTACCATTAGCTTCGGTACTACTGACTGTAATCCAGCATGCTTTCTCTAAGCTCAATACATCAACAGGTTTCTTCACAGCTTAACGCAAAACATGTATACCAATAAACACCAAACGGCCTGACAAAATGTGACGGTTCCAGAAAAGGAAACAAAAAATTAATTATCTGATTATCTTTAGAACTACTATACTTCAAAGCCCATATGCTTAGACGAATTAACATTTTGGTTGCATTAGATATTGACAGATTAATGCAAATATTGTTGCCAAGTTTACGAAGACCCTCCAACGCGTGGGGCGCCATCTCGTTACAATATAAATTGCGTCATATAACTTAGTTATATAAAAACGCATGAATATTTAAATTATATAGACAATAGAATATTTTTTGACAAAGAAAGTAAAGTAATTAAATGATATTAAGTGATTATGTTAAAGTTTTATCAAAAAATATAGTGTCACAATGTAATATTTTTTGTATAAAAAAGTAAAGTACTAAACAAGTTTAATTGATTATATCATGAATTTTTTATTAAACAATATATTACCAAAACATACGAGCATATTTACCTCATTCTACGACATTTATTTACTATTGACCCATGCCTAAATGGCCGCACTAGCCAAAGCATTGTTAAAAATAAACTTAAGTTACACGAGACTCTATTTCTATACTTTGTCCCATAAATGATACATTTTTCATTTTTAAAAGGGCGGTGATTTGCCCATCTCGTTACAATATAAATTGCATCATATAATTTAGTTATATAAAAACGCATGAATATTTAAATTATATAGACAATAGAATATTTTTTGACAAAGAAAGTAAAGAAATTAAATGATATTAAGTGATTATGTTAAAGTTTTATCAAAAAATATAGTGTCACAATGTAATATTTTTTGTATAAAAAAGTAAAGTACTAAACAAGTTTAATTGATTATATCATGAATTTTTTATTAAACAATATATTACCAAAACATACGAGCATATTTACCTCATTCTACGCCATTTATTTACGATTGACCCATGCCTAAATGGCCGCACTAGCCCAAAGCATTGTTAAAAATAAACTTAAGTTACACGAGACTCTATTTCTATACTTTGTCCCATAAATGATACATTTTTCATTTTTAAAAGGGCGGTGATTTGCACATTCTTTAAATTTTGAGTGTTTGGACATTTATACCCTCAAATTATTTTTAGTTATGTTTATCTTGTAAGAGTATAAATGTTCAAACACTTAAAATTTGAGTGTCTCAATAAATTTGAATGCCCAAATCATTTATGAAAGTGTGCAAATCACCACCCTTAAGCAGTTAACAATACTTGTGAGAATATTTGCCACAACAAGAGAAACAATAAAAACAAAGAAGTTTTTGTGAAAAACTAGAAGGGGGGTTGAATAGTTTTGCCGATTTTAAGTTAGTTTCAAAACTTTAGATTCGATATTACATGAAATCGTATGGATGGATAGAAAGTATAAAGCAATAAGTAATGTAAGTAAAGAAAGCAAGTAAAGTAAAGGATAGAAATGACACAACCGATTTATAGTGGTTCGGCTACAAGGACACATTCCTTGCCCTACTCCACTCCCCGAGTCACCTACTCGAGAGTTCAAGCACCATGTCAACAAGCTCCTTCAAATTGGCGGAGAAGCCTCACAACGTCGCTTATACCTTTTCCAGTACAAAGCTAAATACTAAGTCCTTAACACGGAGGACCAAACCAACACAACTATAACATAACAACTATGTGAAATATGAAATACAAGATCTTGCTACAGAAATCTTGTGGAGGAACAAATCAATCAAGGACCCCTTGCTTGGATGACTCATTGACTTGTAGTATCTCGTGATCTCGCCTTTGAGAAGGACCTATATGAGAATCACAACAAAAGAAAGAAGAACTACTATATAGATCAAGAGATCTGAGATAAGAAGAGAGAAGTAATATATGAGAGAGTTTGTAAGAAGAGGGGTGAGTTACAATTAGGGGTGAAAACGAGCCGAGCCGAGCTCGAGCTCGTTTAGGCTCGATCTCGGCTCGTTTATATATAAAAAGCTCGAGCTCGAGCTCGAGCTCGTTTCGAGCCTCACATTTGAGCTCGAGCTCGGCTCGTGAAATTTTTCACAAGCTCGAGCTCGGCTCGAACTCGACTCGTTAACACAAAGCTTGACTCGTTAACACAAGGCTTGAGCTCGTTAATCACGGTTATCACGATAGAAAATATATATACGTATATATTTCTAGGGCTCGTTTAGGCTCATGAGCCTAAACGAGCCTTTATAGAGCTCGGGCTCGAGCTCGATTATTAAATGAGCCCAACTTAGGCTCGAGCTCGGGCTCGAGCTCGTTTAGGCTCGGCTCGTTCGAGCTTTTTACCGATCCGATCCCGAGCTTTTCACGAGCGGCTCGGCTCGTTTCCACCCCTAGTTACAATGAAGAAATGGCTCACTATTTATAGGCAAAAAATCACTACTGTTCCCCGGATCCCACGGATCCCTTACATGAGGGATCCGTCCAGTGTAAACTGGGGGATCTGTAGGACGTTCCTCCTATTTGGGTTATGGGTCATAGATCATGGGTCATGGGTCATGGGTCATGGACTTTGGATCATGGGTATCCAAATAGATACAATGTATCGAGAAGATGCAATGCATCTAGTCAATGGGTCATGGGTTAGCTTCATGGGTTATGGATATGCTCCATGGGTATGGGTCATGGGTTATGGTTTTTACCCATCCTAATAAACTATTACAACAAATGAATTATTACAACAATTTATGTTAAATGATTATATATATGTAAATGCTTTACAAAAATAACATGTATCCTTATAATTTTACTTATGATAACTTTATATTTGTTATCAACAAAACACAAAGAGATCGCTAAATATGAATAAACGTTTTTATGATTTATTTGTATTAACAATCTCCCCCTTTTTGTTGATGACAAAACATAATGTTATGATGAGTAAAACTTAAGATTAGATGTATGTTTTGAAAGCATATAAAGTTTTACTTCTTCTCCCCCTTTTTGTCAAAACAAAAAGCGAACCTAATGAAGAAATAAAGTGTGGAAAAAGACTATAATCCATGAATCACTAACTCCCCCTTGATGGTAACTCCCCCTAGAATAGGGCGTCAAGTGAGAAAATATGATACCTACAAAGAAAAAGTTAGTAGTAACATGCAATATAATCTTGTAATTGACGAGAAACAAGATGGAGAGCCAAGATATGTAAACAAAGCCTTGTAATAAAAAGACAAAGTGTAGTGGTATATAGGCCACATACAAACATGTAAAAACTAAGAACAAGGTTTGTTCTTTAAAATGACTCAAAAGAAAAAAATAGAGAAAATAGTAATATCATTCCTTCCATGCTTGCATAAGGTTAATTATGGAAGTTTTGGTAAGTGATGATGTTGATGCGATCAAGGATGTGGTTAAGTATGAATTGCATCTCGTCCCTTATTTCCATTGCAAGTTCCCTAGTGGATTGGCAATGTTTACAATGTAAATGATGTGGGTATTGTGTGTGGATGGTTTCCGGGTAAGTTTGATTTGTGGAGGGCGGAATATGTGGTGGAAAAGTTGGAAAATATGGATCAAAATCCATTATGTTGGTAAGCGGTGGAATATAAGAACCTAGATGTTGTTGTAAGATAATGGGAGCTAAAGGTGGTGAAGTTGTGTTACATATTGGTTTTCACAAACACATAATCAAGCATATATGAATTCGAATGAGATGAGGTTTTAGAGAGAGAAAGTGGAGAGAGTTGGGAACTTCTAGTAAGATAAAGAAAATTGTATTATGAAGCTCCAACCCTTTGCCTTGCTAGGAAAAGGGTATTTATAGTTAGTTTCATGAGACGCCTCCTACGGGCTGTGGATCAGGCATACAGTGGGTAAAGACTCGTCCGTCCTCCACGGTGTTACATAACAATCTACTAACTATTACTAAATGACTACGACTACGAGCTTTCTAATGATTACATATACTTGAGGTGACTGACTCTTTAACTACCGGATTTTCTAAATCCTAACAATCTCCCCCTAAGGGAGGTCACCTCAATTACAAACAGATATTACAATTTGGTGTTCTTGGATTCTTTGATAGGTTATTTGCTATGTAGCTCGCAGTCTTTGATTCTTCATGTTCTGTATGTTGTGTTCATTAAGTGGAGGTCTTTAACTGATCAACGTGATGGTGAGTTTCTTTGAGCCAGCTTTGAGATCATCAGCCACAGCAAATCTCTGACTCATCCTTTGTTGTATCGCCATTATGTGAAATTGTGACTTTTGGACCGACATGCTCACATTTTGGATCATGATATCTTCTCATCAGAGTAGCGGAAGCTTTGTTGATTCATGATATTTGCAGCAGCGTAGCAGAAGCATGGATTGAAAATATCAGAGCCAGTTGATGAATATATGCTTTTATCATGATTTCTTTAAAAGTGAATGTAATGTGTGAGCACGCGGTTATGGATTGACTCCTCAGTCTGATCAGCTGCAACCGTCGGGTGTCCCTGCAATAGTTAGCAATAAAGCGCACGAAGGTGTCTTTGATCACTTTCGTTGAATGGGGTACAGGAACCACGGTTCCCGCTGATCGATACAAGCATGCGCCTGTGATTAGGTAGAATTTGAAGAACCTCCTTGATGTGGTTTCACAACTAATCAAGCCGTTCTCAAACCGAACGTCTCAAAGAAGACAAGACGGAGTGAGTAAACCAATGAATTGAGATTCACTGATTGATATAAAATGATTTGAAAAACAATCGTGTATTGCTTAATGGAAAGTGTTTTGCAATACAATGAAGGTTTTATGGAAAATCAATTATCAATCATAAATACCCTTTAATTTTTGAAAACTTAATACACAGTCGATGTGCTAGAGAAAAGAGTTGTTGAGCACAACGACCGGTTTTTCAAAGGTATCCGTCAATCCATTTCCTGGACCAAGGTTGATTCAAGAGTGAATCTCCCCATCGTTTCTATCCAGTTATCACAAGTTTGATCTTTCGAGAAGATCTCACATGTCACCCACCAAGAGCTTGTTTGATATTGGCTCTAGAAGGATTTCCATCTTCATCGTGAATATTTTTACATATCACTCGGATGTTCTGGAAATACCACAAGGATAATGCGTATTGCGTAGGACTCTCAATATATAATTTCTTACTTTCCACTTTGTGTAAAATAGTAAGTCTTCATTAATTGTGTGTCCTAATGAGATTAATTGATGATCTCTAGGCTTTAGACTCAATAGTGCATATTTGGTTTCCTATGCCGGAGACTAGGGAGAGGGTCTCCTTCTTCAATATCAACAATCTCTAAGAGAAAGTCGATAGATTATGTAGGTTCCCCGTGAGAATGAAACAAGTCCTTTTAAGAGGAACTTGAGTAGCTTGGGAAGTTTTAGTGCAATGTGTCACTGGGTTCATGACATCTTGTCTTCAATACCGGCGTTACCTTGGTAACCACCAGTAGCATATGAATTGAACCCGGTTTCTGCCCTAAGGTTGAATTGTTGGAGGCTATTTCTTTTCACCTTTTCTCATTTCATTCTTTTTCATTCTTCATCCCTTCATTCTTCGAGACTTCATTACTAGAACCTTGTTGGGTTTGTTCCAAGACTAGCTCTGCCTCATCCGCACTCTTCCCATATTCTCATTTTCTCCTTTTTCATCATACCTAGGACTTCTACACTATCTAGTGGATTGTCCCTGGTAGATCCCTCCGGCTCGGCAGGATCGTGGGAACTAATACCTAACCAAACCATCCTTATATCTCCATGCATAAAATAAATTGGTCGGTCTTTGGTATTGTTCATTCCGCCGAAACCAATTGAAAACCATTTGAAAATCAATCAAGGTACTTCGATATAAAATCAAAGTATTTTGTACCTTAATTGTTTTGATATTTTAGACATGCTCCCCTCAACATGTGCTTCAAGTATTAGAAATCATTTTAGCACATGGAGGCAAGGGGACTTTTGAAGTCTTAGATTGAGAATGAAAGATCCAATCTTTGATTAACATTTTCTAAAATGATCATCATCACTTCCCGATCAAATATTGTATTTTAGTACTTTGGATGAAATTTTTTGGGAAGGATGAGGTTTTCATTTGATTGCTCCCCCTCAATATGTGCATCGAGATTCAAAAGTGTTTTGCACATATTAGAGGGAACCTGCACTTTGAGATAAATCAATCACGTTTCAATCCTTTTTGGTTTAAAATAAATGCTCCCCCTTAACATGTGCATGGAAAATTTGAAATAGTTTGGCACATGTAGGGAGGATTGCTTGTTATTATATTTCACAAACCACTTATTGAATTATCAGTTTATATCCAATGTAAATTACAAATTCTCCCCCGATCACAATTTTCAAACCCTTTGAGATTTGTGATCTCAGTTGATTTAAATTATTTTTGAACGCTTTTTGAGGAGAAAATGTGACTTGCTTTTAAAAACATTTAACTGATGAGGATCAGATTATAAGACTTTAATCTCCAATGATCAAACATGCTTAGGTATTTTATGAAAACACAATATTAGCCTTGGTCTGGATCCAATTGTACAAAAATATTGCTCTTTTTGATTATCCAAATGTAGACCTTGCTCGTTTACGTGCCAATTGTATGAAAAATAACCTTTTTGTTTTGATTGAAATCATTCTCCCCCTCAATCAATGACCAAAGTTGTTGATTGAGTGATAGAGATTTTGACAAATGATAAGTCCAGATGATTTTCAAAATTAAGTCCGAGTTATTTTCAAAGCAATTTAGTTTTCATTAGAGGACAAATATTTTTCAGAAGAATATTTAGAAGGAAAAATATTTGCGAGGAAACATTTGTCTTTTTGACGACAAATTTTCCTTATGAACTTTTGTTTTTAGAATCATAGCATGAGGTTTCAAAACTAGATTAAGCATGGATCTGTTCTTTCTTTTAAAACCGGGTTACTGCCTAAAATGACAATAAACCTATTGATTGATTAAAGCATGTTTTGAAAAACATTTGAACTTCTGTTCGAACTTCATCTAAAATCCCATGCCATTATTGAATGACATTTCTAAGACCGTAGATGTTATCGATGCCAGAAGACATGCCTTGGAAAAACTATTTTTGGAGTTTTCTGATTTTTCAAATTTTTGTATGGATTTTTGAAGATTTTATATTCTTCTATATTCTTTTTGTTGGTTTTATATTTTTGTATTTTGCTTTTTGATAAAATATTTACAAAGAAGATAATTTAGTTTAAGAGGATGATGATATGAGTACCGGGATAAGAATATCGTTCAGCACGTTGTAGAAGAATAAATCAACATCTCTTAAACTTTCACCACCAAAGCATTCGAGGCTCCTAAGAAAATCGACTAAACATGAGCCTTCACAATGTGAATCTTTGGTAGCTTCCCCCCAAACCGACAATCTTCGAATTAAGACCATTTCCCCCCAGAAGATGAAGTGAAGCAAACAATCTAATTGTATGAAGCTCAAGAACCCGAAGAATACGATAATAACGAAGTAACAAGTTAACACGGATCATCTCTGCGGTTATCAAACCCGGAATAAATGATTAAGTCCGATTACATGAACCTGTTGTGCGTCCCCGATGTACACATTACTCTTCGAGATTGAGCAGTTGTCTATTCAGGGGAACAATACATCAACATCTTCATTTTACCAAGTGCATTCCAGTTATCTTCGATATAACCAATCAACCCATAATGTACACAAGTAGCCAGCAAGAGCAGAGATGATGGCATCCAAATAACATGTTGAATCACTGATTATTTCTGCGGATGTCAACTCCGGATTATCTGATTAAGCTCGATCATGTTTGATGTCAACTCCGGAATATATGATTAAGCTCAATCATGTGAACATATTGTGTGTCCCTGATGTACACATATCTCTCCCCTGATGGTTGCGATCTCATCGAAATCATCATTACATTGTGTACATGAAGCAATAACCGGAAGCACTTTATCATAAACCATATAGAAGGTGTCGATAAGCAATATCATCTCACGTTCCAAATATTCTTCTCACATTTCTTCCAACTGAACGTTGAAGTAACACATACCAAAAGTCTCCAAAGACCACTTCCCCCAAATAGTTGGAATAATACATCCTTCCCTCAAATAGTTGGAATAATATATCCTTCCCCCAAATAGTTGGAATAATACACCAGAAGCTACGAGTTAAACACTGAGTTTCTCTGTGATTACGACATTTGTCTTCCCGGAATATCAGCAATCATAAAGTTCATCACGTGTACTCGTTGAGCGTTTAGATGTATGTCTCCTTCCCCCTTGCAGGTTTTGATACCTCAGAATCAGCAAAACATAATATACCCATAAACTTGAAATCTTGTGAGAAGAACTCAAATATCCCAAATGAATCCTGTGAGAATCAACTGCTATGGAAACTCTCCCTGACTATCTTTACCAACCAATATGTGGACAAATTGAAGTGACCAGGGATGAAGTAAACCCGATATACCAATCTTGAAACTGAAGTAGAATTTTCCCGCACTTGTGACTTATGCTTGCACTAATGTTGGAAGAATGGTGTAGAGAATTCATGCTTCATGAAAACCTCTAAGTACTCAATACCCAATGAAAGTATGAGACATTAACATCTCTTGCAATTATCCACAACGTCCTATACGTGTGACATTGAGTACTGAAACGTAACTCCTTATAGTGATTGTTAACCAGGTCTTCAAACTTCCATCCCGACTACTGGTAACTAGATAATCCAAGTCTTCAACTTAACTCTTAGGCACGAGCAAGATATCATTGAAAATCATGCAACCAACCTACCCCGACTTCAAGATAAAATAAGAACACGCCTTTGTGAAAGTCAACTTCAAATTCAAATAAGTGATAAACGATTAACTCTGAAGTGATCCATTTATGTCAAATGCCCAACATGTGAATATACATACAATCTGATGTACGTAGATCCACTGAATAAACCGGAGCAGATGATTCCTCAACATCGATGTCTTCTTCCTAAAGGTATCCTCATGCTACCAAATTAGCCTTGTTTTTCAACCTTCCTCCCAGTTCATCAAGTTTGACGTTAAGTATCCACTTTACAGTGATGATCATAGCGTGATCTGGACGAGGAATGAGCTCTCAAACTTCAAGTATTTAAGCTCATTGAACTTTTCTTGCCTAGCTACAATCTAGCAGGATTCAGTCAATGCTTCTTTGTAAGTATTAGGTTCAATTGAGGATATGAGAGCATCATGGTAACAAAAACATTGCTTGAGTGGGTAGATGAAGGCGTATAGAGACTGATCTGAAAGATTCACCAATAATGTCTTCAAGTGGATGAGGAAGTCATTTTCCTTAATGTTCATGTGGTTGATTTACAGAGTGCACATTGGAAGGAACAATAATCCGTGAAGATTTGGCAAAGGAATACCAAAAAGTGGATCATTATTCATGAGTGCAACTGCAATATTATGATAGTCATTATCAATGCCTTGAGGAATAACTGGAGATTTGGTTTCTTGAGTAGTCTGAGTTGTACTTCTTAGATGGTGCATCTTGATCAATAATATGAAATTGAGGAAGGTGAACCAGTTAAGACAGCAGGAACCAGAGCAAGAGCTTCAGGAACTAGATGATCAACATTCGTTGGAGGTTGAAAGTATTCATCAAACATAGAACCTTATTAAATCCTAGTCATCTTTAGTATAGACCATTAGGCGTTGGAGGAGAGTACCGAGATAAGAGAAAGTCGTATGACCATTTATCAAAAATCCTTCAACATGTAGTTTATTCATACTTCTCCCCCTCAAAAATTGCATCTGATGTTGCCAATGACATTTTTGAATGAACAAGTGCGTAAGAATACAATCAATGGTAAGTAGATCCACTTGATAACTATCATTTGGTTTATTTACACTTCTCCCCCTCAAAAATTGCATCTGATGTCTCCAATGCCATTTTTGATTGAGCAAGTGAAATAAGAATGCGAGCAAAGGCAAGTAGATCCACTTGATGACTGAACGAACATAGAGAAGGCATGAAGCATGTAGATGAAAATGGCCATAAACATGAAGATTTCTCTTCTTCTGAAGATAAAGCGCACTGAAACGTACACCTTTATTTTCTTTGAGGAACGGGGCCTGAAGTGTTATCTACAGACGCCGTAATGATGAAGTACGAGGCCTGAACTGGTGTGAATAGACGCCATTGTTATTTTCCCTCATCTGTTTAGAGCAGCCTTAATCCAAGTACCAATGGACTATTTGTACGACCTGCATTGGAACACAGACAAAGGTGGAAATTTGAAAACTTTGGATCCCCATGTGCAAATGGGTTCCTTTTGGTTAGCGCAAACAATATTTGAATCAGCAGAAACCCTAGGTGCTATGGCATTATCACTAGGAGCTAAACTAGTAGAAGCATCAGACTTAGTCAACGAGCTTAGTGTGCCTAATGAGATTATTCTACCAGTTGGCTTCCAAACCTTAGTGCACTACTCTAGGCATAGTGGATCTAGTTAAGGGCAAGGTTTGCCATGCGTGAATATTCGACACAGTGGGCTTCCACTAAAATCCTACATTGGTAAAAACATTCCTGTAGGTTTCGTGATTGCTTAACTGCTTCGCTTTCCAAACTTTCTTAACTGGGTTTTGATTCTTAGACCTCGAAATAACACAACACATTTATCATGATTACGAAAATAGACATTCTTTATGTGTTTTGCGATAAGATAAGACTTGAATTAATTTCAATAAGCTTAGAGCTAATACTAGAACCAACACGATTCTTTTTGTTCAAGTCAAACTTATTATCCCTATGGTGCTCTTTCACTTCATTCTCATGATCACTTTTAGTTTGCGTAAACCTATCCTTCTTTGTATTGCTTCTAGGTTTTGACCCGCTAACTTTAGTGTCAATTTTAATATCTATAGAAGTGATGATGGGAACCTTAGTTTGTTTTACTACCATTTGATTTTCTGGTCTAGAAGTGCTGGGTTCTGAGGCTTTCAGCGGCACATCAAAGGTAACATGCTTGACTTTAGGAATTAAAGTGGGTGCAACTATTCTATCTCGCCTAGTACCAGTTTTAGGACATGTGGCAATGACATATTCTAAAAGTTCCTGAGATCGTTTGGCATTCATGCAGGCATAGGCAACAACACTATCAAGTGGTTTTTCTATTCTATCATCTTCGACGATCTCACGGAGACTCTCTAAACTATACTTAAGATACGAGAGATAGGATTGATATGCAAGTTCATTATTCCTAAGAGGACAGGGAATATACAACACATCAATAGCATAATTATTACAAGCAGAGACCTTTGAAACAGAATATTTGCAAGTGGGAATCTGCACTTTTCCTTTTACCATACGCTTCAGATTCTCAATTTCGTTAAGCAAAGAAGTTATCTTTTCAATGTGTTTATCATGATTAACCTTGACTGAATCACATAACTCTTTGTTTTGCAATTTAACCTTTGAAATTTGAGCTTAAAAACATTCATTTTCTTTATGCAATTTATTAATGATTTTTGAAGTTGGAAATTCTGAGAATCTAAAGGTGGATGTATCTGAGTGCCAACCACTTCACTCCTATTTCCCTTCATTTGGGAAATTTGAGCTTTCAACTTTTGGATCGTGTTGAAATGATCTCGAATCTGTTCATCACGTTTGTTTATTTCAAGAACTGCATCAAACTCAGGAGCATCCGAAGATGTCTTGGCAATTGAGGTTTTAACACTTTCTTTAAGATGTTGAGATTTTAATTGTAAATCAAGATATTTAACTTCCAATTTAGAAAAATTCTTGACCATGTTATCATGATCATCCTTTTTGATTTTATCATGCAATTTTGAATTTTTGGTTTCAATCTCAACGACACGATCTTGGGAAACTTTCAAAGCAATAGACAATTTATGAAATTGAGAAGCAGTAATGGAATAATTCGTAACAGTATAGAACACATCTTGTTGGGAATAATACTAACAGTTACCACTAATAGACTTGTGGAAGACACTACTGAAGAATGCACTAGCAGTGGAAACACATTACCACTGCTAGTACATATTATTACCACTGCTATTAGGATAACTGTTATGTATTCGTGTATAGATAAGTATAGAAAAGATCTTATGTATATTCTATATAGTTATCATTATACTTATCTTGTAAAGGACTCCTTGTGCTATAAAAGGAGATCCTAGGTCATTGTTCTAGGTATGCATGCTTCAAGGTGTAACCCTAGTGATAAGCAAGATCACTCGTATTATTCTAAATAATATTGAAGCTTTGTGTTACATTGTTCTTACTTACAATACATCATACAATCCATATTCTGAGTATTACTAAGTATATTCCACGTACTTATTAATATAAATCAAAGTATCACTAACACAAGGTGTGTGTTTAGATCCATCAAGCGGTATCGAGCGAATGTTCGATACTTTGATTCGTAAGATCCAAGGAATAAGCTTAACCAACTCACTCAAATCAATGGAGATGGAAAACAACCAAATCCAACTCGCTCCAAGGCTTCCTAAGCTCAAACTTAATGAGTTTGAGATGGAGGATAATGATTGAGCAATACTTTCTCATACAAGACTATGCTCTATGGAGATCATCTTAACGGTGATTCCTTCAAGTCTCAAAAGAAGATCGAGAAAGTTGGTGACACAAAAGTTGTAACAGGTTTATGTACCCGAGACTAATGATGAAAGAGCAAAGAAGAAGAATGACCGAAGGCGGAAGTTTGTTACTAATTACTCTTCCTAAAGACTGGATCATTGCTTTCAAGAAGTTCAAGACAACAAAAGAACTTTTGAAGAGATTTGCTCGGTGTTTGGTGGCAATGATGCTACTAAGAAGACTCAAAAGACATTGTTGAAGCAAAGTTATGAAAACTTCTCTCGCTTCAAGCAATGAATCACTTGACGACATCTTCACCAAACTCCGTAAGATTATCACATAATTGATCGTGTTTGGAATTGAGGTAGATAAGGAAGACCTCAATCAAGTTTCTAAGAAGTTTGCTCACGAGTTTCACACTAATGTTACGATGCGGGAAAATAAACCGAGATTGAAACTATGAAGCTCAATGATCTTTACAACAACTTCAAACTCATTGAACAAAGATTGAAGAAGGCATGGAAACTTGGTACAAGCTCTAGCGACTTGGCATTGTTGTCAACCTTTTTGACAAAGATGATTCAAGATAACAATGATGATGATTTTGCCACTCACGGTTCTACAGCTTCCATCGGTAATGCTAGTGTTACCACTGCAGTTCAAAGAAGAAGGTTCTGGTATTGGAGATCCTACCTTTTATGATTTTATCTCCACTCAAGTTAATGGCTCTATATTAACTCATGAAGACATAGCGCAAATTAATGAAGATGACTTGGAGGAGATGGATATAAAGTGGCAAATAGCTCTTCATAGCATGAGGGCTAGAAAATTCTACAAGAAGACTGGCAAGCCAATTCACATCAATGGTGGAGAGACTGCAGGGTTCGATAAAAAGAAAGTAGAGTGTTTCAACTGTCACAAGTTGGGGCATTTTGCTAGAGAATGCAGAAGACCAAGGAAGCAGGATAATAGGTCTACTTAGTACAAGAAAAAGAAAGAACCAATTATGGAGGAACCAAAGTAAATGTTGGCAATTGATGGTGTGAGTTATGATTGGAGTTTCATGGCTGATGGACAAGAGGAACAACCTTCAGATGCTGCTCTTGTGTCTACAGAACATGCTCTCATGGCTTTCTCTGACTCTGAGGTACAAAACTTTGAAAGTTGTTCTAAAACATGTAGGGCTTCTAGAGAATATGAAAGGCTTAATGAAGAATATGATAATCAAAGAACAAAGTTGTTTGCTGCTAATTATACTGTGTCTAATCTTAGAAGAGGCATATCTGTATTAGAGAAACAACTAGAGCATTATAGAGAAAATGAGTCAAAATATAATGATGATATGATTGTTCTTAGAGAGTTAGATCATAAGATAGCGATGAATGAGGCATTAAAAGAAGAGTTTGAAAAACTTAAAAAGATAAATGAGAACGTCAATTTATCCGTGACACTGTTATTATCGCCTAAGTCAATTGATAAAATTTGGAATGCTCAAATTACTAGTAAAGTTAAGTCCGTATGGGATACAATATTGTTCCTCCACCACTAAGGGTGTTCCATCACCTCCCGGCATAGATTTAGCTCATACAGGCCTAGAAAAATTTCAGGAACTTAATATTAAATATGGTCCTCCTAAATTTGTGAAAAGTGAGGAAGAGGTTAAGCATGAACCTGATGTTTTTGAAAGTGCAAGTGACTCATCTGTTGTTGATGAGAATGTTAAAAATAATGTAGAGGCTTCTATCCCACAAGTTGTAAATACTATTACAGAGGAACCTAGGAAACAAGTTAATAAGCCTAGATCAACTGTAAGGTATGCTCAGATGTATAGAAACAAGTCATTAACTCCTAGGGGTAACCAGAGGAGTTGGAATCATGTAAAATCTCAACAACTAGGTAGTGAGTTTGTCATGAACAATAAAGCATGTCATATCTGTGGTAGCTTTAAACATTTACATGCTAATTGTGACTACCATGTTGGGAGAAGGGAAGTTCATGGGAATAAAAGGGTTGAGTCAAACAGGTTTCAAAACAAAATACACCCTAATTCACACAGCAAGATGATCCCAAGATCAGTTCAACTAAGAAGTGGACTTAAAAGTTTTGCCACTACTAAAGCTGTAACACTGCTCACCCTAAATCACATTACAAGTGCAAAATCCAAAACAACTTTTGCAAAATCTGACAAACAGGAAAAAGGTCTTTTCGATAAAAGGGTTCAATATAACCAACAAGGGTACCTAAAACTAAATCGTGATTAACACCGCTCACCAAAAGTTCCCACCGCAATGGTTGTAAACAATAAAAGGGGTAACATGGGAAATGTTGTGAAGGCCTCAACACGTTGGGAATGGAAACCTAAAGGAATTACCTCAACAACCAATCCCAATGGTGTATCAATGACCTTTGATAGATTTAACTATATTGATACACGAGGCAGATCCAAGTCAATCATGGCTTGGGTCTCCAAAGGAAACTAACTCCTTTCTTATATGCGCAGAACATCTAAGGACAAAAGATCGATCAAGGCTACAGATAAAGGATGTTCAAGGCACATGACCGGCAACAAGTCCTATCTCTCAAATTTTGAATATTATGATGGACAGTTTGTCGACTTTGGAGGTGGAGTAAATGGAAAAGTTTCTTGGTAAAGGGTCATCAAAGCTGTAACTTGGATTTTGAACCTGTACTATGTAAAAGAGCTTAAGTATAATCTTTTAGTGTGTCACAAATGTGTGACAAGAAAAACAATGTTCTTTTTCCTAAATATATGTGTTTTGTTCTTTCTAAGGATTTTAAGATGCCTGATGTAAGTCAGATTCTTCTTAAGATTCCTAGAAAAGGCAATTTATATAGCTTTGATATGAATAACATTGTTGCTTAAGATGATTTGCTTGCTTGCAAAGGATACAGTGGATGAATCCATGTTATGGCATAGAAGACTTGGTCATATTAATTTCAAAACCATAAATAAGATTGTTAAAGATGGTTTGGTAAGAGGCTTGCCTCAGAAAAGATTTGAAAATGATCAAACCTGTGTGGCTTGTCTTAAAGGCAAACAACATAGAGCTTCTTGCAGGTCAAAATTGGTCAACTCTATTGCTCACCCACTTCAATTGTTACATATGGACTTGTTTGGTCCTACATCTATGAGCAGCTTAAATCTTAAGAAGTATTGTCTTGTTGTGACTGACGATTTTAGCAGTTTTACATAGGTTTTCTTTCTAAGAACTAAGGATGAAACAACTGGCATCCTTAAGACCTTCATCACAGAAGTTGAAAACCAATATGATATGAAAGTTAAAATCATTAGGTGTGACAATGGGACAGAGTTTAAGAATAGAGTTATGGATGATTTTTGCAGAGATAAAGGTATTAAAAGAGTATTTACTGTTGCTAGAACTCCTCAACTAAACGGTGTTGCTGTGAGGAGAAACATGACACTTATAGAGGCTGCTAGAACCATGTTGGCAGATTCAAAATTGCCAATCACTTTTTGGGCAGAAGCAGTTAACACTCCATGTTATGTGCAAAACAGGGCTTTAGTAGTGAAAATAAAGAACAAGACACCTTATGAGTTATTTAGAGGTAGACCCCCTATCCTGGACTTCATGAGACCATTTGGATGTCATGTCACTATTGTAAGGTCACTAGTTTTACAACACAAGCTTAATAAAAAGAGATAAAGGCGACTGAACAATAAACCAAACACACACACACGAGATAATGGACCGGTTATGTGTAGATATGTGTGAAAGAAATAAATTGAACAACCAACCCTCAAGTGAGGGTTATACAAGAGTATTTATAGGAGGGAAGCTAGGGCAACACACCTAGTTCACTTCTTTTCTCCTATGGGCTTGGGCCTAAGCTCATGGGCCTTCTACATAAGCTTAAGGCTAAAAACAAACATAAAGGCCATAATTAAGCTAACTATTACATATGAATCACTAACACTTGATTTAGGTTTAGGAGTGACTCCAACAATCTCCCCCTAAGTGTTGGTGATGAATGAATATTAATGGTTAAGGCATTGAAGTAATAGTAGCTTTGACGTCTTCTGACATTCTTCTTTCTTGTGAGAAGAATTGCCTTGATTCGAACAATCTCCCAAGTGTGAAGAAATTATTTTCTTTAAACAGTTTTGCTTTGACGTCATCTTTAACTTTGTTCTTTGATCATTGTTCTTTGTGATGGTAGTGATAGTATGTTGTTGTTGTCGCATCAAGTGCGCCTCAGTGCCGCTTCGTTGCTCAGTTGTCTCCACGTCATGCTCACACGCTTTTGACGTTGGATTTCGATCTCGATGAAGTTCTTTAAGTCTTTAACTTTGTAGATTCTTTGGCTTGACGAAGAATCATTCTAACTTTGTGTTGCTTTGAGATAGAACTTTAATTAGTGATAATGTTGGCATGAGCATGTGAAGAATCGCACGATCGTTCCGCTCCGTAGCTTCCATAAAAGTAAACATGAAAACGGTTAGTAATAAGCGGATTCCCACGCTTACAAGTTTGAACTTCGAGAGTGTTAACAAAGATAGTGTGAAAACACAACTCTAATTCTTACAAAGGCCGTTCTGAACTAGAGTCCCACAAGTGAGATAACACGATGTGCCAAGTACATCTACGTTTAGATGAGTCATGAGGTACACCAAGCATCACCTCACGATCAGACCGCTTAAGACACACTAAGCGTAATCCACGGGAGTTACCGAAGTGACTGGCCGTCGGGCGTTTGATGTTGACCACGGCAGAGTTTCCATTCAATCACCGAGGATCACAGGTTGTGAACCTCTCATAAATGTTCTCGACAGTTGCTAAGATCCGTGAAGGACTCGATAACGCACCACCGATGTTCTTATTGTTGAACATCAAGTGATGAAATGTCAAGTGTACCTAAGAGATCTTTTGATGAATCTCGTGGCTCTAGACTCAATAGTGCGTTTTGGTTTTCCCGAGCGGAGACTAGGAGAGGGTCTCCTTCTTCAATACCGGTGATCTCTAAGAGAAAGCCAATAGTTTACGTAGGGTTCCCCGTGAGAATGAAACAAGCTCGTTGAGATAAACTTGAGTGGCTACGAAGGTTTAGTGCATGCGCCACCGGGTCCATGACAACTTTTAATCATCAATACCGGCGCCACTAAGTGACAACCAAGAGCATATGAATAGAACCCGTGTCCATCCTAAGTTGAATAATTTGGAGGGCTATTTCTTTTCACCCTTTTCTTTGCATTTCTTTTTAATTCTTCAACTCCTTCTTTCTCCGATTCTCATTTTCTCCTTTTTATAATCATACCTAAGGACTTTTAAGTACTAACTATTTGTGATGTCCTTGGGTAGATCCCTCCGGCTCTGGCGGATCATAGGACGGTTATTCCTAACCTTAATCACCTTATAACTCCATGACTAACCTATGTTGCCATAAAACCAATTTTCAAGAAAATCTCTCAACGTGTTTGTGAGTGAAAAACATGTTTAAACACTTCAAGAGTTTTAGATTTTCATAAATACTCCCCTCCACATGTGCTTAAGAGTTTTTACGAAATCAGCAAATGAGGAAAGAGCTCGCACTTTTGAATTGATCGACTCAAGATAGACAATTCCCGAGGGACACTTCGTTGCATAGTTAAAGAGGTACATTGTCGACTTTTAGGTGACAACTAGCTCTAATAACTACCTTGAAGGTGTGGACAAACCTCGAAGGTTGTCAAACCCGTCAAAGTTCATGTCTATCAAGAGCTTCTCGAATAGGTACAATTTACTTGGATAAGTCTTTGGAAGACAAATCTTTTCAATGTAAGACCGTTCGGATCCCGTCAATTCATGGGTTAAGTCTTTGCACACGATGATTCAATAGCAATATCACAACATATTTCTTATCACAAAATTTTCTCCCCAAAAATGGCATATATAAATGTTATTTTGAAAAGTTGAGAATAAATATGACCATTTCGAGTGTTGGAAGATGACCACTATGAACAATTTGTGAACAAAGTTTTAATTCAAATACTCCCCTCAACAAGTGATATAAACGGTTGAGGTTTTGAAAATCATATGGGAAGTACTTGTTCTTTTGAGCAAAACCTTGAAAGATGAAAGGTTTGATAGGTTCTACTCAAAAATAAGAAGCTTTCGCTCCTTTTATAAGGATTGTGGCAATCAAGCGCACCACGTGGTCCTTTCTTGACAATTACGGGTTGTACATCGTAATGTGTGCACAAGCCATTGTGATAATAAATCATACATCCAAAATATTATGAAATAGAAGCGGGTCAAGGGGTACCAGAAGTCCGATGATGTTGCTGGGAATGCGAGCAGGGCATTGATAGCGGTGATGTTAATCCCGGTCGACCACCAACAAAGCTTTCCAATGTTCAATCGATCCCTTCGATGCAACCTTTCATCAATCATTCGATGATCCTCCTCACATCCCTTCGATCCCGAGAATTTCATCGCTAGAGACCCAATCTTTTGACGATATCCTTCAACCTATAAGCCAATCCGTCCCTAACCATCTTCAAAGTGTGATCCCCAAACTTGTGAAGATCACTACACGCCATTAAGCAATTTTGTTGAAGTTCACTACGGTAAACGACGCCGAATGGTTTCTTGATGAGTGTATATTGTGAGTGGTTGATGTCGGAAGATCAAGTGAGGTGGAGTGAAGTTGATGTGGTCCGATATGATTCAACCGCAGTCGAGATCTTCTACACGTTCTTCGATGACTATGCGTCCGATGAAGATGAGCAATGACTTGATGAATTCACGTTGTACTTGCTTGAAAATTGTCTCATGCGACCGCACTTTGGCAAGGTACATGTCTTCAATGTCGTTGATAGACAAATTCTCAAAGTCACCGAGAGAATGCATAATCCCTTTCGCCTTGCCTTTTGACCACAATATTCTTGAGAAAAGTGTAGTCCCATTTGGACTAAAGATCAACGTGTTTGATGGCAACGATACTCTTAATCTTGAACACCGCATGTTGAGACTTCAACACGGCGACACAGAGTAGATTCTTTGGCGTGCCCGCCAATGGTGAATCCTATACATTGCATCACGGTCATACTCTACCACATTGTTGGAAAACATGGTTAGCTCTTTCCTCGATGGCTATGCAATTAGAGTATATGGCTCGGGAATGGAAGTGTCAAGGATGTAGCGTATTTCCTTGAACCATTGCCACCGTGTAGAAGAAATTCCAAGTCTTTATTGAAGAAATATCGAATGGAATCCTTGGCTCATTTGGTTGGCCAATTATTGGTAGAGGTTTAGACCACGGTGTAATATGGAGGGTTGTCCGTTTGGTGAAGTCAATGTTTGCTTCGGATTGAGCCAATCCATGTTGTTAGACATAGCTCGAGCAATGTTTTCAAGATGATATTCGACCTCGATGGCACTTTCTCGAGCTATCTTTACCGCTTGAAAAGCTTCATTCTTGATTCGCCTCAACTCAGTTTCGCCATCTTCTTTACTCGAATTTTCTTGCGAGATCTTAGCATGCTCCAATGTATTACCGCTCACGGATCTTGACCTTCACAGGATAGGGGTGGAATTAACAAGTGTAGAAAACCATTCAAATTCTTACGTGTCATCTTCTTCTAGCCATGATACGACGTCACCGAGGTGCCTTCTTCTTCTTTTCTTAGGCCTAGATGAAGATTCGGTTCTTAACTTGTTTGGGAGAGGTGGGTTGTTGTAGGGGCTCACGGACTTCCTCATCGTCACCACCCGTATACTCAAAGTGATCACCGTTTTACGAGTCTCGGTGGTAACTCGTAAGAGTCCCGAGGTTTTTCAAGAGAAGAACGAGGAGGAGACTTTTGTTGTCTTTGGAGTCTGTTGGGTGGAGGTTGCATCAAGATGATTCACCGTACTTCTTCGAGCGCTTATGCTCGTCATTCTTATCCCGATCTTTGTCTTCATCGCCTCTTGAACGCTTAGGCCTTACAGACTTCTTCTCGTATCTTCGACTGAGTTGGTATTCCACAATGCTTCAAACAATTTAGCTTCATGGGAGGCAAACGTTGCGAGCGCTTTAGACATTGAGCTACTAGCCGGTTCACCAATTCATCATCCGAAAAGACCGGGTTCAACTGGATTGATGTTCACATTCATTGGAGTTGATTTCATGGTTTGCTTGGCGGATGTAAGAGATTCGGATAAAGTTATCCGTATACATATCCTTTGTCGGTTTAGGAACGACGTCAAGAAGGAACTTGTGAGTGTATCCTTTGATCATCTCGTCCATTTTCCCTTGAAGATCATCTTTCATGAGCTTCGGACATACTCCTTTCAACTTTCATCTCGTCATTCTCGTCATGAAGATATCAGATTTGATCGTGAAGAAATTCATCTTCCGTAGAGTATGTCTTTATTTCGACTTGTTTGACAAAGATTCACAATTCTTTTATGAGTATGAAATCCAAGATCTAGTTGGCTTCTTCACCGATTTGGATGTTGATTTGGTTGATCTTTTAGATGGTGGTGGTGAAGAATGAGATGATGAATCGATGATGAGGAGACATGAGGAGGCTCAGAGTCCTTTGGAGGTGCGTAATATCCTCCTTGGAGCGAATTGACCGCTGAGAAGATAATCATCATAATTCTCTTCGTTATCTTGTCCAGATTTAGCTTTTACTTCCGTCGAGCTCGGGCCTCTTCATCGCCTTTTATTTCGGACTTATCCTTTTACGGTTCCTCAATGTTATAATCAATAGAGTCCTTCACAAGCTTTTCTTTGTTGCACAAGAGTGGTGGCACCAGCTCCTTATCGGGTTGATTAACCGCATCGAGAATTGGTGAAGAGTGGACACCACCACCGACCCTCCGGGCCACGATTTGATCTTGTTCAAATTCTTTAGCTTTTGTAGGTGTCTAACGATTTTAAACTTCTTCCCGTAGGATGTATCCAGCTGCTCTCCATCCGAGCTTGAGCTTTCATCATAAGGTACAAGCATCGAGTTTTCCTTTTCCTTGAATAATTTGGAGGACCGGAGGTTTGGGCTGTCAAGGATTAATGTCGATTCTGATTCATAGTGGAAGACCTCTTCGATACGATTGTGTATCTTCGAGCTTTAGTCCACTAGTTCTTTTTGGTCAGATTGGGAATAGGAACAACTTCCTTAGCGAGAATGATCCTTTTTCTTGGAGGATTCCTTTTGGGATACTTTCTCGACTTTCAAGACTTGCGGCACTTCTGTGACCGCTCTTTTGGTTCTCCGTGTAGGTGTCCCGAAGGTTTCTCATCAAGATGACCAACTTTGCCTTCTTTCATCGCTACCGGATACCTTTTGTATGTCTCGAGCTTTTTGATTTCGTTTGATGTAAGGTGATCGGTAATATCGCACTTTCTTTGTTGACGCTTCCTTGATTCGACAGATAATATAGGCTCACCAACATGTCGTGATTGTCGGGTCATTGAGCCTCTTGGGAATATCGGATGAAGTCCAAGTGCTCTCTGGATCAACAGCTTAGTGTATCCGACATAGGAAATCTTTGAGCCAAGCTTTTGAGAAATGACATCATGTCATCCCACATCGAGCTTCAAGCTCGATGTGTTTCATGTTGATTAGTGACCAAAAATTTGCGCTTCTATGAGCTTGGGATGCTCATAGCCGCTATCACGACCGAGAGCAGATTTGGTAATGATGATGTAGAGAGTTCTCCACGGTTGAGGAATGTTCTTAAGCTCCACATGAGAATGCATAGTGATAATTCGACGCTTCTTCATAGCCAATATCAATCAAGAATTGCAAAACTTTCTCTTCACGGTGTGGCATAGAAGTCGGTTGCGTCGATGTCGAATGAGAAGAACACCCGTAAGTCTCAGATGTGTGATGGTGACTTGTTTGTGATTGAGCGTCCACCACCTTTGCATTTTGACCTTTGATCCTCAGATAGAATTCCGTAACTGTTGCATGTAGATCTCTGCATCAGAAAGCGTAATGTGAGAGCATGTTCGGTAGGGATGATTGTTGGGTTTTAGGTTCCTTGGATCAAGAATTATTCTAAGTGCTGGAACCACGGACAGGTTTGATATAACCACGTACAGAAGGATGTAACCATGGATGAAGACAAACCGCGGCTAGTAGAAGAGTGTAACCACGGATCATGATATGTAACCACTGCTAGTCTTGTAATAGTCGATTTAGTTTATTGTATTAGATAAATATGGAAAAGATATTTATCTTGTAGGTTACGTATTGTATAATGTATAGGACTCCTTAGCCTATAAAAGGAGGTCCTAGATTAGGTTAGATATACGTATGTTTTATATCTAAGGTCGATACACTTCAAGGTTGCAAAACCCTAATCTTGTAAGAGTATTCAGATTAATAAATAATGTTGAGGTGTTGAATGTTTATCGTTTCTTCTTCTTAATATTAAGTGTTAAATTCGTAATACTTAATAAGTTCTTTGTTTAAGTCGGTTTCTATATTAGATCATTTGCTCAACTGGGATCAACAAGTGGTATCGAGATTGTGATCTAGAGGCCGTAACCAAGAAGAAGTTACGTTAAGCTTTATTCAAGTAAGTAAAGATGTCGATTTAAACTCACATGGTGATCGCTTCAAAGGTACCCATGCTCAAGCATGGTGAGTATCAAATCCGGAGAATGCGAATGAGGCAATACATTCGTATGATTGATTATGCTCTCGGGATGTTGTTGAAAAGGAGACACTCTTCCTAAGAAGGGTGAGGATGGACTAGAGATAGCTATTGTTAGTGAAATTGATAAAGCAAAAAGGAAGATGAAGATCAAAGCTCACAGTATTCTCTCCATGGGAATACCCAATGACTATTTGGACTTTGAACAATATGAGTCTGCTAATAATTTATTGGATGCTCTTGAAACAAGGTTTCTTTGGTAATGAAGCTACTAAGAAGTCAAGGATGAATATGCTCAAGCATCAATTTGAATCCTTCACGCTTCTTAGTGGAGAAAAGATTGATGGTACATACAATAGACTTCAAAACTTATCGATGGCCAACCAAGTCGATGAGATTATAAGGTTCTTCAAGAAGATATTAATTTGAAGTTCATTAGAGTTTATCATCCGAATGGGCTATTCATACAATTGTGTGGAGAAATAAGGTGGACTTTGAAAGATGACTCGGACAATCTCTTCAACAACTTGAAGGTTTATGAGTCCGAGAATAACTTTGCTAATGCATCTTACGCTAATCAAAACATTGCTTTTGTATCCACTAATCACAAGAGCCCACAAGATGTATCCACTTCTTGCCTATGGTATAACCACGACTATTGCAAACAATACCACTATTAGTGATAATGTCGGTGATGGTGCAATTTGTTCTTTTCTCGTCGATTTAACTACCGATTATTCTTATGTGTTGAATCAAGATCCGGATCAAATTGATCCCGATGATCTTGAAGAGATTAATCTACAATGGCAAATGGCAATGTTGACTCTCCAAGCAAGGAAGTTTCGAGGAGGACCGGAAGACAAGTTAAGTATGATGGTCAAAGGAGAGCTGGGTTTGACAAAAGCAAGATGGAGTGCTTTAACGCAAGAAGAAAGGGCACTTTGCTGAGAATGTCGAGCTCCTAAAAGAATTGAAGGCATAAAGAAGACTACGTAAGAGCTGCTTCTTCTTGACTTTGGTTGCTCGGGATGGGATTGGTGATTATGATTGGGTGATCGATTAAAGAAGGTCCCAATGCAGCTTTTCTTGCTAGTGAAGCTTCAAAAGAGCATAACTTTGCTCTCATGGCCTATGCATCATCTTCTGGTTCAGATTCTGAGGTATCCAATGATTCTACTTGTTCTTTTAAATCATGTCATGATAACTTAGAATCTCAAAAAGCTATCACTGAGAGTATGAGGAAAGAAGTAGACAGACTGACTATGGACAACTTAGGTTATAGAGTTGGTCTAGAGAGTGTTGAAGAAAGGCTTAATTACTGTATCAAATGTGAGTTTGAGTATGTTGATAAAATTAATATACTAGGTGGAGAAATTGATCTTAAGAATAGGGAGATTAAAATGCTTAAAGAGAAACTAGAACAAGCTGAGAGTGTAAAAGTAGAAGCCCTAAAAGAAAAAGAAAAACATGTTGTTAGGGTTGCTAAAACACAGTATGCTTCTGATCTTGTAAATAAACCAATAGGTCAAAAATTGTTTAAGGATGGTACTGGCCTAGGTTACAATAATATGCCACCACCCACTCTTATGCAACATGCACCACCTGCTAAAGAACTGTCATTTAGTAGTGAATTCAGTTTTAACAAACCTGTAGAAGGAATAAGTAAGACTGAAACACCTAAGATAAGTTCTGATAAGTCATCTGATGCTCCCATCATTGAAGATTGGGAATCAGATTCTGAGGAAGATAGAACATAATCAACTAAGTCTGAAGAGATAGAGAAAGTTAAGAAAGTTGATTCTAAGCAAGTCAACCTTGTACCTAGATTTGGAGCTCAAATAGCTAAGAGAGTAGTTGAGTACAAGGAAGTGTCTAGGGAACAAATGAAAAGATACATACCTAGGGGTAACGGAGAAACATTAATGGCCTAATTTCTAACAAAGTTAGGAGATGAGTTTCAATGTGTTAAAAGGCTTGTTTTGTATGTGGTAGTTTTGAACACTTACGGAGAAATTGTAATAAAAATGCACCACAAGTTTGGAATCATTGGAGGAGGGTAAATCATCAAAACTTTTCAAAGAAAACAAACCCTCATCCAAACAAAACATGATTCCAAGAGCGGTGTTGATGCGGAATGGGAATACAAAATCTATAGTCATCGGCTTTGCACCTAAATGGGTTCCAACCATTGCTAAGCAAAATGTAAACACGGCTAAGCGAGAATCAAACCATCATAAGCAAAATATCACCACCGATTCAAAAGAAGTTTTAAAATTCCAAAGGTGATAACCGACACGGTGGTTGGAAATCATTTTTATGTTGTTAAGGCCTCACTAGTTGGCAATGGAAGCCTAAGACCAAGGTTTTACCACATGTCAATCAGGCATCAATGAACCTACGAAATTTGAATATTTTGATGCAGTGTCGGACCCAAGTCATTATTGGCTTGGGTCCACAAAAGAACTAATATGTTTAGTTTCATGTGCGGGGCAATCTACAAACCGAGCTAAAAGATAAAGGTGTTTTGATAGTGGTTGCTCGGGCACATGACTTGGGATGGGAGCAACTCGGAAGATTTTGAAGCTTTTGATGGAGGATATGTGGCATTTGGCAATGATCCAAAGGAGGAAAGATACTTGGCGGAGGAACAATCGAATCGGAATTTAGACTTTGAAAAAGTCTATTTGGTATGAGGACTTAAGTATAATTTATTCAAGTTTCTCAAATGTGTGATAAGAAAAAGCGGGTACTTTTTGGGAAACCGAGTGTGTGGTGTTGTCTCCCGAGTTTAAGATGCACGATGAGAAGTTTATACAACTAAGGGTACCTAGGAAGGAAAATATATATTGTTTTGATCTTAAAGATGTTCTTCCTAATAGGTCCTTATGTTTGTTTGCTAAAGCATCCGTTGATGAGTCAAAATTGTGGCATAGAAGGCTAGGTCATCTAAATTTCAAAACAATCAATAAACCGTAAAGGAAACTTAGTGAGAGGTTACCTTCAAAGGTTTTTGAGTGTAAGGAACTGTGTGTGTCTGTCAAAAGGTAAACAACATAGAGCTTCTTGTAAGACCAAAATTGTAAACACCATCACACAACCACTTTGCTTATGCTTCATATGGACTTATTTGGACCTACCTTTGTTAGAAGTTTGAACCATAAGCGATCGCCTAGCTATCATCGATGATTATAGTAGATTTTCTTGGGTATACTTTTGGTCGCTAAGAGTGAGACTAGTGAGATCCTCAAGAGTTTCATTACTAAGATAGAAAATCTAGTAAATCATAAGGTCAAGGTAATCGGATGTGATAATGGAACCGAGTTTAAGAATGATGTGATGAATCAATTACGTAGCTAAGGGTATAGAAAGACAGTTTAGTGTTGCTAGAACACCACAACAGTAATGGTGTGGTGAAAGGAAAATAGGACACTAATTGAGGTTTGCTAGGACAATGTTGTCAAAATCTAAGTTACCAACTACCTTTTGAAATTTGAAAATTGTAGGAACTGCATGTTATGTGCAATGCAGTAAGGTAGTGAAGCCTCATAACAAGACCCCTATGAGTCGTTACATGATAGGAAGCCAATGATTGCATTCCTAAAACCTTTGGGTGTCTGTTACTATCTTGAATACCATAGACTACCTAGGCAAGTTTCAAGAAAAGGCGGATGATGGATACTTTTAGGCTACTCTTCAAATAGTAAAGCCTTTAGAGTATACAACAGAGGACTAGAATTGTTGAAGAGAATCTACATGTTCAATTCAAAGAAAAGACTCCTAGTGTTGAGACCAAAGGACCAGATTGGTCGTTTAACATTGATATGCTAACCAAATCTATGAATTATGAGCCTATCATTGCGGTGAACTTCCACTAATGTTTATGCAGTACACAAAAGAATTCGAGGCGAGATACCTTCTAAGGAAGTCGAGTCTCCAAAGGAGTTCTATTTGGTTGAAAAGTGGAAAGTCGGTTCTGCTCCTCCATCATTCACAAGCAAGGTCCCACTGATGATGATGTACTGAATACTGGAGGCGATGTTGATCATCATCAAGATAAGGATGAGTTCTTGAAAGATACCTCAGTGGTGGTAGAAGAAATTGAAAAGAAGAAAAGGCATTCTACAAGCACTGCTAAGCCTACTAAAACCACTGATGAGCCATCTTCTACCACTGATAGGTCAAGTGAAACCCCGGATAAAAGTACTGGTGATAGTACTTTCTTTGGACCAAATGCAAAGCCATTATTTGGTGATGAGGAGTATCCACATGATCCTAGTATGCCTGCTTTGATTGAGATTGATACTCCTACTGATGATGAAGACATGGATGATTTCTTCAATGCTGATTTGTCTAATTTGGAAACTGTCATTCATGAAAGTCCAATCACAACTACAAGGATACACAAGATTCATCCCAAGGAACAAATACTTGGAAACTTGAATACTCCAGTTCAAACAAGAAGCAGGGTTAAGAACACTGAACCCATTCCTGAACATGGGTTCTTTGCAAGATCACTTCACAAAAGAAACAATCATAAAGATCGCAAAATTGCTGTTTGCTTGTTTTCTGTCTCAAAAGGAGCCCAAGAGAGTGGAAGAAGCTTTATCAGAAGAAGGCTGGGTAGAATCAATGCAGGAGGAGCTTTTACAGTTTAAGCTTCAAGAGGTTTGGACATTGGTTGATCTTCCAAATGGAAAAAGGGAAATTGGAACTAAATGGGTGTTCAGAAACAAGAGGAATGAAAGAGGTATTGTTGTGAGGAACAAGTCAAGGTTGGTTGCTCAAGGATACACACAAACTGAAGGTTTGGATTATGATGAAGTGTTTGCTCCAGTTACAAGAATAGAGGCTATCGATTATTTTTGGCTTATGCTTCATTCAAGAATTTTGTTGTGTATCGATGGATGTTAAAAGTGCATTTTGTATGGAACCATTGATGAGGAGGTTTATGTTTGTCAACCTCCGGTTTTGAAGATCCCGATCATCCCGACAAGGTTTACAGGTGAGGAAGGCTATGTATGGATTGCATCAAGCTCCTAGGGCATGGTATGAGTGCTGTCTCACTTATTTGATGGACAATGGGTTTAAAGAGGGTCGATTGATAAAACTTTGTTCATTAGAAAGCACAAAGATGATATTTTATTGGTTCGTGTTTATGTAGATGACATCATCTTTGGCTCTACTAACAAGGAGCTATCACGAGATTTTGAGAAACTTATGCATGATAAGTTTCGAGATGAGTTCTATGGGAGAACTCACTTTCTTTTGGGCTACTGAGTTCAACAAAGGACTGATGGTATTTTCATTAGTCAAGACAAGTATGTAGCGATTTTTGAAAAGTTTGGGTTTCAAGATGTAAAGAGTGCAAGTACACCTATGGAGACTCGTAAACCACCGATAGTTTTGTTCAACCCAACGCTTGTTGTTACGTGTTTCCACTAACTAATTTGCGATATAAGAATGTTCATTATAGAAGCTACGTATACTCAAGTTAAATTGTTCATTCATTCATCAAAATAGCAGTTTACGACTTACGACACAATGAAACTTCAAGTGCAAATTAAAAGACTACTTCTATACATGATTTACTACTACTATCCTCAGCTGTTGGATATGCATGACAAGCTAAGGATCAAAATGGGAAGGATGGATTGATGCAAACGAAGATGATGAAGATGAATACAGTAGATGAAGCACAAAGGACATCGTCAAATCATACTTGCATCTACTGGTTTCACCAAAAAGCATCATTCCATTTTGCTTTTTCCCTTCCCCCTTACGATGTGTGAAGAAGCACCATAACTTGGCGCTGAAAGACCAAGAACCACCTCTCTGTCCTTAGGGAGTGGTGGATTTCTTGCTCGTGGTGTTGGTTGGGATTTGGATGATGAAGGTTTGGGGTTTGAAGTTCTCTTCTTAGAGGAGACATCAGAGTCTTCAGAAGCATTACTTGGATCCACCACACTATCATCTTCAGATGATAGAAGAAATGGGGATTTTAATGGTCTTGATTCTTGTGGAGGAAAGTAGAACTGCCATGGGTTACCATCTTCACTTGATGATGAAGATGATGATGAGGATACGGAGGATGTTAGATCCACTACCTCTGGTTTATTCCAACTAGGGTTCCACATGGTGATGGAGATGGTTTTTGGGGAATTAGGGTTTTGGTTTTAATTGATGTGTTTGTTATGTGAGATATGGGTTCTTTTTATAAGCAGAGTTCAGGGTTAAGACAGTAAATGAGGGGCAGGTTAAATGTGGTTGAGGAGTTAATGAGATTCTTGGGCGTCGGACTGATATTTATCTTAGAAGTTGACCATTTTGACTTACCTGTTCTAAACCACGGATAGGTCATTTGGAACCACTTCTAGCTTTCTCTAACCGCTGACAACAATAATCTTCTCCTCTGTGTTTGTTTTGTGTATTTGTCTTGTAGGTATGAAGGATCTGTGTACATAGGAGCTGGTGTGTTAGCTGCTAGTGTTTAATAAATAAAAAATTGTGTAATCCTTCATATTTTTTTGAGATCTCTCTTTGTATGACACATATTTGCTTGCTATAACTCTTGGTTGTTTGGTTGAAGTGCTACTATGTATCCACGGATGGTGGGTGTCTATACGCGGATAGCTGTTCTGTAACCGCGGATAGCATTGTGTTTAGTGTTGGATACTACAGGGGTGATTGGTAACTTTTGCAAACATATATTATTTCAAAGAAATCACGGATGGATCAATTATTTGATCTTCAAACCACTTTCACTTGGCGCTCACATAAACCCTCATCAATATCCTTTGCATACTTCACAAACCCTACATCATCTACATCCTTATTCACAATGGTGGAAACTTATTCTACTACACATAACCTTGTTGCTATTCTCACCAAGAACGATCGATCCAAGGGTTTCATCAAATGATTGATTTCCTTGTTCACAGCTTCTATTCACTATGCCTTAATCGTCACACCAACCATTCTTAAAGCCTACATCCATCGCCTTACGGAAGAATGCTAAGCTTGAAGTGGTTGAAGGAGTTGAAGTGTTTAGCATTGTTGTAGATGAACATGCTATTTCATTTACGAGGAGATCATAAGGGATGTTTTAAAGTTTGATGATGCTGATGGTATTGATAATCTCTCATATGTTGAGATTGTCACTGGTTTAGACAGGTTAGGATATACACACAAGGGTGATAAGGTACAATTTTTTAAGAGTTTGTTTTCACCACAATGGAAGTTTCTTATTCATACCTTGTTGATGTGTATGAGTAATAAGACCACAGGGTTTAATGACTTTCCTTCCAAAATTGCTACTGCTGTTATTTGTTTATCTGATGGAAGAAAGTTCAATTGGTCTAAGATGATTTATGAGGGGTTAGTTCAAAACATTAGGAAGAAGGGTAAGTACTATTTGTATTCTAGGTTTGTTCAACTTATTGTAGAAAGCCAAATTGATGAACCTGTTGAGCATTCTAGAGAGTATGAAGTACATCATATGCTTCCTAAGGTTTTTGCACATATGAGGAATCAGAAGCCAAATGTGCTGATAAGAGATGTTCCTTTGTTTCCCCATATGCTTATTTTGCCTAATGATCCTGAGTTTGATGAAGGTCTTGCATCCCTACCTATAATCTCTCGAACCCACCGATAGTACACCTCAAACCACCGCAGTGAAACTCAACCTACTTAGTAGTCACTCTCAAATCCTGTTACACCAATTGTATGGACTAGGAGACAAAGGGCACTAAGCTTCCTCGTGCTAGTGTTAGTGGTGTTGTTAATGAGGCTGTCACATGGAGTGGAGGTGGCATGATTGGAAGGGCTTCCACTAATGATTCATGCTTAGATGCTGATCAGGATAGTGGAAACATAACTAAGACCCAACCATTGGCAACTCCTAATGTGGAGAGTTCCTTGGAACTTAACATAGGTGGAGGAATCCCTAGCCAACTGGCTGCTATAGGGTGCATAGATGATCAGGCAAGGTTTGATGCTATGTTTCCTATATCAAAGGATTCACCTCTCGGAGCGCTTAACACATTCAAGTGATGAGGATAGTTTGGAACATGAACATGAATTGACGGATCCTAAACCGGTACATGATGACTTTTCCAATGAACCACCTCTCGGACCGATTAACACAGTCGAAGTGGGAGGATATTCTTGAACGCTTAAATGAATTGACCGCTAAATGTGCTAAAATGGAGAATACAATTTCGTGTCTACAGGAATTGGTGTGTTTCGTGGTAAGGATATTCGAGATTGAAGCACGAGTGTTGGTTTGGGAAAAAGTAAGAAGACACAGGGTTCTTTGCTTTGAAAGCTATGAGAAGAAAGAAAAGAAGGTTGACTCTCTCCACTCGAATGTGGAAGATGTATCCAAACAGGGAGGAGTGAAGGCATGGATTCAGGGGAGGCTGGTGATGTATCTGTTGATGTACCTATGGATGAAGATGTTGATAGTGGAAATAATGAATTTTTGGTATCTGATAAAGATGGGAATGAGGCAGTTCTTGAAAATGTGAAGAATGTTGTAGAAGATGTAGTGCAGAACACAAACACTGATGGTATGTCTGAAACCACTGCTAAAGTTTCAGATATGGCAATTATACCCACTACAATCATACCTACTACTATCATACCTACTGCTATCATAACTACTTCCACTGTTGTCACAACTCTCTCTGTATCACCACCTAAATCTAAAGAAGTTGAGATAGAAGCTGCAAGTACATTGATAAATCTAAGTAAAACCTCATCTATTTCTCGCACCTATCATTGCACCTGTTCTATCTGCTCACTCATCGCAACCAAACCCGAGTTAAAAGTTTAGTTATTGGTGAACCTTTGAAGAAGAAAGTGGTTCAATCGATGTTGGGAAAGGTAAAGAGGTTCTTGTGCAGTCAAGTTTAAAAATAAAGCGAACAAGAAGCTTATGATGCAGAGTATGCAAAAGTATTGTAGGCGATGATCAAGCGACTTTAGAGAAAAGGAAGCAAGATGAAGAGGAAGCTAGTCGAGATGGTTAGCTACATGGTATGAATCACAAAACTATCTCGAAGCTTCTCAACAAATCAATGATGAATATACCGCACAAGAATGGGATTTGTTGGATGATGAGGAAAAGCTAGACTTTTGGGTGAATGGGCAAGGAAGGTCGGTAAAAGCAGAAGCAAGTTGTAAGAAAGAAACCTCTTTCAATTGCTCAGATGAGGAATGTATTGATGAAAATTATTAAGAATTCGAGGCATTCATGTTTCGATAATCTTAGTAGATGCTCATTTGAAAGAATTTTGGAAATTTATGAGAGATGTATGAGGATTAATAAAGATGATTTACGTCAATGAATTCTAAAAAGGAAGAAGAGTGGATTAAAAAGGATGAAGAGTGGATTCAAAGTAAAAGAAAGAGAAAATCGAGGTTCGAGACATCGATTCTAAAAGATTGAAAGTTGTTGAAGATGAAAATCAAATCATTTCTTATGAGTTTAAGCTTATAATTGGAAGTGAAGGAGTTTGGAAAATTCAAAGACTCAACAATGAAGTTTCTGAGTATAATAAATTTTCACAGATGCTTCAGTATTTTGATAGAGATGATTTGATGAATCTTTGGATACTTTACAAGAATAAGTTTGGTGAAGTACATCCAAATGATTATCATGAGAGACTGGTTTATCATAATTTGAAGATTTTATTTGAACCTACTCATGATGAACTTGAATGGCAAGGACTCTACAATGGTCAAGTTACTAGATGGTTTTTGTATCAAACTTGTGGAGTTCATGTTTTAACTGTTTCTGGAAAGGTTTTATTCATATGCTTGTAGAAGGTGATTATCCTCAACTAAATAAGTATCCAGGAATAATTGCTCAGATGTTGAAGCCTGGTTGTATCAAGATGTTAGTACCCTATGATGGTCAAGCTTACAATTTGTTGTTGAAGTATGAGAATATTCTTAAGGCTAGTAAGTGTTTGGCTACATCCTCCAATTCAGATGTTTTGAGCTTAAAGGAAACTTGAGAATTCGTTGGAATGTATCAAGTTTAGGGAGGATTGTTGGGTTTTAGGTTCCTTGGATCAAGAATTATTCTAAGTCTTTGGAACCACGGACAGTTTGATATAACCACGGACGTAAGGATGTAACCACGGATGAAGACAAACCGCGGCTAGTAGAAGAGTGTAACCACGGATGATGATATGTAACCACCGCTAGTCTTGTAATAGTCGGTTTAGTTTATTGTATTAGATAAATATGGAAAAGATATTTATCTTGTAGGTTACGTATTGTATAATGTATATGACTCCTTAGCCTATAAAAGGAGGTCCTAGATTAGGTTAGATATACATATGTTTTATATCTAAGGTCGATACACTTCAAGGTTGCAAAACCCTAATCTTGTAAGAGTATTCAGATTAATAAATAATATTGAGGTGTTGAATGTTTCTTCGTTCTTCTTCTTAAGATTAAGTGTTAAATTCGCGTAATACTTAATAAGTTCTTTGTTTAAGTCAGTTTCTATATTAGATCATTTGCTCAACTGGGATCAACAATGATTCTTGAGAATATCCATAGCAATCAAACAGAAGATTACGAGCGGTGAGGATTCAAAGTCAACCCAAGGTTGTTCTTTCCAATCTTCCTTGGATAGCCATTAGGAAAGATATCGGCAATCGTGAGAACATCCGTGCATCCACATTCATTTGAGCGACCATTTCGTGATCTCGAAATAAGATTAGCCAAAAGAACCAACATATCGAAGACATAATGTTAGTCAATGTAAGGTTTTATTGTCTAATTATTGAATGTACAATGTCAATGATTGTTACGAGTCCAAAGTCACTTGTTTGTTTAATAGTCCAATGACGTCGTGATAAGTTTCATGAGTTAGTTAACTTTAAGTTTTAAAGTTTATGTTATCATTTATTTAACACAATATATTAAACGTTTAAGTTTATTAGGGACATTATTGGTTTCGTGACGTTATGATTTATTTATTTACACGTTTGCACGCGTAACAATTTATAATGAAGGTTTGATCAAGGCTTAGGCATAGAAAGGGTAGCTTATGCGTAAACAGGAGAAGTATACGCGTAGACGCAAGCTTATGCGTAGGATCCTTACTTACGCGTAAGAAATGTTACGAGTAGGAAAAGGGGACCTTATGCGTAGAGTTTACGCTTAGGCGTATAAAAACCTTACGCGTAAGGCTTACTCATAAGAGTAGATCTTATGCGTAGAGGTAATCACACGATATCCTTCACGGGATACGCCGTAGTCCCTTTGTAGAACCTCACGCGTACAGTTACGCCGTAAGATTTCTCTTACGATAACTTTCACGCCGTAAGGTGATCCTTATCGTGAGTTTCAATGACCTTGATTCGAGTTTTACGCGTAGCAAGCCTCGAAATAACATCATCATAACATCATTATTAACACTAACATTCATCTTATAATGTATCATGGCATGAAAGCTCATTAAACAGCTTCTGGCGAGAAAGTCATACGCGTAAGTTAAAACCCTAAAGTTCATGAATTACGATATGATTTCTAGCCATAGGATATGCAACAAAGTTATTCTGATGGTTTATAGATGTCATGTGAGTGAAATGGCCAAGTTTTAACATCAATCTCCCAATGAATCAAAAATACCCAAAAGCGAAGAACATTAAACCCTAATCTCTAATTTTCAATCAATTAGTGTTTCTGGGTTGTTTTAAGGCCTGGATATCATCAATTCATCATGATATCAACATCACACAATACTCTTTTTGACCAAAAACATTCACATTTGAGAACGCCCAAATTAACGCATAAACCCTAATTTTGAAAATCAATCAATTCGTGTTTCTGGATGTATTTTGAGGATAAATAAGATATCATTGATAATATTAAAACGTTTTGACACTATCTTTTTATCCATAAACACACTCCAATGATTGTGTGTTCATACGCTTATGCGTAGAACACATAATCACTCATATCTTTTGTTTTAGCCGTTGGATTTGCATAAAAATCAAAACCCTTTCTTGTAATAACGTTTAGATTATGAAAACACTTACACTTTGATGATCAAAAACACAGATATCTTGAACGATTATTAAGCGAGGATCAAGTTTGGTTTGAGTATTAAATGTGAAGTGAAAAGTTAGGTGGGTGTTTTTATTAAAATGACTTTAACCTTTTGGCGCTTTGGTCCCTCCACCTTTTCCTTTTTCATCCAAAGCCATTTAACTTCCATTTTGGTTACCAAACGAAAGATTTTAAGAAAGAAACTTGACGACACTCCTTTGATCAAGAAAATAATGAAAGGTTATAAATTTTAGTCCGAGGAGTGTCAATGAACCAGAAAATTTACCACCATTGATAAAAGAAACAACCGGGATAGGATAACATGCAAGTTGATTTTATCGTTTTTCGTACAATAGATATTTTTTTTCCGAAGAAATACAAAGGTATGTATTTCCCGGGTCGTTCTCCCAACGAGGGATGAATGGAGTTTATCAACTCACGTCGCGTGATTCGGGATTCGAATGGGGAAAAAGGATTTTTGAGGATTTCTAAACTACGGGATATGCAATAGTAAAGGGAAGCAATAAAATCGACTAAATCTATGATGCAAATGAAGGAAATGCAACTAATTATGCAAGATTAAACAAAAACGCGATTAAACGTAATTAATAAAGCGCAAATTAATGCAACTACTATACTAAAAATTAGGAAAAATATGAAAAATTCCAGAAATTTCTAGAATAATACTGAGAAGCAGCGAAAAATAACAGAAACTACTTGGGATCACAGGATAATGAACTGGGCATGAAACTGATGTGATAAGCATATATGAAATAAGCTAAAAGCTAACTATAAGCTACTATAAGCTAAAACTGACCTAAACTAACTAAGATAAGCCTTATGCAACTGAATTGAACCTAAATAGCACAAGCTAGAGGCATAAAAGCTACATATCGTGTTCTAACTCTACTATGCCAAACCGCTTTATAGGGCAACTTTAAGCACCGATTCAAAGTAGTATAGAAAATCTTAAAATAAACTAAAATACCACGAAGAAGAAAACCAACCAAGGATCGATGTCCAAAATTTTAGCTCAAAAGGACTTAAATGAAGAAATTAAAAATCAAAACTAAAGGCTTAATGGAAGAAAATGAAACTGATGCAAAACAGGTCTGAACCACCCACTTTCACCCATCCATAAATTAAGCTACGATTTTATGATTTTTTCCTTTGGGAAAAGTAAAGGAGATGGTGAAATTGTGATTTTAATTTTAATATTTTTATGACAACTAAAATGGATTTAAAAGGTGGTGAAAACGGAGAAAACATATTTTGGACCAAAATTGACTTTTAACAAAACCTTTACTTTGACTATTTTGAACTATGATCCTAATTTGATGAAAGGAAATGCAATTATCAGCTACAATGCAACCTAATTAAGCTAGATTATCAATCAGATAACCTAAAACTAAGATAATGCAAACTAGTCTTATCCAAATGCTAACTGTTATGACTTTTAAAATGAACTTTGACTTATAATGAAGTAACTAAGCTAAATTAAGACCTATCCTACCTTTATAAACTGAATGAATACTATCTAGACTACTTTTAAACCCTGATGCAACCTTGATCACATGAACCATGACTGTCCCAAACACTACTATAAGTGACTATTGTGAAAGTTTAAACCAATAAACTATAATCCCAATTCCAACAGCCACCTAACTTAGATTCAGAAGATCAAATTAAGCCTATATGAAGCAATATTGACAGCAATATCACACAAATATTCTCAAGTTCTAAACTATATAAATGATGACAGATGAGTATGCAGATGAATAGACAAAACTTAAACAAATAAACTACCAATCAAATAAGCAACATAATTATGATATAAGCTAGATTTAACACAATTTAAACAAAACAACTGATCTATACTACTGATATGAACTAGAAATTTAAATGAACACTTACAAAAGTCCAAGCCAAATGAACACTAACTGAGAACCATAAACTTTATCCAATACCCATTCATTTATCCAAATCAAGCTCAATTATACCCCAATGATGATCCAGTTCTGAATTTCACCCCAAATCGGCTTCTACCCTTCACTTTTGACTTTCATTGACCAGTTGAGAATTTTGAGTATAAACTGAGATAAGGACTATTTAAACTCACACTTAGCTAAATTGAGCTAATATGAGCTTTTTCAGGTAAGAAAGAAGCTTATTGAAGCTTGATAAGTGAAAGTTGTAAATATTTTTCTAATTTTCAGTTATTTTTCTTATTTTTTTTATTTTTGTTTTGTGATTTGAAAAACAATAAAGTAGCTTTAAAAACTTAAATGAGATTGAAATTGAGCTTAATGAACAAAGAAACGAGCTTAAACAAGAATAACTTGAATTCAAAGTAAACAAGTGAGAATATGAAATTTAAACTTTCATTAATTATAAAAGTCGAGTACAATTAAAACAATAAAATTTTAAAACATTACACTAGAATTTAAACTATGACGAAATTAACGATGGTAACAATTCTCTAAAACAATGAAAATTGGACAAATAATCTGTGGTGATAAGGGTCTTTATATAGGCTTCACATGTGATCTCTAGGGTTTCGTGAGCTTCTAGGACTCTAATCTTGGCCATTCAACTCGCTTCAATCTTAAGCATCAATTAGAGTCGTTAGATCATATGTTATCATCTCACTTCCCACGGATTGCCGTGGCAATCCTCTCGCACGTGTCGAGATGTCGATGCTTCTAGATGCAATTTAAGTGGTAACTTGATGAGGAGCGGGGTAAATGGTGGAGCTTGGAAGGTAAACAAGATTTTCGGTTTTAACTTTTAGCGCGCTTTGGTAAGGGTGGGTTATTTTTATTTTATCTTGACCGGTTTTGAGAGTTGGGTGTTGACCGGTTTTATTTGTTTGACCGTAGATTATTTTTAGTGGGTAAACGGGTAATGGGCGTGATAATAGGAATTGGATTGGACTTGGTTAAGTGGGGAATGGATATATTGTAGTTTGGACTTGGTTATATGGTATATTACTAAGTGTAGTATCCAAATTTACACAAGGTTCAATTATGTTTATTAGTGAAAACCAAGGATCTATTGTGTAACTTGTGGAAAAATGAAAGGTTTATTGTGAGAACATCCAGTTAATGATCAGAACTCCGTAAAATATAACTTTTAGCATCAAAATCCCATAAAGCTGCATCCCGGCATCGGCTTTTTGCACTCTTCTTTCTCTCGTGCCCGGTTTTCTTCGGTTTTGGCTTTCTTTTGTCAGTTTTGTCATATCCGTACCTGCACATACAAAAACTCAAGAAACACACAAATATTAGCAATAAACGGCTCTTTCTTGGTTATTTTGGGTCATATTTGATAAAGAAATGATTTGTGTTTTTGCACATATCAAAATACCCCAGACTAGACGATTGTCGTGTCCCCACGCAATGTGATCAACTCACGCTTCTAAAACCAAGGATTTCAATCTCTTTCTACTAAACCTATGAAAAGTAGCAAAGATTCCTCAAAAGAGATTAAGAAGCCCTTAATTCTAAAAACGCCACGTTTACCTTTTATTTTCACATATAGATATTACGATTAAGCACATACTGATTATGAGTGACGGTTTGTTGAACTTTCATGTCGATCAATAACTCCAACATTTTTCAAACGACACGTTAGGATCACGGAGTAGAAACACAACACAATGCTGAAGTGACCATACGGATAGAATACATCGTCCCCGATTTTTCACAAGTCCCCAAACTAAGCGTAAAATCGAAATCATTGTTAAATATGACTTTAGATGCTAACACTACCAATGAAAGTTACTTGTGTAATTACCTTTTGCTCCCATTTTCCTATTTTCCTCTAATTATTTTATTTTTGTGAGAAATGAATTTCTTCAAATTTCTCGTTTCGATAATTTTTATTCCGATAAAGATATAAAGCTAAGTCGGTAATTAGTTATCCATCTTCTCTCAAGAACCATTGTCTTAAAAATGAGGTCTACATCAAGGAATTTTATTCACTTATATTTTTACTTATTCATCATTTCATTTTATTTATTTATTTTTATTTTTTTCATCATTTTTTTTTTTTTTTTTTCTTTTTTTTTTTCTTGCACTTATACTTTTTACTTATATGAGCTATGAACCACGGAGCTTCACGGGGTAATTCCAAGACTATAGGCTTCATGAAATGAGGATCCCAGTGGGTTAGACCAAGACCTCACTCAATCCTGGCTAAAGATCCAAGGGTCCGATCTTGAACCGCAGCTCATAACTTTATTTATTACTTATTACTTATTACAAGTCCTTGATGTGTACCCAATTTTTAAAACAAAGAATCTTTTAAGAAGATAAAGAACTAACTATCGCCAAAAACTCAACATCTCTAATTATTTAATCGCAGATATGGGGTGAAACAATTTTGAGGGAACAAAAAGCCATAAGTACCTTCGATGGGCTCTAAAGAGAACCAACTACTCCACGCTTAGCATCTAAACTCATAAGTAACTCTATCATTCCTCGATCTCCGCAAATTTAAAATCTCAAATAATGAGATCCATGGATGCTTAGCCGATAATTTTAGATTATCTATGGTTAAGGAACAAGCTAGGCTCAACACGCCCGGTCAAGTCGAATTCTATTCCTACTCTCACCAAATGGAAAGTCAACAAGGTGTCAAAACATATATTAATTTAGCAAATGCTTAGTTAAATAATCTCAAGTCTCGCATTTTTAAAGTCACTTATAAGAAACTAGCAAATTCTTGTTTAAACTTTGCATATTTAAAATCACTTAGGGAGACTTACAAATTCATGGCCTTGTGAGCTAGAATCGCATTTTATAGCCTCTTGTCTAAGCAATTAGCAAAGACTATTTCAAGAAAACGCATATTTAAAGTAACTTCTAAGAGACTAGCAAAAACTTTTCAATCATAAGACTAGCAAAAGCTTACAAAAATTTTTAAATTTTCTCATTTTTGCACAATTTTCTATTTTTTTAAGGAAAAACGAGGTTGCGAGAGAAACACGGCAGAGAATAAGCAAGTGCGGTCAAATCAAATCGAAGATTACCCTACCCCAGACTAAAACGAAACATTGTCCTCAATGTTTAAAGGCAAGGGTAATGAAGAAAATCTAAAAGCCGTTTATAAAGTATGCTCAAAGATAAACGTTAGTCGATAAGATTAGGATATCGGATTTCCATCAGCATCGATCATGAAACTCGAGTGGAGAAAATGACAAACTTCGAGCACGAGAGTCTTCATATCGGGAAAATCCTAGACAAAAACATCACAAACAACCAAACACGAGAAATCGAAGAGGCTAACCCCTTCACGTCACTTATTAGAAAATAGAAAGAAGATAGAGATAAGCATGGGGTGCCTCCCACAAAGCGCTACTGTTTATGAGGCACGAGTCGCTAGCCTGACTCGTCCCCGAATTTATTTGTCCTTGGGGAAACAAGTGGTAGGGATACCTGGATCAAAGATGGTATCCTCACTTCGGAGGGAAAGAGAACGGGTGGGTTGGGAGGGAAAGAAAATGTCGGGCTCAAGCACATAAGGGATAACTCCTCCCAAACTCACAAAAGGTATGTCAAGAAAGAATGATCCATCATCCGGTGGTTTAGCGGGCGGACGACGGGATGACGGATCACAATAAGAATACTCCATAGAAGAAGGGAGCTCATGATAAGGCATAAGATGTGTAGGCTCACAAATGAAGGCATCCATCGGAGGATCCTTATCTCGAACAACGTTTTCAACAAAAATCTCATCAATGCATATCCCGGGTTTAAAGATCTTATCTTCACACGAGGGCTCAACGGGATAAGTGAGAGTCGACTCAACAGAGGAATGAGAATCAAGTAATAACGTATCCCCTGGGATCATTCACAACATCCTCAATACCCGGTGGTATCAAGTCATCAAAAGCATCCTCAATGATCGGTCATTCGTTGGATTATCGGAAATCTCGTTCAAAACTTTGCTCATATCAACATCGAATTAGAATCGCTCAAGAATCGGAGGATAAACATCAGCAATAGTTGGACTGCCACTAATCTCTTCATCAAATCGGAAAATCTCAAGCTCGGGAGAGAAATCACTATCTTTAACGGAGATAGGAGGCGAACTCGAATTATCGTTGAGGGCTTCAATCTTGGAAATGAGAAGATGTACATTCAACAAAGTTTCACGCAGTGCTTCATCCTCGATCTGAATATTATCTAGCTCAATCTCTACATCTTCTGGCTCAAAATCATTATCTTCTTCTATATGAACGGGCTCAGAATGTAAATCGTCGACGAAATCGATGTCTCCATAAGAATCGTTATCGGAATCGGAGAACATCTCATCATGATCATTCGAAATATCAAGAGAAGGCTCATCACAAATATCATCAACAACCTCGGACTCTCTTGGGATTGGGACAAGGACCTCAGCACTAGACGATTTCATTTCCGGAATGGTACTATGATACTCATCCCCCATTATGAGAGAGTCAACGGGTTCAAAGATTATCGAAGAAACATGATCATCGACCTCTTCCAAAAGAACATCACTTCTCTCAACCGGCGTGAGTGAAGGGGAAGGGTTGGAAATGAAAGGCTCAGAGATGAGAGAGGGAGTGTATTTGGAAGATTCTGGAGGTGGGACAAGTGGTGTGCTCTGAGAGCTAGCAAGTTCCACCGCTTCCGCTGGGTCTCCGGTTCTTTCGTTTAGTGATCATTTTAAGCTCATAATTTCGTTCCGCTTTGTTGTAACTCGACGAACTCAGAACGCGAATCGTGAAAGATAAGGATCGATTCTAGAATTCTTCGATTAGAGCCGAGAGTACAAACGGAATCACCTCGGTTCGAAACATGTTCCATCTCCTCACCGAGGGAGTAGGAATCAAGAGTTCATCGCTTATATTTCAAAATTTTCGACAAGGCTTCAAGTTTTCAATGTTGTTATGAAAAGCACGACGTTTAAAGAAATCGTCTCCATGACCCTCGGTGGGTTCTTCGGGTGGCTCCGGAATGGTGTGATCATCTTCTGTAACTTGAACGGGTTCTTCATTAATACTTTTTTGAGCTTGCCATTGATTGAAGAAAGTTTGAAGCATATTCTTAAATTCAATTGTTTATTTCTCAAACATGTCGTGAATCCAGGAAAAATCGTCCCCGACACCCTCGGTGGGTTCTTCAATCATAGAATCATTATTCACAATCGGCACGGTGCTTCATAAATAGGATGTATCTCGGCATACACCGTAAACAACGAAAATCATTCGACAAGTCTACCATATCTCCACACCATAACAATAATATGGATCGTATTTAAGATATCTCGGTCATGGAGGTAGTCGGAAAATTTTGAGGATTATTGAAAGAATTGGGGCACATATGATTATAATAAAGGATAATCATATCCCAAACGTGAATTACAACACTGACATAAATAGTCGAAGGAGTCCATAAGAATCAACTATAAGAGGGATAAGAGGAAAGAATTATCAAATCAGAGGGTAAAGAAGAATATTTTTGGGTTTTTGATAAAAGCAAACATAAAAGGAAAACAAAATTTGAAAAGGAAAATCTTTTTGGGTTTTTAATAAAGGGATATTTACAAAACAACGATAACTTCACGAGGAAGGATCTTCAAATACACGCGAATCGAGACGGAATACGAAAACTCACTTCATGCCCTCCCCGGCAGCGGCGCCATTTTGATTTTATCGTTTTTCGTACAATAGATATTTTTTTCCGAAGAAATACAAAGGTATGTATTTCCCGGGTCGTTCTCCCAACTAGGGATGAATGGAGTTTATCAACTCACGTCGCGTGATTCGGATTCGAATGGGGAAAAGGATTTTGAGGATTTCTAAACCACGGATAAGCAATAGTAAAGGAAGCAATAAAATCGACTAAATCTATGATGCAAATGAAGGAAATGCAACTAATTATGCAAGATTAAACAAAACGCGATTAAACGTAATTAATAAAGCGCAAATTAATGCAACTACTATACTAAAATTAGGACAAATATGAAAAATTCCAGAAAATTCTAGAACAATACTGAGAAGCAGCGAAAAATAACAGAAACTACTTGGGATCACAGGATAATGAACTGGGCATGAAACTGATTTGATAAGCATATATGAAATAAGCTAAAAGCTAACTATAAGCTACTATAAGCTAAAACCGACCTAAACTAACTAAGATAAGCCTTATGCAACCGAATTGAACCTAAATAGCACAAGCTAGAGGCATAAAAGCTACATATCGTTCTAACTCTATTATGCCAAACCGCTTCTACAGGGCAACTTTAAGTACCGATTCAAAGTATAGAAAAATCTTAAAATAAACTAAAAATACCACGAAGAAGAAAACCAACCAAGGATCGATGTCCAAAATTTCACTCAAAAGAACTTAAAATGAAGAAATTAAAATCAAAACTAAAGGCTTAATGGAAGAAAATGAAACCGATGCAAAACAGTCTCGAACCACCCACTTTCACCCATCCACGATTAAGCTACGATTTTTATGATTTTTTTCTTTTGGGAAAAGTAAAGGAGATGGTGAAATTGTGATTTTTAATTTTAATATTTTTATGACAACTAAAATGGATTTAAAAGGTGGTGAAAACGGAGAAAAGCAGATTTTGGACCAAAATTGACTTTTAACAAAAACCTTTACTTTGACTATTTTGAACTATGATCCTAATTGATGAAAGGAAATGCAATTATCGCTACAATGCAACCTAATTAAGCTAGATTATCAATCAGATAACCTAAAACTAAGATAATGCAAACTAGTCTTATCCAAATGCTAACTCATTATGACTTTTAAAATGAACTTTGACTTATAATGAAGTAACTAAGCTAAATTAAGACCTATCCTACCTTTATAAACCGAATGAATACTATTTAGACTACTTTTAAACCCCGATGCAACCTTGATCACATGAACCATGACCGTCCCAAACACTACTATAAGTGATCTTGTAGAAAGTTTAAACCAATAAACTATAATCCCAATTCCAACGACCACCTAACTTAGATTCGTAAGATCAAATTAAGCCTATATGAAGCAATATTGACAAAGAATATCACACAAATATTCTCAAGTTCTAAACTATATAAATGATGATGTATGAGTATGCATGAATAGACAAAACTTAAACAAATAAACTACCAATCAAATAAGCAACATAATTATGATATAAGCTAGATTTAACACAATTTAAACAAAACAACTTATCTATACTATCGATATGAACTAGAAATTTATATGAACACTTACAAAAGTCCAAGCCAAATGAACACTAACTGAGAACCATAAACTTTATCCAATACCCATTCATTTATCCAAATCAAGCTCAATTATACCCCAATGATGATCCAGTTCTGAATTTCACCCCAAATCGGCTTCTATCCTTCACCTTTGACTTTCATTGACCAGTTGAGAATTTTGAGTATAAACTGAGATAAGGACTATTTAAACTCACACTTAGCTAAATTGAGCTAATATGAGCTTTTTCAGGTAAGAAAGAAGCTTATTGAAGCTTGATAAGTGAAAGTTGTAAATATTTTTGTAATTTTCAGTTATTTTTCTTATTTTTTTTTATTTTTGTTTTGTGATTTGAAAACAAGAAAGTAGCTTTAAAACTTAAATGAGATTGAAATTGAGCTTAATGAACAAGAAACGAGCTTAAACAAGAATAACTTGAATTCAAAGTAAACAAGTGAGAATATGAAATTTAGACTTTCATTAATTATAAAAGTCGAGTACAATTAAAACAATAAAAATTTTAAAAACATTACACTAGAATTTAAACTATGATGTAAATTAACGATGGTAACAATTCTCTAAAACAATGAAAATTGGACAAATAATCTGTGGTGATAAGGGGTCTTTATATAGGCTTCACACAGATCTCTAGGGTTTCCGTGAGCTTCTAGGACTCTAATCTTGGCCATTCAATCCTCGCTCAATCTTAAGCATCAATTAGAGTCGTTAGATCATATGTTATCATCTCACTTCCAACGGATTGCCGGTGGCAATCCTCTCGCACGTGTCGAGATGTCGATGCTTCTAGATGCAATTTAAGTGTGGTAACTTGATGAGGAGCAGGTAAATGGTGGAGCTTGGAAGGTAAACAAGATTTTCGGTTTTTAACTTTTAGGCGCGTTTGGTAAGGGTGGGTTATTTTTATTTTATCTTGACCGGTTTTGAGAGTTGGGTGTTGACCGGTTTTATTTGTTTGATCGTGGATTATTTTAGTGGGTAAACGGGTAATGGGCGTGATAATAGGGAATTGGATTGGACTTGGTTAAGTGGGGAATGGATATATTGTAGTTTGGACTTGGTTATATGGTATATTACTAAGTGTAGTATCCAAATTTACACAAGGTTCAATTATGTTTATTAGTGAAACCAAGGATCTATTGTGTAACTTGTGGAAAATGAAAGGTTTATTGTGAGAACATCCGTTAATGATCGAACTCCGTAAAATATAACTTTTAGCATCAAAATCCCATAAAGTCGCATCCCAAGATCGGCTTTTGCACTCTTCTTTCTCTCGTGTCTTGTTTTCTTGGTTTTGGCTTTCTTTTGTCGGTTTGTCATATCCGTACCTGCACATACAAAAACTCAAGAAACACACAAGTACACAGATATTTTGAAATAGTTAAGTATTTATTTTCTCCCCCTCAACACTTGATCTGAAAAAATACTGAATTTTGAAAGATTTGAGTGTTGAAAGAAGAGATGTACTTGACATGTTTAAAGAAAATTAGATAGAAGAATATTTTTGTTGTTTTATCAGGTTTTATATTTTTGTATTTTGTTTTTGAAAAATATTTACAAAAGAGATTTTGGTGTTTGACAGGTTTTTAAGACTGTTTTAGGAGATCATCCAATTCCTCTTGAGTCAAACACCTCATACCAATCCGGTGGACCAACTCATTAAACCTAGCGGGAGGCAAGGCTTTGGTGAGTAGATCTGCCAATTGGTATTCTGTACCCACGGTATAATTCAACTGCACTGCTCCACGCGGGTCCTTGATGAAATGATAGCGAAGATCGATGTGCTTTGATTTCGAGTGATGAATCGCGTTGCACGAGATCGCAATGGCACTCGATTGTCGCAAAGACATCGATTCATCAAACACGTAACCATAGTCTTTGAGTTGTGTTCTCATCCGGATGACTTGAGCACAACACGCCGACATGGCTACATTCGCTTGGTTGATGGCGGCGATGTACAATCCTCGCTTCTTTGATTGCCAGACACCGCTTATCACCAAGAAATTGTAGTGCTCTCAAGTACTTTTCCGTGAATCTAAGCATCCTGCGTGGTCGGCGTCTCGAAAAGCGATTAGTTCAAAACCGTAATCCTTCTGATACCGGATCCCAAGTTAATGGTTCCCTTGATGTATCGGAGGATTCTTTTAGCCTCGTAGAGGTGGGTTTCAGTTGGTCGCGATCGATAACGGAGCAAAGATATACGACAAAGACAATATCAGTCTCGCTAGTCGTTAGATACATGAGAGACCCAATAATACTTGGTATTTGGTAGGGTCCACTAATTTCCCATGTAAATCAAAGATCTAGCTTCTTGGTATGAGTCATTGGTGTGGCATAAGTGTCACGGTGTTTTCATTCCAAATTTGTTTAACAATTCAAGGGCATATTTGGATCGACTCAAGAAAATACCACGGGTGATTGATGAACTTGTAGTCCTAGAAAGAACGTAAGTTCACCCATCATGGACATTTCAAAATTTTTCTTCATTAGTTTTGCAAACGCGATTGAGTACTTTTTATGTGTAGACCCAAAATGATGCCATCCACGAATTTGAACAATTAAGATATGTGCCCGTGATATTGTATAAAAAGAGTAGGTCGATCAACCTTTGGTGAAATTATTAGCAATGAGGAAATATGATAGCTTATCGCACCATGCCCGAGGAGCTTGTTTGAGACCATAAAGAGCTTTGTTCGCTTTGTAGACATGGTTCGAACTCGGATCAACGAATCCTTCCGGTTGGTCGACATAAACCGCTTTTCAATTTTCCGTTGAGAAACGCCATTTTGACATCCATCCGAAAGACCGCATATTCATATGAGCCGCGAACGCGAGAAATATTCGAACGACCTCAAGACGAGCAACCGAGCAAAAGATTCTTCAAGTCTATTCCTCTTCTCGACGATAACCCTTAGCAACTAGACGTGACTTGTTTCGATGACGCCCTTCAAAGATCCAATTTGTTTTTCCTAATCCATTTGAGACCAATGACGAGACCCCGTTGGTCTTTTAACTAGTTCCCATACTTCAAGATGTTTAAATTGGTTGAGTTCTTCTTGCATGGATTCGATCCAGATTGTCTTTTGTCATTGCATCTTTAATGTTTTTAGGCTCGATTGCGGACAAAGTGAGTGCATAAATGCAATGTTCACCATCCGTGCGAAGACGTTATCTTGAAACGACCGTTGATTCGGGTATCCAATAATATTTTCCAAAGGATGGTCTTTGTCCATCGATGTGTAGGGTTGATGTTGGTATACATTGCGATTCGAGGATTCAAATGGTTTGTTGATGATTCCGCGACATCGTGCGCAGATGTCATTAGCAAACGGTTAAAGAACGACGGATCAAAATCTGCAGGGGGTACTTCATTAAGAACATCATCACCGGTTCATCATTGTTGGAAGCGGTTTGTTCAACTGTTGTGGTGGAGTCAATCGGTGGTGCGTCTTCAACATGAGTTGTTGTAGCAGTGTATCGTATAAGAGTAGTATCGGGTTGAGCAATGAAACAATGGATACACCGAGCACGCTCATCAATATCGCCACCGAACAGAGGAGCAAATAACCTCTCCATTTGTTGACGAGTGAGTGGGGGCTTGTTCACCGATGATGGGGTTGAGGAAGTTTAAGCGGTTGTGACCGGGTTCCAAGTCATTATACTCGTAAGCCATTTCCGTAAGTTCATCAAAATGAGCATGAATCGCTTTCCATAACCTCGCTTTGTACGACGATTCCGCATCCGTAACCTTTAGAATTCTCACAATATCCAATAAAGACTCCAATGTCGCTTTGGCTTTGAGCTTTCCAAAATCATCACGATCATTATTCGGATAGCAAAGGATCCAAATACATGAAAGTGTTTGAGATTCGGTTTATGGTTGTGGAGAAGCTCGAAAGGTGTTTTGTTGTGGCGTTTTGTAATCATAGAACGGTTTTGAGTATAGCATGCGAGAGATACAACTTCGCCCACAAGTAATCCGGAAGTTTAGCATTGATTAACATTGTTCTTGCGCTTCCACTAACGCTCGGTTTCGCCTTTCAACAACTCGCTTTGTTCGGTGTACGTGCAATAGATGTTTGATGTCAATTCCACTTTCTCATAAAATTCACGAAGGGTTTGGTTAACAAATTCAGCCTTTGTCTGCTCGATTAGTCTCGATGGTGTTGCGGAGTCGAACTCGTATTTTTGTGAGAAGGTGATGATCATCTTTGGAGCTTGGTCTTTACTTGAAGAAAGTAGACCCAAGTCCAATGTGAGTAGTCATCAACTATTACCAAGATGTAGCGTTTGCCATTAATCGCTTGAACGCAGATCGGGCCACATAAATCCATGTGAAGAAGATGAAGCACATGTCGAGAGCTATGTTCCACCTTTGAAGGAAAATGAGCACGAGTGCTTTTCCCTTGTTCACATGTCGAGCAAAGGTGATCTTTAGAATACCGAATCGTGGGAGACCTTCAACTAGTTTGTGTCGAGCAAGATTGGTTATAGTTTGAAAGTTTAAATGTGAGAGACGACGGTGCCATAGCTGTGATTTTCTTGATGTTGCCTTTGAAAGTAAGCGGATGGGAGATGAAGCAACCATGTCTTGCATAGAGATAGTGTAAAGACTTGAGTTACGAGAGCCGACATAAGATCGCTTCCTTGTAGATCACGAATGAAACAAGATTTTCCCCAAAGCAACTTCCAAATCTCCATCACGAACCGACCTCATCGAAAGCAGTTGTGACCGAGGCCTTCCACATAATAAACCCTGCTAATTTCAATGTTCCCATTGATATAGTCTCCGTAGCCCATGATAGTCGCAAGTGATCATTCGAATCGACGATGCCAATGAACTTTGCAATAAAGCTTGATAACAGCTTTAAGGTTGCATGTCATGTGTCGGGAACATCCGCTATCAACAATCCGAGAATGATCTCACACACCGCATTACACACGCGACACGGATGGAATAGAAGTAGATATGGAACCCAAATGTTAGAGGGTTCCTGAGCGCTATAGTAGACATACACATCAATAACTTTAGGCATCCATTTAAATCCTAGTGTGTTATATATCCATTTATGCCATCTATAACTACTATTTGCTTTAGTCTTAGTGAATGCACTAGGTGGTACTACATTCTTTGGAGGTGAAACCGAGCTACAGGACAAAGAATGGTTGCCTTATAAGCTAAAGAAGGCGGTCTACCAAGCACGACTTAGAATGATTAGTGGGCCTAGAGGTATTCCGATTCTTAGGATTCAGAACGAGAGATTATAGCTTTAGCAACACATTTGTTATGACAATCGAATTCGACTTTTACGACAAATAACACAAGGTGCATCGATCGAATATCAAAAGTACTTAAAGGTGTAGCATTCGTTACATCACTATTTCTATTACATTTGCCGACGCAATATCTATAGTGGAAGCAACGTGAGTCTTATTCATAGTCCTAGGGTGTTCTTCTACTTTAGCATTCCTTATTGATCTTTTCTTAGGTCGCAACTTCCTATTCTTCGATGTAGTGCTCCTAGGTCGTGAAGTGCGGACGCTTGGAAAAGACACAACTATTCTGCTTCAAGAGAAGGAAGCACGTTAGCAACTTGTGTTTTGGCGGTAGGAATTCTAGGTTCATGATTACTAAGTGTTACCGGTGCTATTCTCTTAATCACGGTGGCGGAAGTAGTTCATACTTTCCTAACATTTCTCTTAACTTAAAGATAGTGTGAATCAAATCTTGATTTTCGTAATGAATATTACCAAGAAATGCATTACTTCTCTAGTGTGTGCAAGATAGTGATCAAGTTTGTTTGATGCTTCATGACGAGTCTTATTGAGTAAATCAAATATGACACCATATTCTGCTTAACTTTTACAAGTTCTTGTTCATATTTTGAGATTTGACTTTTCAAAGACACGTTTTGATCATCCGATTGCTCAATTTTAGGATCAAGATTTTGCACGAATCGAGCGATTTTGTTTTGAAAACAAGTTGTTGATTGTGAATATCTTTTGCATTGGAAAGTTCGTTACAATCGCTCATTTTAGCTTTTAAATACTGATCCGAAGCACATTATCGATTCTCAATAGTTACCACAGAGTCAACAAGATGTCAGAGATATAATCGATGCATATGGCACATAATTCAATAACACAATATTATGGATATCAAAGACAAATAACATCATTCAAGAGTCGATCAACATCTTTTCTTAACATTTTCTTTTTACGCTTAGTATTAGAAATAGATGTTTGTTTTCTCAAAACGACCTTCATCACTCCAAGTTCCTAATGAAAGTCCTGCTCCCAAGACAATGCACAATTTTTCAAATTTTAACATTTGGTAAAAGATTTTCCGAAGATGTCTCTTTGTTCTCGCGCAGAGGCGATTGAAAATGTTGAACTTTGATTTCGTAATGATATTCTATCTCATGTTGTAAAGTTTTGAGGTCGACCATGAAAATGTCAAAATATCTAAGAATTTTGCGATTTTCGTGTTTTGAGTTTACTTCACTAATGGAAGGTAAAGGACCATAAATTTGTGCATAATCTGGTTGGGGATTAACATTAGAAGACTCGAGATTTTTATGATAACCCTTGGTGTGTTAGAAGAATCCGTTGGTGTGACAAAAGTGACCGGTTTTGAATAATTAAAAGGTTTGTTGTAAACAATGCTTTTAATTTTGATCGACTCTCGTCTTACGCATCTAATTCCTCTTGACAATGATATTCAACAACACTCATATCGAATTATCAATTTTATATTCGCGACCGAAACTTGTGATTTGGTTTGAATGTTTTGGTTGAAAGCTTAGGTTTGTAATCGCAAGATTCGGTCCATATCCATTTGATTGGGTGTTAAAGTAAACTTTTCAATAGCGATTCTTCGACTCACCATGTTTGTAAACAACAGCTTTAAACTCTTTAAGTTTATGCTGTGTCGATAATTTCTTCAAGATGATCATCTATTCATTTCGTGGAATGCTTTTTGTATGCAGAGACTGCTTTTGACAAGTTAACAACTCACCTTAGCTTTCTCGATTTTCCAAGGTGAGAGCGTTAATTTGCTTTTGATGTTCATGTTTCAGCTTGTTCTATCTCGCACAACAAAGCATTCTTCGGCGGCTAGATCACGATCTGTCTCTCTAAATATTTTTCGCTTTGATGAGATTTAGCAAAACGGCTTCAAAACCTTTTTCACGGTTTTCTTGAGTTTTGAAAAAGTTGAGTTGCATTTTAAACATTCAAAATCCTTGGTTAACAGTGCATTTTTACTTTTAAGTCCCGGTTTAATGCACAACATGCTTCAATTTGGGATTCTTTGGTCTTTAAGTAAAAGAGCAAGATCCGGATGAGGCAAAAGTTTGGTTTGTTCAACGGAGTCACAACATGATCATTATTTAGATCCTAAAGTATAACCACTGAGTCAATTTGATTATCAAAGGAAACCATAAGGTCGCCTTGATCGTCAAATGTAACTACGGGTCTAATTGAAAATCGCCGGAATGAGATGTAGATGACTCATTTTGAACATTCGAGCCTTGCCGGATTCATATGTTGGCGGAGATATTAGATCGAGATAAATGTGGTTTGTTCGGCACCGAGACAAGCCATCGATGTCATACATGGGCCTGTGTCACTCATGTGTAACTCATGCATATTAGCCATCAACATAATCAGCATTGGCCCGCAAGTCCTCCATATCATCATCCGAGTCTCGCATTTGCCATAAAACTCATTCTTGTCCGTGAGAGATCCACCGCCTTCATCCTTGAGAGCCAAAAGAAGAGCCTCTTTGAAATAAGCACGCCCTTAGTCCTCGGCTTTGGGCATGCATTAGCCAGTGTCCTTCTCATTGCGCTTGTAGCATCAAGACCATTCAACCCATTCTCGAGCATTTCCATGTTCCACCACTGAGCTCGTTGTTATTCCTACCCACAAGATTAAACCCTTGACCACCGCCCATCCGACGACCATAACCACGATTCGAACTTCAACTCGTCCATTGTTCACAACAAATGATTTCGTGTATTAGATGAGGAACGATACGATTGTTGGATTTGTTGGTATAATGGCTAAACGATTAGCAATCATAACAAATCCTTGTTGCAATGCTTGAACGGATCGAATTCTCATTAGCTTCAATCGACAAATGCTTGAGCATTGTTGTTGTATGGAACCAATTGATTATGTTGAGATTGTTGTGATTGATCATTTGGTGTGTTATTGGCGCTTGGTTGAGTTCTTCGTTTGAGGAGGATAACTGCTTGAGCATACAAGGCAAGTTGTTGATTTTCCTGATGTGAAGGTGAAGCAATTTGAGCATGGAGAATCCTTTCCTATCAACTTCCTTTTCATGAGGCTTCAAGTAATCGTACAACAATCCGTATGTAGAATGATGCATGTTCTTCGCCGACGGAGAAAAATGACATACTTCTCCCATTCAGACCAAGACTACTCAGAACTTAGTATTAAATGCAATTCTTGGCATGATGATGTTGTGTTTATCCAAATCATTGATGATGTCTCGAGAATCGATGATGATAAGACTCTAGTGTCTCTCGTGTTAAATCAAGAAGTGTTCATAAGCTAAGTAAATTTTGGATTCCATATCCTCCGATTGAGTGTAGATCCTTCCATAAGTAGATGAATGTGTTCCCACATTGCCTTTGCGCTTTTTGAGCATCAACACTTGAAGAATTAGGTTTGGTAATCCTAAAAGGATATATTGCATTGCAAGCTCATCGCCTTCATAGTGTAGAAGTTCTTCCGATTCAAGTCCGCAATGAGCAATGTTCGCTTGTTCATCTCTTGGTGGATTAGCATTTGGATCTCCGGCACAATGATGAGGCATCCGAAATGGACCTTCAAGATAACCTTCTTTAAGAACTTTCCATGTGGCTTTTTAGATCACAAAACCTAAAAACCGAATTACCCATTGATCGTAGTTTCTGGAGTGAGCATTGAGGTCTATCAAGTGATCCACCTCATGAATTGATTGTTGGTCGCTTAAAGCTTCACACATCTTTGCAAACCAAGTGGGTTCCTTCATAGTGTTCCTTGATGGATGTTGATTGAAATCGTTTGTGTAGGGTTGAACTTGAAGGCTTGGTGGTGTTTGAACCATTTGTGGTGAAGGAATTGCTCCAAGTTGTCGAGTATGTTCTTGATTAAATTGTTGTTGATAAATTGCTTGTTGTTGATTCCATTGTTGATGTTGTCGACTTAGTTGTTGTTGTCGTTGAGAATAAGTGTAAGGAAATAGTTGAGTATGGTGGTTGTGACATGTTGAAAACTTGTGTTGGTAAAATGGATCTTTGTAGTCGAATGAACCTTTGTTGATGAAGTATCCTTAGGCGTAGAAATCACAATAGCCAAGTAGCACTTATGCGTAAAACACCAAAGTTACGCGAACAATCAAGAGTTACGCGTAGGTTTAGCTTACGCGTAAGTAGGGAAAAGACACTAAAGTTATGCGTGACACAAAGTTAGGCGAGAAACTTAGGCGTAGGATTACCTTATGCGTAAGACTAGGCTTAGCGTAAGATGAATCTTAGGCGTAGGATTTCACGCCGTAAGCTTTATGCTTATGCGTAAGTTTAGGGTTTTATCCCATGATCTTTACACTATCACAAAGGCAAAAGATATCCAAAGTCGACGATTTTCGTGCTTATCCAAGCAAGAAAACACGGAGTAAACCATGAAACTGAAGATCAAACCACGGATAAAGTTACGCGTAGAACTAGGGTTTTGATATGCGTAGCTTTACCGTAAAATGATTTTGCCCAAAGTTGTTTCTAAACTAGATTTTGTTATGGAATAGCTTCAATATCACCAAAATAACACAAAAGTGTGAACCTTGATGAATCAAAACGGCTAAACAGTTACGCGAGAACGACACCCACCTAACAAAAACAAGCTTAAAACTATGATCTACGATAAAGTTTGAAACTTGTTGCCAAAAACAGTTATTTTAACACCTTAAAACATTGAAAGTACAAGAATTTTGGATTAAAAAGTGTAAAAAACCGTGTTTTTAAGCGATCCAAAGTGTTAACCACGTTTACGCGTAAGACCGAGAACAAAAACTTCAAAAACGAAAGTGTTAACCCAACTATTTGGCGATTGATACCACTGTAAGGTTTACTCGTTTTACAACACAAGCTTAATAGAAAGAGATAAAGGCGATTGAACAATAAACCAAACACACACACACGAGATAATGGACCGGTTATGTGTAGATATGTGTGAAAGAAATAAGTTGAACAACCAACCCTCAAGTGAGGGTTATACAAGAGTATTTATAGGAGGGAAGCTAGGGCAACACACCTAGTTCCCTTCCTTTCTCCTATGGGCTTGGGCCTAAGCTCATGGGCCTTCTACATAAGCTTAAGGCTAAAAACAAACATAAAGGCCATAATTAAGCTAACTATTACATATGAATCACTAACACTTAATTTAGGTTTAGGAATGATTCCAACAAATATTCTCAATACCATAGATTATCTGGGCAAATTTGAAGAAAAATTTGATGAAGGGTATTTTGTTGGGTATTCCATGGTTAGTAAAACTTTCGTAGTATTCAACTTAAAATCCCAAAAGATTGAAGAGAATCGATGTTGAGTTCCCGGAAAACAAAGTGAATGTCAAAGGCTGTCCGTAAAGGTCGTTTGATCTTGATACTCTAACTCATACCATGAACTATGTACCTATCTCTACGATACATCTTCTTATGATTTTGCTTGGTTCGTAAGAGTTTCTTGATGATGATGAATCAAGCAAGGATCAAGTAGATGATCAAGATGAATTTTATTTTCCACTTTGGGACTATGCAGATAATGATGATATTCCAAGGACTAGAGATGCTCAATCTTCTAATGATTCTGGAAAAGAAGGATCTGGCAATATGAACACTGCAAATCACGAATAAGGGAAACTCGATTCATCGCTAGGCGAAGTTTCCACCGCAACACCGTATGGAAAATTCAACTCCGCCACAGAGGAAGCTCAAGCCAATGATGTTGAAATCTCAAATATGCCAAATGAGATTACGGTTCCTCAAACTCCCCATACCTCAATTCATAAATCACATCCTCTTGAAAATGTGATTGGGGATGTCAATTCACCTGTGAAGACTAGAAGACAAACAAAATTGCCTGATATTCATGGATTTATTAGTGAAATCTATGAATCTAAGAATCATGAAGGCAAGAATGAATGTCTTTTCATGTGTTTTCTATCACAAATGGAGCCAAAGAATGTATACAAGGCACTTGAAGATGAAATTTGGGTGGAAGCAATGCAAGAAGAGTTGCTCCAGTTCAAGATTCAAAAGGTTTGGGTGCTTTGTGATTTACCTTCTGGCAAGAAGGTAATAGGTACAAAATGGGTTTTCAGAAACAAAAAGGATGAAAGAATAATTGTTATAAGAAACAAAGCTAGGCTTGTGGCTCAAGGATACACTCAGAGGAGGGTATTGACTATGAAGAAGTGTTTGCCCCAGTTGCAAGAATTGAAGCAATTAGGTCGTTTTTAGCCTATGCATCTTTTATGGGCTTTAAAGTCTATCAAATGGATGTAAAAGTGCTTTTCTATATGGGCATTGATGAGGAGGTATATGTTTCACAACCTCCAGGCTTTGAAGACCCTGACTATCCAAACAAAGTGTGCAGGGTGGTTAAAGCTTTGTATGGCTTGCATCAAGCACCAAGAAAATGGTATGAGACCTTAACTATTTATCTTCTTGATAATGGGTTTCATAGAGGCAGAGTGGATCAGACTTTGTTCATCAAGAAATACAAGAATGATATCTTGCTAGTTCAAGTATATGTTGATGATATCATTTTTGGTTCTACAAAGACACAGATGTGCAAAAAGTTTGAGAAGCTAATGAAGGAAGAGTTCAAGATGAGTTCTATGGGTGAACTCACATTCTTTTTGGTACTTCAAGTACAACAAAGGCCGATGGTATTTTCATTAATCAAGATAAATATGTGGTCGAGATATCGAGAAAGTTCAAGTTCATCGATGCAAAGTCATCCAAAGACCTCTAGACAAGACTACACATCAACTCTTGAAGGAAAATAGTGGTGAAGCGGTTGATGTGCATATGTACGGATCTATGATTGGTTCTTTGATGTATCTTACATCATCTAGGCCGACATTATGTTTGCAAGATGTGCTTGTGCAAGGTTTCGTGTCACTCCTGTGTTCTCACATTTGACCGATGTGAAGAAGATTTTCGATATCTTAAAGCATTTCCTAATGGGATTATGGTACCCTAGAGAATCACCTCTAGAATTGGTTACTTACTCGAGATAGTAACTATGCTAGAGCTAGTTTAGATAGAAAATCTACAACAGGTGGATGCTAATTTCTTGGAAACAGATTGGTGTCATGGCAGTGCAAGAAACAAACAATGGTGGCAAATTCATCAACTGAGGCAGAGTATGTGGCTGCTGCAAGTTGTTGTGCTCAAGTTCTATGGCATCAAAATCAACTTTTGGACTATGGGTACAAGTTTATGAATACCATCATTTATATTGACAATAACAGTACCATTTGCATAATTAAGAATCCAATTCAACACACAAAGACTAAACATATTGAAATTAGACACCATTTTATAAGAGATTGTTATGATAAAAGGCTAATCCAAGTTGTCAAAATCCATATTGATGATAACTATGATGATTTATTAACAAAAGGACTTGATGTGGGTAGATTTCAGTACTTGGTAACAGGTTTGGAATGCTTAATCCATAAAATTTTTGTGTCTAATGGTCTTTGGTGTTGAGGGGAGGTTTTTGGGTACTAAAATTGTTGTATAAGTTTGTATATGCGTTGTGCTTGTATTTTTGCTTGTTTAATAACTTTTATGCAGCAAAGATGGGAGTTGATCATAAAAGGTGTGTCACTGAGACACACAACAAATGGTTTTTGATTCACCATGTCTAATCCACATAAGAATCAACTAGTCCAGAGCAAACGGCTACTGGTAAAGACTTAACAAATCCGTTTATGGTTGATAGTTTACCATAAAACTATATGGTTATTAACTCACCATACTCTTTATGATTAAGAGTTGGCTAGTCCATAGCAAACGGCTCATGGTAAAGACATATTAAACTGTTGATAGTGGTAGTTTGCTAAAACTATGATAAGAGCAAATCCATATTTTCATATGTTTTACTTACCAACGCTCTTGAAAAAATTTGTGAAAATTACCACGCTAGTTCATCGCTTCCACCGACGTGTTATTTTTACCATCGTTGATCTAGCCGTTACAACCGTTGTGTCAAGAATAAATTTTTACTAGCCGCTGAGAGTAACTCGCTTTTCATATTTATAGGGTAAAATTTTTAGAAGTTTATCTACTTTCCAAATTGCAATTTATCCTCTTACGATAAATCTTTTCCTTAGATAATCTTTCTTGCGCAAAACTCTAAAACCCTAACAGTATATATCTTTTCTCTCAATTGGCAAGTTCTTCATACAATTCATACTAACACAACATATTTTTCATCAAAAGATACTATGGCACCTATCACTTTTGCAGTTGAGCACAACCAAGTGGCCTATTTGGAAAAGTCAAACGACAAGAGTGGCCCTATTTTTCATCAGATTGTGGATTTTCTAAACACTACTCATGTGAGGTATGCTTTACTTCTCAATCCCACAATCTATGTCTCTCAAATCAAACAATTTTGGACCTCTCGTCACCATCACTATTGAAGATGGAGACACATGCAACAATGGATGCTCTTGAGAGCCACGATGGATGGGGTAACTATTGATGTTACCGAGTCATCCTTGAGGAGAATTCTCCAATTGGATGATCTCAATGGTATCATCACATTACCCATGCCGAAATTCATGAACATCTTTCATCCATGGGTATGATACCACCGACAAAAAGGCTACTTTCAAAAGAGTGGTTTTTGTCCTCATTGGAGATTTTTAATACATACCCTATTACATTGCCTAAGTCCTAAGAAAACATCTTATGAACAATTCGGTTCAACAATGGCTTACCCTTTAGTTTGTCTAGCCACGATAAGATTTTTAATTGGTCTAAATATATTTTACAAATATGCAAGGCAATGTAAAGAGTTCATGATCGATGCCAAACCGCAGTTTTATCACACAAGTCGACCACTGTGAATGGTCAACCGTAATAAACTTCAAACAGTTCGAGACACCAATGCAATGAAGATCAAGAGGAGTGTAGTGTTTCCCAGTCGTTAAGTCCCAACGAGTACATGCAATCAATAATCAAACGAATAGTGATCGGGAGAATTTGAACGGAACACGGGTTATGATTAATTATACCTAAAGAAAAGTGTATAAATTACAGGGGCTTAAATGCAAATTAAAGAAAATTAAAAGATAAATTATATTAAATAAACGCTATCACTATTTTTAAAATCGATGTTTTTATTTTTCTTTATAAATTTAACTTAAAAACTACGTAACGCATAAAAGAAAATGTGAAACTGAAACAATATTAATCCTAAAAATATAAAAATGACATTTTACAAACCTAATGATAAGAGAAAATTTTTAGAAAAGAAAATTATTTTTATGACTATTTATTTAATTATTATTAATTAAAAACTATTTTTAACTATTTAATAATACCCTAAAATATAAGAAAATATGAAATAAAACTAGAAAAATGAAATTATGACTTAGAAAATCTAAAATAACTAAAGAAAATTTTCAAAACTAATTTTGTATTTTTCTCGATTATTTTTCTATTTTCTATGAATTAAAACTATTTAAAACTAATTAAATTGCTAAAAATTACAAATTTAACTAAGAAAAATCTGAAAATTATTTTTTGCTTTTATATTTATCTTAACCTAGGAAAAATGAAAACTTATTTTTTGAAGTTTTTCCGATTTAATTGTATTAAAAGCTAATTAAAAGTACTAAAACCTGCTTTAAATGAGGAAAAATAGCAAACAAAGTGCTAGAGAAATATGAAAAATTCAGAAAAGTCTAAATTAATATTCTAAATCTATGAAAAATATAAAAACAATAGCTTATGTGTGAGAATATGGAACTGCAGGGACATGTGCTTATAAATAAGCACTTGAATTAAGCAAATGAGCACAATAAGCTACCAAACTGTTACTGAAGCTAAATTAAGCTATAACTACTCTAAATAAACCTTAAACAGCTACTCTAATTCACTGAATTGCAAACTACAATGATTGAGCTAATAAAATCCAAACAGCCTACCCTCTACTTATGAGCTTATGCACTAGCTTATCAAGAGAGCTTATGTGAAAAACAAAACTGAAGACTTCAAGTCCACCAGCTTAACTACCTCTAAACCAAGTTTCAGACCCTAAGGATCTAAAACCAAACCTATGCAAGGTCTTGAAGTTGCCTGTGCACAACATAGTGACCAAAGGTACGTGGCATTCTCAAATTGAGACCAAGTTTAAGCACTTCAAAAGTTATTTTAGAAAACTTATAAAATAAACCAAAAATATCTTGAGAATCACCACCAACCTGAGTTATGAAATCCCAAGTTTTACTAAATTTGAACCAGAAGGAATCTACTAATGATCCACAAAGTTTGAGGAAAACTGTTTGGCTAAATTTGACTTTTAAAAGAAGCTATGTTTGACTTTGGTGAGTTTTGATCCCAAATGACCGATCGATTTTGATGTTAAATGGTGAAGTAAGACTAATGTAAGCTATCTAAAGTACTCCTAAACCTATATGCAATCCATCGCCTATTGACTCCAACAGAATGAGCACAAGAGTCGCTAACATGCAATTTTGACTCATGTGATTCTCGAGAGGCAAGAAGAACCGATATAAGTTCTATAGGGCTAAAGGAGACTATCCTTAAGAGTTATAACCACTGAGAAGCTTGAAAACTCCCAACAGCAGCTTAATCCAAACACTGGTTATGCAACTGGTTTGCTAATTTAATCCTACAGTCACTTGAAGCAATGCAAACCAAAACTTAATCTCACTTATACTAACCTAATTAAACCTAAAATCAGTAAATAAAGAAAACTAATAACACAGATTCTACAAGTAAACTACTATGGTAATTTTAACTCAAAATAATGAAAAACAAGGTATAGATAGCTCTTACTCAAGTCCAGCCACTATAGCTTACATAAGCTGATTAGAAACACACCCAATAAGCTTAAACCAATACCAAATCCAATCTAGATCAGCAATCCATCAAATCCTTCTTCCTTAATGACCAGTTGACTTTTGTTGACTATTTTGGAATTTTGAATTACAGACCATGAAACGTCACCAATTCACTAAATCAACCAAAAACAAACTTAAACAAGCAATTTAAAACATTCTCATCAAACTAAAAACTGTAATTTGACATGAATGGTTTTTATGGAAAATTAGAACAAGCATAAACTCTGAAATTGGTTGCTAAACCGATGAATTGATACATAAATTACTTGTTCATTACATAAAAACTTGAAACCCAAATAAAGATTACATTAAAAATTAAAACGATTAAACATGAATTTAAGAACTTGGTCTAAAGCGTTGACAAATACAACTCGTGTCTTTTCTTCTTTATAGGCTTCATTAGGGTTTCTCTTCCTTTCCTAGCCATTGATTTGGTCCTTTGATCTCCACCCTTGATTCATGAAATTGGCGCCAAAACTATATAGCCAGTTGGGACAGGTTGAGTGCAAGGAGGGGGGGAAGGTTTAATGGGTTTTGGACATGAGTGAGGTAGAGTGTTTGGAGGAGGGTTGGTGTGTGGCAGGGGGTGAGGAGTTCTCTGGTTTTGCAGAGGAGCAGGTGAAGAAGAAGAAATAGGAGGGAAAAAGTGTGTTTGTTTGACCGGGGTTGATTGGGGTCTATTATTGTGGAAGGGGTTCACAAACAGGGGGGTCAAAAGTGGTTTGGCAGGGGTCCAAAGGTGCAAAGGGGTCATGGTTTGCTTTAATAATCATAAGGACCAATTTGTAATTTCTGAAAGATGGAGGACCAAAGCTGCCATTTCTGATTTTCCAGGGACCAATCATGTACATTCTGAAATTATAATCCAAGGGCCAAACTTGACAATCTCCAATATTCCAAGGACCAAACTTGTCATTTTTGAAACTCAAAGGACTAAACTTGTAATTTCTCAAAACTTTGACATTTTTCACCAAGGACTAATTATGACAAGTTATGATTTTAAAAGGACCTTGGTGATTTTTCTTTAAAATAAGTGCTCGTGGACTATTTCGACAACTTTTGAAACTGGGGACCTAAACCGCCAATTATGCAAACTTAGCTCATTTTTCATCCGATTTTAAACATTTTGCATCCGAAACATATAAAATGCAATTTTGAGATATTTTCAAGATTTTGATGCATTTCGAGCATTTTAAATGTTTTGCGCTTGAGATTTAACCAAAATGACGAGTATTTACACACTCATCGCTCAACAAAATTTTGATGTATCCATAGGTAGGGGTGAAGATGCAACAATCCCGCTTGTATCCCAAAACATACCCACAATCACAGCTCCAAACATTAACTACACTCCACCGTTTCTCACACCTATGAGAGGAGGCAAAACAAACTAACTCCTTCATTACAACACAAAGATGTCCCCGATCCTTTTGGTTTAGGAACAAGCGTTGGTGGTTCCAAAGCTTCCACCTAGTCCAACTAGGAGTGAGTCCGAGCCAATGCCCTATGATTCACCTCTCCCAACAGTCACACAGCTTGGAAATGTCGAGGCAAGGGCAACCTATGGAATTGATGGACCTTTGTACCAAACTAACTAAGTAGGTTGAATCTCTAGAGAAAGACTTGGTACAAGTAAAGGAGCAACATGCCAAGGATGTTACACAATTGAAAGAAGAGATTCAATTTGAAGAAAGAGTTGCGGGGGTTGAAGCGTAAAAGGAGACCCGCAAAGATAGTGATATCATCACTATCCTCACCTCATGATGGTGACTCGTAGGATTCAGTGAAGATTTTGGGAATTCTCCCAAACAGGGAGGAAAACAGATGCTGAAACCAAGGGGAGGAAAATTGATTTTGGAGATGAAGGTGGTTTAGATGCAGATTTTGGATTTGATGAGCCAAGAGGTACCGAGGAAATTGTTACTCAAGAAGAAGTTCCTCAACAAAGAACCGAGCAAGTAACTTCCATCACATAACCATCGATACAATTCCCACCGCAGAGTAAACAGCTTCATCACCGGACAAGTTATTACCATCGCAGAGGAATAAATTGAAAAGAAGAAGGAAAAAGGTAAAGTAGTTGTGCATAGTGAAGAGCAACCAAAAGGAAGGTTTCAAAGAAAGAACAGCTCAAATTGATCATGATGCGGTTGCTAGAAAACTCATCAAGATGAAGTTGCAAACAAGAAAAAGCTAGATGAACTAGAGATTGCGACTTCATGGAGGCTAAAAGGTCGATGTAATGGAAACCACTGATCAAATGGATGAAAATCCACTTTCCACTATTCCACCCATAATATTCAAAGAAAAGACTCCAGAGTTTAGCTATGTACCTACAGAACAAGAGATTGAGTTCTTGATTGCTAATGATCCAGTAGTCAAGAAGAAGGCAATTGACCTAGTTGCAGATAAATCCTTAACTGAAGAACAAAGAACTGCACAGTTGAAGGATTTCATTCAAATGAAGAATAGCCAAACACTTCAAGATGCTATTGTTTCAGTCAGAAAGGGTCAAAATAAACCAAGACAACCAACCAAGGCACAAGTTATCTCAATGATGAAAGCTTATTGTTGCAAAGTTGTTGGTGGTCGGAAAAGAATCGCCAAAGGGATGACTTATGATAAGGTTGAAGGTATCTACTACAGAGTTAAAAGGCAAGATCAAGACTTTATTCCTATGAACTCTGAAGAAGAAGAAGAAAGAATATATCCTAATCTGAAAAGAAAAGCCAAAGATAGTGAACCTCAGACTCTTAAGAAAACAAGATTTGCTAAAGAACAAGAAGTTCAATCTGAGAAACTCACAGAAGAACAGCTGACTGGCATGATTTTGATCAAGAAGGAGATTTTTATCCCGACCCACCGCAAGTCGACATCTTATTGTTGATTGGGAAGTGTATATCGCTAGCAATTTTGCTCCAACATGGAAGATTACAAGGCTAGGTGGTGAAACTTCATCATTCATTTAGTTTGAAGAACTCATCAAAGCATGTGACTGAGTTGATCTTAATACATTGTGGAGATTAGTTCAAGAAAGGTTTGATGTCGATGATGAGTGCTTATTCACTCATCGCTTTTACCCACCTAAGACCACAAAATGACCAAAACACCAAAATATGATCAAAATATGTTAAAATATCCCTGAGTATGTTTTGTGTCTTGCAGTACAAAAGGATTGAAAATGAGCTAAAATTAGAAAATCGAGCCAAATCGTAAAAGTGCTTTCATGACAGAGCCGGGAGTGGATTTTATACATTTTCAGAGCCCTGGACACGATTTTGGAGTGAGAGGGAAACCAAACCCAAAACCCAATTTTTATAAAAACTCATTTTTATTAACACCAATTTTAGTTTAAAAAAAAAAAAAAAAAAAAAAAAACATTTAAAACCTTTACAAATAAATCACTTAAACCTTTAATAAAATCCTTTCACCCAAGTAATAAAAACGCTTTTATTTTCCCTTCCTCCTTTCCTCCTAAACCTTTTCCTGCTTACCCGTAAAACCTACTCTCCACTTTACCCAGATATGCCCATTCCCAAGCCTTCCCTCCCAAGACAAAGTCACAAGATGCCAAGCCACCTTGGCAATCCATGGGTTTGAAGAAAAGCAAAAGCAAATCAACAATGTGATTAAATCCTTGACCCAAAATCAATTGGATGGTCGAGATGGTTGGAAAGAAGCACAAAGTCTCTCCAAGCTTGTTTACTCTCACGGAAAAAGCACAAGAAAGAAAAAGAAGACCCTAGGAACTTTTAGTATAAATAATCCATTGTAGCCAAAGCTTGAGGCAGTCTAGAATCAGTGTTCTAGCTCATTTTTATTTCCATTGTCATTTTAATTACATGCAATTTTTAATTTTCAAGTTAATGCAATTTCATTCTGTTTATGCAAATTTCCTGTTGAAGTCTTAGTTTTTTTTATGGTCATTAGTTTTCATTTGTCTCAAATCCTTGTTACTAATCTGATTCAGTTGTTTTTATAAGCTTGCATAAGTTCTGTGATCCTTTGTTTCAAGTTACAAATCAGTTTTTCAAAAGTTGTTTTCATCATTCAGGCCCTTAAGGGGTGTTTGGAACAGAATAGGTTGTGGGTCAAAAACACATTTTTGCCCCACTTTGGGTCTTGCATTAGGCAGATTAGAAGTTAATTCAAGCTTGCTCAGTGATAGTTGTTTTCAAAATCAAGTCTTTAGTTTAGTCGTCAAAGGAAATCATTTGAATTTTTGTGTTCACATAGCTCCCTCAAAGCCCTAATGACCCCTTTTGTAGCTTTGTAAAGCTTATTAGAAGCTCCTCATAAGCTAGATATAGGGGCAAAGTGAGTTAGCTTGGTGAACTTCAAGATTCCACAAGCTCAAAAGCTTATTCCCACTGTAGCTTATTTAGATTTTGCCTCAAAGATGCCCAAGTGGTCGCTTTCAGCTCATATGCAAAGAATCAAATTTACAAAGCCTTGCACACCCTTTTAGTGCTTATAGGGTGCTTTCTCACTAATCCAAGTTAGTTTAAGTTCTTATTAGTTAAATTAGTGTAGGTTAGTTTATTTTCACTTATTAGTGCTTGTTAATGCTTTTAGAATAGCTTATTTTTCTCTTGTAGCTTAAGGTTCCCTAGTTTAGTTCATGATGCCAACCACGATTTCCCATTTTATTTGCCTTTTTAGTTGTTCCTTATGCTTTTGTAGTTATTTAGTGTGAATGATGACTTATTTGCTCCATGGTTTTGCTTATTGACCTTTTCATGTTCAATTTTTGCGAACAAACTAGTAAAAGGGTGTTTGGTAGTGTGTCGTCTAAAAAAGAAATTTAATAACTGCTCCAACAAATTTAAGCTTTAAAAAACGTTTTCACAAAATTTTCCTATTTTGATTAGTTCTTTCATTTTCCAAAAGCCAAAAATCAAAAAAATAAGTGAGAAGAAGGATGAGTCGGATTCAACCAAATGACCTTTGGTCTCTTTCCCACTTAACAAAGACACATTACACACATGCGTTTCCATCTGCTCCAAGGGGTGTTTCATGTTGTTGTTTTCTATGTTTAATATTTATATTAGTTTTCCATATTAAGCTTATCAGCCTTTAAGAGCTTTTTAGCAGCTTAATCCCTTAAGCCATAGTCTTTTTTAAAATTTTCTTAGAACCCTCATTAGCTTAAGTATTTTTACAAAAAATTTCAGATTTTTAAAAATTAGTTTAGTATTTTTAATTAATTAATTAGTATAAATTAGTTTTTAATTCAGAGAAAATAAATAAAAGTCGAAAAAATACCCGGATTTTTCTAAAATTATTTTAGTCATGTAGAATGTAGGAAAATTATTTTTGCACTCGTAGGGACTTAAATTACATTATTTTTCACTTTCGGGCCTCGGTGCGCTCCCTTGCTCTTCGCTTTTGCATTTTAGCACCCTAGGATGTAGTTTAACATCGCTTATTGTTCCTTAGGCTTAGTAGTAGTTTATTTAGTGTTTACATTGTTTTACTTGCTTTATTTTCATTCCCGCTTTAATTAGTAGATTAGCGTAATCACAAATCCAAAGTTCGTTCAACCAATTCAAGTCCTAATCACGAAACTCAGCGACACCGTCAATTTCACACCTCGTTGGGACACGACCCGGGAAATCACTTTTCCGGTATCACTTTTATCACACCCGTGAGATTTAGCACGTTAACCCTTTTTCTAAAAAGTTGGTTTGTCGGGTTTCACGGTTAATTTGATATATATTGATATTGTGTTTTTCACCACTCACAAACGATCGAATCACTGACAAGATTAAAGATATGAAGGAAATGCAGTTATGGGTTGATCTAAGAAGGCTCTATGAACCAGATGCTAATGATACTTTCTGGAAGTTTGAAGCTTCATGTGGTTGTACTACATGGACTTACTATGATTCATGTGAAGTTCATCATGTTTCTACAAACACTGGAGTGGATGCATTTATGTTTGCTGAGAAAGAATACCCACTCAGAGCTGGAACTCTCTCTATGATGTTGTCTTCAACAATAAGAGTTCATGAACATACTAAGAAGGTCAGAGATTTGTTACATAGACTTCAAGGTCAATGTTCAAGAGCTATTCAGGATTTAAGTAGAAAGTAAAGTGTTTGGAAGAATTCCCAAATCCTTACAGATGATGCAGAGTGAAGAAACTTGTTGATTTGCAGAGAAATCATAAGTTTAGGGGAGGATTGTTGGGAATAATACTAACAGTTACCACTGATAGACTTGTGGAAGACACTACTGAAGAATGCACTAGCAGTGGAAACACATTACCACTGCTAGTACATATTATTACCACTGCTATTAGGATAATTCTTATGTATTCGTGTATAGATAAGTGTAGAAAAGATCTTATGTATATTCTATATAGTTAGCATTATACTTATCTTGTAAAGGACTCCTTGTGCTATAAAAGGAGATCCTAGGTCATTGTTCTAGGTACGTATGCTTCAAGGTGTAACCCTAGTGATAAGCAAGATCACTCGTATTATTCTAAATAATATTGAAGCTTTGTGTTACATTGTTCTTACTTAAAATACATCATACAATCCATATTATGAGTATTACTAAGTATATTCCGCGTACTTATTAATATAAATCAAAGTATCACTAACACAAGGTGTGTGTTTAGATCCATCACATCTTGAGCAATACATCTATAAGTCAAATTATCATTAAGGATGTGAATATTCTTCCTCTCAATCTCATTGCTCTTAAGCTCACATTCATTCATGTTAACCTCATTTTCCATCTCATTAAACATTCTTTTCTTTTCTTTAACTTATGTATCTATGGCCTTTTGCATACTTTCAAATTATTCTTTAGTTGTTTAAAGAATGGAATGACCTCGCTTAGATAGCATTCTTTTGTTTGCTTAAAACCCTTTCCCTTCTCAGAATTCCTGCTGGAGTGATTCTCTTACATGTTTTGTCAAAATCAACGAATAGTTGGTATACTACGATAAGTCGATTAAGGTTTTCCTTTGAGTGGGAAGAGTTCTAGGCACTAAATGCATCGGTGTATTGGGTGGATACACAGTAGCTGGAGGCAATTTCCTAAGGGGAGGATTCTTTTCAACAAGCTCATCAGATTTTTTCTTTTCCATATCTAACTTCCAAAACACTTGTTCAGGAGTTAACTGAGTCTGGGGTTTAAACTTATTAATGGCTATCCAGTTATCCTTAGTGTAATTGGGAGTTTTAAACGTTATATTATGCTCTACACACCTAAGGATCTTTTAGTTTCTTTTCCATTTTCTCTCTAGAGGCATATTCTAATTCTCTATCCTCTTCAGTGCACTCTAAACAAGTAGGCTTTTGTCTAGGCTTAAGGATCTCATTACCATTATAGATCACCTTTTGAGCAGCTTTTGCTTTCTTACCATATTCAGGATTGGGTTCTTCTACAAGGCCAATACTATGCTTATCGCTTAATACTCTATGCTTAGTGATCATGCGAGCAAATCGAATGGTGTTGCCTTGTACATACAACTTGTTTTCAAGTTTTTTCTTCAAAGTTTTAAGGTTGGAAAATCATTTAAAAGTTTTGATTCCTTTTGTTTAAACTCCGCTAAGCACTTTTACATTTTCTTGAAGTTCTTGCTTTTGCTTCACAGTTTTATTAAGTATCTCTTGTAAGGAATTTAACTCTTGTTTTAATGTTTCTTCCTGTTAGTTTTTCCGATCAATGTATGCATTTAGCAATCCATTTCCTCGCTAACGTGCGGTCACCAAATTTAGCATGTTGTTCATAGATGGCAACTTGATCCTTATATATGTTAAGCTTAGTGGTAAGGAGTCATCGTGATAAATGCGTAGTACTCATGCACTCATAATCATCATTTTGAGTAGAAGATGCAGGTAGGTACAACAGAAGCTTCCAAGCAGCTTTCCTCTGCATTAGTGTGCACAGGTTGTGGCTGGTGCATCACTCTCTTGGGTGCATCAGAAGCTTCCATGGAGCTTTACTTTGCATTAACATGCACAAGTTGTGGCTGATTGTGACAACTCGTAATTTCAGGTTATTTCTCAAATTTAATATTCACTGGTTACTATTATCATTTTTCGTAAACTATGTTTACGAGTATCAAATACGCGTAACCTGGGGGTTAAGTTGCATGATTCATGAAACATCATTGAGAACATTACACATAGACTGAGTTAGTCTACATGTCATCAAGAACATCATTTTCATGTTAGTTCATGCATTGGTTTGCATATTTCATTAACGCGTATTTATTTATTAAATAAACGCTATCGTACGATCATTTATTTTAAATAATTGATCCGACACTTCCGACAATTGTCCTGATATATTTTTATACTCATTTTAATTCATAAACCTCAAAGTACAATACTTTAAAGCGAGTGTACAAGTCTTTAAAGCACATTTTACAAGAATTCAATGCATGAACCTTAAACTCGGTTTATACATAACTGTAACCGATAGTTAACCGGTAACTTTCCCAGTTAAATAATTCGCTATGATTTGTATTATCACTCTCTGAATGTTTACGCTCACTTTTATCTATTTAACAAGAAGTTACCTCATAAAACGTGAAAACTACATATAACGCGTAACTGACACCGTGTTAGTTATGGTTAATCCCGATAACTATTTTTCGGAATCGATAACATTGCTTATATACTATTTTTTTTATAACACTTGCAGGAATATATTTCTTGCAATTCTAACCGAGATATCGCTTTTACATTTTAGCTCAACGAGACACGGTACACGATATACCATTAAAACAAACCGCTTTTTTTTTTTTTTTTTTTTTCTTCTTTTCTTCTTATTTAAACAGATAGACTATCCTTATCTCCTCAAAGAAGAAAAATATCCATCCGCTTCTCCTCACTCTCTTTCACCGCCACTCCCTCTCTCTCTCTAGCATACGGCACCATCACCAACATCTAGTACAACAATCACACCATCGCAGCCACGCCATCACCATCACCTCGTCAACCATCATCAAGATTAAGGAGGACCAAGGGCTGCGTTAGACTTGTGACAAGGGTTTATTTGTTTCGTGAGCCACCACCACCACCGCATAGCAACTGCCTCTCCATCCCTTCATCCTTATCGTTTGGTATGCCAAGGACATAACTCACCTATGTGGCTTTTGTTTTTAAGCCGACTATAAAACATCTAATATGGTTTTCGTGGAATTAAAACATCAATAAAACATGTTTGATAACAAAATAATTGTGTGGTGAAATCTTGATTAAGGAGTGTGTTTGATTTAGTTTGTAATCGAGTCGGTCAAGACCCCGCTTGGGTTTCAGCTTGACCCGTTAGATGGTTCAAACCCTCAAAGGGTTGTTTAGTTTGTATATTTTTTTGTGCTTGGTTTGGGTCTCGATGCAAAAGTTACCCAACAAGGTGGTGTTTGTTGTTGTCATTTGTGTTCGGTCAACCACAAACCCATATAGGTGAGTTTGTTGTCGCTGTCGGATCAACAAAACACCCAAGAGGTGTTAGTATTAGTTTGTATCCGGTTCTGCTCACCGCAACCCAAGAGGGTGCGCTTGGTTTAATTTCGACTAGCTAGTGAACCCGCTGATGGGTATTTGTTGTCTGCCGTCGCAACCCACCCAAAGGGTGTTTGTTTTGTTTGCCTCGGACCACCAACGCAAGTCTACGAGGGCGCTTGGCATGTTATCCTCGCCCCACCAAGCACCATGGGTGCATCCGGCTTGTTTACTGACCTACACCGCGACCCAATTAGGGTGCGCTGAGTTTGTTTGTTGCGTGTCGTTGTACCCACACCCAAGAGGGTGTTTGTTTCGCGCATCCGAACCTCGCGGGGTGCGTTTTCCAGCTTACCTCCCACTTATTTAATAAGCTTAATTAGTGACTATTAAATCATGCATAAACTCATCCTAGTCTTTTATTTTGGAGTCACTAGGGTGCTTGTTTATTTATTTCACAAACAGAGTGTTGGTATATTTGTGATTGGAGAGTTGTTTTCGAATGTGAATAGGGTGTTAGGTTGTCTCGCTTAACTTAAGAGATGCACAAGAGGTTTGGTTTTCAGATGTCATGTTTGTGTTATAAGTTTTACTTTGCAACCTCGTATTTTTAAGTTTTGTTGAGATTGCAAATTCTATAACCGTGATTCGAGTTTGTGTTTAGACCGGTCATAATTAGAATTGAGTTTGGTTTTGAAATTACTTGAGGTGCAACCATGACATAAGGTGTGTTTGAGTTACAATCGGGTCAAGCTCGTTAGGAGATATATTGATATGAGTTTTGTTTATTTGGTTTAAGTTATTTTAGTGTAAGACTTTGTTATTTACTTAATAGTAATTGTGACTTATTAAAATGTTAGACTAATGTATATTCATTTGTTTACTTGTGACTTACGTAGTACTTCTTGGATATTTTAGATTAATACTTGTATTGGACTATGCCAATACTTATCGATTTGAATAATACGGATTAAGACTATCGGACTTTGGACATATATTGTACTATCGAACTCGAAATATAACGGACTTGGACAAATTGGACATAACGGACACATAATAGACTTATTATTATATTGGACAAAACAATTCAAGTTAGACATTGGATTATATTTTAGACTTGTATCTGACTACATTGAACATATCGAAAAATTAACGGATCAGATATATGTATACATATTTGACATTGGACAATATGTATGTACTTAATCTAACTTTATTTTACGGATTGCAACTTGACTATTTATTGACAAACCTATTAGACTCGGGACTATATATATTGGACCGACATCGCTTGGATATAATTAGACTCGTGATGGACCTAAGATATCTAACTAAGAACGTTGGACGATTGAACTTGAATTAGATTTAAATTGGACTATTATTGGGCTAAAGTCCAATTTACTTACTTTCTTGACATATTTTCTTATCGTTACCTTCTCGCCTAGAATTCACTCACAAGATTTTTGTGACTGTTTTCTTGAGACATTTTGTCTATTCTTTTACTTTATAATATGTGAGATATATATATTATGCTTTGTCATAAGTTGTACTTCGCGTCTATGATTTCATACCACCACACAAATGATGGAACTAAACATTTTACAAACGTTGATACGAAACTTCCACGAAAACTAAAACGTTTTATCCATTGAAACTCATGCGAATCGATTACTTTTTGCGTGTCATGTTTTGACACAAGCTCATATTTATTAGGTTGTGCCGATTCCTCATCATCATGCTTTATTTACATCATTGCATTACTTATGTCACTACATGCTAAGGTGAGTTTTCATAGCCCCAATTTATTCAAGTTTTTACTTATTTCAAACCTACGGGGGAGAATACATTGCACATCATTTTATTACGATACCAAGTATATCAAATTCATTACATTGCTTAAGTTACCTCATTGCCAATTGAATGTCCCCATATCGTAAATCATGAACCGCATCATCGGGTAAGCGAGGTGAGTGGATAGATCTATCGAGGGTGACTCCTCCATCCGGTTGGTGGATTCCAACCGGTGAAACGGATGCATTTCATTTAATATCATTATTTGAGTTGTTTGGCAAAACACTGCTGGGGCGTAACATCATGATCGCCTAGCTTCGTGTCATGTGCTTATAGCAATTGTAACATTTTATGTGACATTTTGTCATACATGGCCTATACTTGTGGTAGTCGATAAAACATTTTACATGAACCCTATGAACTCACTCAACCTTTGTGTTGACACTTTTAGCAATGTATTTTCGTGTAACTAAGGCATTCACTTCATGGCATGCATGAGGACTTATCATAGAGTCGCGGTGACGACGCCACACATGGATTTATACACTTTAAAACATCGCTTGACTTGTACCAAACTTATTTTCCGCACATGTTAACTTTCATTTGGGACCTATCTTTGTAACTCGAATGTTTTTAATATATCAAACGATGTTCTTTTCAAACGACACTTTAGGTCGCTCAATATAATCGTGATTGTGATGCTATGACGGTCATCCCCTCAGAATTCCATTCACGCAAAATGTAATTGGGGTGTGATGATTGGTATCGAGCTTCTATTATAGAGAACTAGGTTGCATCATCGACCCTAGACTATAACTACATCATCATAGCATCTCATCATTTCATTATAAGTGCATAGTCACTATACATGCGGTTTCATACGCACATTTTGCGAGTTATTTACTTTCATTTCAAATCGATTGTCACATTAATGCCTTCAGATACCCATCCCATCATACTCACATCACTTTGACGGAGAATGCCCCGTCATTCCCTATCACAATTTTACATCGCTGACTTAACATCGATAACATCGGATGATGAGACTGAACCCTTTGAGGAGGGCGGTTACACCTACACCATCACGATCACTATTGATTCACCGTAGGATCGTGATGCTTTTATCATTCGTCTGTGATGATTATACCATTTGGTAGGACTTACGGGCTTAGTCCTAGTGAACCTATTAGTCATACATTTGAATTACCGCTTGGAAGCGTGCATGATTTGACACACTACTACCATCTACCACTAAGACTACGTAAACTACACTATCTTATAGATTTGAGGACCTGAGAGTTTCAAAGTTGTTGTTTGCTAGACAACCCATCGCTCCTACACTTGAGACATGATTAGACTACCAACAGAATGTATAATAAGTACCTTTCTAGCTAATGTAATCTTTATCATTTATTATCTCCACAATAATCACAACCTTCGCTTATTTCATTCCCATTCGATTGCCTAATTTTTCAATCATTTCGTGACAATACCTCACTATCTTACTAGGGGTTAGGCCAACTTTATTCTTGACTAATTAGGAGAATATTACCATTCTATGAGGTTCTCCCATGTATCCTACAAACCATTCAACAAATTATATTTCAAGTTACTTTGCTTCTACTTCATAACATTATTTCATTTAATTTTATTTCAAGCTATTTTACACCATCTTAGAAACATTGTTTTATAAAGTTTTAAAATAAGTTGTTTTGTAACCACCCTATCAATTGACTTTCACCATTTTATCAACTATTTACTATCATTACGCTTGATTTCCATGTTACTCGAAAATTGTTTGAGCCATTATTTTACAAAATAAAACGTTGAATGCCATCTAAAACTTTGAGAAACATAATACCATTTTAACAAAACCAAGCATCACATCATTTGTCCTTAATTATACATAGCCGATCACCTATGTATAATTCAGAAGAATTATGTCATGAAAGTAACAAGCATCATTTCAAATATTCCTAAAACAATCTTCATTCAAAAGCAAAGCTTTGTAATCGATAAATTGTTCATAAACATTTCTTTTGTTAACACTCTATAGATACCTACACCGATATCCTCACACAACCGATAAGTTGGAATTTGACGAGTGACCTTTTAGGAAAGACTTACTATATCATCTACGAGGAGGATTCCTCAATACAAGAAAACAATGAAAATATTTCTAATTACCAACAAGGACTAGAACTAGGTAGTAGGATGATTCCAAACTCAACAAAAATCTTAAGACATCATGAGACATTCAACCACTATTCGGATTAGAATCCAAACTCTATCATTTCAAAAGTACTAGCTAGACCGAGTTACAAGATTTAGTACGGCTTAATACACACTAAGCAACACTATAGGGATAAACCAAGTCTTCTAACTGAAACTACGGAACATTTCACTAAACATGGCCTCAACAATATGTGAATTTCCCTACAATGAGTTTTCCTTAAAGGAAAATTTGGTTAAATTTAGGGTATCGATATAAACTTTCCCTAAGGCATTGTGTTCTCTAGAAATTACGGATAACCTACTTCTATATCAAGAGATGCAACAGATTTGAACATATCGGACAATCAATGACACTCCATCTACAAGTGAAATTAGAACAAACATTCTTTGATATAGTATAAGCTGATATCTATGTCTATGCTAGCATGATAAAAATCTAAGTGATGAATTATTTTAGAAGCACTCAATATTGAAACAAGTCTTGAAAATCAACCACCACACCACATCACTTAAATATTTAAGGTTTTGTGACTTTACAACATATAGCATGGAAATATTTTGATAAGAGATCTTAGTCAAGGAAGACTCAAGACAGGACATTCACTAGACGAGAAATGCGAGGAATCACAACTGTTATCCATAATCTATTCTTTTCTATAAGGTCCTTTTCGACAGACGTAACATTTTGAAATTTGGCATGAGACACGTGGTATCAATTCCATTATACCTATTATAGGCTATTCGATTCACTTTAGACTCGACACTATTTCAAGGTTCCCATAGAACCTACTGTAACATGAGTACCGCTTATTATCCTCAGCTCAATGGTCAGAGCAAGAGAACAATTCAAACATTACAAGATATACTTAAAGTACGTGTGATTTCTGGAAATGATTAGGTAAATCATTCTTCATCGAACAAGTTCCCTTACGACAATATTTATCACATGAACATACTGACTACACCAATTGAGGCACTCTATGGTTGAGGTGTCAATCACTTATTCACGGGCCAAAAATCAGGAAAGTCCAACTCACTAGTCCATAACTATTTCATGAAACAACAAAGTAATTGTATAAATCAAGGATCGCCATAAGTAACAACACATAGCTAGATAAGCTACGATATATACGACGAAAATATTGGAAGTATGTTCCATAAGTCGCAAACCATTAGAATTTCAAGTTGGCAACAGGTTATGTTGAAAGTCTCGCTTTGAAGGGCGTGATACGATCTGAAAATGCGGGAAGTTAAACTCGAGGTACATTGGGTTATTTAAGATTCTGGATAGAGTATATCCTTATCATACAAACCCGATCTTTTGTCGAACTCTCCAATTTACTTAACACATTTCATGACTCAAATACCCTCACCTTTTCACAAGTAACACCATAGAACCTAATATGGACCAATTCAGGATGAATTCCTTTTGATGGGCGAATGTGACAACTCGTAATTTCAAAGTTATTTCTCAAATTTAATATTCATCGTTACTATTATCATTTTCGTAAACTATGTTTACAGTATCAAATACGCTGTAACCTTGGGGTTAAGTCACGATTCATGAAACATCATTGAGAACATTACACATAGACTAGAGTTAGTCTACATGTCATCAGTAACATCATTTTCATGTTAGTTCATGCATTGGTTTGCATATTTCATTAACGCGTATTTATTTATTAAATAAACGCTATCGTACGATCATTTATTTTAAATAATTGATCCGACACTTCCGACAATTGTCCTGATATATTTTTATACTCATTTTAATTCATAAACCTCAAAGTACAATACTTTAAAGCGAGTGTACAAGTCTTTAAAGCACATTTTACAAGAATTCAATGCATGAACCTTAAACTCGGTTTATACATAACTGTAACCGATAGTTAACCGGTAACTTTCCCAGTTAAATAATTCGCTATGATTTGTATTATCACTCTCTGAATGTTTACGCTCACTTTTATCTATTTAACAAGAAGTTACCTCATAAACGTGAAAACTACATATAACGCCAGAATCGACAATCGTGTTAGTTATGGTTAATCCCGATAACTATTTTTCGAATCGATAACATTGCTTATATACTATTTTTTTTATAACACTTGCAGGAATATATTTCTTGCAATTCCCAATCCGAGATATCGCTTTTACATTTTAGCTCAACGAGACACGGGTACACGATATACCATTAAAACAAACCGCCTTTTTTTTTATTTTTTTTTATTTTTTTCTTCTTTTCTTCTTATTTAAACAGATAGACTATCCTTATCTCCCTCAAAGAAGAAAAAATATCCATCTGCTTCTCCCTCACTCTCTTTCACCGCCACTCCCCTCTCTCTCTCTAGCATACGGCACCATCACCAACATCTAGTACAACAATCACACCATCGCAGCCACGCCATCACCATCACCTCGTCAACCATCATCAAGATTAAGGAGGACCAAGGGCTGCGTTAGACTTGTGACAAGGGTTTATTTGTTTCGTGAGCCACCACCACCACCGCATAGCAACTGCCTCTCCATCCCTTCATCCTTATCGTTTGGTATGCCAAGGACATAACTCACCTATGTGGCTTTTGTTTTTAAGCCGACTATAAAACATCTAATATGGTTTTCGTGGAATTAAAACATCAATAAAACATGTTTGATAACAAAATAATTGTGTGGTGAAATCTTGATTAAGGAGTGTGTTTGATTTAGTTTGTAATCGAGTCGGGTCAAGACCCCGTTTGGGTTTCAGTTGACCCGTTAGGATGGTTCAAAACCCTCAAAGGGTTGTTTAGTTTGTATATTTTTTTTTGTGCTTGGTTTGGGTCTCGATGCAAAAGTTACCCAACAAGGTGGTGTTTGTTGTTGTCATTTGTGTTCGGGTCAACCACAAACCCATATAGGGTGAGTTTGTTGCTGCTGTCGGATCAACAAAACACCCAAGAGGTGTTAGTATTAGTTTGTATATGGTTCTCGGTTCAGCTGCAACCCAAGAGGGTGCGTTTGGTTTAATTCTCGACTAGCTAGTGAACCCGCGATGGGTATTTGTTGTCTGCTGTCGCAACCCACCCAAAGGGGTGTTTGTTTTGCTTGCCTCGGACCACCAACGCAAGTCTACGAGGGCGCGTTGGCATGTTATCTCGCCCAATCAAGCACCATGGGTGCATCCGGCTTGTTTACTGAACTACACCGCGACCCAATTAGGGTGCGCTTGAGTTTGTTTGTTGCGTCTTGTTGCGCCACACCCAAGAGGGTGTTTGTTTCTCAATCCGAACCTCGAGGGTGCGTTTTCACTTACCTCCCACTTATTTAATAAGCTTAATTAGTGACTATTAAATCATGCATAAACTCATCCTAGTCTTTTATTTTTGGAGTCACTAGGTGCGTTTGTTTACTTATTTCTACAGACAGGAGTGTTGGTATATTTGTGATTGGAGAGTTGTTTTCGAATGTGAATAGGGTGTTAGGTTGTCTCGGTTTAACTTAAGAGATGCACAAGAGGTTTGGTTTTCGATGTCATGTTTGTGTTATAAGTTTTACTTTGCAATCTGTATTTTTAAGTTTTGTTGAGATTGCAAATTCTATAACCGTGATTCCGAGTTTGTGTTTAGACCGGTCATAATTAGAATTGAGTTTGGTTTTGAAATTACTGAGGTGCAAACCATGACATAAGGTGTGTTTGAGTTACAACCGGTCAAGCTCGTTAGGAGATATATTGATATGAGTTTTGTTTATTTGGTTTAAGTTATTTTAGTGTAAGACTTTGTTATTTACTTAATAGTAATTGTGACTTATTAAAATGTTAGACTAATGTATATTCAATTGTTTACTTGTGACTTACGTAGTACTTCTTGGATATTTTAGGATTAATACTTGTATTGGACTATGCCAATACTTATCAGATTTGAATAATACGGATTAAGACTATCGGACTTTGGACATATATTGTACTATCGAACTCGAAATATAACGGACTTGGACAAATTGGACATAACGGACACATAATAGACTTATTATTATATTGGACAAAAACAATTCAAGTTAGACATTGGATTATATTTTAGACTTGTATCGAACTACATTGAACATATCGAAAAATTAACTGATCAGATATATGTATACATATTTGACATTGGACAATATGTATGTACTTAACGAACTTTATTTTACGGATTGCAACTTGACTATTTATTGGACAAACCTATTAGACTCGGGACTATATATATATTGGACCGACATCGTTTGGATATAATTAGACTCGTGATGGACCTAAGATATCTAACTAAGAACGTTGGACGCATTGAACTTGAATTAGATTTAAATTGGACTATTATTGGGCTAAAGTCCAATTGACTTACTTTCTTGACATATTTTCTTATCGTTACCTTCTCGCCTAGAATTCACTCACAAGATTTTTGTGACTGCTTTTCTTGAGACATTTTGTCTATTCTTTTACTTTATAATATATGAGATATATATATTATGCTTTGCCATAAGTTGTACTTCGAGTCTATGATTTCATACCACCACACGAATGATGGAACTAAACATTTTACAAACGTTGATACGAAACTTCCACGAAAACTAAAACGTTTTATCCATTGAAACTCATGCGAATCGATTACTTTTATGTCATGTTTTGACACAAGCTCATATTTATTAGGTTGTGCCGATTCCTCATCATCATGCTTTATTTACATCATTGCATTACTTATGTCACTACATGCTAAGGTGAGTTTTCATAGCCCGATTTATTCAAGTTTTTACTTATTTCAAACCTACGGGAGAATACATTGCACATCATTTTATTACGATACCAAGTATATCAAATTCATTACATTGCTTAAGTTACCTCATTGCCAATTGAATGTCCCCATATCGTAAATCATGAACCGTTAATTCTCGGGTAAGCGAGTGAGTGGATAGATCTATCGAGGGTGACTCCTCCATCCGGTTGGTGGATTCCAATTGGTGAAACGGATGCATTTCATTTAATATCATTATTTGAGTTGTTTGGCAAAACACTCTGTTGGGCGAACATCATGATCGCCTAGCCGTGTCATGTGCTTATAGCAATTGTAACATTTTATGTGACATTTTTGTCATACATGGCCTATACTTGTGGTAGTCGTATAAAACATTTACATGAACTCTATGAACTCACTCAACCTTTGTGTTGACACTTTTAGCAATGTATTTTCAGGTAACTAAGGCATTCACTTCATGGCATGCATGAGGACTTATCATAGAGTCGCGGTGACGACGCGTCACACATGGATTTATACACTTTAAAAACATCGTTTGACTTGTACCAAACTTATTTTCCGCACATGTTAACTTTCATTTGGGACCTATCTTTGTAACTCTGAATGTTTTTAATATATCAAACGATGTTCTTTTCAAACGACACTTTAGGTCGCTCAATATAACTGTGATTGTGATGCTATGACACCATCCCCTGTGAATTCCATTCATTGCAAAAAGTAATTTGGGGTGTGACACGATGCTCCTCTCTTGTGACTTTGAGCACGAAGATTCCATATTAGCATTGTCTGACTCAAACACGATAGTCTATTATACATTGTTGGGTATCTTTTGTTCATTGATCACCTCGTATAAACTGAGTATCTGAGATACAATTGAATCTAAATCGTTAGGCATGATGTTGACGTGCACGGTATTTTACAAATCTATGATTTAAACCGAGAAATAGAATCTTTCGCGGGATTTTATAAAATCAAGAAGAAACCGTTAAGCAATGACCAATAGAACGTGTTACGATGACTGATTGATCGACACAATGATAGAAGATTGTGTGTTAGGACTTATGATTGTTTGTAGGATTAGCTGAGATGTTGTTTGGTTGAGATTTGGATTGGTTGATGCATGTTTTTACGGTGAAATTTAGGTTTAAAAACTTAAAACCTCAATAACTTCCTTTTGGAGGATTTGTGCCTCGAAAAATTGCTTCACAACTTTATCGTGATCCTCTCAATATTTAGGTCGTTCCTTGGCCGTTTGATGTATTTCACGAAACGGAGTTACGGTTCAAAATTATGGCCATTTGAAGTTTTGACTTAAAAGTAAACTTTGGTCAAGCCGCAAGTAGTCAAACCGTAAAAGTCAAAACTCAATTTTCTTGATCAAATCACAGTGGTCAAATCGCAGGATTGTCAAACTGCTTCAATCAAACCGCTGGAATACAAACCGCTTAACTCAAACCGCTTCTTATCAAACCACTTCTTATCAAACCGCTTAGATCAAACCGCTGAAGACAAACCTCTTGACTCAAAACGCACAATTGACAAACCACTTTAATCAAAACGCACAAAGACAAACCGCTTAGGATAAACCGCTTAAGACAAACCGCTTAAGACAAACCGCTTAGGACAAGCTGCTTAGGACAAACCACTTAGTACAAATCGCTTAGGACAAATCGCTTAATTTGACAAACCTCAAGGGGACACAAGTACATCCACTACTTGTCCTTTTTGTCTCTTTGTCTTATCACTCAAACTGCACAATATCAAATCGCTTCGAAGAAACTAACAAATCGCATACGAATACGAACAAACAGCAGCCCGTACGATATCAAACCGCTTCGAAAAAATGATCAACTCGCACAAAAGCTATGTCAAACCGCATACAAGAAATCAATCCGAGAGTCAAACCGCTCCATGAAACTCTTCAAAACCAAACTTTTCAATCAAAACACTACAACCAAGATGAATTAAGCCTTCCAAACCAAAACCTAAACACTTATGATGATCCTAAACACAAAAGTACAATCAAATAACAAACTTTAACACTAAAAAAGATCAAAAAGATGAAGATGTCTCAAAACTCATTCAAACCCAAAAACCTTATGAAAACCACTAAGAATCCAAGAACATGTAAAGTAGATGATCAAACCATGGCTCTTGATACCAATTATTACATATTGGTTTTCACAAACACATAATCAAGCATATATGAATTCGAATGAGATGAGGTTTTAGAGAGAGAAAGTGAAGAGAGTTGGGAACTTCTAGTGAGATGAAGAAAATTGTATTATGAAGCTCCAACCCTTTGCCTTGCTAGGTAAAGGGTATTTATAATTAGTTACATGAGACACCTCCTACGGGCTGTGGATCAGGCATACAGTGGGTAAAGACCCGTCCGTACTCCACGGTGTTACATAACAATCTACTAACTATCACTAAATGACTACGACTACGAGCTTTCTAACGATTACATATACTTGAGGTGACCGACTCTTTAACTACCGGATTTTCTAAATCCCAACAAGTTGCAAGATCTTTGTAAAGTGTGTTTGGAGATGTGGGTGGTGTTAAAAAGACTTGTTCTTTTTGGTTTAAGTTGAAATTTTGTTGAAATGATGTGGGTGGTGAATTAGACACGGGTAGTGGCAATGTTATCGGAGTCTTAAGGAGTTCCGATAGGGTGATCTTAGGTGGAGACTTGATAGGTGATGGTGGTGATGTGCTTGTTGGTGATGATGGAGGTGCTACTATGAAATCATTTGGTGGTGAATGAGTAGTTGGTGATGAACTTTTTGACAATGGTTTGGCTAAACAACAAGGCCGGATGCTAATCCGTGCGATTTTTCTAGATTTGGGTGGTGGCAGTACGGAAGGTGGTAGGATAAAGTTTTGGATTTCTTGAAGAGGATTATTTGCACTAGGTGATTCATCAATGTTGGAAGATCTTTTGGAAGACATGATGATGATTGTTTGTGAGGTTGAGAGTGATGGATATGCAAGCATTTTGGGAACCTTATTTATAGAGAAAATAGTGCATTGTAATGAATGCTAGACCCAAAATGTGGACTAAAATCTAATGATTAGATATGAATTTAAGGCATGTGATTATGAAAACACAAGCATTAAGTAACATACTTATTAGTGAAAGAGGTAAAATGATGAAAATATGAAGGTTTATAGCCAAAGTGAGAAAAATAGAAGAGAAATTAAGCTTCTGTCCCATGGTTCCCACGGATCCGCTCCTTGAGGGAACCGTCCAAATAATGCTAGGATCCGTGGTATCGGTGACTCGAGCGACTCAAATTTTTCCTTTGGAAACATTTGTGCCTAGTGTGCCTATATGCAAACCATTTGGAGTTGCGGTTATCTCGACTCCTAAAAAGAAAAGGAAAATAAACTAGAAGTGAAAAGCATATTATTATGTGAGATAACCCGAGTGCTCCTTAGTTCATTGTTGCTTGAATGAATGTACCAAAACACATATTAGTTATGTGTTCCTTTAGCATTCAAAAGACATGAGATTCAATGAAACGGGTTTTACTTTGTATTAATAATGAAAAAGGTTTGTCCTAGACGTGAGAATAGCATTAGAAAAATGATACGAGGAGAAGTATCCTTTTAGAAAACATTTCGAAAAGTTTCTTGAAAACAAAAAGTTATCGTTAGTTTTGAAAGGGTACAAGATAGTATATTTTGAGTTTTGAAAATCCCCATACTGTTTGTGAGTTATGTATGAAATAGAGATCCTAGTCTCAGAAAATAAGGAAGGCTAATGTTTACATACCTTGTAGAGTTGAGAAACAAATTACGACGATTGTTCCATGAGACCAAGACCAAGACGAAGCAAGTTGAATTGTTCCCGCTTCAACGGTTTAGTGAGGACGTCGGCTATGCTATCTTCGGATGCTACCTTCTCAATAGAAATGTTCCCCTTTTGAACATTGTCTCTTAAGAAGTGATGACGGATCTCTATATGCTTAGTGCGAGAGTGTAACACCGGATTCTTGCTTAAATCAATAGCACCTTTGTTGTCGCATAAAATGGCTATGTCACTTAGATGAATGTCGAGTCAACTAACGCTTGTTTCATCCATAGTGCTTATTGGCATGCTTTGCTTGCGGAGACATATTCGCTTCGGTTGTTGATATGGCCAATGCCGCTTTGCTTCTTCGAAAAGCAAGGTGTTAAACAACATCCTATAAAGGTACATACACCACTTGTACTCTTTCGGTCAACATAATCACCGCATGGTCGAATCCATATACAATAGTTTATACCCCGCCCCTCAGGATACCATAATCCAATTTGAGTCGCACTTTAATGTATCTAAATATTCTTTAACCGCTTCTATATGTGATGTTTTAGGTCTTCTTGAAACCTAACACATAGACAAACACTAAACATGATATCCGCCGACTAGCCGTAAGATAGAGAAGACTACCAATCATGCCACGATATTTTTGTTATCAACGGATTCACCGCCTTCATCTTTTGTTAGTTTAGTATCGGATGACATTGGTGTTCTTATGGGTTTTGACTCTTCTAAACCAAATTTCTTTAACATTTCTTTTATGTATTTGGATTGATTAAAGAAGATACCATCTTCTAATTGTTTTTTTTGTAGACCGAGAAAGAAACTTAGTTCTCCCATCATACTCATTTCAAACTCATCATGCATGATTTTTGAGAAATCATCACACATGTCTTGACAAGTCGATCCGAATATAATATCGTCCACGTATATTTGAACAATAATTATATGTGATTCATTTTTCTTAGTGAAAAGTGTATTATCAACTAACCCCATGGTGTAGTTGTTTTTGATTAAAAATGATTTGAGTCTATCATACCAAGCTTTTGGGGCTTGTTTAAGACCGTAAAGAACTTTCTTTAGTTTGTACACGTGTTTAGGTTTTTCGAAATCGATAAAGCCCGGAGTAGTTTTTCAAAATTTGATCTCAAGTCCAAAACCAAAGTAGTTTATTTTGTTTTGTCTCAACCATATATAGAACCTAAATAAACTACTTTAGTTTTGGACTTGAGATCTTAAGGTTCTTTCATTTAACTTTCCTATGACCTTATCTACGGGGTGATCTTTAGACTCTTTAATATTGATGATTTCATTGTTTAATGGTTCATCTTCTTTGTTTATATTTTCCTTGATTTCTATGGCTTCACTTTCGATTATCTCGTCATCGACAAGAGGTTGGGTAGGTTTAGGTGGACTTTCATCAAATTTTACGTTTAATGGCTCTTCAACCTTCATTGTTTCTTTATTTAATATAATATAAGCTTTACTATTAGGAGAGTAACCTAAGAAGATACCTTCGGTTGATTTAGGATCAAATTTAGTTAGGTAATCTTTAGTGTTAAGTAAGAAACATTTGCTACCAAAGACTCTAAAATGTTCTAACGTACGCTTTTGCCTCGAAGTAACTCGTATGGAGTTTTACCTAATAATGGTCTTATTAGGACTCGGTTAAGTATGTAGGTTGATGTATCAACGGCATTGCACCAAAATTTATGAGGAATAGATTGCTCATTAATCATGGTGCGACTCATTTCTTGTAGAGTTCTATTTTTCCTTGCAACTACCCCATTTGATTGTGGAGTGCGAGGAGCCGAGAAATTGTGAGTAATACCATTAGCGTCATAAAAAGCTCCAAATTGCACTTCATTATCAAATTCCCTACCATGATTCGTTCTAATAGACACTATAGGACTTCCTAATTGTATTTGGATTTTCTTACTTAATATTTCAAAGTAATCAAACGTTTCAGCTTTTATTCTTTAAAAATTTAGTCCATGTGTACCTAGAGTAATCATCTAGTATAACCAAAGTATAGTAGTTACCTCTATAACTTTGAATAGCGGATGGACCAAATAAATCCATGTGAAGTAGTTCTAAACACTTAGTAGTAGAGACCATATTTTTAGCTTTGTGACTAGCATGGACTTGCTTTCCTACGTTACAAGCATCACAAAAATAATGTTCGTATTTTAATTTTGGTAGATCTCTTACTAGTTCTTTAGATGATAGCGATTGAAGAAGTCGCATATTGGCGTGACCCAATCTTCGATGTCGTGAGGTCGAAGTATCATCCATAGAAGTAAGACAAAGTTTGTCTTTAGGTTCATTACAGATTTTAATGACATAGACTCCATGTTTTCTAATGCCTCTTCCTATAGTGATACCGTTTTTCAATATTTTACTACCGGTTTCACTAAAAAGTACGTTACACTTTTTATCACATATTTGTCTTATACTTAGAAGGTTGAAGTTTAGGTTTCTACGTGACACACATCGTTAATGGTTAAAGATTTGTGAGAAATTGTACCTTTACCGATTATTTTGCTCTTGCTATTACCAAATACCACATTCCCTCCATTGAAGGATTCGTATGTGGAAAACAAGTCTTTGTTACCGGTCATGTCCCTCGTGCTCTCGCTATCCTTGATCCATTCATCTGGATCTAGGTCGACCTTTAAGCACACCTAAAAAAACAATTAACTCAAAAGTTTGGTCCCTATTTGTTCATGGGTCCATTAGTGTTATACATTTCATTCATGTTAGGCATATATGGAAAAGGTGAGAATGCATTCCATGGTGTAAAGTTTTGAAAAGGAAAACCGTTTTGTACATTAGGATTCCATCCCATTTGATGGTGGTTACTTCTCGGATAAACATTATTAGGTCTCCTTATAAATGTGTTTGGTTTTGAAAACAATGGACCTTTGTTTCTCATAAAACTTTGATTTTATTTTAGTGGAGGTGGTTGTCTAATAGTAACGTGGGTTGGTTTCTTCTTGTTAACGATAACAAAGTCGGTTCTAGATGAAGTGGCTACATTATTTCTACTGTTTGTTGGTGTAGACCCACGGATCCCTGGTTTTACACTAGAGGTTCTCTTTTCAAGGGATCCGTGGGATCCGTGACTACAATAGCTTGTTTTTCAATTACTTTGACGAATTGTGTTTCTTTATTCTCGCTAGTTGATGCATTAAGTTCCTGAAAACCTAAACCCTTTTGATTGTTTCCTGTTTTAACACTATCTAGTATTATATCTAGAGTATTAGTGTTCATTCTAGCAATCTTAGAATCAAGATTATCAACTAGTGTTTGAAGTTGAACACAAATCTCACATTCCCCATTTGTTATCTTCCCTTTTTCTAAACGTTTTAATTTACCTTTTAATTCAATGACTTCCTTTTCTAAACGTTCATTTTTGTTTTTCAAAATCTTATTTTTGTTAATTACTTTTAGACTAATTTTGAAAAGTTTATCATATTCATGATGCAATGATTCATCATCTAATGATGAGCTACTATAATAGAGAGATTCGAGACATACCTCGTTTGAGTCATTTGCTATGAGACAAATTTCTTCGTTCTCCTCCTCACTCATTCCCCACGAACCACTCACAAACGCCTTTTGTTCGTCACGTTTGGGACACTCGCTAATGAAGTGATTAGGTCCCACATTTAAAACATGCTGCTTCCTCCTTGCTTTCTTGTCGCCTTTGCCTTTCCGAACCCCTTCTTGTCGCCATATGGTTGCTTGACATATCTTCCTTTCTTCTAAAGAACTTCTTGAAATCCTTACCGCCAAGGCATATTCTTAGTCATCACTATCCGAAGAAGAGTTTTCTTCATCGCTTGAGACCTTCTTGGCTTTTAAGGCGGAGATTTGTGCTTCTCTTTCTTTTCTTTTGAGGCTTGAGATCTTTAGCGAGGACAAGCTCATAGACACATAGATTGCCTATGAGTTCGCCGAGGTGAGGATTGATAGGTATTTTGATTCTTCGATGGCGTTACCTTTGATCTCCACTTGAATGGAAGTGTCCTTATATACCTCGACATGATTATGACTAGAGAAAGACTCATCAAGTGCTTGTAATGATGTAACTATAGTATTAAAGTTAGCAAAAGAATTATCTATACTATCCTCATCCGATATTGAAAATTGTTCATATTGTTGAACAAATAAATCTATTTTATTGTTTTTAACTTGTTGATTTCCTTGATGAGTTACAACTAAAAAATTCCAAATTTATTTAGAGGTTTTAAGCATATAAATTCTTTCGAATTCCTTTTTGGGTAAAGCATTGTATAAAACCATTTTAGCTTCACTATTTTTGGAAAGCTTTTTCTATTGATCATCGGGAGTTGATCATGAGGTGTGTTTATTGGGTTGCCAGTTTATCATCTTTTGTAGTGGCTTCAAAGTCACCTTCAACAATGATGTACCAAAGATCAATATCTTTTGACTTCACATAAGTTTCGAATCTATTTTTCCAATAAATAAAACCATTAGTTTCAAGTAGTGGAGGTCGTTGCATAGATTGCCCTTCTTTATAATTTTCAGAACCCATTGTGATCGAAAAGTTTTTAAAATAAGATTTACTTTAAAACTTTTTGTAAACCTTGCTCTGATACCAATTGTGGAAAACTAGAAGGGGGGGTTGAATAGTTTTGTCGATTTTAAGTTAGTTTCAAAACTTTAGATTTGATATTACGTGAAATCTTATGGATGGATAGAAAGTATAAAGCAATAAGTAATGTAAGTAAAGAAAGCAAGTAAAGTAAATGATAGAAATGGCACAACCAATTTATGGTGGTTCACCTACTCTAGAGTTCAAGCACTATGTCAACAAGCTCCTTCAAATTGGCGGAGAAGCCTCACAACGTCGCTTACACTTTTTCCGGTATAAAGCTAAATACCGAGTCCTTAACACGGAGGACCAAACCAACACAACTATAACACAACAACTATGTGAAATATGAAATACAAGATCTTGCTATAGAAATCTTGTGGAGGAACAAATCAATCAAGGACCCCTTGCTTGGATAACTTGTAGTATCTCGTGATCTCGCCTTTGAGAAGGACCTATATGAGAATCACAACAAAAGAAAGAATAACTACTATATAGATCAAGATATATGAGATTAGAATAGAGAAGTAATATATGAGAGAGTTTGTAAGAAGAGGGGTGAGTTACAATGAAGAAATGACTCACTATTTATAGGCAAAAAAATCACTACTGTTCCCCGGATCCCACGGATCCCTTACATGAGGGATCCGTCCAGTGTAAACTGGGGGATCCGCAGGACGCTCCTCCTATTTGGGTTATGGGTCATAGATCATGGGTCATGGGTTATGGACTTTGGATCATGGGTATCCAAATAGATACAATGTATCTAGAAGATGCAATGCATCTAGTCAATGGGTCATGGGTTAGCTCCATGGGTTATGGATATGCTCCATGGATATGGGTCATGGGTTATGGTTTTTACCCATCCTAATAAAATATTAAAACAAATGAATTATTACAACAATTTATGTTAAATGATTATATATATGTAAATGCTTTACAAAAATAACATGTATCCTTATAATTTTACTTATGATAACTTTATATTTGTTATAAAAAAACACAAAAAGATCGCTAAATATGAATAAACGTTTTTACGATTTATTTGTATTAACAGTTTTCGTTTACTCTGAAAAAGTAGGAAATGGATAATCGGTTATTAAGGGTAAATTAGGAATTAATTAGAAACTTGGTTGGGTTGCTAAGATAATGACAAGTGTTCCAACGAGATAATTAGGCTTGTTTTTAGGTCTTTTAATTAGGCTCATATATCACAACTCAAATCACAAATAAACAGTTTTCATATGACTTAATGAATTCAGATTTTTTCGTATTAAGTCAATTAAGTCGAATTTCACTCAAAAGTTTGAATGACTTAGGATATGTTTGGTATTCCGGAATGAGAATCAAGGAATGAATTTTCATTCCAATCATGTGTTTGAATGACTTAGGATATGTTTTATACTATTATATAAAACATTTAAGTTGTGGGCTTCATTAAAAATTAAGATAAAGAGCTTAAATCATGGAGTGACATGTGTCACTTCTTAACTAAAAAATCAACTTTATTTTCAAATTGAAATATCTTTTTATTTATTTTTTTTATTATCTAATTTCATCATATTTTTAAAAATTTTGTGCTCTTTAATTCAACATATATTTTGATATGTTTTTATGAGTTTTAGTTTTTACATTTTTAGTGTGTTTATTTTATTTTGATTCAAATTTTTACGACTTTAACATTTATCTCAATCAGTATAATTTCGATTCGTCAAAATCATATACTTTTAGGGGGAGTGTTTGACGAGTAAAAGATTGCGAGGGTCTTTCTATATGCGGGAATAATGATGTCACAAGAAAGCTACGGGAAACCCAAGCAAACACATACAACTAACACATATACATTCAGAGTTTTGTGAAACAAGTTCACTAAGCTGGTAGGGAATTGCGAAGAGAGTTGGACTAGCAATTCATTTACTATATTTATAATATAACTATATTTATCGTCGCCGCTGTGCGCGGGTATCCAACTATCTATATCTATACTATATTATAATGCATGTATAACCCAATCCTAAATTCCAAGCCTAACTCCTAACCAAAAATTAAGATAAAGAGCTACAATCATGAGATGACATGTGTCACTTCTTAACAAACTTCAAGTCTAACTCCTAACCACTAAAAATTAAGAAAGGAGCTCAAATTATAAAGTGACATGTGTCACTTCTCAACTAAAAATTAAGAAATATGCTCAAATATATCCATTTTGATATATTATTATGAGTTTTTAGTTTTTATATTTTTAGTAGGTTTATTTTATTGTAATTCAAAATTTTATAACTTTAACTTTTATTTCAATTAATACAATCTTGATTCGTCAAAATCATATACTTTTGGAGGGAGTGTTTGACGGGTAAGAGATTGCGAGAGTATTTCTATATGCGGAATAATGATATCACGGAAAAGCTACGGGTAACCCAAACAAACACATACAACTAACACATATACATTCGGAGTGTTGTGAAACGAATTCACTAAACGGGTAAGTAAACACATATAACTTTACTTATCGCCGCCACTGTGCGCGGATATCCAACTTGTCTTTCAAATATGAGAATGAAATATAAATATGTCCCATACTTCATATCTCTAAAAACAAAGTTATGAATCTTTCATTTATGAAAAGTTCGCGTTATACTTATACCCATATACATTGTAGTTTATGACAACATACCTAACGCAGTCTCAATAACACAACCGTGTTCAGATTTTATGACCACTAAGGCTAGCCACAATGGCTTGGGTTGTCGTCGGTTGAGGGCGTCGGTCGTGGTCGGTCGACCCATTGTGGGGAAGGAGGTTGTCGTCGGTTGAGGAGAGAAGAAGGGGGAAGTCGGTTGAGGAGACAACCGAGTCTCACAAGCCCAAATTTTACCACTTTTACAAAACTTTACCACTTTTACAACATTATAAATACCAACCTCAAACACATTTTTAAACACACAATTTCAAACAATTCAAACAACTTCTCTTCAATATTCATCATGTCACAAAGAAAAACTCCCAACTCAAAAAACCGACGATCCCGACTTCCCCAAAATTCTCCGAACTTGAATTTCTCACCGGATCCACCGTTTGAATTAACCGGTGTAACACCACCACAAAATCGGGGTATTCGTTTTCATGCACCCGGTTTTGAATATCAAACACGACTACCACAACCCAACCACAATCAAAACCCATTTTACGTCAATCGTCCATATTTCCCACCGGGTCGTCCGAGTATCAATCAAAACCAAGCACCAAGCGGGTCGTCATATCATCCTAACATGGATTTCTCCCAATCTTCCCAACCTAATCAATCGTTTTCACCACTTCATGGTGTTAATCTTGATATGGATTTTGAGCACTTTATGGAATTCCTTCCTCCTCAATGCTACACGTCTCAAGAATACCCGACTCAAGATGCTTCGATGGGACAAGGTTCGGCACGGTTCATACCACGGTTCTATTCGTATCGAAGACGATGTCGAAGAGACGCCACCGTCAAATCAAAAAGGGTTCAAACGGACTACAAAGGAGAAGGCAAGAACGTTGCAACCGAAAAGGTCAAACCATGGACAAAGCGGAAGAGGTCGCGCTTTGTAGAGCTTGGATACATGTGTCGGAAATTCGGAAAGAGGGAACGCTATCAACCGGAGTGGGTTTTCGGATGAGGTGATAGCGTACTTTGAACATGAAACTGGTTCAACAAGAACCTACGACTCCATAACGACCAAATGGAAGGGTAGGATTCGTTCTAGGGTTGGTTTCTTTTGTGCAATTATGGATAATATCAAGAGTAATCACGGAAGCGGTGAGAATGACGAAGACGACTATGAAAAGGCTTGTAAAGAATACCGTGTAATTCATAAGCATGAGTTTACATCAAGGAGTGTTGGAAAGTTTGAGAGGGCATTCGCTTGAAAACTGCTGAGATGCTCGCTTTCACCCCGACTAGCCGGAAGAAATCCAAGACTTTGGAAACCACCCTGGGTCAACAAAGGTCCTTTTAATCCCCAGACGTGGATGATTCACGAAGAAGAGACTCGAGAATCACGACCAAAAGGTCGTGACGCAACCAAGAAGAAAGCACCCGAGCCACCAACATCATTTGTTACTAATATGGCCAAGAACTTTTCAAGTTCAAAAGTTCAAGTAAGGAAAAACTAAGAATATGGAAGAGGAATACATAAAGTTGAAGCAAAGAGATGGAGCTTGCAGAGAGGCGGTAGGCGAGCCGAGGAGTTCAAAAGCGGAGAAACTTGAGCTCAACGTCGGCTTGCATTGGCATCACAATCAAACCGGACGCAAGATTTAATTTTCTACAACACACCCTCGACACAAATATGCCACCACGACAACTACAAGAACTTGAACAACTTAAGGCGAATCGAATAACGCTACAACTTAGATTATTAAGTTGCGCTTTTAATAAGTATTGTAACATCTACGTTTTATTAGTTTAAGTTTTTAATTATTGTTGTAATGTTAAGTATTTTTATTAATGAAGTTTAATTTTGTTTTAAAAATATTTGATTAAAAAAAAAAAAATCTCGGTCATGCCATCGCAAGAACTGCGTCGTCGGATCGTCGGGAGAGAAAACCGATGTGACATGATTTAACCAGGTTCATCAGAATAAGCCTAAAAGCCCACAGATCTAAAAACCCCAAAAGCTTATTTCAAAATTCAAATCACCAACAATATCTATACTACTTTATAACGATTTAGCCTTCTAAAATTAGAATGCTTAAAATTAAGCCTTCTAATTTTAGAAGGCTTAAATTAAGATAAGAGCCCAATCATGAGATGACATGTGTCACTTAACAAACTCCAGGCTAACTTAACAAACTTGCCCTAACTCCTAACCACCAAAAATTAAGATAAGGAGCCCAATTATAAAATGACATATCACACTCTCAACTAAAAATTCATCTTTATTTTAAATTAAAATATCTTTTATCTACTTATTTATATTATAATTTAATTTCACCATATTTTCTAAAATTTTACGCTCTTTAATTCAACATTCATTTTAATATATTTTTATGAGTTTTAGTTTTTATATTTTTAGTGTGTTTATTTTATTTTAATTCAAATTTTACAACTTAACCTTTATTTCATTTATTCCAATCATATTATAGTATCGTGGTCAACATGCATTCATGCGGATTCTTCTAGCTTATTGATAAAGGATATACAAAATCTTTTTTAACCCTCCAATAAAATAATCAAAACATTGAAGCGGCACGAAAAAAAAAAAGAAAAGAAAAGAAAGAGAAGTATAAAAACTTTGTGTGACCGTACAAAGTTTCCGTTATACTCTTCTCCATTCTCCACAACAATAACAATAAAAATAAATTATAACCAAACCCTAACCCTAGAATCAAAACAATGGGAACACTATTATCCACTAAAAACTACGATACTTTTGTCTTCGATGAATCCGCTGAAGAAGAAGAAAATACTGCTCGTTGGAAACCACTATCGCTTAAGAAAAAATCTAAATCCAAATTAACTCATTCCGTTGTTGATAATTATGATTTTTTGAAAGCCTGTACGTATTTTATTTCATTTTATGTTTATTTTATGTATATTATGATTAATTTAATAATTTCTGTTAGTTAAAGTAATTTTGGAATGTATGATAGTTTTGGTGATCAGTCAAAAAAATTCGGTATCGAACGAGGCCTATTTTGATTGATTGTTCTTATACCGAATTACTTGTTATATAAGTTGGTTTTTGTGATGCGAATTACGGTTTATATGATGATTAATTTGTGCTAGTTAAAGTTATTTTGGAATGTATGATAGTTTTGGTGATCGTGATTATACGTCGAAAAAAACGGTATCGAATGAGGCCTATTTTAATCCTGTGTTTTGACGCTTGATCTAATACCGAATTATTTGTTATATGATGATTAATTTGTGTTAGTTAAAGTTATTTTGGAATGTATGATAGTTTTGGTGATCGTGATTATCGGTCGGAAAAAATCGGTATCGAATGAGGCCTATTTTGATCCTGTGTTTTTACGCTTGATCTAATACCGAATTATTTGTTATATGATGATTAATTTGTGTTAGTTTGATTAATTGTAAAATGAAGAAGTTTGGTTGTTAGAACATGATGTACGTGTGTAGTTCTGTTAGATGTGTAGTAGTTTTTCGTGATCATGATTAGAGGTCGAAAAATGAGTCGATTAGAGAATTAGTTGATACTTCCGGTGTTAATAATGATATTGTAGGTGTTTTTTGTTTCTGGTTTACGGACAAAAATGATTGATGGATAGGAAAGTAGGAAACACGATTTGTTTTGTTAAATAGTGAGAGAAATTACTAACGAAGGCACATAATCGCTTGCTTTTGAAAGACAGGTTTTCGTTTGTTTGAAGCTTAACATGTTACCGGATTAATTGTTGTATCAAGCATAATAGGCTATTGATAGATAAACTAATCCGTATATGTTGAGCACAACTATGTGTATTGACTGACTTGGAAACTTGGGCACTCACGCTGAGGCCACGTGACAAATTGACCATGCTACTTGATCTATTAAACGTATTTTAACTGGAGTAGTGTTTTGATATGTATGCGTAGTTGTGTTACTCGTACAATAGTTAGCGTATGTCTAAATATAAGTTTACAGACTTCATTGGTAGTAACGGTTTCATTTCCCCTATAGTTGCAGGAGGAAGTGTTTCTAAAGGAAAGAAAGTTAGGAATGAAACAGTAATTGTTGATGACGTTGATGATACAGTGAAAGAAAGAATCGTTCGGTCGGACACTGCCTTACAATCCAGTTCCTCAAATCACAATTTAAAGGATTTATCTAAATCCAAGTGTCATGATCCCTGCACATCCAGTGCTCAAGAAAGCAGAAATGCTTCTAGTTCCCAAAAAGCGGCAACTGACAGGAAGGAACCAGACCGTAGTCAGAAGTTTCGCTCGACTGATGTACTGAATCTCGCTCGTTTTTTTTAAGGCCCTGTAATACATGTATAGAACAACCTAATCGTTTTTTAATTTAATTTTTGTTACAGAGTGAGCTCGTTTCTATAATCTCAGATGATGACGATGATAATTTATCAAGGATGTCTTCCAATGATTTTGCAGAGGCTGCAGGTTCTGTATATATATATTTTTGGACTCAGATTAATAGTATCGTGTATGATATTTGGAAAACAAACTGTGTTTAAATATTGGTGATTGCAACCACTTCAGGTTCATCAGGAGATCCGATCCCTGGGCAAGACGAGATTTCTTCTCATGAGATGGTAAGTGAACTTAAAAATTGATGAAGTCTGTCGTAGTAGGATCATCTGATCTGGTAACTGACACTGTTGACACCCAAATTCCAAAGATATATCTACAAACCAAACATGAAATGACGAAGTAATTGAAATACAAACTTGTGGTCTGTATGCATTTGATTCCAATCCTTCTGAAGTATTTTCCTTCGGCATTTACATTCCCTTTAAGTGGTATATGGAATAACACACTGTTAAAATCAGCCTTATAGGTTATGTTGGTCTATGGATCAATTATAAATTTGCTTGTACTGTGTCAGAGAATGCGGAAATGAGAAACACATAACAAATCAGCATTTTGGTATTTCACAAAATGACAAAATTATAGGTCCATAAGTTTCATATAGGGTTTTATTGTGGTCCTTAGTCCTTGTATGCTTCTTTAAAATGAAAATAATTGTTTTGGTTCCAAATTTGCAGGGACCCAATGTTGTTGTTTACCCGGAGCACGTTACATATGGACGAAACTGTTACCAGGTTGCAAAGCTGTCCTTCTTCTGCAGTTTCGGCAGGCTTTATGTTTCAGAGAAAGCAGGGGCGATGGATTCTCTTATACTTGAATGGGAGACTCTGGATATTATTAGTATCGAGTCACGGTGGTCGGATACTGTGAGTTAAATTTTCCAATTTGTGGTATTATTTAAATTTGTTTTTCTTTGATGAGTTTTTTTGAAATTTCTAGTTTTTCCAATTTTCTCTTCAGCCGGAAACAGCTAATATCTGCCTTCGTATCAAGTCGGAGAATCCAAAAGTAGTCACCAGCGGTCAAAATTCAGGTATTATCATACGGAGTATTAAGTTTTAAGCTTTGTATATGTTCTTAATGCCTTATTTATTTACTATCTTTGAAGGAAGTACACTAATAAATCAACATATTCATGGTAAAAAAATCATGAAGTATTTTTTTTGTCTCACACCTTGCTTATCAAGCTTAAAGGTTATGATGGAATTTGAGATGTATTGGTTGTGAAGTCTTATCTTAGATCGCTGTATTTATCTCTTAGTATAAATTATAAGTTTCACCTTTTTGCTATTGTATATAGTTGTGCCATGTTAATTCTTTTTCTGACAGTGTGGAGATTGATGACTTATTTTCTTGATTATTGTGTTTGCTTATATTTTTTGAACTTTAATAATGCGGCGGTGTCTTATATTTTGCAAACCTTGTTTCACCTGTCTTGTAAAGCACGTGTGTGTCTACCCCCGGATGGAACATGTTAAGTTCGTACCAATGCAATATAGTAGCTAGATTTAACTTGCTTTTAGTTCAATCTTGCAGGCATCTTGGAGGTTGAATTTTCTGTCTGTGACCCTGATTGGGTTTCTACTCAAGATAAGATTAAATCACTAGATGCTCAGTATATAGAAAAGTGGGATGTTGATCTTGAGTGAGTTTTTTGCCACCCTCGTATGCTGCACTTGTTTATCGAGAGAACTTTATAAATGCTCAGTATTAAATCACTAAATGTTTTTTTTTAACCTTGCATGACATGGCATCAAGCCATTTTTCTTTAGTCTTCTCTGAAAGTTGACTTTTACGTTTCTGTTGTACAGTTCATACGAGTCGTTTGAAGGTATAACATATCTGGAAGGAGAATGTGATTCTATATCCATTTCTAAGAGAGACTTTCAGCTGTTGCAGCCGGAGAAGTTTATCAATGATACCATTGTTGATTTTTATGTTGAGTGAGTTTTTTGGCATTAACCTTATGGTAGCAAATTTGGGAAGGTTGGGTAACAGGTCCAGGTTAGAAGTGGTAATCTTTATTATGGGACAAAAAGGCTCGGGTTGACTGGCAAGTTAATTGGAGCATTTTGGTGTAAATGTTATACATATGTTATTATAATATAATTTAAATATTTCAAAACTTTCACCCCGATCTATGTTTAATAAAATTTATGACACGTTTGAGGCAAATTTAACTAAAATTAACCCTTTATTAAGTAAATGGGCTAAAATTGACACCTCCGTTATCTAGGTGAGTACTAGATTTGGAATTTTAAATTGCAAAGTTGGCTTTACTGGCAGACACCTAAAGAAGATTAAACCGACGGATGCACGAGTTCATTTCTTCAATAGTTTTTTCTTCAGAAAGCTGGCAGATTTTGATGAAAATCGATCACAATGTATTGATGCCAAGGGAGCTTTTCAACGAGTTCGTAAGTGGACGAAGAAATTGACTTTATTTCAGATGGATTACATTTTTATTCCTGTAAACTTCAGGTGAGATATTATCCAGCATTCAAATATGTATTCATCCTTATGCTCTCTAACAATAAATATATGTTTGGCAGGTTGCATTGGAGTCTCATTGTTATTTGTCATCCTGGGGAAGTAGTGAATTTCACAGGTACCCTTCTATCTGATTGTAAACTTCTGTCTATTTTGGATATTTGGCCCTTTTTGCTAATATGATTGTCACTATTGCAGATGATGAACTGGCAAGCTCACTAAAAGTGCCATGCATTTTGCACCTGGATTCTATTAAAGGAAGTCACAGAGGTCTTGAAAAGTGTATCAGATGGTAAGCTACTTGGAGTCTCTGCACGGATTAATGACTGTTTGTAGTTAATTGAGAGAATTTAATAGGTCATGAAACTTAAGTATGCCCCTATCACAAGCTAATTGCCATTACTGTAATAACAATTCCTGTAACAGATTCTTCCTAAGGTAAAAAAAGAAAAAGAAAGGGGATATCATAATTCCATATTTCTCCAACACCTGCATTAAAAGCATTGTACTTATGCATTGAAAACTTGTCATTTGGGTAAATATGTAATTATGATGTTTGTTTTGGATATTTTGGAATTTTCCCAAAGTGTGCTCTTCCAGACCTGACAGAAACTCTGAATTTCCTTTTTACAAAAAACAGCAAACTTCTAAGAACATATAAATAGACTTTATAGGCCTCGAATTGACAATCTTTGTTTAGAGCACAAACGGAAAATTAGCATCAAGAATGAGCTCAACACATTTTTCTTTCTCTCCATATTGACAATCTTTTTCTTAGCCTTTTATTGCAAAGATCTAGGAGGCAGAAAAAAAGAATGTGTTGAGCTCAGTCTTCTTGATGCTAATGACATGGATAATATGGTAACATTTTGGTGCTTCAGAAATTTGTTGTCGCTAGAAATGATGTGTTAGGGGCTAATCATTAAATGATTGTAAAAACATATTTTTTAAAAGTAAAACTAAAACTAAAACTAGAATACGATGAACCGTAATCTCACTCACATGTGAATTTTGAATCAAGTAATAAACAAAGATACCTAGAAATGGCCTAGCATAGGTGGTGTGGATGCCTCCTACACTTCTAGTACTTTTATACACAAGCATTTTTGGGAACTTAAGATTCACTTGGTCAACCTTGAATTCTTCATGACAAGGATTTTACAAAGTGTTTTTTTTTTTTTTTTTTCATCATTTTCAACTATCATAATCTATAACTGGCTTCATTTAGTTATTTTGATTTAAATTTATTATATATGTTTACATACAACATTATGGCCTTTGCTCTTTTTTTTTCCTTTTCTGTTTCTATAATAACAACAGTAACCATACAGCTACCTGTGGGAAGAGTGGAAAGAGAGGAACAATGACGCCGCAGAAGATATTTTTACAAAATTCATGAATCTACGGTTTCTGCGTGTTGAGGTACTAACTATATGTCATATGTCAAATGAAAGAACCATATTCATGCATCAGATGAATCAAATTCAATAATATATGAAAAATCAGATTGTTATACATGTTGTGTGGATTGAATACTATAGCTAATAGGGAGTTGTCTATATAAAGGGTCATATTGTTAAATGGGAATTTCTGTTATTGTCTACTGTAATATACAAGTGTTTTTTACATGTATGGTATACTTGGTCTGTGCATCTTCGTCATGGTATATTTTTTTCTCAGTCGTTTTAAGTCTGTTTTGGTCAATATAAACAGTTATTGTATTTATGACCTATCTTACATTTTATATACAGGCACCCCAACAACAGAACTCGTATGATTGTGCGCTATTCATGCTGCATTACATGGAACTGTTTGTCAAACAGGCTCCCATCTACTTCAGCCCGTTGAACAACTTTGTAAGTCTATATGATCTATTTTATTTCTTACTGCACTTCTAAATACTCAGATGCATGCTAATTACTCCGTATTTAGTTGCATGTGCTATGTAAATGTTAAATTAAAGCTATCTCTCTTAATGGTTACAGTTTTAAATGCCCTTTGTCCAACCATAGATGATCAGAATTGATGGGAAATAGCAGATACTTTTCTATTCAATTTTCTCCATGTTCATCATTTTCTTGTTAGGCTGTAGCTTAGTACTTGTTAAAGCCAACTACTTCATTTAAATAAAATTCATATGTTTACAACAAATGCTAATAACAAATATTCCTCTTCTCAGATTAATAAAGATTGGTTCTATCCTATAGAAGCTTCTTTGAAACGTGCTCGTATCAAGAGAATGATCTTTGAACTTGCTAAAACTAATGTTCAACATGGTTCATCGCCGGGATGCAGTGACAATTCATCTTATGGGCTGAAGGATGAGGATGATGATGAAGCTGATGTAGAGATTCTTCTTGAAACGTGCAACACAAAGGAAACCAATTGTGAAAATCCATCAGGAGATGATGCATCAATAATGGTAGAGCCTTTAAGAAGTGAACCTATGAACGATGATGACATGGACATAAATTATATGGATAGCAACATTAATAAAGAAGGTGTTCAATCCCATTGTGAAGAGTTTTCAGGCTCGGGGGATAATAAACAGGATCTTTACAGATAGTTCTGTATGATCCTTCTAGTGATGTCTCACCAATAAGGGTATGGTTATCTTCGTAAATACAGATATCTAACTCTCTTCAAGATTTGTTACCTCATGCAAATGAAGTTTGTTTTCATAATCTCTAATTTGTTTAGAGGTTTATACATGGATATAGTGCAAAACTGAATTTGAAATTGAGAAGACATACATATAGTCTCCATTGAAGTTATTTACTAAGGTGGCAAGTTGGGCAGGTTAGATAACGGGTGAAAAGGGGTAATATTTAGTATGGGTTGACCCAAACTACTTCTATGTTTCTAGAATTGTTTATACTTTGGACAACATTTGACCTGTTCGACCGGCTTTACCCATTTTCTCCATTTCCTTATTAGCTAAGTTCCTTGATTTTTTCACGGTTGACCCATTAGGGATAAAAACTTAAGCCAAAACAACCCGTTCATATATGGGTTACTAATGTTATTATTTACATGTACTCTTACATAAACAGGAAAATTTGATATTTACTTCCTTGCTTGGACTACTGACTGTATTTGCACTCTCGGCTTGTTATTGTTTTCTCTAAACAGGAAATTGATGCGACAGAATACATAGAAGACATTGGCAAGCAAGAAGGTGTAACCAGACCTCCTGAGACTAACAACATAGACCCTATTGTGACTTGCATTAATAAGTCACTGAATTCATTACAACTAAGGGAAAATGCAACACCGTCAGGGGATGATGATGTACATGAAGCTCTTATGGTGGAAGATACGGACGACGGTTCAGATGACGATGTGTGTGAAACATGTGTTGTTGAGGACACTGATTCTGATGATGAAGCTCAATTTCTGCTTGGAATTGGCCCGGCCTTTCAAAAATCTACTACTTCAATTAGAATAGATAATCGTTCCAACTTGGCGGTTTCAAAAAGAAGGTTGCCTGTAGTTTCTCCAGCACCAAAGAGATATAAGGCATGGTTTTAAGATTTGCATGTGATGATCTTCATGTGAATAACACATTTATTATATGGATTTTGGTTTCCAGAAGGATTATGCAGATAGAAGCGAAGAATCTGCTTTTTGTTGAAATATCGCATCATACAAGATGGCAGGTAATTATATAACTGTGATCATTTATTTTGGGGCATCACTTTAGGTCACTAGTGTCTTTCATTTCATTGAGTGATGGGGAAAACAATGTCTAGTTGAAAACCAAAGGTGTAGGTTTAATCATAAATCTTCTTATGTGTAGATAGTTACCATGGATACTGACGTGTATAGTTTAGTTGAATTATATTTGCTTTAACATATCTTTAAGGTCATATGCCTTTATTATCTTGTCTGGTTTTACAGATGTAAGATCAATAAGACTTTGGTTCCAGTCGTGCACATATAACATATGCTTGGTTTTCTCGTCTTGTAATTTAGAAAACAGGCTTACACTTGCTATATGATCTTCATATGGTCATGTCTAAACCAAATTATGCCTCTTTTATCTGCTAAGAATAGGGAAAATGCGCAACAGTCAGAGTGCTAGCTATTCAAAAATGTTATGGGTGTCTTAATAGGCACCGCCTAGTAAGCATTTGACTTGTGACATTCCTATAATACACAATTAAAAAACATCTTCCCTTGTATAACACAAGTTATAGGTTTTTGATACCTATAGCTTTTATTTATTTTACACTTAAAAACCAAATAACAAGTCGTTACCACTATGATAGTTTTTTATATATTTTACGTCAAGAAAAACCCAAGCCATAACGCGAAGCTGTGGCGCACATGCTGCCGCCATAGAAGGAAAAGCACTATAACGAAGCGTTATAATAGTGTGTACCTACCTTTCTAACAAAACAAAGTACATTGTGTGTTTCATTTAGGGTAAAAGCTATAGATAATCGATGCTTAATTATGCTTTCTCGCTTCAAAAAAATTTCATTATGCTTAAAAAGAGTGTTAAATTACATATCATTATGCTTAATTATGCATTTTGTCTTCTTCACCAACCATCACAACCACCACCACCACTAATCAAACCCCACAACCCCAATCTCACTAAAATCACAAAAATTACTAATAGAAACCTTTTTTATACCTAACTGGCTAACTTCAATTTAAAACTCTCACTATTGACAAAATCACTCATATTTAAAATCCCTAATTTTAACAAAATTACTCAAATTTAAATCAGATTACCTTCACCGTTTTCAATTAAAAACCTAAATTGATACTTGTCTTCAGTCTAAAACCTCAAAACCACAGTATGACCACTGAATATACTAATTGCAATAACCCAAATTGATACTTTTCTAATAAATAAGTATACGAGTGGAGATGCTAACAGCAATAAAATTTTCGCATTATCTTTTATTTAGTTTCATTAGAAATCAAGGGCCCGTTTGGTTTGTGGATCGGTTTATGATTATTAGGATTTGGATAAATTTTGCGGCCCGTTTTGTTTGCCACTTTGGCATAGGATTTCATATGATGTGACACTAATAAATCGTTTGTTTCGTAGTTTAGATTTGAAAATGGGATTTGTAGCCAAAAATGGTGGGCTACACAAAAGTCACGTAGTGGCAGAGGATTTGTATTTTCTTTCTAATATGGTCCACATCTTTTTTCTTATTTAACGTCTACACCACATGTTTATAGTATTAAGTACAATTATTTTTTCTATTATTTAATTTATTTATTTTTTATAACATATATAATATATTATTTTACTGTATTTTTCTCTCTCCTCATTTAATTCAAAACCTATATTAAATCCAAATCCAATTCAAAATCCAAATCTTAATCCTAATCCTAAACCCATATACAAACCAAACGGAGCCTTGATTATGATTTGGATTTGGATTTGATTTAGGAGAAAGAAAATGTATTATAAATATATTATTTATTGTTATATTAGTTAATATCTATTTGAAATTATAAATTTTTTATTTTAAGTATAAAAGTTCTCTTTTAGTAGGACTAAAAAATCTTCAGTTACTTATACTATATTGACACGTTGAGTTTGTCAGTAATTTACTGAGAGCTTTTACTAAAACCCAACTTCATAGACTTCTTTATGTAAAGTAAATAATTGAGTTAATGGTGGGCCCCGCAAATCTCAAATCTCTAACCAAAGGTCTTTAATAAAGCCAACTCCAAATCCATATGCAAATCTCTACATACCAGGGCCCAAATTTTTTATTATTTATTTACCATACACATGTCAATATTTTCTATTGACATAAAAGTGTTCAGTGTATACACTCTCCATCCCCAAATTATAGCCCACGTTTTCTTTTTGAGATGTTCCGATTTTTACTCGTCTTTTGCGTCATTCTGGATATTTTTTTTCGTATGCCGGGGAAAATGCTAAATATAGATATGAAAGTTTGATCGAGCTTACCATATTATCCTTGTTTGAAATTATTATTACAAACTTCAAAGATACATTAATTATTAATTAATATGAGAGAGAGAGAGAGAGAGAGAGAGAGAGAGATAATTGTATTTTTCTTAAACTATGTATTTTTTCGCGACATAATAATTTTGGGACGGAGAGAGTATCACTATATAACTATGACATTAGAAAATTGTGTATGATTTAAAGAATTTAGATTATAACATTACTTACATTATCTCTATGTGTGTTTTTAATCTCATATAATTCAAATTGATTTTCATGTTTTTTTGTTTTTGGCCAAAACTGTTGGTGTTTGGCCGGAGATTACTTTTAAATATGTTGTATGATGAGTTTTTTTTAAAGTAGAGAAAACATAATGAGTTGCAAATGTGAGTATATAAAGTATTTATAGGTTTTACACTTTCATTAAGTAAGTCAAACTGTATTAATAATAAAATCCTTTCAAGTTTCAATATTATTTTACTGTTGTGAAAATTTTCAAAAGAACTATATTTAAAGTAATAAAACAGTCATCCCTTATTATAACTAAACCAATTTGATGAATAATGATTTATGCACATGTACAACCAATTTATGCACACTCGAATATAAAAAATTCAATACAATTAAACTTTAATAGAACTACAAATGGTTTTTATAATCATAAAAAATTAGAGCGATGATTTAATTGAAACAAACTCAAACTAAGTTAGGATTTGATGATTCTCCTTAAAAAAAATTAATTCATATCTTTTGGAGTATTGGCAACGTCATACCCGCTCACTATATACACTTCTAGAGCCGGCAATTTAAGACTCATTAATTTAAGACCCATGAATGTATTAAGTTGGGTAAATACTTAATATGTGATGAATTTTGTTATGCCTTACTAAGGGGGTGTTTGGCTAAGCTTATATAGTGAGCTTATGATCTTATTAGCTTATATGACTCATATAAGCCCAAACCAAGTGTTTGGCTAAGCTTATATGAGTGGGCTTATAAGCTTATATAGGGGTGTTTTGATAAGCCATAAAAATAGGGCTTTTTTATGAAGGGTTCGGCTTACTCTCCATCTATACAATTTACACTTTTGACCTCATTAATAACTCTCCACCTATACAATTTAACACTTCTACCTACCATTCATATATCTTTTTCCTCCATCAGTGTACCTCATTCATCTTTGTTGCTACGCTCTCCATCTCATGAACAGGCATGGATCTTCTTTTTCTTATCATTATCTCATTATCATTACCACATTATTTTTATTATTTGTTCGAATTTAATTATATGATTTTCTCATTATTTTAGTCGATTGATTTCAAGGAGTAAAACCCATTATTATGTGACAATTTAGAGGTGGCAAAGCAGGGCGGGCAAGCGGGCGTGGCACGGGCTAAAAGCTTGACGCTTAGAATGGCAGACGGCTAAAGGCACGGGCTAAGCAGCACGGCCAACCCAAGACATGTTATACAAATCGCTTAATAAAAGGCGCTAAAGCGTCGAAATAAATTCCTTAAACGTAATATCTTAGTTATTAAAAACTTAAACATATTATATAAAAAATCTTTAAAACCGATCGTAATGTTTCTGATTGAGAAAAAAAATGTGCTAGTTAGTCTTAATTTAATTTTTCAATGGGCTATATGTGCCCATTTCAAAAAGGATGAAATTAAATGTAAAATCTTTTAAAATTCTTTAAATTAAAATCTTTTCTTTTTTAGACATTTTGCACCCTATGTGACATATACCGGAGTTAAAATTTGATAGTTTTTTATGTCGTTTAGATATCCAAGTTATCAAGTATAAGATTGTTTTCTAAAATTTATGGTCGAGTTTTGAGCAAATTATTTTGAGCTACTTTGTGAACAGTGAAATGACACAATTTTCTGCCATCCCACTATTTTTGATCTATAAGATGCTTTGTTTAGTCATTTTTGGAGTTGCCTGTGTTGTTGCCATATGCTATTTTTTGAGCTGTTTTATTCCCACTGTAAACTGTTTTTTTGTGTCGTTAGTAAGCTAAATAAAGGTAATGGTTTATTTCTCTTTTCATGATATAATAGTGATTAATATCTAAATATGTGTCGTCCTTATCCTTATTTTTCATGTCTTATAGGGGGATGAGAACCTTGAAAAGTTTCGGGGAATTTGGAGATGTATAAACTGTATTATGATCCTTTATTTCGGGATATGATTGTTGTGAGAGATAAGAGTAAGATTTCTTTGGATTGTAGATTGGTTGACAAAGATGAACAACAACTTGAAGGTAAAGGTGATAGTGACGAGATAAATGCTTATGATAATCAAGTTCCTCTTTGTCACACCCCAAAATATCGCAATGAACGATAGTGTCGTTGGGGTATGACGTCATAGCACAAAGTATGGATACGAAACGACCTCTATAATGAGACGTTTTGAAAAGTTTACCATTCGATAAATAAGTTAATGTTTACATCACAAGAAATCACAAGGTTTGATAATACATAAAAGTTTACAAAACATGTCGAATGGTAATTGTTAAAAGCACAAGACTCCAATGTATGCCATGCGACCCAAAAGCTCCATGAAGTGCTATCACCTTAAGACCGAGATAAACATGCTAAAAAGTGTCAACACAATGGTTGGTGAGTTCATAAGTTTGTGATGAAATGTAAAGCCTTTCAAAATTGTTTATGCAAGAAAGGCATTGTAATCCACTCGATTCAAGTTCCGCCATACAAAACTTGCAACTCGTGTTTACAACCCATTGCCAAAATATAGAATTGTCAATCTTGTTTGTAAGTAGGACATAGGTGCATACGATATATACATGTACTTAATGCAAAGAATCACGACCAACTGAACCTCTTGACGAGTCTAACTTGTTTGTTATGTTTCATTGAATAACAGATTATATTCACCCAGTCACGTCATCAAGGACCCAAGGGTGGGGGCGTCGACCGATAGTACTATCAATACCTCTCCGGCTCCCGCAGAGTTAACCAGATTGCTAAAGTTTGTATGTTGATGCATAATTGAAAACTAGTTTAGCACATTAAGGCACATATCGCAATAAACCACACATAATGTCCGAAGTGTATAAGAAGTATATTGTAATACAATTGTATAAATGGTTTGAGTATTCGCAAGAGTGAAACAAGTATTTAAGCATGTATCTCCCCCAAATAGTTTGTAAGAATTTAAACGAGTAAAAGTGGGGTATGAACTCACCTGATGTGATGGATATGCTAACAAAATGAAGTGCACGAAAGTGAGACCCGGAACTATCCGCGACCTAAAATGAATGTTATGACTTGAGTTATGATGTAATGTTATGCATGCATTTCGTATGTTATTTATACCATTTGCGAGTTTTAAAAAAAATAATACTTATCGTCGAAAAAAAATACTCTTTTGACGTCTTGACCATTCTTAAATTACTTTACAAGTATTTACGTCAAAATGTCATCCTACAATGGTTTTGTAATGATTTATAGTGAAATTATCACTTTTCGTCGTAAAATAATGTCGTCGGAAATTTCATGAAAGTGACAAAAATGGCTTTGAAAGACTAGTCGTAAAATGGTGTACGTCGATCGTTAGGAAACGAACTCGACAGTTTTGGAAAGTTTGTATCAAAATCTAGAAGTTTCAGTTCAGGAGTTTTCGTCATAGAGGTCTCGAACATAAAGATACTAGAGGTTAAAGATGGTGATTTTGTCTAATTGTTGTGTAAAAAGTGAGTTTCGGCAAAGTTTAAGCAACCGTAAATAATTCATTACAACTCCGCTATACAAACGGTTGGTCGTTTTGGAAAATATGCTTGGTGATCTTGATTTTATCAGAAGACATTTCGTTACAAAAAGTTCTACATCATAGTTAAAAACAGCCTCCAACATGGTCGTTTTAGTTACCGCAATACTTATCTCGTAAAAATAGTATAGTTTTTCTAAAAATAATAGTTACGGCAATTTTATGAAAACGTGTATATCTTTGTCGTTTCAAATCCGTTTTCTACGTATTATATGTCCTTAGCTTCGTATCAATGTATACTAATATATTTTTGATAAGTCGAAATAATTTGTAAATCTTAGGACTCGTTTTTGACTCGTACAAACCAAAAATAGGTTGCTGAATTTTCTGAAAAATATATATTTCGTCGTCAAACTTGTAAAATCCATAACTTCTTCGTTATAACTCCGTTTTAATCCGTTCAAGCGCCACGGATTCGTTTTAAAGTATATTTTCTAAATATCAAGGCCAAAAATTACGTTTACTTGTCGGATTTTCCAGAAAATCAAAATAAGGACAGAACACTTTTTATACATATCGAAAATAGTTTTTCTCGTACTAAACCTATTCCAATCCCTTCAAATCAACTCCAAAGCTAATCTAATCCTACCATACACCTTCTTAGGGTGTCATGGGTTCCTAAACATCATCAAGACCAAAGTATATCAAGGGGATAATTATAGGATGACTTTATATATATAACACTAAAAATCATGTAAAAATGGTATAAACAACACAAGTCTTGCATGTTTGCTCCAAAAATGATGAGATGAGTATGAAATGAATATGTAAGATGAAAAATAAATATGAGATGCTTACAAGTGATATGATGAGGTGATTAGAACCAAGGATTAACCTAAACACCCTAGGTTTTTATTTCAAAACCTTTAAATAGAGTGTAACTAGATTGTGAAGAACTTGAGCTTGCAAAATTTTGATGTCTCTTCTAACTCTTATGTAGTGGCCGGTTTTGGTGATGAGAAACAAGAGAGAAGAAATTTTTGGTAACTTGATAAATGAGAAGAATGAAATGAAATGAATGATATGAAGTAAGTAAGTTGGAGTGTAAGTATATACAATCAAGAAAAACTTGCCAATCAAATTAATGCATACCCTCCCCCCTAGAACCGGTTTTGGGGGGGATGTACCTCAAAATTCATTTCTTTTTTTTTTATAATGTATATGTAAATGTGCAAGTAGTTGTAGGTAAAAGAAATATAAGTTAGGGTAACTTGTATACATTTGTGAACTATAGTAGTTTTAGTTAGATTAAATTTTATGGACCAAAGTAAATTATATTAAGATCATAAAATTGTAAAAATATATTTCTTGTAAAATTTGAGTGATAATATAATTATCGTGTAGTTTTTAAGAAAACGTCGTAATAATATAAACTTAACGATTTATATACCAAATAAATTTAAAACACTAGGTAAACTCAAAATATAGTTTTATAAACTAAATGTAAGTATAAAATATATTGGGATCATTTTTTGGAAGTATCGGATTAAATTTTCAAAATAATAACTCACGCGATAACGTTTATTTAATATAAAATTTACGCGTTTAATGTGAAATGCAAAAATCATGAATGAACCGTTATGAAATGATGAATATGGAGTATGAGGAATGACCGAAATTTGAGAATTGTGACATTCTTCCCCTGATAGAAGAATCGCGTCCTCGCGATTCAATCGATGATACTTAAAGTTCTACCTTTAGGTTTCGCGAAATCAAGTGTATGGTCAAAGTGTTTATGTCAAAACTTACACGTCTAGGTTTCTTATCTAATGAGACTCACCGAATCTTAATAATACGGTGGATCACTTAATGGTCTAGGAAAACGTACCGATTCGCATTGCGGGCTTCCTCGGTCCCTATATAGAATGCTCGACCTCGAGGTGGACCGATATTGAGTACGGGGTTTGGGTTATTTCCTTCAATTGCCACAGCTAGAGGAGCTTGCATCGGTGGCTTATTCAACGAGGACAATTATTCCTAAGTGATTCGGTTGTTACATTCAAAGCAAGTCTTTTGATTATTCCTTTTACTGCTCCTTGAAATGGCAGATCGATTGCAATTTGTACACAAGCGGCGGGGCTTGGTCTTCGGTGATGATAAGCACATTTAGCACATTTGGGATGTGTACCGCATACTCTCTTTGTTCGATACAGGTTGCCAAAAACTCTTGCCCTTTTGTTGTCTCGCTACCACGTCTATCTCGCTTATTCGACCCACTTGCTTCCTTTCTCTTATCAACGCTCTTCAACGTACCATTTCTAACCATCTCGTCGGTCGGGGTTCCCGCCTCGATGATCGCACTTTGTATTGTAGACGGCTCGATTGTTTTCACAGCCCCCGGATTTCGGGACAAGACCATATATGTACCTCGAGATTCTCTTGGACTCGGGGTAACTAGATGAGGAACTAATCGCTAACTCATGAAATCGGTCGGTGTAGGTGCGTGACCACCCTATCATAGAGTGGTGATAAAATTCATCCTCTAGTTTCGCATTTCATTGTCCGGCGGTAGAATCTTTCAATAACTCCTTAAATTAGTCCCATGTCATACCTATAGCGCCTCTCGCCTCTAGCACAGTGGTGTGTGTTCCACCATGTCAATGCCTTTCCGATAACAAGCAAGCGACATACTTCACCCTCGATGTGTGGCACAATTCTCGATGTCGATCAACGCCTCTGTCTTCTCTACCCATCGAGTATACGCCAAAGCACCTCCTATACCATCAAACTCCACGGGTTTGCATGCCGAAAATTCCTTATAGGTGCATCCAATTACATTGTTGTTGTTGTTGGTGTTGTTGTTGTTACTACCGGCTACATTGTTGGTGTCGCCATGATACCATTCCGTTCCCGTGGTTTCTCGAGTTATTCATATGATTTCCAACTTGTGTGACAATAGTGGGAAGCAAGATTTGAAGTTGTTGAGCGATGATGGCGGCAAAATCGGGGTTTCCTTGATGTTGTTGTCATTGTTACCCATGTCGCTACCGCCTCCTCTACCTCCACGTCCACCGTCATTCCACCCTTGGTACCGCACCACCTCGGCCAAGATCTTGCGTGTTACTCTCTTTGGTGCCATTATCTCTACAAGGAAAGAACCGTTGAATTCCCAATGTCTATGCTTAACGTCCTCAAACATAATACCACGCCACAATTTGGTTCCTAAGGTGTCCACACCGATCTACGTATGCGTGGTTGCGTATGTCCACGTGAGTTGTGACGCATTTATAATTATGTTGGCCACCATAATTATAATTGCCTCATTTCACACATGTACATACCACCAAGCATACATTTCTCGGCGATTGGTGTTACTTAAGTAGGTAGCCAGTCCATCATCCGATTCTAAACAGTGAAGGAGGGATTTAGGGTAGGTATCTAGGGAGAGTCGCACTTGGTGTATAGGAAATTCCGTTAGGTGCTAAAGTCACTACGAGGTTTGGTCGCCATAGTTCCCAAAGTATCCTCAAGAGAACTCCATCCTCGGGCAAAATCATCAAATCTATCCGACTTTATAGTAACACTTATTTAGCTCGATCTCGCATCTCATCAAACAAGAACATCACGAGATCAAGTTAGATAAGTGCTCATTCTTGAGCTCCATATCTTTGATGACCCAACTAGATTTTGGGACTCCCCTATTGGTACAAGGAAACTACGTTATCTAATGAGGTGGTTCTAGAAGGAATACTTAAGAAAACATATGCTTGCGAAAAGTGTGTAAGGCAATAGGAAACGAAAGGATCGACGTGAGGCGGTTATAGTCTAGGAACTAAATGCAACCTAGTTCTCTATAACCAAGTCTCGATACCAATCTGTCACACCCCAAAATATCGCGGTGAACGATAGTGTCATTGGGGTATGACGTCATAGCACAAAGTATGGATACGAAAACGACCTCTATAATGAGACGTTTTGAAAAGTTTACCATTCGATAAATAAGTTAATGTTTACATCACAAGAAATCACAAGGTTTGATAATACATAAAAGTTTACAAAACATGTCGAATGGTAATTGTTAAAAGCACAAGACTCAATGTATGCCATGCGACCCAAAAGCTCCATGAAGTGCTATCACCTTAAGACACGAGATAAACATGCTAAAAAGTGTCAACACAATGGTTGGTGAGTTCATAAGTTTGTGATGAAATGTAAAGCCTTTCAAAATTGTTTATGCAAAGAAAGGCATTGTAAATCCACTCGGTTCTAAGTTCCGCCCATACAAAACTTGCAACTGTGTGTTTACAACCCATTGCCAAAATATAGAATTGTCAATCTTGTTTGTAAGTAGGACATAGGTGCATACGATATATACATGTACTTAATGCAAAGAATCACAATAAATGAACCTCTTGACGAGTCTAACTTGTTTGTTATGTTTCATTGAATAACAGATTATATTCACCCTGTGTCACGTCATCAAGGACCCAAGGGGGGGCGTCGACCGATAGTACTATCAATACCTCTCCATGGCTCCGCAGGAGTTAACCATTGCTAAAGTTTGTATGTTGATGCATAATTGAAAACTAGTTTAGCACATTAAGGCACATATCGCAATAAACCACACATAATGTCCGAAGTGTATAAGAAGTATATTGTAATACAATTGTATAAATGGTTTGAGTATTCGCAAGAGTGAAACAAGTATTTAAGCATGTATCTCCCCAAATAGTTTGTAAGAATTTAAGCGAGTAAAGTGGGTATGAACTCACCGATGTGATGGATATGCTAACAAAATGAAGTGCACGAAAGTGAGACCCGGAACTATCCGCGACCTAAAATGAATGTTATGACTTGAGTTATGATGTAATGTTATGCATGCATTTCGTATGTTATTTATACCATGTGCGAGTTTTGAAAATAATACTTATCGTCGAAAAAAATACTCTTTTGACGTCTTGACCCATCTTAAATTACTTTACAAGTATTTACGTCAAAATGTCATCCTACAATGGTTTTGTAATGATTTATAGTGAAATTATCACTTTTAAATCAGAAAATAATGTCGTCGGAAATTTCATGAAAGTGACAAAATGGCTTTGAAAGACTAGTCGTAAAATGGTGTCGTCGATCGTTAGGAAACGAACTCGATAGTTTTGGAAAGTTTGTATCAAAATCTAAAAGTTTCAGCTCAGGAGTTTTCGTCATAGAGGTCTCGAACATAAAGATACTAGAGGTTAAAGATGGTGATTTTGTCTAATTGTTGTGTAAAAAGTGAGTTTCGCAAAGTTTAAGCAACCGTAAATAATTCATTACAACTCCGCTATACAAACGGTTGGTCGTTTTGGAAAATATGCTTGGTGATCTTGATTTTATCGAGAAGACATTTCGTTACAAAAGTTCTACATCATAGTTAAAACAGCCTCCAACATGGTCGTTTTAGTTACCGTAATACTTATCTCGTAAAAATAGTATAGTTTTCTAAAAATAATAGTTACTGCAATTTTATGAAAACGTGTATATCTTTGTCGTTTCAAATCCGTTTTCTACGTATTATATGTCCTTAGCTTCGTATCAATGTATACTAATATATTTTGATAAGTCGAAATAATTTGTAAAGCTTAGGACTCGTTTTGACTCGTATAAACCAAAAATAGGTTGTTGAATTTTCGAAAAATATATATTTCGTCGTCAAACTTGTAAAATCCATAACTTCTTCGTTATAACTCCGTTTTAATCCGTTCAAGCGACCACGGATTCGTTTTAAAGTATATTTTCTAAATATCAAGGCCAAAAATTCGTGCCTCTTGTCGGATTTTCCGGAAAATCAAAATAAGGACAGAACACTTTTATACATATCGAAAATAGTTTTCTCGTACTAAACCTATTCCAATCCCTTCAAATCAACTCCAAAGCTAATCTAATCCTACCATACACCTTCTTAGGGTGTCATGGGTTCCTAAACATCATCAAGACCAAAGTATATCAAGGGATAATTATAGGATGACTTTATATATATAACACTAAAATCATGTAAAATGGTATAAACAACACAAGTCTTGCATGTTTGCTCTCAAAATGATGAGATGAGTATGAAATGAATATGTAAGATGAAAATAAATATGAGATGCTTACAAGTGATATGATGAGGTGATTAGAACCAAGGATTAACCTAAACACCCTAGGTTTTTATTTCAAAACCTTTAAATAGAGTGTAACTAGATTGTGAAGAACTTGAGCTTGCAAAATTTTGATGTCTCTTCTAACTCTTATGTAGTGGCCGGTTTTGATGATGAGAAACAAGAGAGAAGAAATTTTTGGTAACTTGATAAATGAGAAGAATGAAATGAAATGAATGATATGAAGTAAGTAAGTTGGAGTGTAAGTATATACAATCAAGAAAAACTTGCCAATCAAATTAATGCATACCCTCCCCCCCTAGAACCGGTTTTGGGGGGGATGTACCTCAAAATTCATTTTTTTTTTTTTTTATAATGTATATATAAATGTGCAAGTAGTTGTAGGTAAAAGAAATATAAGTTAGGGTAACTTGTATACATTTGTGAACTATAGTAGTTTTAGTTAGATTAAATTTTTATGGACCAAAGTAAATTATATTAAGATCATAAAAATTGTAAAAATATATTTCTTGTAAAATTTGAGTGATAATATAATTATCGTGTAGTTTTTAAGAAAAACGTCGTAATAATATAAACTTAACGATTTATATACCAAATAAATTTAAAACACTAGGTAAACTCAAAATATAGTTTTTATAAACTAAATGTAAGTATAAAAATATATTGGGATCATTTTTGGAAGTATCGGATTAAATTTTCAAAATAATAACTCACGCGATAACGTTTATTTAATATAAAATTTACGCGTTTAATGTGAAATGCAAAAATCATGAATGAACCGTTATGAAATGATGAATATGGAGTATGAGGAATGACCGGAATTTGAGAATTGTGACACTCTTTTCCCAGAAAGTAGTTCGAGTAAGCAAAAAAAATTCTAGCAACAATAGGTCTAGTCGTTCCACAAAGGGAAATTTTTTTGTCACTTCTGAATTTCACGAAAGGCTGGATAGTGTTATACACGCACTATCCTCAAGAAGCACACAATCATTTCCACCTCATAATTCAACACCTTCAACACAAGATTGCATGAATATTGTGACACAATATTCTAGGTTTGAAGAAGGTACCAAAGAGTATTTTGAGGCACTAAAGATCTTCTTCAAGAAGGAAGCTAGGGAAAACTTCATAGTTCCAACAAATAACGAATCAAAGATGGGGTTTCTTAAATATATGATGGGTTAATGATATGATCCATCATTGGCATTATATGTCATCCTTTTTCTTATTTGTTTTCAGTTAGCTGTGTGTCGTGCAACTTTGACTTAATAAGCTTTATGTTATGTGACTTCATATGTTTTAAGTATTGTACCAGACTTTGTATTTCTATGTTATATATGTTAAGTGACTTCGTATGGTTTATTATTGGACCAGACTCTTTATTTCTATGCTATATATGTTAAGTGACTTTTTATGCTATATATGTTTTACTAATTGTTTATATTCTCTTTTGTGTTTCATCAGATGGATTGATAGTGATGAGTCAGATTTATATGATGAAGATGAAGAAAATTAGGTTGAGGAGGAAAATAACTTGTTATTATCATATGCTATAGTCATCAAAGGCATAATAATGATTCATAAACTAAAAAACAAGCCAAGCCTTGTAGAACATCTTCTCGCACCGGTTATCTGTTTATTCAAGATATCCTTAATGGTCATGAGAGGCGTTGTTATGAAGTGTTCAGGCTACAAGTTCCGGTATTCAAAATGTTGTGTGTAGATCTTGTAACATGTTACGGGTTTAAGCCATCATGTCATATATCTATTGAAGGTCGGTTGCGATTTCCTTGATTACTTTAGCACATGGATGTGGAAATAGGTTGCTTCAAGAAACATTTAGTCATTCCGGAGAAACTATACATCGACATTTTTACAAAGTCTTGAGAGCAGTGTTGAGGTTAAGTGCGGACATCATAAAGCCAAATGCAAGTTACAACGAAGAAGTACCACCACAGATATTGAACAATCCTCGCTATTATTCATTCTTTAAGGTAATCAATCTATCTTACTCTATATCTATATTTTGATGTTTTTACATAATGAATCAACTATATTTTTTTTACTTATCAATGTAATATAGGATTGTATTGGAGCTATCGACAGGATACACGTGAGGCCATCGTTCGAGAACATAAGCAACCAAAATACATTAGTAGGAAAGGGTATGCAACTCAGAATATAATGGCATCTTGTGATTTTAACATGTGATTTACATTCGTATGGGTAGGATGGGAGGGAAACGCACATGATACTAGAATATTTGTAGGATCGTTATTTTATTGTGTTGATGATTCGGGTGGTCTTGGGAGATCAAAATACATGTTTTCCATTTTAGAGAGAAAGTAGAGAGAGGGTGTTCTTGCTAGAGGTTTACACAAAGTTGTAATATTAGATTATGAAGCACCACCCTTCCATGGATGGAAGGGTATTTATAGTTACAAAAATACCGACCTCCTATCGGCTGTGGATCGGGGATACGATGGGTAAAGACCGTCCTTCCTCCACGGTGTTGCACTAAACTATTTTACGCTACAAACTAACTAATAAACTACTAAATAACGTAAATAACGACAAGTCTACGAGCTAACTTATGCTAGATAATATTTGGGGTGACCGACTCTTCACTATGGAATTTTCTAATTCCTAACAATCTCCCCTAAGGAGGTCACCCCATGTTTACATTTGAATCCTAGCATTCTATTCTTGACTTTGTTCTTGAGCTCGTGACTTGAATTCTTCATTTCAACAATCTTTGTGCTTTTGTAGCGATTCTTCAAAGTCCGCATTGATTTGTACTTTTAGTGGAGGCCTTTAAGCGATCCACATCTTTGATGATCTTGAGCTTTCTTTGAGATCATCGACCACGATAAATCTCTGGATCACCCTTTATTGTGTTGCCATCATGTGAAGTTGTGACTTTTGGACCGACATGCTCACACTTTTGAATCATGACATCTTTCCATCGAGTAGCGGAAGCCTTCTTGGTTCATGATATTTGCGGCGAAGCGAAAGCATAGTATAAAATATCGAGCCGGGTTATGTAGATATGCACCGGTCATGATTTCTTCAAATTAAGTGTGGATCTTTGTGAGCATGCGGCTTTGGATTGACTCCTCAATTACGATCGGTTGCAATCGTCCAAATGTACTGCAAACAACAGTTAGCAATAAAACACGAAAGTGTCTTTGATCACTTCGTTGAATTGAGTACACGACCCACGGTTCCCGTTGATCGATACAAATCTTGCTGTGATCGGTGGGATTCCTAAGAATCTCCTTGACGGGGTTTCGCGGTTGTTCTAGTTGTTCTCAAACCGGAGCGTCTCAAAGAAGACAACACGGAGTGAGTGAACCGTTGAGATTGAGATTCGATTGATGAAAAATGATTTGAAAAACAATCGCGTATTGCTTGAAGAAAGAGTTTTGCAATCTGACGAAGGTTTTATGAGAAAGATCAATTTTCAATCAAAATACTTTTGTATTAGAGAATGAGTACACATTCGACGTGCTAGCGAAAAGAAGAGATTCGCACATCGAGCGGTTTTCTAAAAGTATTTTTCAATCGGAGATACTTTTGAATTTGAAAACATAAGTACACATTCGACGTGCTAGAGAAAGAAGGTTTGCACATCGAGCGGTTTTCCAAAAGTATTCGTCAATTCCATTCTGGACCAAGGTTGATTCAAGAATGAATCTCCCCATTGTTTCTATCCGGTTGTCACAAGCTTGATCTTACGAGAAGATCTCACATGTCACCCACCAAGAGCTTGTTTGATGTTGGCTCTAGAAGGATTTCCATCTTCATCGTGAATATTTTACATATCACTCGGATGTTACGGCAATACCACAAGGATAATCGTGGGACTCTTAATATATACTTACTTTCCACATTGTGTGAAAAGCAAGTCTTCAAGAATTTAGTGTCCTAACGAGATATTGTGGATGATCTCTTGGCTCTAGACTCAATAGTGCATTTTTGGTTCTGTCTTGGGAGACTAGGGAGAGGTCTCCTTCTTCAATATCAACAATCTCTAAGAAAGTCGATAGATAATGTCGGTTCCCGTGAGAATGAAACAAGCCCTTTTAAGAGGAACTTGAGTGGCTTGGGAAGTTTAGTGCGATCGTCCTTTGGGTCCATGACGTCTTGTCTTCAATACCGGTGTTACCTTAGTAACAACCGGTAGCATATGTATTGAACCGGTTTACGCCCTAAGGTTGAATTGATGGAGGCTATTTCTTTTCACCCTTTTCACATTCATTTCTTTTCATTCTTCAACCCTTGATTGCTTACGAGACTTCATAACTAGAACCTTGTTGGGTTTATTCGATTACTAGCTCTGTCTCGATCCGCACTCTTCCCATATCTCATTTTCTCCTTTTTCAATATACCTAAGGACTCTACACTATCTAGTGGATTGTCCTGGGTAGATCCCTCCGGTTACGGCGGATCGTGGGAACAAATACCTAACCTAACCATCCTTATAACACCATGCATAAAGTAAATTGGTGGGTCTTTTGGTATTGTTCATTCCTTCATGAAACCAATTGAAAAATCATTTGGAAAAACAATCAAGGTACTTGTGATACGAGATCAAAGCATTTTGTACCTTAATAGTTTTGATCATTTAGAAAACCTCCCCTCAACATGTGCGTATGATTTAGAAATTGTTTAGCACAAGGAGGCAAGAGGACTTTGAAATATTTTCTTTGATCACAATTTTCATACGAAAAAGCCATTTGATTTTCATGGTAAAATTCTCCCCTCAATATGTGCATAGGATATTTGAAATCATTTTATCACATAGAGGCAAGAGTTCTTTTGAAGCACATCCACAATCACAAAATCCATTAAGAAAACCATTTGAAAACACAATCAAGGTACTTTATAATCTCTTTTAAAAACTTTTGTACCTCGATGGTTTTGCTCCCCTCAATATGTGCTTGAGATTGAAAGCGTTTAGCACATATGAGAGAAGCGACTGCACAATTGAATCAAAGCGATCAACTTTTATCAAATTTCATTATTAAATCACAAATTCTCCCCGATCAAAATATCAAACCCTTTGAGATTTTGGATCCCAAGTGATTAATTAGGTTTAGAAAACATGGGAGAAAATGTGGCCTTGTTTAAATACTCATCGGTTTTGGATAAATCCTCCTCCTCAACATGTGCATTGTGTATTTGAAATCGTTTGGCACATGGAGGCGGGAGTGCCTTTAAAGGACTAAAACCAATTCCATTTAAAAGCAGTTTGAGATTTAAAACACGATCTCTACCCGATCGAAATATCAAACCATTTGAGATTTGTGATCCCAATTGATTTAAATCATTTAGAAAATTTTGGGGAAAGGCGTGGCAAGATTTAATTTTGAAAGATGATGAGATAAGGACCATTTTAAGACATTAAAGATTGTTAGTGTCGGTATGATAGTTTTAAGAGATCTTTTAAGTAAAATAAAACAATTTCACAATCAAACAAGAACAGAAAAAATTTCATTTTGAAAGACCTTGATTCTAAAGAAAAAATCATACCATGACATAACATTAAATCTTTAGATCACCACTTTTTTTAGCGTACAAAGCGGACTTTTATGAAGAAATATTGTTTGAAAATATTTTATTTTAAATCACTCTCCCCTCGATCCATGACCGAAGTCAATAATTGAGTGACTTAGGTTTTGATAAAATGAAGTCCGGTGATTTTCAAAATTTAGTCAATATATTTTCAAAACAATATTTTCCATTTTCAAAACAATTTAATCAAATTTATTCAAAATTGTTTAAAAATGGTATCTGCACAAAGATATGTTAGGTGGTTGAGAAGCTTCCGTTGTTGTTCTTTGTAGGGTTTGGAAGAAAAACCGTCTGCAAATGCGGTGAGACTTCTTCTTACGTTGCATTTTGAATGCCAAGCGAGGTCAAATTAAGCTCCGTTTCTTCAATCACTTAGAAGAAAACCATCTGCGATGCGGTGAGACCTCTTCGTTGCATTTATGCCAACTCTCCATAGAAGTCCAATTAAGCTCCGTTTCTTCATTTGTCAACCCAAGATATAGTTACCCTTTCCTTTCGGCATCCAATCATCTTCAATTGTGGGATCCGGATCGGGAACATTCTTATATACCAATATACACGCATCGTTAGTGAACACACATACAAATATATGGTGGTCGACATCACCCAAACAACAATCGACTAATAAAAGTCAATGTAACATATCAATCGGATCATATAAATGTATGGGAATAATGTGTTCATCAAACTCTAATCATCTAATCCTAGCAATCATATCCTAGGCACCTAGTCCTTCAACATAGGTTAACATCATTTTAATTAAGCATATTAGGATAATTAAGAAAGCCCGTTAGATGATATAGATTTGAAAACATTATCCCCTCAATCAATGACTCATTTTGTGAAAAGTTTAAAAGTCTTTGAAGTCATTGATTGAGTTTTCAATTTATAAAAACTACGAATCGATTGTTTTTCAAGCAACTCATTTACCACCATTTTGAAAACAACAAATATTTTTACGAAGAATTTTAGGCGGAAAAACATTTGTGTAGGAGCAATGATCCTTGACATACTTTCCTCAAATTGTTTTAGGATAAGTGCACGAAATATTTGAAAATTGTTTAAGCGTAGCACTTTCCTTCTTTTAAAAAGCGGGTTGCTATCGAAATAATAGCAAGCCATAGTTTAAGCACGGGTTCTGATCTGAAATAGCGCAAGCCATTTTTTGAAGCCGGGTTCTGATCGAAATAGCGTAAGCCATATTTTGAGACATGTTTTGAAAAGAAAGAATATTTACACCTCTGCTCGAACTTCATCTATGGTCCCGTGCCATTATTGAATGACATTTCTAAGACCGTAGATGTTATCGATACGAAGACATGTCTTGAGAAAACATATTTTGGTATTTTGAAATTTTACGATTTTTATGGGTTTTGAAGGTTTTATATTTTTCTATTTTCTTTTGTTGGTTTTATATTTTTGTATTTTGTTTCTTTGGTTTTATATTTTTGTATTTTGTTTTTGAATAAATATATACAAGGATAGAGTAGATGATATAGTTAAAGAAGATGATGATCTGATGCAGAGATAAGGATATCGAGCGACCCGTTGTAGAAGATAGAAGTCATCATCTCTTAAACATTCACCACCAAAGCTTCGAGGCTCTTGAATCGAAGAAAGAAATTGAACCATCGAAAGTGAGACTTTGGCGACTTCCCCAAACCGAAAATCCTTTGGATGAGCGATTGAAGCTCTATTTCAAGCTTGCCTTAGCCGGTGCACAAAGAAGCACACCATTATCATAAATCCATTGCTCCATTTAAGAGCGATAATCGAGATTCTCCGTTCGGGGTTATATCATCAACAAAAACGACAACGTATCATCCCACATAAAATAATCTTCTCAAATTTCATTTCCACTTGAAGTCGAAGCGATCCATTCCAAAAGGTGTCAAGAGAACAATTCCCCAGTAGTTGAATTGATGCGATCGACCTCTTTGTATAATGCTCAAGAACTCTCCCAAATACACTTCATGAGGGAATGAAGAACACCTTCCATGTTCACATTTTCTTCCACGATGAGCGTGTATGAAGCTCAAGAACCAAGTACACCAATATCCAAGAACTCTCCGAATACACATCAAGAGGGTAATGTAGAACACCTCCCTATGTTCACATCTTTCGTCACGATGAATGTGTATGAAGCTCAAGTATCCAAGTATACCAATACACAAGGAATGAATAGCGATAACATTGAAGAAGCGGGCCAAGTCATTGATTATCTCTGCGGGTGACAATCTCTGCGGATGTCAACACGGAATAAGTGATTATATCTACGAATCAGCGATTAAGCACTCAAGTGAAACAGTGAGCATCCCCAATGTACACATCTCTCTCCACGATCATTGCGATACCATCGAAATCACCACACACTAGTGTACCTCTTTTATCTTGAAACTTTCTCTAACATCACTTCCCCACGTAGTTGGAATAATAACACTAAACGCCTTGATGAGTAAAACCTTGAGTTTCTCTGCGGTCATGACATTTGTTTTCCGGGATATCTTCAATCACTTAGAAGAATTAAGTTCATCAAGTTTACTCGTCATGAGTCAAACCTTGAGTTTCTCTGCGGTAATAACATTTGTCTTCCGGGATATCTTCAATTTCTTAGAAGTATTAAGTACATCAAGTTTACTCGCGTTTAGATGCTTGTCTCCTTCCCCTTTCTAGTTTTGATACTTGAATCGGCAACTCTTTGAATGCCCAAATACTTGAAATTTGTTGAGAAGATCGCTTGAAGTCTTTGTGAGAATCAACTTCTTGAAGACTCTCGACTATTTTATATCAACCCTTATGTAGACAATTTGAAGTGACCATTGAAGAAAAAAACCGATATACCATACTTGAAAGCTGAAGTCAACTTCCCACATTTGTATCTTAAGCTTGCACCTAATGATGGAAGAGCGGTGTAGAAATTTATGCTTCAAGCAAATCTCTAAGTACTCACTACCCAAACAAAGTATGAGACATTAACACCTCTTGCGATTATCCACACCGTCATATCGTGTGACCTTGAGTAAAACAAAGTAACTCCTAATAGTGATAGTTAACGGTCTTCAACCATCCACCTCATTGCTGGTAACTAGATAAACCAAGTCTTCAACTCAAATTCTTAAGCCGAGCAAGTTATCAAATAAGAACACGCCTTTGTGAAAGTCAACTTCAATCTCAAATAAGTGATAAATGATTAACTCGAGTAATCACCTTGTGTCAAATGTCCAACAATAGTCAATATCAACGTCTCGAGTAGTCACGCTAAAGAATATGAGCAAGTCTAATTGGGAATTGAATCGACTTATAACTTTCTCCCAATTAGTGCTCTCCCTAAACCGACAATCTGTTTGATAAATGCCCAATTAAGAAGAAGTCTTTAGATCGTTAAATGCAACTCGTCTTTAGTCTTCTAACATGTAGCGAAAATGTAGAACAGTTGTAGACTCGACCTTCTTCAAGATTGTGCGGTTGGGGAATAGATAGTTAACATCTTCAACTCACACCAAAAGCATCCCACCAAAAGCATCCCAATTAACACATCTTGCAAATCCCTTAACTAAAATCCTCCCAATCAAACAAAACGAAAAGATGTTCATCAAGGAAATCGACAATCGGGCCATAGCGAACACACAAGATGGTAACACCAAACTACCAATCACATCAAACAAGAACGAGAGATTGTTCGGAATCATCATGTTGATGTATCGTGAAGCTTAACGGAAGCACTTTGTCGATAAACTCATCAATCCGGTGAAGATGTCAACCAACGGCTCTTAGAAGAAAAACTCCATGTGAAGATGACCCGATAAGAAGAAGCTCGGTTCTTACATGAGTTTAGAGCCGTATGACCATTTATATTCTCAAATATCAATCAACAATGCAAAAATTCACACTTCTTCTCCCCTCAAGAATTGCATACGGAGATGCCATTCTTGATTAAATAAGTGAACATCATCCAAATGTAGTCTATTCACACTTCTCCCCATAAAATCGGCCATGATGTCGCCATCGTCATTATAGTTGAGCAAGTGGAATGAGAAAACAATCAACGGTAGCCGGTTCACTTGATGGTGAAGCGCATGGAAAAAGTATGAAGCATGTTGATGAGAATGGTCATAATAGAGAGATTTCTCTTCTTGAAGATAAAGCGCCTTGACACGTACACTTTTCTTTTCTTTAGAGAGCGAGGCATGAGCTGTTGTGTTCATACGTCATAAGAAGATTTCTCTTCTTTCAAAGATAATCGCCTTGTAAGCGTACACATTTCTTTTCTTTAGAGTCGAGGCTGAGCGATGTGAGCAGGGCGTCATAATCTCTCTCTTTTCAACTCTCTTAGCAAAACATGTAATCAACCCCATTATCATTCGGTGGGCTCTTTGTCGTGACGGTGATGGAAAAACCAATATGATGAATTTGACCACAAGTAAACTAACCCGAACTCGTGACTTAAACTTGCACATATGTAACAAAGAGCGGTGCGAGACTTCATGCCCATTTGAATCTCTAAGTACTCTATACTCTTCAACCAACCAACCATCAAGTATAAGGCGTACATCACCTCTTGAAAATCCACAATTGAATGTGACCTTTGAGCACTACAAGCGTAACTCCTTAAAGTGATAGTTATTTTGTGGTGATAAGAGCCCAATTCCCCAGTGGTAAAAGAAAAGGTAAAAGTCACCCAACAATAACTAGATTTCCAAGTCTTCGTTTTTGATAATAAGCTCGAACAAGGATCATGAAGAATCTTCATCCAACCATCCCGATACCTTGGATACTAAGTACACTCGCCGTGATATTTCACTTCAACCTCAAATAAATAATAGTGAATTAACTCCGTTGTCACATCTTACGATTAAAAGCTCAAATCTAGCCTTCTTTGACATTTAAGTGAACTTTGATAATGGTTTCATCCGACCATGGTTAAAAGCACATAACCCGTAAAACCATGTAATAACCAAACGCCATGACGAATATCCAAACACACATCAATTCATGAAGTACACCCTTTTATCCCTTCTTGAAGCGAAACCGTAGCACCGACATCAAATAAGATCCCGAAATACACTTTCCTTTCTCCAAGATGGTTCCATCATTACGGGATTTTACAACTCTATGGTTTAAACCGAGAAATAGTTTCTTCGCGGGATTTTACAAAACCAAGAATAAACCGTAAGATAGATCCGAAATGCACTTTACTAATACCGGGATGTTTCCATTGTCACGGGATTTTACAAGTCTATGATTTAAACAGAAATAGGTTCTTTCGCGGGATTTTACAAAATCAAGACAAAACCGTAAACAATGTCGACTTGAATGTGTTATGACAACTTTGGTTTCGGTGAATATCATTTTAGGGAACATGCGCGGTTCATCAACGGTTCATTATCCAACATCAACAACATCATCAACCATCCAATAAACACTTTGGTAAACACATCATTCACGCATTACATCGGCTATTGTAGTGACCACATGGAGAAGTAAACCCGATATGCCAAACTTGATCATGAAGTAAAATTCCCAGTTTGTTACTTAAACTTGTACTAATCCTTGTGAAGAAGAAGCGGTGTACCCAATGTACAAAACCTCTTGACATTCTCAATGCGTGAGACACCGAAGTGATAGTTACGTTGTGGGTTAAGCGAGAAAGAATCACAACCGTAACTAAATAGCCAAGTCTTTATCACACTCTATAAATGCCCAAACAAGTCATCTTGGCGGAAGGGTAGAAAGAAAGAAGGCGAAATAAGTAAACGCGCCCGGAAAAACCTCACTTCAAATCCAAAATAAAAAATACCGTCCAAACAACAACCCGTAGTCAACTTTGTTCAATAAATAATTCAAGCCGTGACATAATATTTTCCGTGAAAATGTATAAACCAAAATCAAGGTTAGAGTCGTTTGAGAGTTATTTCAAAATGAACTAAAGAAAATGAGTTAACATCAATTGTTAAAGTCATTTCTTAGTTCGTATATAATCAAACACATAAGATCGATGATGATTATACGAGATCATTACTTAAGCACGAACCAAGGAAAGCAGGATCTAACATCCATGTTAGTATCTTTGACCTTTTAGTTTCGGATATTACATGAAGTGAAAGCTTCGAAAGGATCGATGATAAAAGCATTTTTCGTTTATTGACCTTAAAAAGTCATGATCTATCATTGATTAAAACGAAAATATTCTGAGGTCGTTAATCATTTTATGTAAATTACCATTTTATCCGAACAAGATGAAAGATTGAACTTATTCATGGTTTAGATCTTATCATTTGTTTTAGTTCGAAACAAATCTTGGATCAATGATGATAGTGTTTAGAGGGTATGATCATATGGTCGGATGTAATCTTTGCATCTCGAAAGTATCAATGAAACCCCTAGACCAAATCTGAGATTAGATGTCGATTAGATTGAATGGGTCAAGATCAGTGATGGATTTGGTAACTTTGTGGTTGAATGGATTTGACAAACGTACTTTGAGACGTCTTTAAACCACGAGAAAAATAGCTCTGAGATCTTAAGTGTTGATGTTGTATTGTATTTGGTTTGTGGTCAAGTCTTGTGGTCATAGCAGTCATTTTCAACTTCTTCATCTTTTCTGTTAATGTCAAGTCTAGTCAAAATCATTTTACACAAGTTGCTACGACTAACTCGCCAAGGCCAAGTCGCCACGGCTAACTCGCCAAGGCCAAGTCGCCACGGCTAACTCGCCAAGGCCAAGTCGCCACGGCTAACTCGCCAAGGCCAAGTTGCCGAGCTAAGTCGTAGCGACTTGTAAAGACAAGTTGCTATAAAAGTTCGATGCATCCGGGCGGGTTTGTGTTAAATCGCTAGCATGAATATTCATATTTTCCGATGAATTTTACGGTTAAATTCGATCATTTACATATGAAACCCGAAAAAGTGCATAAAATGCAACTTTTACCCATTTGACCATAAAACAGACAAGAAATGCATTTTGTTTACTCATTTTGACCATGTATGGTAAAATCGACCCGATGACCATATGGTAATTCAGCGTTTGTACAAAAAAAATCATATTACAGATAAAAGCATTCTATTTGGACAAAGACATGACACAAAACAGATGACACAAAACTTTTGACCCAAAGAAATACAAGCATAGTTTAACCGACCACGGAAAATACACAAGAGCAGTTTAAAGCAAGATTAGAACCACAAGAGTAACCACAAAATTCGACCAAATAACATAACGGTACCAAACCGCATCAAACCATGAAGTAAACCACAAGAATCAACACACACACAACCTTGGCTCGGTACCAATTGTAGGATCGTTATTTTATTGTGTTAGATGATTCGGGTGGTCTTGGGAGATCAAAATACATGTTTTCCATTTTAGAGAGAAAGTAGTAGAGAGAGGTGTTCTTGCTAGAGGTTTACACAAATTGTAGAGTATTAGATTATGAGCACCACCCTTCCATGGATGGAAGGGTATTTATAGTTACAAATGTCGACCTCCTAACGGCTGTGGATCGGGGATACGATGGGTAAAGACCCGTCCTTCCTCCACGGTGTTGCACTAAACTATTTTACGCTCTTGACTAACTAATAAAACAATAAATAACGTAACTAACGACAAATCTACGAGCTAACTTATGCTAGATAATATTTGGGGTGACCGACTCTTCACTATGGAATTTTCTAATTCCTAACATAAGACTTTAAACTTTGTTGGATTTAATTTAATTCATATACATGACACATCTTTATAAGTATTTAAATTATAAATTATAGTTTTTAATTTCATATGTATATTTCATCCAAAAAAAAAACAAAAACCTTGAGCTTATAAGCTTATTAAACCATATCCTTTTTAGTCATTTACCAATATAAGCCAAACCAAACACTTTTGAGTTTATAAGCTTATTAAACATAAGCTAATCCAAACACTAAGCATGGCCTTATAAGCATATGTTATATAAGCCATAAGCCGCTTAACATAAGCATAAGCCCGATATATAAACTTAGCCAAACACCCCCTAAATATTCGAGATTGGTGCAATCGAGTATTGATGTAAACCTCAATTGTTAACAATTATCTAACGAATTTAGGACAAGCCAACGGAAAGTAGGACGTTTCTTATCAATTTTAATTTTTTTACTCGAAAGAAATTCTTTTTGTGTAAAAACGGCCGAATCAAAGGGTCAAAACCCTAGTTTTCTACGCCTAAGGATATTCTTACGCGTATGGAATACACGTAAGAGCTTACGAGTAAGAAAATTCTTACGCCTAAGCAAAAGTTACGCGTAAGGCACTTTACGCGTAAGGTTTGTTATGCATAAGAGTATGCTTACGCGTATGTCAGTTCTACGCATAAGAGTCTTGGCTTACGCATAAGGAAAAGAAGAGGTTTACGCGTAAGACCAATGTTACGCATAAGATCAAAAACCTACACGTAAGAAACTGATTTCGAGCAAGAAGAGTAATAAAAAAAAACTTATGCGTAAGACAACGACCAAAACAAATACCAAATACCAGACTCATAGACCTCAGATAACAATCCATCATCAGTCCATGGAAATTAAACGCATTGACAAGAAACAATAAAGACTCGATTCAATCCAAAATCATCCAACAAAAACTGAACCTAATCTAGACTCACCAAGGACCCTCACATCTCTCCCCAACTCTCACCATTCAAACTATAAACGATTAATCAAGACCAATCGATCTCAGATTGGATTCAATATTTTTTGCAACCTTTTTCAAGATTGTTTCAATTGAACCACTCATCCTCATAGGTCATGTAAGAAGACATTGCTTCTTTATTTATAAACGAAAATGGCATAAAAAGATTTCTAACATAATTGTTAAAATCGTTTTTATATTTTCGTTACTCAACACTAAGATGAAAAACAAATAAAAACCTACCTTTGACCCAAGAAGGCTCTTGATTATGATTGACTAACTCATGAAGAAAGAGATTGGGTATGGTTAAGTTTGTAGTTGTGTTGATTCGGATGTGATTTAGTCGAGAGGGTTATGAGATTTTCGATTGAGATTCGTTTGTGATGAGAGTGAGATTTGTGTTTCTCGATCTGTGAAAGCAGATGAGTATTTCAAATCCATTTTTGTGAGAGAGTTTAGATGGTAGGCAGATATGTGACTGTGTAGGGTTTGTGTTAACAAACGTCTATTTAGGGTATCCTAATACTTAAACCGGATGATATAAATTGATTTGGATCGGGCCTTTATGCTTTTAGATGGATCGGGTTTCATTTCTTTAGACGTGTGCTTCTCAATTGGGATTTGGGCCTCGATTGATGGATATATCGTTGGATCTAATATAACATTGGGAAATTTGATTGGATCATGGCGCTAAAATTTGGGTTGAGCTGATACTTTCAATCGCAAGAATATCTTCAAAACAAATTGTCATCCTAATTTTTTACAAAAAATTTGGATTCACTTTTTGATATATTGCTTAAGAATGGTATTTTGGTATGGTAAAATTTGCACGGAGGGATACATAATTCACGGCTTGAGCGTTAATTTGAAAAAATGACTACGGGGTTTTTGTACGGTATTATTGATGCGAAATTGAAGTGACGTTTCATGGGTGAACTTCTATATCTTTGAGACGTTGGTTAGTTGGTTGCATGTCTCAAGATAACTTGTCTAGGCATTTTTCATAAGTAATTCTAAGTAATTATGAATTTGACAATCGGTTATAACTGATGTAAGGAGTTACGTTGTAGTGCTCACAGTGTATAACCATCACTTTAAGGAGTTACGTTGTTGTACTCCATGTCACACGCAGATTGTGGATTGATCAAGAATATAGAACAAGCGATAAGTCACAAAGTTGGGATGTTTACTTCCTTTTCAAGTTAGTCGTATCGGGTTATATCCATATGTGGTCATTACTATTAGCCGGTGAATTCAAAAGGAGGTTCGTTTTAAGGTTGGTTTGAGAGACGTATTGAGAGTATTTTTGCAACATATTCTCACAGAATTTTGATCAAGCTAAGGCTTTAATATTGCATCAAGCAAAAGGTAATCTACGGCATGTACGCAACATTATGATGATTTCGATAGCTCGCAACCATCAGGAGGGAGAAATTGGTATTTCCTCTTTTGTAATTGGATTACGAATGGAATTGTGCTTAAGACCGAAAAAGGAGAAGTAGTGTGTGTACATCGGGGCTTTTTACCAACTTGGATGCAATACTAAGTGAGTTATGTTGTTATGATGTTCCCAGAACGACAACCATTGTGCTACAATCAAGATTCTATTTCTGCGCTGCGTGTTGGAAGAGAGTTGTCGATTCAGGTGGGAGCAAATGAAAGAAAAGGCTCACTAGTTAGGAGGAGTAATAACCTAACTAGATTTACGTTGAAGTTCGAGCTACAAGGATTTGTGCTTGGTCGGCGCCAAAGATCAAATGTCGAGATCGTCGGAAGAAAGAACTTCAAGTTTGCCTCGAGATCTAGACTACGAGACTCTGCGCTTCAACAAAGTCAACATTGTTCGTTATACGTAATTTACTTTGTTTTGTATTTATAGGTCTCATTGTAACCATTCACGAGTGACGATATCTTGGAGGGAGATTGTTAGCCTCGCTTTTTTATAAAGATAATGTCACTTACGTGAATTGGACTAGATGCGTAGTATACTTTGCCCATAAGGACTAGTATCGTTTAAGTGGCAAAGTAATTGTTAGTTGAGCCTATAAATAATCCTCATGACTCTCCATGAGGGGTGTGGTTAAGGATTAGGTGTGTGTTTGTTTCTTGTATCAATAAACTCATCTTTGTGTTTCTCCTCCCTCTCTCTACTTTCTCTCTCTAAAGAAGATGAATCTTTTCGTCTTCTTTCACCAACCTAGACCTCCCAAAAACCACATAAATCACATGTATTTACGGTCCTACACCGACCGAAACCCATCTGATCGGGACCCATTTCAACTCGTGCTCTCGAATGCCTCCGTTTTACCAATCGATTTTCTAAAATTACATTCCTTGAATAACAATTATATGAACTTTAGGTATACTCTTCATCAACAGTATACTTGACAAACCTAAAACAACCTTTAAGGCCCGTTTGGTTTGTAAGTAGGTTTAGGATTATGATTTGGATTTGGATTTAAATTTGGATTAGGATTTGGATTTGGATTTAATATAAGAGAGAGAAAATATATTATAAAATAAATAATAATTGTTTACTCCCTCCGTCCCATATTAAGTGTCCACTTTTCATATGCACAAAATTTTAGGAAATTCCACTAACTACACTTTCCACCAATCAAATATCATTTTCACCCGCTAAAGTCTCATCTCATTGGTTGAAGTACATTATGGACACTTAATTTGGGACATCTCAAGATTCCATTGTAGACACTTAATATGGGACGGAGGGAGTATAATTTTAGAAATGGTTTAAAATTAATTTTTATTATTAGAAAAAGACAATATGAAGAGATATATGTGGTGTAGGTACAATTGGGTCCACAAAACATGAGTATAATTTGAAAACCCGGACATGGTGACATGATTTGAGATATACCAAATTTAAAGGGTTGATTCCAATATTATAGGCCCACATTACTAACCAAACAAATATTTTTTACTATCAATCCTTAAACTTATGCCAACCCCCTCAACCAAACGGGCCCTAAATTTAGAGTAAAATACACCGTTTGTCCCTAATCTTGTACACACGCATCACCCTGGGACAAACCTTGCCTTTTTCATCGTGGGGAGTCCAATCAAGGTTTTTATGCTCTAAATCAGGCTTTTGACCATTAATGCCCAGGTCAATGTTTTGTTGTTGAGGGCAAAACCGTCTTTCACTGTAGCGTACTTTATACAAACCATTGTACAGTGTTTGTAGTTGCTATATGTCCGTGTAACACGGCTTGGTCGCCGCTTATCATCCATCCCTAAACTATCCTACAAAATACTCTTCTACAAAACGATAATTCTTTCAACATGGTACGTTGCTGGTGTGGTAAGCAAGCTATAATTCGCACTTCGTGGACCTCTACTAACCCAGGGCGTCGATTCTTTGGTTGTCTTGTTGAAGTAAGTGTCTTTTAATATGTATCGTATCATTTTTTTTCGCAAGTAGCAAACTACATTGTAACAATGGTTGTTGTTTAATCACTTGCCATAATCATGAATATGGGTCTTCTTGTCGGTGGATATGATGGTATGATCCTGAAATATGTGCTCATTCAAGAATGATCATACCAGGCCTTTTGAGGGGGAGAAATGAGCTTGAGGCAAGATTAGAAGCTGCTCAAGGTGATGTGTGGAAGTGGAAGATTTACCTGGTGCTCAATTCGATATTGTTCTTGATTGTTTATGCATTAGGATGACTTTTTAGCTTTTATGTAATGAGGCGAGATGGTTAATGTTCATTATCTTGAATTGTAGTAACGTTGTGTCCCAGAAGGTTTTGAATCTTGTTATTATGATCGGTTTACCGTATGCTTATGGCTTTATGCACATGCTTAAGATTAAAGTTGACATTTAATTGTCAACATTGTTATGAAGTATTCAGTTTGGTTTGTTTTTGACTTTCAATGCCTTATGGGTATGCAGATGGTTAGCAATTTGTTTAGGATTGACTTTTAATTGTCAACATTCTTATGAGGTTTTGTTTAGCTTTGGTTACTTTTGATGCAAATTATTCACACATCAAGCTTAGTCAATCTATAAAAATACACAAAAATGACATGGTTCCATAGTTAATGCAAATGGATATAATTCCAAATGCATAAAATTGCATACTTTTCGAAGCATGAGAATTACAGTTAGACACACATACATATGTTTTTAGAGTACATAACTTGTCCATAGGAAATAAACTAGATGAAACATTGTCTACCTAATTAGCATAACAGATTTGACCTATGATAAGGCCATCATTCTTTCTAGTGCGCCTCGCCTAGTCATTCTTCGTGTAGTAGTTGGGTTGAAGCAGAAACCGCTTGCACATCACTTGACCGCGGTGAGAATCGATCGTGATTGATCATGTTGTTGGGATTGACACCGGGATTGCTCATGCATGTTGGGATCGGCAATTGCTTCATCTTGATGTTGGTGGGATTGAGAGAGGATTCATCTTATATCATGGGATCTTCTGCTGCTTCATCTTGATGTTGTTGGGATTGAGACAAGGATGCATCATGTATGATGGGATCTTCGCTGCTTGATCTTGATTTTCGATTGAACACCACTTCCTTGAACCGCACTAACTTGACTTTCAACAACACATGTACCTTTAGGATGTGTCTTTTTCTTTGCTACTTTGTTACCTTTAGGATGTGTCTTTTTTCGCAGCAGCTTTTGTAGGCACTTGTTTGACATTTCCCTTATGGCCAGTTTGACTACTTTCAGCTCCACCATTCCCTAGACATGTTTTCCGATTGTGTCCAGCAATGCCACAAATACTACACTTAACACTCTTCCAAGCCCTTGACAGCTTGCCATTCTTCACAATCTCTTCACTTTCAGGAGCTATCCTAACTTTTTTTCTACCTCTTGAGCTAGGCGGAGTTGTTTCGGATTTTGGTGGAACAATTGTTGTTGGCACAATTGATTTTTCCCAATGTTCGTTGCTAGTTATAGGCTGGACATGGTGTTTGTAGGTTGCCTCCCAAGTGAGAAGATAGTAACAAGGATGAGCCCATATTTCTAGAGCTCCTACTTGTTGCCCATTTAAAGCCATATTCCAATTGGTAGCAACAACATGTTTACATGGTAAACTTGTTATCTCCCATCTTCTGCAAGTACAAGACTTTTCTACAACATTAACTACACATTGGTCACCCCATGGTCCACTAACCTGAAACTTAGTTCCCCATTCCATAAAACATTATACTTAACAGCCTCTTTCTTAATACCCTCTAGCATGTGTTATGCCGTTGGTGCTAGTGGCCCATCACTCTTTTCAATCACCATAAGAACATGCATTATCCTCTTCATATAGTATTCTCTGATGTATTCTAAGGCTGTAATGTTTAAACCCTCAATTATTTTGTCATGAAACACTTAACACATGTTATTAAGTAACACATCAGAATGAGCTCTCCCTAAAGATTACAAATAAACATGTATTAATTATAATTGTTTATACTGCATTAAAAAATACAAATTAACTGAAACAGATAAATGACTTACATGAAAAATGTGACCTTGACCAATGGATCGGTGCTATGTTACTTAACCAATCATGGGCTGGTTGATTAAATTTCTTGAAATCACCATAGCTTTAAAACTGCATAACAATTTGAGGTCATTGCACATTTCACAGATGCTCTTTGTAGGCCCTACCTTTCCATTGAAGTTTTATTTTCTCATGAATGCTTCTAATACAAAATCTATGTTCTGCATCTAGAAAAACATCTCTTAAAGCTCCACTTATATCCTGCACAACATCATATATGTTTACTGTCTGTTTCAAAATAGAGAGACTTAAATTCATGAACAGATTAAGGGAGTACATTTTGCATGTCAGTAATAAAAGTGATGCTTGAGATTGGCTCAAGTGCTATATCATCGGATAAACAATGAAGAAACCAAGTCCATGATCCTATGTTTTCTGATTCAGCAAAAGCATAAGCTAAAGGGTATATACCATTGTTGCTATCAATTCCACATACTGTCGTGAGCTGACCATTCAAAGGACCATGAATTGGAAAAGCATCCAGCCCCAAAAACGATCTCCCACACGATTTAAATCCTTCCTTCAGTGCACCTAAACAAACATACAATCTCTTGAATTCTCTCATTGGACGAGCCTCATCTGTAGGTCGTTCAACATTCATCAGTACTATTGTATTAGGGTTTCTCTTCTGCAAATCTTGAATATAATCTCTCAACATGGTAAATTTTAGCTTGAATTGACCCCTGATGCCTGTTAATGCTAAGTTTTTGGCCCTTAAAACCTTCTGCAGGACACTTCAAGCTCGTATTGGTTGGTAAGTTGATTATGAACAGACTTGACAGGAACCCTTGGATTGGTTTCAATTTTTGTTGTAATTTGCTTTGAGATATAGTTAAGGTCAAAAGCTCGATCGCCTTGATTGCAAACAAGTATGTTGCTCATTATATTTTCTCGAATGACCATGTACTGTCTCACCATTCCCGCCGACAAACAATAGCCATGGGCGTAGTATTTTGAAGGGTCCTTTTGCCGAAAGCAATGCATTTATACCCTTTCGCTTAATGGACTTCTAGATGGGCATATATCCAGTCCAGGACCTTCACTTGGGCCTGAAAGTGGAACACAACCCTTACATCTAACCCTTATTCTTGTTTTGTCATTCTTCATAAAAATCAACTCCCTCCTAGTTTCTATTGGATGCTCTCTTACCTTATTTTTGACATCCATTGCAGTAGGAAAGTCCTGACCACAATAGAAGAATGTGGTATAAACTCCATTTGCAAAGTTTGCCTGTGGGTAAGAAACATACTCACTGTAAAAGACATCATCAACCATCACAGGTAAATCATTTTCCAAATGCATGTCATCACTTATATTAGTGGTTGTTCCTGCTTTACCTAACTCATTACTCTGACTTACTTGGACCAAAGCAAGTTGTGCATCATTCTCCTGACAAGTATTCTCTTCATTTGCTTGAATTGAATCATCAACTGCATTGCCTAAGTCACTAGTCTCACTCACTTGGAACAGAGTAACATCAACAACAGATCCTCTTCTATGTTATTGGCATAAACAGATGCGCTTCCTACTTCCCCTAAATGCTTATCCTGAGTCAATTGAAACAGATTTACATCAACATCAGGCTCCTCAAACCTGTTATTGACATCAACTAGTGCTCTTCCTACTTTCTCTAACTGCTTCCCCTGAGTCACTCGGAACAGATTAACCTCAAAATTATCAGGCTCCTTAATAGCATTGTCCTCATCAATAAGTACTAAAGTACACTCACTGTTATGAACAGGTTGGCTAGCAAATTATGTGTCTAAGGTGGAAAATACAGGCTCAATGTTTGGCAAATTGCTAGATTCACCAATATAATTGAGGTCCATAGGTACTTGTGTAAGTTGCATAAAAGGATCTAGTGCAGGCTCATTATCAAGATCATCTAACACCAATCATCTACAACAAGATTAAATAGCAGCACTAGCAACTTTTCTGATATTTTCATCCATCTCTCAAAAAACAGTCTTAATAGATTGTGGGGACATTTCAAATAGCTCTAATCTTGTCTTACCTATTTTCACATACACATCTATCAACTTATGGTCTTTGACAAGGTCTTTCAACAAGTCAAGATTAGCAGCTTCACGCAAACTAAACAATCCATCATCCAATGTACTACCAGGCTTAAGAAAGTAGAAATAATTGATTTGTCCATTCTCATAACCGATTTGGGTCATGAGAGAGCATCCATTTCATCAACAGATACCTCATTTATTTCAACATAATCAACCAGGCATTCCTTGCCTCCTTGATATATTCTACCTAGAGTATTTGAATGTACCTTGATGATGGAACCTCATGCTAAAGGATCCTGGTTCATCCGTTGTATAAAAAATGTACAAAAACACTGTTACGATAAAGTTACCTAAAATGGGAATAACTTAAACAATCGTACTAATATATAGGTGTATACGATTATAACAAAAACTGCAAAAAAACACTAACCATATCTCCTAATTGCAGAGTTTACCTCCTTCTCATGGTCATCAAAGAAATGAGGTTCCCTGATTCGCCATAAAGTAAATCCAAGGTTGCTGCTTGTTATTTTCTTACTTAGATTATTTGATTTGATGATTGACATTGCATTAAGATTTTTTGGGTAGGCTTCCGAAACAAGTTTGGGGATGAGCAATGAGTACACATCTTAGTTATATTATACATTATGGCGGAAAATTGGATTAGACATCTGTTGCCATAGTACATCAAGGTAATAAGACGATTCTATCATCAACAGTAAAAGGATAACGGGATTTTATGGACTATAACGGGACTTTGACCTGGGCATTAATGGTCAAAGGACTGATTTAGAGTATAAAAACCTTGATTTGGACTCCCACGATGAAAAAGACAAGGTTTGTCCCAAGATGATGCGTATATACAAGATTAGGGACGAACGATGTATTTTACTCTTAAATTTATGTTTAGAACAAATTTAGCCGTTCAACTAATTTAGCTTTACATTTTATTTTAACATCAACTAACCTGATATAAATTTATATACCTACAATCTAATATGGGCATCATGTAAATTTATATCCTACTTCATGAAATAATGTTTGTTTTAAACCCGCCGCAACGCGTGGAAGTTGAAAAACTCGTTGTTTTATGTAATTTATACTTGGGAGACCCTCATACGATTATGGTCATTCTTTGTGTACGCATTTCGGAGAAGTGTGAAAGTATGAAACTAAAGGATTATGCTTCATGCAATATTACTTCTATGGTGAGTTCCACTCTGTTAGAAAATTATAGAAAATAAAAAGTTAATGATGATTGATGAAGACCCAAATAAACGGCTTAGGTTCCTTAGTTATATGACTTATTAAAATTGTTTGGTTAGTGAAAGGTTTTTAGATGTCCAAAAAAAATTTGAAGAGCTAAAGAAAAAAGCAATTTAATTTAAATGTATTCACAGTATTTACAAATATAGGAAACAAAAATATTATAAGGCTGTCCCCAGTAGTGTTACTCGATCGACTTAGGTGATCGATTACCTATCGATCGTCCTTCTGTGATGAATCGATCGATTGTCACTTTCCTCACTACTTGGTCGAGTATGCGATCGAGTAAAACAACAAACAACACACAATTTAATTCACTTTCCTCACTACAAACCGTTGTGTAACGGTAAAAAAAAATTGAACGTTGCAATTTTTATTTGTGATCGTTTGAAAAAAAAAATCTATTTAACTACCCTATAAATATACAACATATTTACACACTTAAATCCACAAATCTCATTTCACACATTCTCTATATTTTTTCACACTATAAATTTTTATTCTTACGAGCTATTCATTGCCGATTCGTCATCGGATGATGAAAATGAAGTTAGTAGCGAGTTTATGATGTTTGCGAAAGAGTGTTGGGAGGCTTTTCAAGCGTCACAAACTAAACTCTCAAGAAACCAAGTTAGTAGGGATCGTTTGGGTGCTCATAACCGTTTAGTGGTTGCTTACTTCTGCGAGACCCTAGATACGGCGATCAAGCATTCCATGATCGTTTCCGAATGAGCCGAAAACTATTCACACGAATTGTTCGAGAGATAACCGATCATTCACCTTATTTCCAACAAACTCCTAGTTGTGCAGGCATACTTGGTATTTCTCCATTGATGAAGTGTACTTAGTCAATTCGTCAATTGGCATGCAGAGTCAATGCTGATGCTCTAGACGAATATGTGCAAATGGGTGCGTCAACAATTCGTGAGTGTCTCCAAAAATTTTGTGAGACCATAATGGAGTTATATGGTGCAGAGTATTTGCGAAAGCCGACGGTTACTGACATTGACAAACTTTATGCTCATCACTATGCACATCATGGGTTTCCTGGGATGATAGGAAGTATTGATTGTACAGATTGGTCGGGGGAGAATTGCCCACATGCTTTAAAAGCTCAATTTTGTAGGGGTGATCACGGGCAAACTCCTTTCATTTTATTGGAAGCAATCACCTCCTAAGATTTATGGATTTGGCATGCGTTCTTTGGTGTCACCGGGATGAATAACGACGTAAATGTTTTACGTAAATCACCTCTTTTCAATGATCTCAAAACGGGGAGAGCACCGGATGTGGAATTCGTTGCTAACGGGGTGCCTTATAAACGGGGATATTATCTTGCTGATGGGATATATCCGGAATACTCGGTTAGTATGAAGTCCATTAAAAATCCAGGGACGAATGATCACAAACGAATATTGTATAAGACGATTCACGAAGCAGCAAGAAAAGATGTGGAACGTGCTTTTGGTGTACTAAAGAGGAAGTTACTAATGATTAAACATCCGACTAAAGGGTTTGACAAATAGCGTCTATCACATATAATGTACACATGCATCATATTACATAATATGATAATTCAGGACGAAGAGCGGGCGAGATCTCCCGTATTCTTTCCAACGGAGCAACACCGTTCTTATGATCCCATAAGAACGCATGTGGAATCGTTGAAAATTAACATGGAGATATGCAACAAAACAACTCATCTTAGCCTCAAAGTCGATTTGGTGGAAGACATTTGGCATCGTAATCAAAACTAGTTTAGTCTTTTAGTATCGCAATGTTTTAATTTTATTTGAATTATTATGTAATGTTTTAATTATTAATGAAATTTGAGTTTGTGTTATAAAAAAAATGGTCGCCTTTACAGGGGCTCCCAATCGCCTGAAAGTCGTTGGAGAGAAAAAAGCTGACGTGGCAGTGAAAATAGGAAGGATTGAGCCTCCTTACTGAGGGCAGCCTAAGAGAACAAAGAGTCCTTCTTAACATGGGATTTTCTAGTTTGTGCCACCATGACACTTATTTAAAAGAACTAAAGTATTCCCTAAAATAGAATTATTTGTAAAGAAAACAAAGTTAATCATGGTAATTAGAAAAGAATTAAGAAATTATTAAAGTAAACTAACATTTAAACTAATTGTATTTAACAAGTGTTATATGGCACAAGTTAGAAAAAGCCATTTAACATACTGAATAACTCGTGAAATGTAACGGCATCCACTATTAAACTTTTTAAAGGTTTATACTTGTGTTATGACATTAATGTATAAAACTTTTTGTTTTATAAACCTATCCTCACTATATATAAATCTTTTCAAGTTTTATAAACGTCTCACATAATCCAAATGCATTAAATGATAAAAAGGTTCAATATTCTAGACCTATTCATGTCACACAAGCTTGAAATGGATGTTCACTATAGTTTACATGTTTTTAAACCATTTCATAATTTTATAAACCTTTTAATAAACTAACATAGTGGATGCCTAGTTGTATATCTTTTATTTGATGTAATGACATGATAAAAATTTAAGAACACAACTTAAATGTGTCATTTGCATTGTTTGGCAGGAAATAATCAACCGTTAGAGCAGTTACATTGGCACGGCGTTAAAGTGATTCTTTTGGGGCGTTAGGAGGCGTTAGTCGATGGGAGGGTGGGAGTATAACGGCGTTATATGGTTCAAGTTAAGCCCATAACAGGCGTTAAGTGTAAAAAAAATAAAAAATAAAAAAAAAATAAAAAAAAAAAAAAAATCATTTCACCCTCTAAACTATTTCAAATAAATTTTCACTTACACCCTCAACCTATTCAAGTTCAAATTTAAATTATACCGGTTAATTAGGCATGATAAATTCAAATTCAAATTTAAAATTTAAAAATCAAATATGAGCGGGATTTATTCAAACTCAAAATCAACTCTTATATATATATATATATATATATATATATATATATATATATATATATATATATACGAGTTGTTTAGAACACACAACACACACAAGTTACACACACAACTCACATACAAAAAAAATATCGCAAAGATTTTCTCAAGAATTCCCAAGTCCGAAAAGTTCTGGAAACCGCCTTTCCAACTCCAAATCGATTCTTGGAAACCGCTCTCCAACTCTACCAGAGTTTGAAGTTTACTCAACACCACCTGAAAACCGGAAAATGTATTTTTAAACTCTCCACCTGTGAACGATCCAATTGTTCCAACTCCATCTGTGAACAGTCCACAGGTTGATCTTCAAAACAACCCCCACGGGTTAAGTGAGGCTTCTCTTCGTCAACTAGAACAAGATATTGAAAACGGTAGGGAGATTATGGAAGAGCAGGCACGCGAGGAAGCTGCTCATCGTGAGCAAGAAGTAAGGGAAGCTCAGTATCTTCAAGACGACTACTTCGACATAATGGAGACTCGGCTCTTTAATGGCGAGTTTAATTCCCCTTCAAGTTCTGAGGGTTGGGTCTCTGATGATTCCCTTTTTTAAGCTTTAGTAGTTTTATTTTCATCAGTATGCGTTGTAGTTTTAATATGTTAATGTAATTCGTGTTTACCGTTTAATGTACTAAGTGTTTTAATGTTAAATGTGATATGTTTTTTAATAAATGAAGTGTTTGTTTTAGTTTAGGGATTGAAATTGAAAATATGAAATGTTAAAGTTTAACTTTGGATGTTATTGATGTGGGTGTTTTTTTTTATGTTAAGGTGAAATGTTAAAGCTTATGTGGCGCTGACGTGGCTGGTGTTATTTTATAACTTGAGTTATTAATGTAACTGCTCTTAACTATAGACAGTCACTTCATAACATTATTACATTATTTGTTAATGCATCAAATCATCTGTGTAGTTTTTGCATAATTTTTGTCAACAAAACCGAAAAGGATACCTGAACCAGGAGACAGGACCCACATACAGACTTGTGAGGAGTCATACTTTCTTGAGGAAGAAAAATGACAGGACAGAAAATTTGATTTTTGAAAAAATCCTGGAACAAGAACTTGTTATCAAATGAATGAGAACCAAATTGAATATATCTGGTCTCATCTTGGTTGTCTGGTTTTGTCAGTCTGGAACGCCTTTTGCACACCTCTTATACATACCCTGTGACACATTCTATGAAGACTGTATATTTGTATTCAAGATTTCAGATTCTAAAAAATTGCAAATCGTTAGAAAGAATGACATACAGAACACAAACGTATCCTAGCCTGTTACTGATTCTATGAAGATTCTCAACTCGATAAGAATTGCAATTGGACTACATGAATGACATACTAAGGACACACTATACTAAGCCATCATTATAACAGTGCCTACTTGTTCAAATCAACCAGTGGCGACCTTGCATCATCGGTCTCGCCCTTACCCTTCTGCAACGAAAAAGCTGGTAAATTCACAACACCCTCTTTAGCATCAGAATCCTGCAACATGTTCTCCAGCATTCCTGTCAATTCTACATCCTGGCAATATTCATTCATACGTTCAGATGCTATTTCCATTTGCATTAGCCAATCCTCCCTTTGTGATAAAAGCTTCTTAACATCTTCATGTAAAGCTCGTTTTTGATCCTCAAGATTCTTCACTTGATTCTCCAAACATGCTTTCTCAGCTTCAAACTGTTGCTTCAAATGTTCGCTATCTAATTTGTTGATTTGCAGCAAAGAACTTAGCTTCTCAATGTCTTCATGTAAAACTTGGTTTTGAGCCTCTAGGTTCTTCACTTGATTCTCCAAGCACGTTTTCTCATCTTCAAACCGCTCCTTCAAATGTCCGGAGTCTAATTTGTTATTTTGCAGCAAAGCTTCTAGCTTCTCAACGTCTTCATGTAAAGCTCGGTTTTGAACCTCAAGATTTTTCACTTGAGTCTCCAGACACGTATTCTTATCTTCAACCTGTTGTTTCAAAAGTTCAGAGTCTAATTTCTGTACTTGTAGCTTCTCAACGTCTTCATGTAAAGCTCGGTTTTGAACCTCAAGATTTTTCACTTGAGTCTCCAGACACGTATTCTTATCTTCAACCTGTTGTTTCAAAAGTTCAGAGTCTAATTTCTGTACTTGTAGCTTCTCAACGTCTTCATGTAAAGCTCGGTTGTTAGCCTCAAGATTCTTGAGTTGGTTCTTCAAACACGTCTTCTCATCTTCAAACTGTTCCTGCAAACGTTCAGAGTCCGATTTGTTAATTTGCAGCAAGGCTGTTAGCTTCTCAACATCCTCATTTAAACCTCGGCATTGAACCTCGAGACCCTTCACTAAATTCTCCAAACATGTTTTCTCGTCTTTAAACCGCACCTTCAAATTTTCGGTGTCTAATTTGTTGATTTGCAGCATAGCTTCTAGCTTCTCAATATCCTCGTTTAAACCTTGATTTTGAACCTCAAGATTCTTCAGTTGATTCTCCAAACATACTTTCTCATTTTCAGATTGTTCCTTCAAATGTTCGGTGTCAGATTTGCTGGATTGCAGCATCGCTTCTAGCTTCTCAACATCTTCATGTAAAGCTCGGTTTTGAAACTCAAGACTCTTCACTTGATTCTCCAAACACGTTTTCTCATTTTCAAACTGTTCCTTCAAATGTTTGGTGTCAGATTTGCTGGTTTGCAGCATCGCTTCTAGCTTCTCAGCATCTTCATGTAAAGCTCGGTTTTGAAACTCAAGACTCTTCACTTGATTCTCCAAATACGTTTTCTCATCTTCAAACTGTTTCTTCAAATGTTCAGTGTCTAATGTGTCATTTTGCAGCAAAGCTTCTAGCTTCCCAATGCCGTCATGTAAAGCTTGGTTTTGAACCTCAAGATTCTTCATTAATTTCTTCAAACAAGTTTTCTCATCTTCAAACTGTTCCTTCAAATGTTCGGTTTCTATTTTGTTGGTTTGGAGCAAGGCTTCTAGTTCTTCCACATTTTGTGAGGACTGCAACAAGGATTCGTCTTTGACCTTAACCTTCTCACATAAGTCAGAAACTTCTTTTTCCAGTTTGTGTAAAGCCGCATTTATAACATCAATCTCAGTCTGTTTTTCTTCAGACAACATTAGAGCATTAGTCGCTTCTTTCATAAGTTGTTCTATTTTCTGGTTTTTATCTTCTATAACCTGTAAAAGGCTCGTTTTATCTTGCTCAGAAACAACAAGGAGATTGTTTATGCTACTTTCTTTAACTTCGATAATCTTGAGATACTTTTCTTTATCCTGATTTTGTGCTTCTATCGTCTTTGCTCTTTCGGTAACCAACTCTTCTAGCAACCCAAGTTGTTGCTGCAAATCAGCAACCTTATCGTTTTGCTCTTTTGCTTTAGATACAAGGATTTGATTCTCAATCTTACATGCTTCCAGGTTTGTTGTAAGTTGCATATTCTGGCTTTCCGCAAACAATTTCCCTTTTTCTAACTCAGCAAATTTCTGTGATAAATCATCTAAACATTCCAATACCGGATATTTTTCTTCCAGAAAGATTTGATTTTTGGACAATTTAGCAAGCTTGTTATTATGGGTATGTGGTTTTTCTTCCATATCATCAAATGACTCAACTCTTTTCATCAATGATGCCACTTCCTCACACTTTTTACCGAGATTCGCTTTTACTTCAGAAAGCACAGTGTTCTTCTTCTTCAATTCCTCTGATAGATGAAGGATCATCACTTCGTTTTCTTTGTTCTGTGACTCCATATTGGATAAAGCTACCGAAAATTCAGATTTCAACACGAGGACTAATGAAGATATTTCTTCATTGTGAACTTCAGACAAGCAATGGCAAGATTCCACCTCATTTTGTAGGTGCTTAACTTGTTCACTCTGAACTTCAAGTTTCGACGCATACTCATTTATCTCGTTTCTCATCTTTTCCAACTCATTTATCTCGCTTCTCATATTCTCTAACTCAGATTTCCACTCGGCTTCTTTTTCTTTCAAATTCTGACCACACTTCTTATGCACTTGTTCCAAACCATGATATTTCTTTTGAAGCTTCTTCAACGAGCCCATATCTCCACACTTACTAATTTGAGATTCTTGAAATTCTTTAAGAGACGACAACAGATCCTTATTCTCTTGTTCCAAATGCGCCATTTTATACCCCAATTCTTTCAAAACAGAATCTTTTGTGACCAAGGCGTCTCTTAACTCCGCAACCTCTTCATCCCTCTTATGTGACAACTTCTCAATAGTCGCCTTCGCTTCATGATACTCTGATGAAATATCCTCAAAACGTGACTTGTACTCAGCGATCTCAATTTCCAACAGTTTTCTACTGCTTTCTTCATGTGCTAAAGCTTGGTTGCATATCCTCAACTGCGTCTGAAGGTTTTCAGATATTCTGATTTGAGAATCGAGACTCGTATGAAGTGAACTGATCTCCTCCAACAGCAATGATTTCTCTTTCTCCCATTCTGCTTTACTAGATTTGAAATTATCTTGAAGCCGTCGATGCGCTTCTTCGAGATGTTGAAACTGTTCGTTTTTCCACTTTAACTGGTCTTGAACGTCTCTATACTTCTCCTCCAGTGTACTTATCACCTCATCGCGCTGCATCACGTCCTTACTTATCCGTGATTTGTCATCCATTTCCATCAGTTTCTTATCTTTCAGCGATATAATCCTCTTGAGGTCTTCAATCTCCGTGTTACTAGATTCAAATTTCGACTTCAAAGATTGAGAAGTTGCCGTTGCTTCATCTAAAGCCAATACAAGCTCTTTGTTTTCGCCCTCCAACTTTTGAACTTTTTCACCATATTCCAACCGAACCTTTTCAATTACAGAATTAAGGTGCTTAACAGACGTTTCTTTTTCTCGAAAACTTGATTTAAGGTCGTTATGGAGTTGACTTAACGTAGACAACTCCTCAGACTTGGTACTCAGTTCCTGGGCTTGCTTTTCGGATTGCACCTTTGCTTCTTGAAACTTAGTTATCAATTCGTTTTGAGATCTTTTCAAGCTATTGCATAGATCCGTCTTGGTACGAACTTCTTCCTCAAGCCGTTCCTTTTGTACTCTAACTTCATCTAAAGCTTCGTGAACGTCCATGCGTTTTGAATCTGTCATTGTGTGTGTATTCAGATAGCAACCTGAGATATGAAGTAACTGAGCGCTTAATTCACTGAATCCCCCAACAATTCAATATATTAAAAAAGAAAAACCGATGGCAATTAGTTCAAAAGTCTATTACGATAACAGGTCAGTCCTGGTTATACAACTTTTTTCACGTTAACCTGAACTCTAATCATGTAAATGACTCATTGTTACTTCTTAAACTCGGGAAATTGGTAAAATCAATACAACACAGAGAGAGATGGCATTTTGTGACCTCGTTAAATCTCGCTCATTCACTAAAACTAACACTGACACCGCTTCGTCTGAAGCTAAAACTATTCTATTGAAATAACTCACAAATTAATTCACTAATTAATCCTGCGAACAAACCAGGACATAAAGGCTCGTTAACAGTTTAAAAGTATACTATGTGGAAAGGTAACTCCTGGTTTATACAAGTTCTTTTAGTAACCCGAACAGTAACATGTCAGTTATTCATAAATTCTTAAACTCACAGGAATCAAACCAAAATACCTATATCAGTTTTAATTACCTTCAAATGTCAACAGACTACAGAAACCCTAATATTACATACATTGAATAATTTTGAAGCTACTAATATCATTTGAAATTAAACCAAATTACTTGATGCTGCAACAACAATAAACTATACTGATACAGTTAATATTCATATGATTGCCAAATAATATAAAACTAAGGATTTAGGCCATTAAATACGAACAAACTTTCTCTAAAGTCCCGTTTGAGTACGTGGACAGTGTCCAATTAAATGTCATCAAAATTTAAAAAGTGTTCAAATATGCACATTTTGATGACGTGTCGCATAAAAAAAAAGTGACACGTGTCACATTTTGGGATATCGCACATCACAAAAATGTGCATATTCGAACATCTTTGAAAGTTTGTAACATTTAACCCAACAATTTTCAGGTCACATACTCAAACGAGACTTTGAAAAAAGTTCATTGCTATTTAAATTTTACTTGCCTAAACCTTAAAACTAAATTTGAAGTTAGAATACAGCAACATTCTACCTTTATAGTAATCTAATCGAAAGTATCACCAAATTATAGCATAATATCGAGGGGTGTTATCACGATATATACACTTGATAACAGCTGATGATTAATTAACATCGTTCGACTCATAAACCTTAACTATTTTCCTATCATTATTCTATCTATATTCGATAAGTCTCATTTTCATTTTTTCCAAACCTGACAGCAAAACCTCGCGCATCTACCGCTAAAACTAACTCCATATCACTTAATCACCTTTTGATATCTACAAGCAATAACTAATTTCTACGTAACTAACATCAATCACAATTAATATCCAAACTATGAAACCCTAGAAACAAATTAGTATAAATTAGGGAACCGAAATTTACCTTATTCGTTACTAAAGAGGATGATTAAGCTAATTTGCAAACAGAATTTGGAGATTGAAAGTGATGAAGTTTGAATTAAAGTTGTAAAATGAGACTGACATTTTTTGGGTTTTTTTTTGTTGTGAAATAATTTGAATTTTGGGCGCCTATTTGTATTTTTCAGATCTAAGAAATATATGGCTTTGTGAGATTCTTTTAAAAGTTGCGGAAATAGTCCCTGGACTTATTCCAAATATGTGACATTTTTGTTGCTATTGTGTTTGCAGCATAATGTCGGGTGGCGTTTGCCGTTTGGTTCGTGAATTTGAAATTTTGGAATTTCAAATATTGAAAATTTTCAATTGTTAGAAGATTTAGAATTTCGGAATTTTAAATATTTTCACGTGTTTGATTGACAGAAATTTATAGTAATTTTGAAATATGTTCTAATGTTTGTTATTGCATTTTTTAGTAAGTCGTGAATTTACTTTGATTTTAGAAAGAAAAAATAAACTTGACGCCAAACAGCATAAACAAAAAAGAAATAAATTAAAAATAATCTTTTGGTCAATTAAAAAAAAAAATGTTTCCAAGTAGATTGAAATTCTTCATTTTTTAAAGGCATTCTAATTTACCTTTTACCAATTTATGAAATTTTAATACCTTTCTTTTAGCATACCAAATCACTATTTTAAAGAATTTAAAATGCAAATGCCATAAATATCCTTCCAATATACCCTAACCAAACACACCTAAAGGGTAACAATGTAATACTCTTTCCGTCTTAAGATATGTATTTATTTTATAGGGTTACACAGTTTAACTTTTAAGATACACTTCGAAGGTGGACGGCCCACCCCGCCTAAAACAATTATTTTTGACTAGTCTTAAGACTAGGTCAATGGTCGCCTTTCAACACCACTCTCTCACTTCTATTTCAGCGCTACATCATCATTCAATACATCACATTTCCCCTCACATTTCAGGTGCAATGGTTATCACTCCCTTCACTTTTTATTTAAAATACTCACTTTATATAAACATATCATATAAAATATTCCACAAACCACAAATCAGATAATTAATAACAAAAACACCTCATGAGGGCTCATAAAATGCACAATGTCCAAATAGTGAGGCAAGTCACCTTTCGTGCCTTTTTTCTTGATACTCACGCGTGAGATGACTGCAATAAAGTGAAAGGTTAGGATGACATGCGAAGGTTGAGCCATCACTCCCATTACACCCAACCTAATTGTTAATCAAATAAATGTCTATCTTTTACTCTAACTTCATATTAATTGATGACAATCTAGAAAATGGGGCAGCATTTTAAGAAATGCCAGTTAATTTTTAAACAACTTAGGTAACTGATAAATAGTCTAGGTGTATACTTACTTTAGAGCGGAGAAAGTATAGGTAATTGCAAAGGCTTAGTGTGTTTAAACACCACCAAATTAGTGTTTCCACCCCATCAATCATTGGACCCAATAAATAATCTTTATATATTTTCTCTCTCACTCACAGCCATCCTCTCTCACACACATCCATCGTCTCTCACTTAATCTAAAATATCACTCTCTTTCTATAACCCAAAACTTACACCGGAAACAACTACTATCGCAGGAGAAAGAGGCTCCAGATCTGGAGTTCGAGTGTTGTTGTGGCTGTGAACAATAGTCACTGTTCCTAATTTTCTCATCTCACACACTTCCTCACTTTTGTGATTCAAACAGTTCGAATCCAAATATCCCGAAACAATGAAATGTACACCATTCTCAGTTTCTCACTGTTCCTACGCCGTTGTTCTTCCGCCGCTGTTCTTGGGATTTTTTGACGAACAAGAGTCTGCACTAAATGGTGTTCGGATTGGGGCCGTCTGCATTAAATGGTGTTTGCATTGGGACTGTTTTGGAGTTGAATAATGTATAGGAAACTCAGTAGGGGTGTTTGGAACAGATGCTTTGTAAACAGTTATACAAATCAATGGCTGTGTTGTTTAAAAAAATATTACCTTTATTGTTGTTTTGATGACTGATAGTGAAAAAGAAACCAAAATTTTGAAGTTTCAATGTATGTTGCCAGTTAATGTTAGACTTGGACTTTATTGGGAAAAGAAAAACTAGACAAATAGATTTAAAAGGGTAGTGTACTTTATTGGGAGAAAACCACTCAAAAAATAATGTTAAAATAGGGATGGTGTGCGAACCATACAACCCAATTGCAAAATAGTCTCTTTATAGTTATATGCATATATAGCGGTACAAAAGTTACAACCTATTTCTTCTTCTTTTCCGTGTACGTTTTAAAAGGTGGACAACCCATACTTTAAAGTGGGTGAAGTAGTTATTCTTGACGATGGCGAGGGCGAGATCTTGGTAGGATAATGATATGGCAAAGTTTTTGCAGTCGTCGGTGGTATCGTGAGCAGAAGATTATTTTGATGATGATTAAGCTCGCCGGTCTCACGATTTAAAAGCGATTGGATCTTTTAATAACTTGTATGATATCGAAACGAGTCGTGATAGAAAGTAATATTATGTTTGGTAGGTTATAAAATTAGCATGTCTTTCTTATATAGTGATTTTGGTTGTTTTACATTTGGTCATTGTTCAATCTTCGTATAGCGGTAGAGATAGACTCACTCATCCGTTGTCTTAAACATTTTTGAAATAATATATTTATCGGTGATCCTCTTTAACAAAAAAAAAAAAAAAAAAAAAAAAAAAAACTATGCCTACTTTTGTATATAGTGATGTGATTTGTGAGAATTTGAAGAGAAAAAATAGTAATTTGTCAAATATAGTGTAGAGAAGTCACCCAACTAGCTAACAAACTGAGGTGTGTGGTGGGGAAATTAACTTTTACATATTTTGGTATACCAGTTAACTTAAACATGATAAGAATTGATAGACGGAATGTCATTGTATTAGTTAAGAATTTTGTACAAAAAAAAGTATCGGATTGTTACACAAAAAAAAAAGCCCTGTAACTTGGCTGGTGGGAATGACCCCAACCCTATAACGCGTGCACGGTACAATACCTTGCATTATAATGCACCCGTACCAGGTGCTCTTAGTAGAGCAAGACAAGGCACATTGTATGATTTGAGTTTTTCTTTATACTGTGTGTACTTCGCATGATCAAATTGTTCAATGCTTGAAACCAAATACCACGTACATGAACATCAAAATAGAATAATGTCAACATCAAATTCATACTGAGTAAGGAAGACTTTACTCCAACAACAATGATGAGACCAAAATGTGCAACGAATTGAGCCAAAAAGACTGCTTTTATTCTATTGAAACTAGCTTGTGATTCATGTATCTAAACCTGCATATGTCTTCAAAAAAATCATCAGCACTGCTGTGCCCACTTTTCATCCGAAGAATCTTGATCCTCATCTTCTTTAACTTCTTTCCAAACTTAACCATAGACTCAAGTGTGTTCATTTTCTGTTCAGCGTTCAATGGTGATCTCACTGTGATCACTACCTCTTCAAGGCAAGGAATCATGAAATCTGAATCCACCTGAAAAACCAACAAAAAGAGTGTTCATAAGATCTAAATTTGTATTTTAGCAAGTAATCGCAAGCTTTTTAAACAACTTACATTCTTTAAACTGTTCTTTTGGCATAGAGCAGCAAACATTGCACCATGGACGTCGAATGTTTTGAGCTTCGGATGACTTTTGAAAAAGTCAACGAAGTCGATCTCTGGAAATGGAAGAAGAGCTTCAAAATCACCAGTGAACTCGACTTTCATGTAAAGATGTTGTACTCCAGTTGCAAGTTGAAGCATTTTGTTTATTGCATCCCAACACCATTGAACACCTCTAATAGACAACGATTCAAGTGCCGTAAGCTTCCCAAAGTCCAGCAGATAAACTCTCCCTGCAACCAACAAAACTGATACTCAGACTCTATATCTTTAACATAATATAATATGTACTAAAACAGGACCCATAAAACAAAAATATGAATTTACATCATAAAAATGAAATTTAGAGGAATTTGATATTTACCAGTATTGTTCGCAATGGTAAGATTCTTTAAGCAACTGGTCTCACGGACCCTAATCCAACTACAGCCTTGAATCTCAAGGTATTCAATCTTTGGCGCTGTGAGTGTGAGTGAGGAGCTACCCGAGCCATAGAAATCAAGTTTACAATGCTCGAGACGCTGAAGCTCAATCCAAACAGTCCTCAAACCCTCGCAACCAAGTAGTACAAGATGGGTTAAATTAGGTGTTGCTCTGAGCGCCTCAGCCAAAGCCGGATCCTCCATTCTCACTCCAACAATTTCAAGACTTTGCAACTTTTGAAAAACATCCCATTTCGGCGCTTGAACCATTAGCACACCCCAAAGTCTTAGCGACTCCAAGTTCCTTGCAGCTTGAATGCAATCAAGTTTAGATGGACTCTCATCAGCCGTATTTTGCTCAACCAGATTATCCATACGAAGCTCAAGATTCTTTAAAGAAAATCCCACGTGTATCAGCCATGAAGCGAGGCCCACACTTGTAAAGGGGCAGTAAACCACAAGCTCTTCGAGTTTAACTATTGACATGACTATCTGCATAATAATGCAGTCAGAAGTTTGACCCTCTTTTAGATTGTCGAATATGCTACGAGAGAAGAAAAGGCTTTTGATGTATGGCATCGAGTCTTTCCATTTCTTGGAGACAGAGTTACAAGATGCAACATCTTTGGCGTTGCTTATGGTTGATAAAATGTATTGGACAACAGCATCGGGCAAGCAGTCCATTCTCTGAGCACAATAACCAAACACAGTGGCGTCAGCTTATCTTTTAACATATTTTAAGACTGCAAATGTTAATTCGAGAAACTTAAAGAGTATAGTGGGAGCAAAACCATTTAGAATCTTAGATAAGAAGCAAAAGGTCATATAGGTATACTAAATCGATATCTAACCAAAAAAAATACATAGGTACATATATATTGCTTAAAAATCCATTACCAACGTCAACCACAGAGCCTGAAAAGCTACTAAACTGTATATCAACATGACACGCGCATAAAAATTGAACCTTTTTCAACTTATAAAGCATTAGATAACAGATGAACAACTCTACATATTATCGTAAATTATCATCTTCTTCAAACTATGATAAAATTATTGCTTTTCACAAGTAAGAAACAGATTTAAGGTTCCAAAATATAACAGAAACCCAAAAAACTATAATCAAATCGAATATAAACCTACCAACCTTAAAAAGATAAGTTACTTGATTGATAGTCATTTTAATTAAAAATCTTAATCTTTGTGTTTGGTTTTATAACAAATCTTTAAGATTCTCAAATAAACAAGCACAAAACATCAAATGGTTATGCTTTAAGCATGACATCCTGCTAGGTGCAAACGGCCTGCCACGCCGACCTCTTGAAAAGGGGAGGGCTTTACCGGGTTTGACTCTGTGTGGCGATGGATTCAAACCCCTTGGATTAGTCGGCCAAAAGGTCGGAAACCATGGTTACCCAATAAAAAATCAGTTCATTCCAATTCAATGTATCCCAAAATTTAACAAGATTGCAACTTAATTACTTCACAATTAATCAATTTGCAAACAACTAAATCAATGAATCCAATTAAAAAAACATTTATTAAAGCAAATATTTGAAAATAAGAAACAGAGACAATAAATATACCTTAGTGGAAGAAGAGATAATTGATTGATAATTGAAAGATGAACGTTGTGAAGAATGAAGAAGAGAAATGAGATCTGTGTGTAGAGATGGAATTGAAGGTACAAATAGGGGGAGCCTTGTCCTCTTTTTGCTTTTTTAGTTAAATTTTGAATTTTGCCCGCCTTGGTGTGAGTGTAATTTAGACTTTAAATGTTAAATGTTTTAATTTAATTTTCGTTTGTTTCAAATGAAATGCTACAGTATTTTTAAGTATTCACACAGCTTTTAGAGTAAATTGCAAAAACCGTTCCTTGTGGTATGTTCAAATTGCAGTTGTTGTCCTCACTTTTTCGAAAGTACAAGTACCGTTTTTGTGAGAAACTTTTTGTGCGGATATCGTCCTTACCCTAATATGAAATTACTTAAATGCTCTTACCTTCAGTGTTTTAATTTGAGGCATTTTAGTCGGCTCACATTTAGACAGAGATGATATTCACACCAAATGTTTCACACCAGGACGTTATATATACTTTTGAAATAATAAGGACTGAATCTACAATCTTGACATATCACATGCACGTTTTTGCAATTTACTCCAACTTTTATGTAGGAGAGATTGTTAAGCGGTTGAAGGCGTAATATTAGTATTGCTATGTAGGGGTGAGCATCGGTTCCGGACCGGACCGGACCGACCAAAACCGAGACCGAAATAGTCTAAAAGCCGAGACCGAGGACCGGACTATATATGGTCGGTTCGGTCTGGTCTCGGTCGATCCCGGTCTAACAAGGCAAAATAGTCGGTTGTGGTCCGGACCGGACCGATACGTCTGCATAACTGCAGCGTTCGGTCAAAGGAACTTCCTTTTCGTCGAGCAAGTTTTTCAACACCTAGGCGGTGAACCTAATCGTTGTAGTGTAGTATTAGGGTAATCATCGGGTATTGATATCATTCTCCGGGAATAGGAATGCTAGTGAGAAGTTACTTAGGCTAAGGTTGGGGTTGAGAAGATTATTTCTTTATCTTTTTATATTTTTAGAAAATTGAAATTACGAATCTCGGGGTATTAGATTTGGGGGGTTGGTATTTCTACCGATTACTCTACTATTCTATTTATCTCAGCTAAAGGGTAGTCTATGTCTAATTGATGTGTGCTCGTATGATGATTAAAGATGTGTTTACCTAGATGCTACTACTCCCTAATTATCTCCTATTGATGGTTGAATTGTCACGTCCTTATTATTAACGCTTTGTGTCTTCTAAGGTCGTAGGGTATGCTTTTTTCCCTAACTCTTTGAGACTACCTTAAGGTTATTTCCTACAAAATCTATAGGATTCATAAACTAACTCTAAGGTTATCTTTGGATGTTTAGCCTACAATAACTCTAGGTGATTATAAACTAATGTTCACAAAGATTACTCAAGCATTAAAAACACAACGAATGACATATCGCAATCCTAGGTCAATTACAATTAAGATAAGAGACAACCAATCAATATTCAATACCTAGGTTTCATAGATGTAAGCAAACACACAAGTAAATTAGCCGGACATGGAAAACATGCAAGCATACACACATACAATTGAAGACATAATTGAATCAATGAAGTAAATTACTTATCTTGTTGTAAAATAGGGTATGAGAACCCTAAGATCTTGAGACAAAAAAATCGGTTTTAGTTTTACTCCACAAAAGTACCTCTCAAAAGTCCGAAAATTCAAATTATATATAGAGTTACAACATGCGACGTCGTCTCTTTAAATGTGACGTCGTCGGATCGCCGCCATTGGGGTTTCGTCTTGACCACGTCAACCTTGTGACGGCGTCACCTTTATCGCGATCGACTTGACCGGCGCCATCCGGATCGAATCTAGGCCGTCTAAGTTGTGACGCCTACTCTTTAAAACCCGCGCGGTCGGTGTAAAATAACAATTTCGCTCTTGAGTCGTCACAAATTTGGAGCACGTTGCGATTTGTTGCCTTCTAACTCGACGTCGTCACCTTCAATTCCAGCAACTTGAGTGTCTTGATCTTGACTTGGCCATTTTCTTCATATATTTACGCCTTTTCGTCCGAATAAGTGTCATTCCAGCAATTTGCCTTCAAGAGACCTAAAAAGTGAAAAGGAATGAAATTAAGCGATATGAGATATAAAAGTGATCGATTAAAGGCTTAAATGACCCCTCAAAAGTGTACCTTTTAAATTCTTATCACCGACCATGACCGAGACCGAATTAGCCTATTGTTATGTAGACTTTTGTTTACCGATTCGAATATTTCTCTTTCCTTACCTTTACCTAATTTACTGATTTTACTAACCACGATCAAATAGTAATTGATACTAGTATTCCAACATTTAGGGTCCGCTTGGTTTATAGATGGGTTTAGGATTAGGTTTTGGATTTGAATTTAAATTTGGTTTAAGATTTGATTTTAGATTTGATGTATGAGAGAGATAATAATATATTTAAATAGTAATAATTAATTTGTAAAAAATTAAATAAATTTTATCTTAAAACTATATATTTGTAATACTAAAAAATTAAAAACCTACCCAACACCCCTACTTATATATTTGTAATATTTGGTTGACATGATTTGGAGTGAGATTTACTATAATAGTTATATTGTTTGGTATCTTGAAGTGGGCCCTCAGATTGGCATTCAAAGTTGAATATTTGCTAACCTTTAATCCAAGGCATATGTCCGGTTTACACAAATATTATCATAATATCATTATTTCATGTCCTTTTTTACTGTGCGTGGGCCATTCTTTCACATCTACCACTCATTCATATTTAGCTCTTTTTTGTTTTTGATTTTATAATAGCAAATTTCATTTATAAATCATATATATATTTATATAACAAATAATATTTAAATCAAATCCAAACCTAAATCCTAATCCAAATCCAAATCTAAATCCAAATCCTAAACCCATCTACAAACCAAACGGGCCCTTAAAGGTCTTACTCCCAAATCATAATCCCTAGAACTCAACCAAACAATCAATTAATATTTTTTCAACTAAAAACCCATGCCAGATTACTCAATCAAACGGGCCCTTAGACATTTCTTTTATTATTAACTAACAAAAATATTTGGTTTAAGGAATATACATTAACTACAATTTATATTTTAATAAAAGCCAAAAAAACATTTTACTTTTGACAATTGATAAATGTTTTATTTAGTTTGTAAATAATAACTCTGATGAAGGTTAATATAGTAAACTTCAACGCTTGTATTGGCAGTGGATATATATTTTGGAACAAGCAAAAACAGAAATATGAACAATAAAATTAAGATTGAAGAAATATTATTAAACATAGTCTTTGTTTGATTCGCGGAATCTTTAGGATTCTGATGGAATTGGAATCTAATTTCATTCTATAACGTGTTTGGTTGGCAGAGTCAAGAAATTCGAAATCTAAATTTCATTCCTTAACGTGTTTGGTTGGTAAATGAAATGGAATGAAATCTTTCAAAATCCTATTTGTATGAATTTCAACATTTCATAGCAAAATGTGAAAAAAATTACAATTCCATGAAATTCAGTATGTTTATTAAATTTATTATTATTATTATTATTATTATATTATAAACATCATCATCATCATAATATTATTATCATTATTTTTTAATACTATTTTTTATTATTATTATTATTATTATTATTATTATTATTATTATAACATCACTTTCATTAGAAACAAAACCAATGGATTACAAGAAATTAGTGGGGAGCCTCGAAACAACTGGCTCCCACACCTTTAACAATAGCAAAACTAATCTTCGAAGATATGAGCAGCGTGTGCTCCAATGTCTTGAGTTATAGATGTCACACCACACCTGGGAGGCGAAACACGAGATGTAACGGAAGGGAACATAAGCACAAGATAATAGAACATACCAACGTTAATATTTAAAAGAAAGAGTAAACCATTACAACACGGTTTAGCCGACCTCGGCAAATATATTACAAAGTTTAGTTCCCAAAATATTGCGTTCTATTACATAACGATTTGTATTAACAAGTGAAAACTTCATTATGCAAGACCTGGTAGAAAAGCTTACTAATGATCACCTGAAATGCATGAGAGAAAAATGGGTCAACTATGAAAATAGTTGGTGAGTAAACATGTTTAGTAAAATAAGAAAACTCGTATGAAAGAGTCCAAGGTTTCGGTTATCGAAAATAGTCCACAAAGCAAAGGCATTGTATATCCACTCAGTTCCAAGTTCCGCCCATACAAAACTTGCAACCTGTGTGTACACAACCCATTGCACAAAATATAGCGTCAAGTAGTCAAGTATAAGTGGTCATAATAGTTCACAATATAGTACCACGATATAATAATTCAAGGATGCTCCAATGAAACCAAATTATCTTGGGTGCCACTACCCAAAGTTATGTTGGGTGCCTCTTCCCAAAGATATCTTGGGTGCCTCTTCCCAAAGATATACTGGTGCCTCTTCCCAAAGATATCTTGGGTGCCTCTTCCCAAAGATATACTCCAACATAGGAGTCTTTATAGTGATGCTCGAACATAGGAGACTTTATAGTGATGCTCCGAACATGGGAGACTTTGGGACAAGGTCATAACATGTACGGTTCAATAAATTCCAACAAGTCATAAATTCGTAATTAAGTTCAAGGATTTGATTTGAGTTCACAAGTTCTAGTCAAAAGAGTTCACAAGAGTAAGAATCAATTTAATTCAAGTATGGTTCATGCATTCAGCCCCAAAATATAGTAAAACGGTAAAAAGGGGGTGTGATTACTCACATGATGAATAGATGCGATGACAAAAGTGGTTACACGAAATGTAGCGTGAATCTCGAAACCGACCTATTATGAATGATATGATATGCAATAAGTCATGATGTAATGTTATGCACGCAATTCGGATGATATTTATACCACTTATGTATTTTTGAAAACAATACTTCTCGTCGAAAGTATAATCTTTAACGTCTTGACCATTTTAAATTACTTCACATGTGTTTACTTTGAAATGATATCCAACGATAATCATTTAGTGATTTATTAAGAGAATATAACTTTTCGTCAGAAAATAATGTCGTTGAAATTTCCATGAAAGTGACAAAACGGCCTCTAAAAGCTAGTCGTAAGATGGTGTACGTCGGCGTTAGGAAACAAACTCAACGGTTTTGGGAAGCTTGTATTATTATGTCAAAGTTTTGGCATTTAAGTTTTCATTCTAGAGGTCTCGATCATGGAGAAAAGTATAGGTGAAGTATGGTACTTGTGCCCAAAATATGGTTTAAGTGTGGTTTTCGGCAAAGTTTAAGCGACCGTATATTATTCGTTACAACTCCGCTTGACAAACGGTTGGACATTTTGGAAAATATACTTGGCGATCTTACTTTTACTAGAAGACATCACGTTATAAAAAGTTCTACATCATTGTTAAAAATGTCCGCCAACATGGTCCTTTAGTTGCCGTAGTATGTTTTTAATAGAGAATATATTAATTTTGCTAATAGAATAAAGTTACGGCAACTTGGTTTATCGCGTGTAATTTAATCGTTACAAGTCCGTTTTCTACGTTTTCTACATCCTTAGATTCGTGTCAAAGTATACTAATACATTTTTGATAAGTCGACACAATTTATAAAGCTTAGGACTCATTTTTGACTCGTAAAGAGTGACATTTTCATGCTGAAATTTCTGAAATTAATAGTTTTCATCGTCAAAATTGAAAAATTCATAACTTCTTCGTTATAGCTCCGTTTTAATCCGCTCAAGCGGCCACGGTTTCGCTTTTAAAGTATATTTTCTAAATATCTAGGCCAAATATTTTTACCTACTGTCGGATTTTCCAGAATTTCAAAATAAGGACAGACCCTTTTCAAAATGTGTCGAAATGAGTTTTTCTCGCGCCAAACCTATTCTAACCCATTCAAAACAACTCCGAAGCTATTCTAATCCTACCATACACCTTCTTAGGGTGTCATGGGTTCCTAGACATCACCAAAACTAATATATAATAAGGAGTAATTATAGGATGGATTATATATATTTAACACATAAAAACCTTAAAAATCTTAAAAATGGTATAAACATCATGAGACTTGCATGTTTCTCAATTAAAATGATATGACCATGAAAATAAATATGAAATAAACACATGAATATGAATGCTTACAAGTAATATGATGAGGTTTAAGGACAATGGGTTTTCCTAATCACCTAAGGTTTATATTGCAAAACCTTAACAAGAGTGATACTAGTGTATGTAAAACTTGATTAGAGAAAATATTTGATCTCCTTCTTGGTCTCTTGTGGTTGCCGGTCTTTGAGAAAGAGAGAAAGCAAATGGGTTTTGATCTTTGATATTATGTTGAGTATGAATATGTTAGTTTAATTGTGTAAGACTTTGACTAGAGATATTTTGCAAACAAAAAATGACTCATCCCCCTCGAGTCGGCAAGGGGTGTTAGTCATCACTTGGATATCTTTTTTTCTAAATTATGTATAAGTGTAAGTTAGTGTAAGTAAATTGAGAATATGAGGTAAGTTAAATACACATTTGAATATTTAGGGTAGCGTTAGTTAAAAATAAATTTTCACGGGTCAAGATAAAATGCATTGAGGTCATAAAAATTATAAAAATACATTTCTTGCAAAATTTGAGTGATATAATAATAATCGTAGTATTTAATAAAATCGTCGTAATTATATAAATATAACCATTTATATACAAAATAAATTTAAAACACTGGTAAACTCATAATATTATTTTTATAAACTTAAATGAGTATAAAAATATGTTGGGATAAATTTTGGAAGTAACGGATCAATTGTTCAAAATAAATAAATTACGCGATAACGTTTATTTAATAAAAGTTATCGCTTAACGTGAAATGCAAAACCATGCATAACTTGATATGAAATGATGAATAAGGAGTTTGAGAAATGACCGAAATTGAGAATTGTGACATTCTTCCCATGTCGGTGAAATCACGTCCTCGTGATTCAATTAATGATACTATGGTCCGAACCTCGACAAGGATTCTAAAAGTTTATGCTCGTGAGCAGTCTAAATGATCATATCAATGCCCATGCGTGTGTTCCCCATTCAACTAAGTGCGTGCACGTGATTAGATTTGATAGGTAAACTTACCCAATATCGAACGTAGCCCTCAAAAGACCTTTTGATAGTGACTTGAGTAAACTTGTTTCTTAGCTTGACTTTCGCAACTCATCAAACAAGAACCGTCACTAGATCAAGCTAGGAAACAAGTCTTTTGAATGAAGTCTTTGAAAGATTCGCTCGATATTGGATTTGCTTACACAAATCAAATCAAATCAACAAAATATAATACAACTAAGGTCGATATCGATGGGTCACAAATTAATCAATGTCGTGAACGTGGTAAAAATTGGAAGGAAGTTATGCACTCAAGATCATGTCGTATGTAAATAAGGTAGTTGTTCGAAAGAATGTACCCGTTACGCGTTGCGGGCTTCCTCGGTACCGGATAGAATGCTCGACCACGCGGGAGGAACTTCAATGTTCGATCTTGTGGGCCTTCTATTGCCAATGCCGTGTTTGGACGACACCTCCTTGGTTAGGTGTTCTATTCACTTTGGACGGTATTGCGGGTGATCTAGACTTCCACACTCGTAACATGCTTTTCTCTCGTCCTTGATTCCCAATCTGTTTGAGCAATTTTGCGCGAATGCCCCGTTGTCCACATTTGTCGCACCTTGCGCCTCTCCCAAGTGGTGATAGTTACATCGAGTGCACAAAGGATGTGGACTGCGTATCTTTGCGCTCCCGAGTAGTCGCTCCATAGTTCCCGGTTATTCGTTGCCTCTTGTCTTGCCGACCGGTCTCGGCTTCCCGGTGATCCTCCTGCCGCTTTCGTCCATTGTCATTCGCTTTTGCTAGTCCTCCGCACTGATCACATCATTTGTCAAGCGATCGCCATACCCACAACGGCTTGCAGTGGTTGGGTTCGATGAAGTGACATCCTCCTAATTTCCGGTATCAATCCCATATATATCGGTCAATCAACTTCTCCACAAAGGAAACCATGTGAGGAACCATCCTAGTTAACTCGTGGAAACGGATCGTGTACTTGTCGACTTCTACTCCAACCATCAAGTGATTCCAAAATTCCGCTTCTAGCTTCGCACTTCATCTTTTCTCGCAGACTCATCGCTTAGTAGTTTCTTAAATGCTTCCCAAGATAACGATTTGCAGCCCCTCTTCCTCTAGTCTGCAGTTGGTTGTTCCACCGTGTCAATGCTCGACCACAGAAGGCATCAAAGAGAGAACTCAACCTTGTTTCCTTCAAGACATTTCGTGATACTAAGTTTCGACTCAACATTCTCGAACCAGTTAGCAATTCAATGGCACCCTCGTACCATGAAATTCCATTGGCTTGCATGTCATGAAAGTTTTGTAGTCGCATCCTTGACCGGCTTTGAAGTACCTTCTCCGGCGTTGGTTCGCCTAGCATCGAGATGTGTTATAATTTGGGTGAGTAGATCCGCTATTCCATCAGCGTTGTTGTTTGGATTGTCATTGTTGTTTGGGTTGCCGTTGTTGTTGACTCTGGCGCAGTGTTTCTAGCACCATGATCTATGTCTAACAACTCGAAAGATGGAAAAGAGAAGATATAAACAAGGTACGGTAATGTAGACGTGAACGTAAAACATGCTATGCATACCCACCCAACCAATGCAACTTCAAAGTGACCGACTCAAAAGACTCGACTAAACATGATTTAAAACTACTACTCTTATCATTGCATGGTTCTTCATAAATTAGACATAGTTGATCGTGCTATGTATAATTTATGAGTAACGATGCAACGATAGGACTAGTTGACTCGGATGATGTTCGATGTTTAATAAAACTTTATTCCGGTTATAGTCGTGATTTTTATTTTTGAAAAATCGGCATTCTCTATAACCTTTGTCTCTGATACCAATCTGTCACACGGCGGAAACACGAGCTGTAACGGAAGGGAACATAAGCACAAGATAATAGAACATACCAACGTTAATATTTAAAAGAAAGAGTAAACCATTACAACACCAGTTTAGCCGACCTCGACAAATATATTACAAAGTTTAGTTCCCAAAATATTGCGTTCTATTACATAACGATTTGTATTAACAAGTGAAAACTTCATTATGCAAGACCTGGTAGAAAAGCTTACTAATGATCACCTGAAATGCATGAGAGAAAAATGGGTCAACTATGAAAATAGTTGGTGAGTAAACATGTTTAGTAAAATAAGAAAACTCGTATGAAAGAGTCCAAGGTTTCGGTTATCGAAAATAGTCCACAAAGCAAAGGCATTGTATATCCACTCGGTTCAAGTTCCGCCCATACAAAACTTGCAACCTGTGTACACAACCCATTGCACAAAATATAGCGCGTCAAGTAGTCAAGTATAAGTGGTCATAATAGTTCACAATATAGTACCACGTATATAATAATTCAAGGATGCTCCTGATGAAACCAAATTATGCTGGGTGCCACTACCCAAAGTTATGTTGGGTGCCTCTTCCCAAAGATATATTGGGTGCCTCTTCCCAAAGATATATTGGGTGCCTCTTCTCAAAGATATACTGGGTGCCTCTTCCCAAAGATATACTCCGAACATAGGAGTCTTTATAGTGATGCTCCGAACATAGGAGACTTTATAGTGATGCTCCGAACATGGGAGACTTTGGGACAAGGTCATAACATGTACGGTTCAATAAATTCCAACAAGTCATAAATTCGTAATTAAGTTCAAGGATTTGATTTGAGTTCACAAGTTCTAGTCAAAAGAGTTCACAAGAGTAAGAATCAATTTAATTCAAGTATGGTTCATGCATTCAGCCCCAAAATATAGTAAAACGGTAAAAGGGGTGTGATTACTCACATGATGAATAGATGCGATGACAAAGTGGTTACACCGAAATGTAGCGTGAATCTCAAACCGACCTATTATGAATGATATGATATGCAATAAGTCATGATGTAATGTTATGCACGCATTCGGATGATATTTATACCACTTATGTATTTTTGAAAACAATACTTCTCGTCGAAAGTATAATCTTTTAACGTCTTGACCATTTTTAAATTACTTCACATGTGTTTACTTTGAAATGATATCCAACGATAATCATTTAGTGATTTATTAAGAGAATATAACTTTTCGTCGTAAAATAATGTCGTTGAAATTTCCATGAAAGTGACAAAAACGGCCTCTAAAAGCTAGTCGTAAGATGGTGTACGTCGAGCGTTAGGAAACAAACTCAACGGTTTTGGGAAGCTTGTATTATTATCTCAAAGTTTTGGCATTTAAGTTTTCATTCTAGAGGTCTCGATCATGGAGAAAAGTATAGGTGAAGTATGGTACTTGTGCCCAAAATATGGTTTAAGTGTGGTTTTCGGCAAAGTTTAAGCGACCGTATATTATTCGTTACAACTCCGCTTGACAAACGGTTGGACATTTTGGAAAATATACTTGGCGATCTTACTTTTACTAGAAGACATCACGTTATAAAAAGTTCTACATCATTGTTAAAATGTCCGCCAACATGGTCCTTTAGTTGCCGTAGTATGTTTTAATAGAGAATATATTAATTTTGCTAATAGAATAAAGTTACGGCAACTTGGTTTATCGCGTGTAATTTAATCGTTACAAGTCCGTTTTCTCGCTTTCTACATCCTTAGATTCGTGTCAAAGTATACTAATACATTTTTGATAAGTCGACACAATTTATAAAGCTTAGGACTCATTTTTGACTCAGAAAGAGTGACATTTTCATGTGAAATTTCAAATTAATAGTTTTCATCGTCAAAATTGAAAAATTCATAACTTCTTCGTTATAGCTCCGCTTAATCCGTTCAAGCGGCCACGGTTTCGTTTTAAAGTATATTTTCTAAATATCTAGGCCAAATATTTTTACCTACTGTCGGATTTTCCGAATTTCAAAATAAGGACAGACCCTTTTCAAAACGTGTCGAAATGAGTTTTTCTCGCCAAACCTATTCTAACCCATTCAAAACAACTCCGGTTATTCTAATCCTACCATACACCTTCTTAGGGTGTCATGGGTTCCTAGACATCACCAAAACTAATATATAATAAGGAGTAATTATAGGATGGATTATATATATTTAACACATAAAACCTTAAAAATCTTAAAATGGTATAAACATCATGAGACTTGCATGTTTCTCAATTAAAATGATATGACCATGAAAATAAATATGAAATAAACACATGAATATGAATGCTTACAAGTAATATGATGAGGTTTAAGGACAATGGGTTTTTCCTAATCACCTAAGGTTTATATTGCAAAACCTTAACAAGAGTGATACTAGTGTATGTAAACTTGATTAGAGAAAATATTTGATCTCCTTCTTGGTCTCTTGTGGTTGCCGGTCTTTGAGAGAAAGAGAAAGCAAATGGGTTTTGATCTTTGATATTATGTTGAGTATGAATATGTTAGTTTAATTGTGTAAGACTTTGACTAGAGATATTTTGCAAACAAAAAATGACTCATCCCCTCGAGTCGGCAAGGGGGTGTTAGTCATCACTTGGATATCTTTTTTTCTAAATTATGTATAAGTGTAAGTTAGTGTAAGTAAATTGAGAATATGAGGTGTTAAATACACATTTGAATATTTAGGGTAGCGTTAGTTAAAAATAAATTTTCACGGGTCAAGATAAAATGCATTGAGGTCATAAAAAATTATAAAAATACATTTCTTGCAAAATTTGAGTGATATAATAATAATCGTGTAGTATTTAATAAAATCGTCGTAATTATATAAATATAACCATTTATATACAAAATAAATTTAAAACACTGGGTAAACTCATAATATTATTTTTATAAACTTAAAATGAGTATAAAAATATGTTGGGATAAATTTTGGAAGTAACGGATCAATTGTTCAAAATAAATAAATTACGCGATAACGTTTATTTAATAAAAGTTATACGTTTAACGTGAAATGCAAAACCATGCATAACTTGATATGAAATGATGAATAAGGAGTTTGAGAAATGACCGGAAATTGAGAATTGTGACAATAGAGAACTTCCGGATCCGCTTAAGTAAGGTCATCACCTCAAGCTCTCCTAAGGAGGAAAATGAAAGGGGTGAACCCATATCCAATGTCTCGTACATTTGGCTCCGTGTTTGTGCGCTTACGTTTTATAGCGCCAATCATCGCACGACCGCACAAAATCCATCATACTAGTTTGTGCGAGGGGACGACCGGTCAAATCGACACATCGTCCCCGCCTCCATCCCAAGAATAGAGCAAGATATCTGGCGGCGTAAGATTTGCTCCCTTTCTCCACCCAATCCGATGTCAACCTCTTTACGAGTGAGACCCTATATCGAGAAACGATATCAATCAAAGTGTCACGCACTATGTTGTGCCGATGTTTAATACCAATAATGCCAAGACATGATACAAAGATGGTCCCGTAAATATCCCCTGTGAAAACCTTGGAGCAAGGCGAACACGGCATCGAATCGAGAAGAGGGAACGCCTGGCGATAACATAATACACATCTCAGAAGTTCGGCATTCATAGTCCGTCCCGGCCGACTATCGGGACTACTCGAGCCAATCAAGTATGGTCTTCCATTTGCGATCTCCATAGGGCCATCCGCTCTAGCATATAGCGGAAGGTGGATTCACCTCTTTGGTGACACGTCGAAATATAAATCGCCAATTTCTTCATGAGTTTGGGGCGACAATTTCACAAGAGCTACCCAAAAGGTCGGTTTCCATTTTCTCGTTAAAACATGCGGGCATCATCAAAGGAAGATCCAAGAGCACCAATACCGCATCGAAGAAGTTAAGTCCGTAGGGTCGGCCGATTGAGTCTAGAAGCAAGGAAGGCATAGTTCAAAACATCGCCAACAGCAGAAACACCAAGCCCCAAATTCAAAGGGAAGAGTGGCGATCTCCATTGCCAATTTCCAAACCCGGCCAGAGGCGTTGACAATTCGCTCAAGAGGAGCGAAGTGCTTCATCGAATGAAATCTGAGCACGTTCAAATATACGGGGAACATGTGCATAGAAAATACAACTTGGAAATGCCAACACATGCACGGAGAAGCGAGAACTCACATTGGGGATCATTAAGCTTAGCAACAACGTCCATAAGTTCAATGGTTTTAGAAACTCGTTTCAAAACAAGCTTACTACTAAACTCAAGATCTACACCAACAAGCCCACCTAACAATTTTACGCCATGTGGGGCCGCAATATTAGAGGAAAACACCTTGAGTCCGCTTCTGGGTCTTCCTTGGCCAAAAACCTCGGTTTATCGACGTTGAGGTGCAAACCATAACGAGGTCCATCTATCATAATGAGCTCCAAGGCCTTCCCAACAAGCAGTATCTCCAATGATCGTACCATCATCTAGGTACCAAGCTTGAAAGGGAGAGAAAATAGTCTTTGATCTTGCGAGCCAAAGGATGTAGCACCAACGCAAAAGGAGAGGTCCAGAGGATCACCTTGTTGCACGCCTTGGTGCGACCATAAAGTGTGTTCCCATAGTATAATCTGGTCGGGCCGGAGTAGCGAAATTCAACCCAGTGATATGGCAGACAATGGAGCGAACCTCTTGTAACATAACCTCACGGTCCACCGTTGAAGGCGTTTTTGAAATCCACCAACAACATCGAAAGACCCACCTCACCTCCACGATCTTCAACAAGCCGATTCACGGCATGGAGAATGGCTTCCCCTCCTCCAGAAACCCCAACTCCGAACTGCAGATCATTCAAGTATCCATCCAAAGAGTGTCCAATCATAGAAGCTCCCACCTGGAGACTAAACGCCTCGACAGGTCCCCACCGTAATGGGACGGATACCACCACCTGGCTTGATCAACGGCGTGAGAGGAGCACCGCAATATACTCGCCCAAAGCCTTGGGACACTTACCATCAAGAAAAGATTTACCACCGGTGATGAAATTGATAAACTCATCGATATAGCCACAGCATACCGCTAAAGCAATCCAAAAGGTGTTGGGCACGTAAAACATCTCGGCCACAAGATGTCCCACGAGGGAAGCTCTTAATCATATCAAGAACAACAGCAGGAGATGCAATGAGGTTATGATGATCAATAGGTATATCAGGCAGTGAAGGAGCAGACTTGAAGGGATGCTTAGCCTTTAGGTCCTCAAAGGGTAGTATCATTGTAAGGGGCGACACCTGAAGAAGAAAGAACTCTGACAACAGCAGTATAATGACCATCACAAATCTTCCTCCTACATTGCTTGACATTGCGCTCACCCAATTCAAGGTTTTCTCCTCAATATTAGACCAAGTAGGGAGGGTTCACTAAAACCTCTCAACAAGTCGCAAACTACCACCAGCGTACCCCAAGACCGAATGGCATTAGCGATATATTCTTCTTGACGGCGCTTAATAGCAGAACTGCACTCCATGTTACTCCTCGGGTAAAAGGTTTTAAGGAGACAAAGAGGCAAGGCTAACAGGCTAACCCAACAAGAAATGTCTTCAGGTGTGCAGATCACCTTATCAAGAGCTCTTTTCAAAACACGAGAGAATCCCAAACGGCACTTTGGAGGGATGGATTTGACAGTGTGCAACCCTTTAGCGAGCAAAGTGTCTAGTAAGTGTAAATCAAAATTAGAGTGCTCCTCCAAAACCAAATCTTCAACGCAAGCGAGCTGAACAGAAGAGGGAACTTGGGGCTTAGCGAGGTCAAATAACACAAATCTAACAACACCATCACCACAATCGGGGGGTGGGACAAAATCAGATCCATGCCGACATTTTGAGCGAAGAGTATGCGTCTTAAAGCAAACCCCACACAACCAAAGACCCATACGTTTCAACGTAACCTCAGCAGCCTAAAAAACAACCAGATTAGTGGCCAAATAAAGTTTGGTGGTGGCTAGCGCATCTTCATTGAAATGGCGATCACGAAGATGAGATATCAACGAGGTTTTGGTAAGCCCATTCCCACTACCGTCTTGACAACCACTCAAACCCGCAAAGGGACAATGAAACCGAATAATTATTGTTATTATTGTTATTATTAATAATTGTTATTAGTAATTATTATTATTATTAATAATTGTTATTAGTAATTATTGTTATTATTTTAATACTATTATTCTTATTCTTATTATATTATTATTAAAAATAATAATAATTATTATAATTATAAACTATTATTATTATTATTAGAATTATTATTTTTAATATTATTTTTAATTTTGCTTTTATTATTATTGTATTATTATTATTATCAATTTTAATTAAAATATTTTATTATAATTTATTTTTTCTCATTTTATTTTCTTCCAGCTAAACACGCGTTAGTTTTTTTAATTTTTAATTCCTTAAGATTTAAAATCTTTAACATTCTAATTTTTTAACATTCTAATTCCATCACATTCTAATTTCATAAATAGATTTCAGTTCTATCAAAAACATTCTGCGACCAAACAGGCCTTACTTTCTATATAGTTATTATTTTGTAAATAGTAATTTTGATATGAAAACAAATTTCAAAAAAAAAATTATAATTAGAGTTAGTTACATGGATGGTCATTGTGGTTTGTCGGATTTTACGGGTTTAATCATTGTACTTCTTTTTCGCGGGTCACATCACTGTGGTTTGATCTCATTACGGATCCAGTCCATCTGATGTTAACTCCGTTAATTCAAGCGTTAACTAAAAGGTATACTAGTCTTTACATACTTTTTTTTTTTTATGGGAAAATGATAAAAATAACCATTTTACAAACATATTTAAAAAAATACCCTTTTTTTTGCCAAAAAGCCAAAATACCCATAAAAATCGCAAAGTTTGCGATTTTTTTTTAAATATCGCAAACTTTGCAAATTTTACAAATTTATTTCTTTTCTTTTGGTTTTCACGCTTAGTTCAAAACATAAAAGTTGTAGATATATCGTTTCTTGTTTAGTGGCTTTTTGAATCACGCAAAAAAGTGTTCAGATGAGGAAGTTATGGCAAAATACCACAACAACTAAACGATACAAAGTTGTTGTGGTATTTTGGCCATAACTTTCTCATCGAACTCCTTTTTGAGTGATTCAAAAAGCCACTAAACAAGAAAATGAATATCTACAACTTTCATGTTTTGAGCTAAGCATGAAAACCGAAAAAAAGGGAGAAATTTATAAAAATTCGCAAAGTTTGCAATATTTAAAAAAATCGCAAAGTTTGCAATATTTTAAAAAATCGCAAACTTTGCTATTATTCTTAAAAACATCGCAAACTTTGCGATTTTTCTTTAAAAATTCTCAAATTTTGCGAATTTTCTTTCAAAAATCACAAAAATAAAAAGGCCAAAAACACATTCTCTCACAATATCGTATCATATCATTATTATGGACCCATAATTAAACACCCTAAAGGTCCAAATTGAGAACAAAAGCTTGTGATAGCTCTCACCATCCTGATGGCGCAAGCCATGGCACGACACCCATGCGCCATTTTGATGTAGTGGCAAGCGTCATAGGTCGTCGCTTATGTCGCGACCGTAATTTAGCAATTTTATTTTCAAATCACTCTTGGAACTGGGATAACTTTGTAATGGTTCACTCTTTCGCATTTTTACTTCTAAACTTTTTTTCGCATATTATAAAACTTAGTGACCCGTCATAAAATTATGCTGTCATTTTCTTTATACAACTTAATGTCGGTCTCAAATTGGGAGGAGACCTCAACGCCCGAGGACGGGGAGTGACACTGGATTCACCCTCAAACCAGATGGAACAAGTGGAGTGTGTAATCTCGAAAAAGAAAGATCATTTCGTATCCTCTTATAACTGATGGATGCATTTCTTTTGCATAAACCTTTTCTCTAAACCGAACTCAATTTCGTTATGCTCAGTTGTATTCATTCTGGTCTTCATTTCCATTATCTGCATGCGACGCAAAAAAAAAAAAACAAAACAAAAGGCCTATCAAATATGCGAAGATTGAGCTCTCCTAGGCTTGATCTCTCAAGAGACCTTTGCATTTACTTCCTCAATATTCTTCTATTAAAGTCGTCCAATGTCATTTTTTCATCAATCCATGCTATTAGTGGATTTATCGGAATGATTTTAACCCTTTTAAATGAATTAAGGGTTGATTAGAATTCACCTTATACATGTTATTAGTAAACCTGTAGATGTATAGTGAAAAGCTTCAACCCTCTTTAAATGAACAATGGATATACTTGGATTATATTCTGTTAAAACAAGTACAGTATAACTTGGATTACCCTATTTGATTCCTTCCGTATGGGAGGTGATCTTGTGCGTATTTTGATCGTGCATACATTTGTGCATTACATGATTGTCTTATACAAACCTGAATGACAAAATGTGACGACGATCAAAATATGTGATGTAGGTATCCATTCTCCTTCCGTATGCATGTAAAATTGTAAATACCAAACATTTAGAAAAAAATGTTGGTCACACATCAAATAACATGTTTCACTAGGTCCGAGATAAATAATCATTTTCAACACTAAATCAATCTATAAACACCCAAAGGATAATTAGTACAGCGTGACGCGGAGTTTGACAGCAAAAGCAAACTGCAAATAAAACTGTTATAAGGTGTATAGAACCATGTCATCGTTTTGTTTGTTCGTGTTTCTATGCTAATTATTTTACCCTTGTATTGATACCGTGCAAGTAATCCTGTATCGCTACGGGTTTGCGTCTTCCATATAGTTATTTCGTTCATGTCATGACTGTGGTAGCGTCTTCAAGTGTGAATGCCGCATTAAGAGCCATATAACATTAAGTTTTTGTACATCATAACTGGGGTTGTGGTAGAGGTACATAGATAATGAGAAAACTATATAACAAACAATTTAAACACACTTATACTCTTCAATTACGACAAAACGATATAACCTGTAGGCAGGCACTAGACATTACAATCTGAATGTGTTGCAATTTACATAAGAACAAAGCTATTTATTTCATAAAGTTGTAGAAAGGGATACATAGCAATCCTAAAAAGAATTTCTAAGATCAACACTTTAACAATGTAGATACATCCAGTAATCACACCAGAAGTTAAAAACCAACATATCAATCCATATTTTCATACAAACAAAATCAAAGAATTGACATCTACCTAGCATTTATCACGGAAATAACAAGTCTATACCTAAAGAAAGGATTATGGTATATCATGTTGAGATTTGAGACCAGTTTCACTCACTTTCCTTCATAGTAAGAACTGACGTCTACCTAGATTGACATCTGTTTCATGGCCTCATGGGGTATCAACAATCAGCAGTGCTTCAAGTTCTGCTCGGCGTCGCTCAAGTTCCTACAACGTGAAAATAAGAAATGTTTATTTCATATCACAGGTAAGCAGAGGTGGATATACGGGTGGATCAGACAGGGTTAGATAATGGGTGAAAACAGATTAGAGTTAGAATAGTTCACTTTTCAGTACAGGTTGGACTGACCCATAAACGCCTTTTGTCCTATTTTCAACTCTATATAAAGTAAATGTGTCATATATCATTGGAAAACCTAATTTATCACAAATTAAGACTTTCCAGGTGAGGCGACTCTCAGCCTGTTTCAGTTTTAGTTGTGTTTTTTTATTTTTAACTATTTGACCCTTTACAGAAATAATATAAAGCAACCCATTCACCCATAACGGGTTGATTTGTCTCTTCTACACATAAAAAATCAATTTTCAAATAATACTGTGAAACGACCTGTAACTAATTCTACTAACGTTTATGACAAACCAACTAATTACTTATTCTGTGTAATTAACTAGAACAACTTACCTCCAGATCTTTAATGGCTTGATGTGATGTAACTTGCTTTTTTTGGCGAGCACGCTTGAGGAAACCAAGGCAGAGAACTCCCTATCCAAATTAAGAATGGGCCATTAATAAGCTTTACATTCTGATGAATATGTGGCATGATAAGGAGTGCAAATACAAAATTCACATATTCAAACCATAAATCGCATGCCTTTACTGAATATGTGGCATGATATGGACTTTTGGCAGTTTATGACTTAATGGATCCACGAGTTTGGAAGAAACCAGTTACAGCTAGAAACGATGATTTTTTTTATCTTCATCTATTTGTTGTCTGGTTTTCATTATTGAGGAAGAAGGGTTATCAAGTTTTCTTTTTAAAAAGGACCTGCCTTCATTCTATGTATTTTGACTACCACACAGCTCATGACATGCAATACAGTCAGAGGAATGCCATGGATGCAGGCAAATTGCTAAATCGCATAGATACTGGTTCAGTTTATTCGTTCCCTGATGGTTACTATTGTGTGTGCGATTATCGATCCTAACAGCATTTAGCTGATTCCATTGTTTAAGAAAAAGAAATAAAATAATTATTTCAGGACCCTATTCAGAAAACGTGTTCATTAAGTAGAATTTTTTTTTTTTTTTTAAAAATGACTTACTGAAAGAACATAGATCAGGCCACAAGCAAGGAGAGAGTAACATGCTATGTCTCTGAGAAGAAGAAGTGCATGCTGCTCCGTGTATATATCAGGATAAGCTCTTGTCATGACAGCAACACTGAAATAATATAAAACCACATAACTTTAGATATTGTACGACTCAAAAAGGCATATGATACTCCGCCTCCCCAACCTGCAACCCCATTTGACCCGGAACAACTATTCAGTAAGCTAAGTAAACATATCAACACCATGTATGAATCTGATGGTTTTTTCTTATTACCAAGCGGATCTTTTCACATAAGGACTCTAATGAATTATGTAAAGGATACTGAATAAGTCTCAAAATTCGCTTTGCAAAATAAAAAAAGGTCTGAAAATCCCTTTTGAAGAAGAATAAAACGTTAAGAACTAATATATGTTAAGATTTCAAAACCTCAAGAAAGGTATTTGTGAGATGACACATTTGCATAAGATTTGTTTGGGAAAAAAATCATGACACAGAACCACAGAACCTGGTAATTGAAGGTTAAAAAATGACCATATAAAATCAAGCAAAGAGAAACATTTTATCCATAGTTCGTGGAATCTTGGTTATGCCAACATACTGGCAAGCATCCTTCTTGTGAGTACAGTTAAAAGTATATCATGTGTGCATTATCATGAGATGAAAAATATGCAGCCAGGAGTCTAGATTCTATGGCTGTATGTGTGAAGTAGAAAACATAAATTATAATGCTATGCATAAATACCTGCAGTCAGAACTAGTGGTGTTAGCGGGTCGGGTTGGTCGTGTTCGGGTCAATTTGGGTCGAGGCTAAAAAACCATACCCGAACCCGACCCTATTAAGATCTCGGGTTGGTCGGGTTCGGGCCTAATACAATAAGTTTCCATAGATAATTTATAAAAAAGTATATCAAAAAAATATAGAAAACCTTTATTTGGGTTAATCAGGTCGACCCGACCCGAGTTAGCCAAACATTTTCAACCCGATACCAGAATGAAATTATTGACCATAGTAACCTGACCCGAATAGGCTTATTCGGCTTTGGGTCGACTCGGCTTTTTTGACACCCCTAGTCAGAACTATAAATTTAATACAATCAGTAAACGTGTTTTATCAGGCATAACTTGATTGGAGCATTGTGAAGCTTAAATATGTAAGAATGCCGTAATGGACTCACAAGATTTGCAGCATTCCTCTTCCAGCCCAATACTCCAGTACCTGAAACACATTGATTAACGCTTGAATGATCAAAGTAGATACACTCACAATAGTTGATTTCACCCGAACAATGATTTGACTATTTTTGTCACATCGTATTTTCCACTAACTTTTATACATCAATAAGACAATAACCTATTACCAAAAATCTTCCCCAATGCAAAAAAGACATCCCAAAAGCTTTTTCATCAAAAAAAAACTATCCACTTACTTCCAAACTTCAACGACTTAGTATAGTACAATAAGTCTTCGTAAAGTGTTTAACTCCAATGGCAAAAAGCTTGCATTTGAGATAACCAAAACAGGTTTCAAGGAAACTGGTCCCTCTGTTAATAATAAACTAGCATTGTATACGAAATTCGCTACCTACTTATCAAATAAACACCCCTTTTAACGCATACTTCAAATCCTATTCGCTGCAGCAGCCCAAAAAAACACTGGACATCCCTCTTCATCATCAACGGTTCATCCTAAGAAGCATTATAAGAACACTTTATCTAACCTTAATCCACATCCTACTCATAGAGTCATAGACGTTTAAACGCCACCAATATGTATTTATGTATATATTACTAGCCCTATTTTATCAGGTTTCCGTTCTCTGTTTTACCTTTAAAAATCGTTCTATCAATAACTCTATCAATATCTCGAAGTGTCTTTGTAGAAGTACTATTATTAATCTTCCATAGCAAAATACAACATGCTACTGTAAAAATGTACAATATTTGTAGCAACAAAAAAAAAATTGATACTTACACAAGTATATTAGGGCTCTACTATTCATATACTGATTCTAGACCCTTATCGAGTTATCGTAACATGAGAAGGACTGGAAGCATGATTAAAACAGGTTTGAAACGAGGTGGCCTCTTCCGTTAACTGAGAAGTGGCATTGGATAAGAACTTGGCACCCACTTCACAAACACACACCCCTTTTAACACATATTTCCAATCCTATACACTGCAGCAGCCTCAGTAACATGGACAGGACAGGACTTCGAAAAGCCTACTCTGAACACACCTATTTCACTAATACCTCCAAAACAACTTAATCAGATTCTGTTCTTGAATCTTGAATATCCTTTTTGTTCTCATTTATCTCATTTCAGACACTATAAAATTACAATCTAAGTAAACAAACTAGCATAATTTACAAAATCCTAATACACATCTTAAACAACTTCATATGCACATTCTTGCGACAACAAAATCGTAACAACACATCTCTTCATCATAGACCATTAACCGTACAAAGAACACTCTATCTAGTCTAAACCAAATCCTATGCATCTAAGTGCGACGTTCAGATTCCGCAATTCACACCAATCTAATACAGATTAAACCACTTGCCCTATTTTATCAAGTTCTCGTTCTCCGCTTTACTCAATAGCATCACCCTCTATCCGATTCCTATTTATCCATTACAATCCAATATCACGCTCGTACACTAGATTTTCATTAAATAACACAATATACGTAATCAATTATCCGTACTCAAATTACACAAAACACAATAGAAACAAGTAAACAACAACCACCTTCGAAAACTTCATAATAAACTCCCACTCAGTCTCAGCAACAATGACAAAAACCGCAATCACAACCGCGTAACACCGAAATATTCCATCAAATATCTACAACAAATCAACAAAATATCACTATCAATATGTACAGAAATGAAATAGTAACTAGAAAGTAAATAGACAAAGGACACGTGGCATACATCGTAACCATTAGCGAATGATCGAACGGCTGAAAGGACGTTGACGATAATGCAAAGGATAGCTGCTACAACGGTGAAGAGGCTGAAACAACGACAGGTGACGAGTATCGGGTCGGTTTTGGGTCGGACTCTAAGGTTGGTGGTAGATGGTGAGGTGGGGGTTGTGGTGGTGTCGGGTTGTGGTTGGTGTGATGTTGCTATTTCTTCTATGTCTCTTGACATTTTTATTTTCCGGTGAGCGTGTTTGTGTTTGTGTGTGGGTGTGAGAGTGTAACAGATTGGTTATAGTTTGTTAGAGAAAGTTATAGTTAGACTGGTCGACATAACTAATCATTTTAAGCTTAATTTAAAAAAAAAATGGACAATTTTGATATCTCCCCTGGTAAAATATTAAATTAATATCTCCCCCGGTAAAATATGGAAGTTATAGTTAGACTGGTCGACAATTTTATATCTCCCCCGGTAAAATGTGGAAATTTCATATATACCCAATTATGTTTTAAAAATATTGTACATTATGCGTTCAATTATTGCACTCTGGGTATGTGAAATTAATCATGAAAGTAGGGTGATATATGAAATTAATCCTTAAAAAAATTATAATAATTTAAATTAATAAATTGCCTTTTTTTTTTTTTTTTTTAAATTTGATATTCGAAAACAAGTGTTACTATGTAATTTTCCTCTTTAATTCGGATGCTTAAGCTTATATGTGCCTTATGAGCTTATTTCTTTTTCGGCATATATTTCATAAGCCTTAAATTTCTAACTTATTTTGAGACTTGTGAGGTTATGTAAATTTATCATGATATGATCAACTTATATAAGCCCATAAGTAACAAAATAAGCCGAAAATATAGGGTTTATGAAACATAAGCCGAAATACAATAAACTCATAAGCCTACATATTAGCTTAAACAACCACCGCCTAAGATTAGCTATAGTTAGAGTGCTTATTATAAGGTTTATTATTTGAGTTATTTTACTAGATTTTTGGTTAATTAGTTGTTGCAATAACTTTTATTGTAAAATATATATATATATATATATATATATATATATATATATATATATATATATATATATATATATATATATATATATATATATATTATATATAACAGAGCGTTTGACATTATTTTATGTATTAATTTTCTAAATTTTAAGCATTTATTTCGAATTATGTATACGCCACTCAACGCCACATAAAGATTGTTGTCATTCAACCAAGCAATTTTAAATCCACCTAAGCAATACTATTTAAATTTCGGATTTTATGTATTAATTTTCGAAATTTTTAAGCATTTATTTCGAAATTATGTATTAATTTTCAAATTTTAAGCATTTATTTCGAAATTCAATTTAATAAAAATGACCATTGTGAGATTCGAACTTGGGGTTGTTTGTAGGATTAGTATAAATAACTTGTGTTTACCACTAAAAGCAAAGAAGTTATTTTGATAATTATGTTGCATATTATAATATATAAATGCATATAATTTTAATAAGATAAGTATAACAATTCCTACAACTTAGGTGATAATCTAGAAAATAGAATCCTACGTTTTATTCATTCACGGTAATGTCCTCATACCATACATTTTTCTCAAAACCCTAATATCATTCATTCATTCTTCTGCATAATGATCTATAATTTTTATTTTCCTTCTTTAATGATTTATGGTCTTATTAGTCTCTATTCATTTATGTTGTGTATAAACCAATATTGTTAACATGTTTTTTTTGCTATATTAAGGAACCCTAACGTGCTTCATTCCTTTTTTTTTTTATAGTGATAGTGTTTTTTGATTTTTAATAGGTTTTTGATGATGATGATGATCAACCGTTAATGCACATTGATATTCGAGATTTTCACTATCAGAAAGTATATTTTTTAACTGATTTTTAATTTGATTGATTCATTGGTCTCGTGAATCCTTACTCGAGTCGGTTGCTACTTATGTTTCTTTTTTCATATACCTACCACCGCAATTCAAGTGAGCAAATTTCTTTTGATCATATAAAAGGCTTCACTATATCTTTATCTGAGTTGGAAAATAATGTCGACTTAATTCGATTTTTACGTAAGGCTTTGTAGTGAACCAGATCTCTGGAATGGCACCTGATGCAGTGTAAGTATCTTATTACTTAAAAATTTGCTTACATTATGTATCTATACTTATTCAGGCGACAATTGATTAGTAAGAAAAAGCATACAAGGTGTGCTTGAATAGTTAGAAGCACGCTTTGGGAGTGATTTTAAAGGATCTGAATAAGATAATTTGGCGTAGTAACATAGGCTTTATGAGTTGCCAAGTGGATGTTGTTTGTGTATTGGGGAAAATGATCATTTGATTATCTACTTTAAAATGAATAAGATGATTCAAAAGGACATTCTTTTTAGAAAAAAAGGAGACACAACTCTTGTGACATCTATAAGTTTCTCAAGTTAGCCTTTTTATGTTTTGATGAATAGTTTTGTTGATATAAGATGCGTAATCATTGATCCAAACATTAAAAGTCGATAATCTCGACTACAAATAATACGAGGTATCGATTATCGCTTTAAATTGAAAATTGAAAGACATCTTGATGAAACTAATGATTAGTGTGTTTGATATATGCGATAAGAGTATGAGTTTAATAAAATACCTCAAGCTACCGATGACAACTCAATACCGAAACATGAACACAAACCAAGGTACTAACTCGATCACTCGATCAAAGTTGCATCTGCAGTTCACCACCGTCGAACCTATTGGCATGGGAATTCTCGACACCTATTTCAAGATGCAAAGAGGACTTTCAAAGATGAAATTGACATCATTTTTCAAATTAATAGAACGAACCGGTGGTTCAATAAAGAACGTAAGGCTTTGTAGTGAACCGATTACAAACCCGAAATTCGGAATGGCACCGATGCGATGTAAGTATCTTATTACTTAAAACTTTGCTTACATTATGTATCTATACTTATTTAGGATTTTCAAGCGACAATTGATTAGTAAGAAAAAGCATATAAGGTGTGCTTGAACAGTTAGAAGCACGCTTTGGGAGTGATTTTAAAGGATCTAAACGTTTGTTGTTGCAGCCATGCTAATAGTAGATGGGTGCATGGAACATGATCTTGGATAGTAACCGCATCACATCCATTTTGAGTGGTCGGTGTGCCATCAAGACACTCTCATCCGATCTCGAAAGCTTTGCGAGGCAAATATATTCTTGGCGACATCCATTGCATAACATCAATCCTCGCTATGTAACCGGTGCACCAATTACTGTGTAGCATTGTCGCCTCTTTATGAGATCTTAACGCTGATGCTTGATCCGAACAATGTTAATGTTGAGGATGCCAAGCTCTTCCGCGACATATAATGACATTGATCTAAGTCTTCGTGTTTCAGCGAAGCGTATTAACACCTAAAATTTGTACTTTCCATCTACTACCATACATTTGTATATCAACAATGTACTTTGGCAGCCAAGAGTCCGCCTAAAGTGTTGTACAAACAGTTTCTCCATCTAATTTTACTTCCAGCACAACCATACAAGGTACACCAAATAAACGCAACTCAAGAAAACCAACAAAGAAAGGCCATCAAAACAACAAGGATACAAAGTGAGATATAAGTTTGTCCTACTTTTAGCTCATCATACAATCTTCAATCTCGGTATCACAGGTACTTTCCTTGACATGAGTCGTAGCACATTATGTTGGCCTGCATGGAATATGCATATTATACTTGCATTTTATTTATTGTATACTTATTCTAACTTTCTCTTTTTCCCACTTTGTTGCTTCCAAATGGTTTCTCATTATATGTTTAGAAACCAAAAAAAAAAAAAAAAAAAAAAAGGAATACCTGTTTAGTAGATTACTTGATTTGATTTCGCATCTATACAATACTCTCCTTTCTTTAGGATAGTTTCTAGATTTAAAACTGCCATGGATAGTGAAATTGGTACAAACAAAAAATTAAAAAGCATTCCATACCAGACTTTGCGCTTAATAGTTAATACATTTCAAAAAATAGCTTATGCATATGAGAAATTACCTATATCAGTTGTTGTTGGGTGGCAAACAAATACTTCAAATGTTGCGTGATATGTCATATGATGAAACAATCTTCTTCAGACATGAATGCGTGTCACCATCGGTTGGTGTTGGTCATCCAAAAATACTACGACTCTTTCATACATGGCGTATGATCAACAAAGAACAGCTTTACAACATGAATGCGCCTCAAATAAAAGAAAAAAATCAACACTTTTGATGATGTATCCGACAAAATAAGCTTAAAAGACAAATGGTGCAGATAATTACACCGCATGGATGCAAGGATTATTCGAATACACTAGATAATGACCGAGGTAAACGGTGTTATCATAATATTTAGATACAAAACAGGTTATACACTTTAAGCTAATTAGTTTTAAATTTGTACTCACGGGTTTTACCAAAGGATTGAACAGGAAAATTATGATGCCGTATTTGAAATGCAACATCCTCATTATACCTTCTACGAAGAGGACATTAATTTGGATAGCAGAATAACAGAAACGGATATACAAGCAGATCCACTGTATACCAACTACATAAATGATATTTCGAATTTCGACAATAATACCTACAAAAGAAAAAATATTATAACTGAAGAAACCGTATTTAATGGTTCAAAGAGAACAAGAGGTAATCTTTGTTTTTTTTTTGGATCATTTATATGCAAAAGATATTGGTTTTAAAATAAACTTTGTACACAGTTATACCTGGGAACAATTACAACCATGAAAAGTATACTTACTCCTGCAATGTACATATTCCATATGCTGACAAGTTCAAGTGACCTGATATCCGAGAACGACAATGTAGATTCCATTTACGGTTATCAAAATCAACGGGTGCACGATGTACAAAATCCACAACGGCGTGAAAAGTCACCCGTTGGTACATCTAATGTTCATAATGTCTACTCCAATTGCGGTTGTCCTAGCCTGCCGCATATAAGTTCTTCAGAAATTGTAGATGAAGGTATAAAACCTTAATTTTATATACTATTGTTAACCGAAGAATTCTGTAACATAATCATACTTTGTAAATTTACCCTTTAATGAAACACTTTACATGTTTTTTCCTAATCATAGCTGAATCATCTCTACAAACTCAATCAGGACGAAAATAGCCAGAAAAAAGATGTAAGTGTACAAATGCTACACCCAAACGACAAAAAAAAAAAAAAAAAAAAACAACGGCATAATACTTATAACATCAACAATGCAGCATCAAACCATTCTAAAGGTAGTTTTGTTCCTTTTTTTTTTATTAACAATTCTCAAAAAATTAGTTTACCATAACTTATGTGTAATATTGGTTGGCAGGCATTTCAAACCTGTACATTGATATTGTAACCATAGAGGATATAGCATCTGAACTCTGATAAAGATATTCCAATTTCATCGAATCTTTGAAGAAAGGAGCCAATGCCGTCATCCATGTGATGATGAGTAACCAAGAATAGTAATGGCTAAATGTGTCCGTATGAACACCGCAAGAAAGTAAAAAGCAGGTGCCCAGACTACAAAAACATAGTAACTGATCTCCAAGGCAAATGTTGGTGTGTTTCAGTAAGTAAGTACATCAAGTGACCAAAATCGCTGTGAGGCAAAGGCATCCAAGTAAGACGGATCCACTAAGCAATAGGTGGTTATGAGTTGCTTTGTCTTGGGATATCACGCTAAGATCAACCCAAACTGCCAGCTTGGCAATGAGTGGTGAAAAATCCCATACAAGTACGAACTTGCCTATAACCAGTATGTCCCGTGAACCAAAAATCTGAAAATCTATAATAGTAACTTATATGGTGATGCATCCTATATTTGCTATGATTTGATGCTACATTGTTAACTACATCTATTTTTTATTTTTGAACTATGTGATCAAATCCTTCCATTGCTTTTCAGGAAATGCATGCGATATGCTGTATTAGATGGAGAATAAAGTATTGGTGCAGTTGAACTCTTTTATGCCATGAGAATGTATGATCAAATGACCATCCATTAGAGGACGATGTTTCGACCTTTCTTTTCTTGGTGACTTTTATTTTGATTTCAATGTCGGTTATCTAATATTGCTTATTTTCTTTACGTAGTTGCGACAAAGTCGAGACAATTAAAAATAACACGGAGAAAAAGGAAAGGAGTCGCTTGAATTGACCGAGAAACCGACTTAAAAGAAAAAGTGAGTTTGTACGTAAGTGTCTGTGTACGTATTTGATAATTAGTGTTGGCCAAAACAAGTTGTTTAACACGCAAATACTTCTTTACATGGTTTATAAAAAGTTTATACATGATTATTCCGTCAATTCTGCTTACAAAGTCGATATTATTACAGTAACACTTCAAGATATCTACAAACTATGGTATGAGATAGGCTCGATGAGTGAATTTATTCGTCTGATCAAAGACAAAGATGACAATAACGTGCTTCATTTAGTTGGGAGGACCCAACCCGATTGACATATTTCTACCCGTACTAAATTTGATTTCTCAACCCAAACCCACCTGACCGATCTATCATGCCACATATTCTTCAACCCAATGCCATCTGCTATTCCTATATTTTAAATGGCATCTACTTGGGATTTTAGTGCCAGGAAAAGGCTACCCTCTTTTTTGTATTGATAGACCTCTTGGAAATCATGCAATAAAAATATTGACTAATCTAATTTGGAGGCTATTGGTAGGGCTACTTTATAATTTAGTCATTTACAGATGGTATAGGTGGCCTCTCTAGGTTTTATGGGTTGGATTCGTCCATTTTTTCGGGCTAATCATCCTGGCCCTGTTTGTGGTTCTATCTAGGACTGATGAGGATGTCGGGAATTTTAGCTAGGGAGATTGTGACATTTCGTCCCAAACAGCCTTTTGGTTAAAAGTGTGATCCTCTTTGAAGTTTAGTTTATGGGTATTAATAACTTCCATCATGGTTGTTAGTTGATTTGGAGGCTATTGGGCTAGCCTGCTAATTTTAGTCTTGGTACGTTATATGTAATTCTGTGAACATTATTTATTGTTTCGCTTAATCTCACTCAATTATTCTGCCATAACTGTTCTTTCTTTAGATTCTAAAAACTCACAATTACCTTAATAGTATTATTTGCTATTTCTGTTGCCCAAGAGGGATTTTTTGCTAAACTGGTCAAGAAATTAGGATCCTTATTAATAGTTAATGTCCTAACCTTGATTATAGCAAGTATTTTAGAAGAGTCAACAGTGCTCCGTAGGGATTTACAACACGTCTCATTGTTGAACTGCCTAGCAGTTGATCAGTAGAATCGCTCTTAATAGCGGCAACTGTTTCTACAAAAACTACTGGTAGTTGCAATGTTTCCTTTTCTTGGCAATATTTGAAGCTAATGTAATTTGTGTGTTCATCATGGTCATTATAGAGTATACATGATATTGATTTTCTCCCACATAGTTCCTTATCTAGAAGACGTGATGACATCCAACTTTCACATTGCTTGCAGTGGAATATCAAATGTTATAAGATACTTGCTACGAAACTGTTTTACTCTGTATATTAAGTACACATATTCCTGTAGTATTAAGTTTTATTAGGGTCAAATCGTTTGTCAATAGTTAGCTTTTGAAGGTGCCTTAGTACTCCAATTGCTTAGGAATCACATAAGTCATTTAAGACTCTAAATACTTTGGTTTGAGAGTAGTATTAATTATATGGCATTACAAGCTTCTTTCTTCAACTGCTTTGTCGACTAATTAGCTATGAAGTAAAGACACCGGAAGAAACCTAATCGGCATGTTCAAGCCAAAGGCGTAAGATTATAGGATCTCTTAAACAATCAATTCTAGGTAAATCTTAGTGCTAAACCGATGTTTCCACTTTACCGTTAGTTTATAGTTCATTTTATGTAATCGTTTTGAGATATATTGAATTGTTTGACAGGCAAACATCCATCCTAGCAAGATAAGATGAATAGTACCCAACTTGCCAAACAGGTCATAAGATTTAATCCATTTGTTTAGGTAAAATATTTATAGATATTAAAAGAATAACAAAAACGAAATGTAAAACATCTATTGTCTAAGATCTCATGTCTCATAGTGATTATCGCATTCCCTCAAACGTTAAATTAAATTCATCGATGCTACAAAATTAAATTTATATTATGTATTGATGAGTAAAATTTATACATGGTCAAATAGGTCGTTCTACTATTAGTCACCTATGACAAAATGAAATCATTGATATCAACTATTTTTACCTCAACAGGCATCTGACATCTCAAAATCTTTATCATCGGTCTAATGTTTTTTTTTTTGGTTTCTTTTTAACGGCGTCATAGTTCTAATGCAAATTATTCATGTTAGTTGTTTCAGTTTAGCACACTTAGATGCACTCACTGCATTCCCATTGGCAATTGTGGGCATTGGCAAAAGGTGTAAGTTGGGTAACATGTCGAAACAAGTAGTTTTTCTTTTCAGATATTATTACTATTGTTAGAATAGTTAAAAAACGCATTTGAACACATGTTAGGCCACTAGCTTTTGAATATTAAGATGTTCCTTTTATTGATAACTGTCTTAAGTTCTTATCTATTTAACTTGCTTATAAGAGTTAAGCAACTAAAAATGTCCCATTATAGGAATATGAGTCCACCCATGTCTATGCTTTTCTCACGTTTAGATACCATGCAGGTTACTGAGACTGGAGTTGAAGTTCTTACAACACGATTGCCTACCTCTCCCAAGATCTTCCCATAGCTAGACCGATATATCGCCTGTATTCTTCTGACGGTTGAATTGAGATTGATGTATCATTTTGAATTTGAAACAAGAAATCACAATAGAAGAGGCTTGAAACCGTGTGACGTTGGTATGAATAATGATAGAGTGATTGAGAATTTTGGTTCAAGTTTATTAACGTTTTTTAGTTGTGTCATTAAGGTTGCTTTGTCTGTGTATTGGTGACTCGATTCAAAGCCTGACCCTGATAAAAGTTGTTTAAGGACGGCTACTAGGGCATATGGCAATATTTGTTGGTCCAATGGTCTGGACAAAAGATACTTATACATGGCCATTCTCAATTTCTTATTGACATCATCTGAATTACATTTTAAATGTTAGTGTAAACTTAATTTCAAGAGAAAATAACACGAACCGTCTTTGTGGTTTGCGTTGACTTTCACATACAGTCCTTTGACTTTTTTGTGATCCAAATAGTCCCTAACTTTGAAACCGTTAACACTCGTCCCTTAGCTTAACATGCGTTGAATTTGACTGTTAAAGACCCTCACGTAACTTGAACATGATGGTAAAATTGTCTTTTCACAACAAACATCAAACCTCACCATAAATCCATTCACAGATATTTCAAATTCATCAAAATCATTTAAATTTGGTAAAAAAATCAGCTGGAAGCACCTATATACAATAAGTAAACAAATATAATTAACAAAAACAAAATACTAATAATAAATGTTAATAATATTATCAAATGTTAAAGATGTTCATGATTAATATTGTTTAGAACAAAATGTTAGAAAGTAATTACCTCCTTTTAGTCGTTTTATGGATTATGGTAAAATCAATTATAGTTCTTAACCGTTTAATTTAACTTTTAATAACTTTTTAGTATATATTTGTCAATTAAATTCTAAGAATAAAAACCACAAATCAAAGTACTTATATGCTTTTAGCCGTTTTATAGATTATGGTAACATCAATTATAGATATTAACCATTTCATTTAACTTTTAATTATTTTATAGTATATATTTGTTCTACTAAATCCTAAAAATAAAAACCACAAGTCATACCCGTCCATCTTTATAAAACCATTCAAGCATCCAACAAGTCTGTAAAATAGTAAAACTAAAAAGTTATCACATCTGTATTGTTAAGCAATTTCATTTTGTTCACAATGAAAATTATACATCAAGCTCGCCTTCGTTAAAAATAATTTTCTCTTTACTAAGACCATCAAAAAAAATACAAACAAATGATTAAAAAATTGCCCGACCAATCGTCTTATAATGTTCTATGACAATTTTTAAAACTTATCTAAGCTAACAAAAACAACAAATAAATAATTATAGTCATGCCCGCCCATTGGGCGGCTTTAAAACTAGTATATATATATATATATATATATATATATATATATATATATATATATATATATATATATATATATATATATATATATATAATATAATACAATGCGCACGCTGCGGGTTTTTTCTAATTTTTTAAATAAATTATTATTATTAATTTTGTGTTTTAGTTATTGTTTGATGACGTAGTTAGTAGTTATATAAGGTTTTATTTTGAATATCTTTTTAAACGAAATTTTATAAACCAAGATACACGATTAAGATAGATCAAGTATGTGTTTTTAGAATTCTCGTAAACTTTACTCATGTTTTCTTGGTTGGTGATTGGATTCGTGTGCACGGTGTTTTGGATTTGATCATTGGTGATAAGATGTTGTTTGATCTTGTTTATAGCAACATAGCTTATTATTTGTTAGGTCACTAGTTTTACAAACACAAGTAATATAGAAAGAAGATGAGGCGATTGAACAAGATCTAACACACACACAAACAATAATAAGACCGGTTATGCGTAGGCATATGTGAAAGAAAGAAAACTTGAACAACCAACCCTCAAATGAGGGTTTACAAGAGAGTTTATAGGAGGAAGCTAGGGCAACACTCCTAGTTCCCATCCTTTCTTATATGGGCTTGGGCCTGCTTATGGGCCTTCTACATAAGCTAGACCTTAAACAAACATAAAGGCCATAATAAGCTACCTATTACATATGAAATATAAATACTTGAAATACAGCTTTAGGAGTGATTCCAACAATCTCCCTCAAGTATATATGAATGTAAACGGTGAAGCGTTGATGTAATAGTAGCTTTGACGCTCATCGACATTCTTCTTTCTCATGAAAAATTTCCTTGAATCGAACAATCTCCCTAGTGTAGAGATAGTTTTCTTTGAGCGGTTTTGCTTTGACGTCATCTTAAACTTTGTTCTTTGATCATTGTTCTTGTGGTGAAAGTGATAGTATGTTGTTGTTCCAGATCAAGTCGCCTCGTGTCGCCTTCACGCCCAGTCTCCCATCGTCATTCTTCAACATGCTCACACGCTCTTTGGAAATCAATATCGATGAAGTTCTTTAAGTCTTTGACTTTGTAGATTCTTTGATTTGATGAAGAATCATTCATCGTTGTGTTGCATTGAATAGAACTTCCATTAGTGATGATGTTGGCGTGAGCATGAGAAGAATCAAGACGATCATTCCGCCTCCCGAGCTTCCATAAGAAGAAAACATTTCAAACGGTTAGTAATAAGCGGTTTCCTCGCACTTACAAGTTTGAACTTCGAGAGTGTTAACAAAGATAGTGTGAAAACACAACTCTAATTTTACAAAGGCCGTTCTCGAACTGAGTCCCACAAGTGAGATAATGCGATGTACCGAAGCACATCTATTGATTCAGATGAGTCATTGAGGTACACCAAGCATCACCTCACGATCAGACTGCTTTGAGACACACTCCGCGTAATCCACGGGAGTTACCGGCGTGACCATCGTAGTCATTTGATGTTGACCGGCAGAGTTTCCATTCAATCACCGAGAATCACGTAAGTGAACCTCTCATAAATGTTCTCGACAGTTGCTAAGATCTCGTGAAGGACTCGATATGAACCACCGAATCACCAAGATCTTATTTGTTGATCAACAAGTGATGAAATGTCAAGTGTTCCTAAGAGATCTTTGATGAATCTCGTGGCTCTAGACTCAATAGTGCTTTTGGTTTTCCGACGGAGACTAGGAGAGGGTCTCCTTCTTCAATACCAAATCTCTCAAGAGAAAGCCAATAGTTTACGTAGGTTCCTCGTGAGAATGTGTTAGGATCCAATATTTATTGTGTTGATGATTCGGTGGTCTTGGGAGATTAAAATACATGTTTGCCATTTTAGAGAGAGAAAGTAGAGAGAGAGAGGGTGTTCTTGCTAGAGGTTTACACAAATGTTGAATATTAGATTATTAGAAGCACCACCCCTTCCATGGATGGAAGGGGTATTTATAGTTACAAGAAATACGACCTCCTAACGGCTGTGGATCGTGCATACAAGGTAAAGACCCGTCCTTCCTCCACGGTGTTGCTCTAAACTAAACTACGCTACAAACTAACTAATAAACGACATAATAACGTAAATAGCTACAAATCTACGAGCTAACATATGCTAGACCATTATTGGGGTGACCGACTCTTTAACATGGAATTTTCTAATTCCTAACAATCTCCCCAAGGAGGTCACCCATGAAATACATTTTGCTTCCTAGCATTCTATCTTTGACTTCGCTCGAGCTCAGAGACTTGAATTCTTCAAATTCGCAATCTTTGTGCTTTGTAGCGATTCTTCAAAGTCCGCATTGATTTGTACTTTCGGTGGAGGCCTTTGAACCGATCCACATCTTGATGATCTTCGAGCTTTCTTTGAGATCATCACCACAAGAAATCTCTGGATCACCCTTTATTGTGTTGCCATCATGTGAAGTTGTGACTTTTGGACCGACATGCTCACACTTTTGAATCATGACATCTTTCCATCGGAGTAGCGGAAGCCTTCTTCGGTTCATGATATTTGCGGCAGTCAAGCATAAGCATAGTATGAAATATCGAGCCAGTTATGTAGATATGCACCACCATGATTTCTTCAAATTAAGTGTGATGCTGAGCATGCGGCTTTGATTGACTCTCAATTCGATCACCGCAACCGTCAAATGTACCGCAAACAACGCTTAGCAATAAAACACACGAAAGTGTCTTTGATCACTTTCGTTGAATTGAGGTACACGCCCACGGTTCCCAGCTGATCGGATAAATACCGCCTGTGATCGTAGGGTTCCTAAGAATCTCCTCGATGTGGTTTCGCAATGTTCTAGCCGTTCTCAAACCGAACGTCTCAAAGAAGACAACACGGAGTGAGTGAACTAGCGAATTGAGATTCACCGATTGATGAAAAATTGATTTGAAAACAATCGCGCATTGCTTAGAATAAAGAGTTTTGCAATACGACGAAGGTTTTATGAGAAAGATCAATTTTCAATCAAAACACTTTTGTATTTGAAAATAGTACACAATCGACGTGCTAGTGAAAAGAAGAGATTCGCACATCGACGGTTTTCTAAAAGTATTTTTCAATCGAGATACTTTTGAATTTTGAAAACATAAGTACACATTCGACGTGCTAGAGAAAAGAAGATTTGCACATCGAACGGTTTTTCCAAAAGTATTCGTCAATTCCATTCTCGGACCAAGGTTGATTCAAGATTGAATCTCCCATCGTTTCTATCCAGTTGTCACAAGTTTGATCTTACGAGAAGATCTCACATGTCACCCACCAAGAGCTTGTTTGATGTTGGCTCTAGAAGGATTTCCATCTTCATCGTGAATATTTTCATATCACTCGGATGTTCTGGCAATACCACAAGGATAATGCGTAGGACTCTTAATATATACTTACTTTCCACATTGTGTGAAAAAGCAAGTCTTCAAGAATTTAGTGTCCTAACGAGATATTGTGGATGATCTCTTGGCTCTAGACTCAATAGTGCATTTTTTGGTTCCTGTGTCGGAGACTAGGGAGAGGGTCTCCTTCTTTAATATCAACAATCTTTAAGAGAAAGTCGATAGATTAAGTCGGTTCCCCGTGAGAATGAAACAAGCCCTTTAAGAGGAACTTGAGTGGCTTGGGAAGTTTAGTGCAAGTCGTCACCGGGTCCATGACGCCTTGTCTTCAATACCGAAGTTACCTTAGTAACAACCAAGTAGCATATGTATTGAACCCGGTTTCGCCTCTAAGGTTGAATTGATGGAGGGCTATTTCTTTTCACCCTTTTTCACATTCAGCTCTTTTTTCATTCTTCAACCCTTCGATTTACTTACGAGACTTCATAACTAGAACCTTGTTGGGTTTATTCCAAGACTAGCTCTGTCTCGATCCGCACTCTTCCCATATTCTCATTTTCTCCTTTTTCATCATACCTAAGGACTCTACACTATCTAGTGGATTATCCTCGGTAGATCCCTCCGGCTCATGGATCGTGGGAACAAATACCTAACCTAACCATCCTTATAACACCATGCATAAAGTAAGTTGGTCGGTCTTTTAGTGCAGTTCATTCTTCCTTAAAACCAATTGAAAAATCATTTGAAAACAATCAAGGTACTTGTGATACGAGATCAAAGCATTATGTACCTTAATAGTTTTGATCATTTTAGAAATGCTCCCCTCAACATGTGCATATGATATAAAATTGTTTGGCACATGGAGGCAAGAGTTCTTTGAAATAATTTCTTTGAAATAATTTCTTGATCACAATTTCGCATTAAAAGCCATTTGATTTTCTTGGTAAAATTCTCCCCTCAATATGTGCATAGGATTTTGAAATCATTTTTATCACATAGAGGCAAGAGTTCTTTGAAGCACATCCACAATCACAAAATCCATTAAGAAAACCATTTGAAAACACAATCAAGGTACTTTATAATCTCTTTTAAAAACTTTTGTACTCGATGGTTTTGTTCCCCTCAATATGTGCTTCGAGATTCGAAAGCGTTTAGCACATATGAGAGAGCACCGCACAACCGAATCAAAACGATCACCTTTATCAAATTTCATTATTAAATCACAAATTCTCCCCGATCAAAAGTATCAAACCCTTTGAGATTTTGGATCCCAAGTGATTTAATAAGGTTTAGAAAACATGGGAGAAAATGTGGTCTTGTTTAAATACTCATCTGGTTTTTGGATAAATCCTCCTCCTCAACATGTGCATTGTGTATTTGAAATAGTTTGGCACATGGAGGCAGGAGTGCCTTTGAAGGACTAAAACCAATTCCATTTAAACAGATAAGATATTTAAATCATGATCTCTACCCCGATCAAAATTTCAAACCTTTTGAGATTTGTGATCCCAATTGATTTAAATCATTTAAAACATTTTGGGGAAAGACGCGGCTTGATTTAACTTTGAAAATGATGATAAGGACCAACTCTAGACATTAAAGATTGTTTGTGTCGTATGATAGTTTTTAAACGATCTTTAAGTAAAATAAAACAGTTTCACAATCAAACAAGAACGAAAAAATTTCATTTTGTAAGATCTTTGAGTTTTAAAGAAAATCATACCATGACATAACATTAAATCTTTAGATCACCACTTTATTTCGTACAAACGGACTTGATAGATGAAATATCGTTTGAAAATATTTAATTTAAAATCACTCTCCCTCAATTCTTGATCAAGTCGATAATTGAGTGACTTAGATTTTGATAAAAATGAAGTCCGTGATTTTCAAAGTATAGTCCAATTTATTTTCAAAACAATATTTTCCATTTTCAAAACAATTTTATTCAAATTTATCCAAAATTGTTTAAAATGGTATCCCGCACAAAGATACGTTAGTGGTTGAGAAGCTTCGTTGTTGTTGCTTGTAGGGTTTGGAAGAAAACCGTCATGGATGCAAGTGAGACTTCTTCTTACGCTGCATTTAAATGCCAACCGAGGTCCAATTAAGCTCCGCTTTCTTCACTTGTCGAAGAAAACCATCTCGCCGATGCAAGAAGACCTCTTACGTTGCATTTCATGCCAACTCTCCATAGAAGTCCAATTAAGCTCCGTTCTTCATTTGTCAACCCAAGATATAGTTACCCTTTCCTTTCGCATCCAATCATCTTCAATTGTGGGATCCGGATCGGGAACATTCTTTTATATCCATGATATCTCGCATACGTTAGTGAACACACATACGATATATGGTGGTCGACATCACCCATAACAAAGAATCGACTAATTAAAGTCAATTCATCATAACAATCGATCATATATAGCATGGGAATAATGTGTTCATCAAACTTTAATCATCTAAACCTAACAATCATATCCTAGAAACCTAGTCCTTCAACATAGGCAATTATATTTTTCATTTTAACACGTAGGATAATTAAGACAAGTCCGTTAGATGATATAAATTTGAAAATATTCTTCCCTCAATCAATGACTCTTTTCTTGAAAAGTTTTAAAAGTGTCAAGTCATCGATTGAGTTTTTGAAATTAATACTGAAAACTCGATCCCGATTGATTTTTTCAAGCAACTCATTTACCACCATTTTAGAAATACAACAAATATTTTTCTGAAGAATTATAGACGGAAAAACATTTGTGTAGGAACAGCAGTCCTTCGACATACTTTCCTTAAATTGTTTTAGGATAAGTGCACGAAATATTTGAAAATTGTTTAGCGTAGCACTTTCCTTTCTTTATAAGAGCGGGTTGCTATCTGAAATGATAGCAAGCCATAGTTTTAGCACGGGTTACAGTCTGAATTAACTGTAAGCCATAGTTTAAGCCCGGGTTACAGTCTGAAATAACTGTAAGCCATAGTTTGAGACATGTATAGAAAAGAATATTTACACCTCCTGCTCGAACTTCATCTATGGTCCCGTGCCATTATTGAATGACATTTCTAAGACCGTAGATGTTATCGATACCGTAAGACATGTCATGAGAAAACATATTTTTGGTATTTTTGAATTTTCCGATTTTTATGGGTTTTGTAGATTTTATAATTTTCTATTTTCTTTTGTTGGTTTTATATTTTTCTATTTCTTTTGTTGGTTTTATATTTTTGTATTTTGTTTTGATAAATATATACAAAGATAGAGAAGATGATATAGTAAAAGAAGATGATGATACGAAAATCGAGATAAGGATATCGAAAAGACGTCGAGAAGATAGAAGTCATCAACTCTTAAACATTCACCACCAAAGCTTCCGGGCTCTTGAATCAAGAAAGAAATTGAACCATCCGAAAGTGAGACTTTGGCGCTTCCCCAAACCGAAAATCCTTTAGCCGAAAGCGATTCAAGCTCTATTCCAAGCTTGTTTTAGCGGTGCACATAGAAGCACACCATTATCATAAAACCCACGCTCCTTTTAAGAATAATCACCGTGATTCTTCGCTCGAGGTTATATCATCAACAAGAAGAACAACATCGTATCATCCCACATAAAACAATCTTCTCAAATTTCCTTTTCAACCGACGTCAAGCGATCCATTCCAAAAGGTGTCAAGAGAACAATTCCCCACGTAGTTGAAATGATGCGTCAGGTCTCTTAGACTAGAGCTCACGAACCCGAATACACATACCAAGACAAAGAAACTTATACCATCAAGTAGCGATTAAGTCCATAGCCAAAGAATAACCCCGATGTATACTTTTCTCCCCCCGAAGAAAGTGTATGAAGCTCAAGAACCCGGTACCCAAATGCCCAAAGAGAATAACCGATAACATTGAAGAAGCGGGCGAATCATCGATTATCTCTGCGGTGACAATCTCTCGGATGTCAACACCGGAATAAGTGATTATATCTCGAATCATGACAAGCCCTCAAGTAAAACAAATGAGCATCCCCAATGTACACAATCTCTCCCCGATGATTGTGATAATAAGAAAATCATCACACACTTGTGTACCTCTTTCATCACCGTAAACTAACTCTTCCATCTCTTCCCCACATAGTTGGAATAAGAACACTAAACGCCTGATGAGTAAACCTTGAGTTTCTCTCGTGGTCATGACATTTGTCTTCCCGGATATCTTCAATTACTTAGAAGTATTAAGTTCATCAAGTTTACTCGCTTGAGATACGTGTCTCCTTCCCCTTGCTCGGTTTTGATACTTAGAATCGGCAACACTTTGTAAGTCTGTATACTAGAAATTTGTTGAGAAGAACACTTGAACTCTTGTGGGAATCAACTTGTCAAGAATATGAGCAAGTCTAATTGGGCTTAAATTCGACATATCACTCTCCCCAATTAGTGCTCTCCCTAAACCGACAATTTGTATGATGAATGCCATGAATTAAGAAGAAGTCTTTAGATCGTTAAATGCAACTCGCCTTTAGTCTTCAACATGTAGCGTAATATGTAGAACCGATCAGACTCGACCTTCTTCAAGATTGTCCAGGTTGGGAATAGAAAGTTAACATCTTCAACTCACCAAAACAAGAATATCACCAAAAATCATCCCAATCAACTTACATCTTGCAAATCCCTTAACTAAAATCCTCCCAATCAAACAAGAACGAAAAGACGTTCATCAAGGAAATCAAAGAATCAAGCCACAACGAACACACGAAATGGTAATACCAAGCAAACAATCACATCAAACAAGAACAGAAGGTTGTTCGAATCATCATGTTGATGTGCACGTGAAGCATTAACCGAAGCACTTTGTCAATAAACTCATATCGACCTTGTGAAGATGTCAACAAACGGCTCATAGAAGAAACTCCATGTAACGATGACCCGATAAGAAGAAGATCGCTTCTTACATGAGTTTGTAGCCGTTGACCATTTATTCTCGTATAACAATCAACCATGCGTAATTATCATACTTCTTCTCCCCTCAAGAATTGCATATTTAAGTTGCCATTCTTGACTAAATGAGTGAAATCATCCAAATGTATTCTATTCACACTTCTCCCCATAAAATTAGCATATGATGTCGCCATCGTCCTTATAGTAGAGCAAGTTGAATAAGAAAACAATCAATGGTAGCCTGCTCACTTGATGACTCAAGCACATGGAAAATTATGAAGCATGTTGATGAGAATGGTCATAATAGAAGATTTCTCTTCTTCGTAAGATAAAGCGCACCGACACGCACACTTTTCTTTTCTTTAGAGTACGAGGCATGAACTAAAGTGTTCATACGTCATTAGAAGATTTCTCTTCGAAGATAATGCGCATCGAAACGCATACATTTCTTTTCTTTGGAGTACGAGGCCCGAATCGATGAACAGGGCGTCATAAGAAGATTTCTCTTCTTTCAAAGATAAAGCGCCTCAAACGTACACTTTTCTTTTCTTTAGAGAACGAGGCATGAATTGTTGTGTTCATACGTCATAATCTCTCTTTTCAATCTCTTGGCAAAACAAGTAATCAACCCCATTATCATTCAAGAGGCTCTTTGTAGTGACAAATGATGGAGATAACCCAATATGATGAATTTGACCAAGTAAATTAACCCGAACTCGTGACTTAAACTTGCACATGTGTAACAAAGAGCGATGCCGAAATCATGCTCCATTGAATCTCTAAGTACTCTATACTCTTCAACCAACCAACCATCAAGTAATAGACGACATCACCTCTTGAACATCCACAATTGAATGTGACACCGAGCACTACAACGTAACTCCTTAAAGTGATAGTTATTTTGAGGCGATAAGAGCCCAATTCCCCAAGTGGTAAAAGAAGAGGTAAAGTCACCCAACAATAACTAGATTTCCAAGTCTTTGTTTTTGATAATAAGTTCGAACAAGGATCATGAAGAATCTTCATCCAACCATCCCCGATACCTTCAGATACTAAGTGCACTCGCCCGTGATAATTCACTTCAACTTCAAATAAATAATAGTGAATTAACTCCGTTGTCACATCTTTTGGTTAAAAACTCAACTCTAGCCTCCTTTGAAGTTTTAAGTGAACTCTGATAATGGTTTCATCCCGACCATGGTTAAAAGCACATAACCCCGTAAAACCATGTAACAACCAAACTGCCATGACGAATATCCAAACCCACATCCAATTCATGAAGTACACCCTTTTATCCCTTCTTCGAAATAGAAACCGTAGTACCAAAGATCGATAAGATCCGAAATACACCTTCCTTTCTCCGTGATGGTCCATCAATACGGGATTTTGAGTTCTATGGTTTAAACCGAGAAATAGTTTCTTTTCGGGATTTTACAAAACCAAGAATAAACCGCAAGATAGATCCGAAATGCACTTTACAAATACAGGATGTTTCCATTGTCACGGATTTTACAAGTCTATGATTAAAACCGAGAACTAATTTCTTCGCGGGATTTTACAAAATCAAGACAAAACCGTAAACAATGTCGACTTGAATGTGTTAAGACAACTTTGGTTTTGGTGAAAATCGCTTTTAGGAACATGCATTGGTTCTTCAATGATTCTTCTCCACCATGAACAATTCGATACCCAAATGTAGACGACTTCACAAACCATACTAAGTCAAGTAGTATATACTACTTCCCCTCGAGGTTGACCGTAACACATCAAAGTACACGCTTTCTCCCCATGATGGTTTTGAACTTCGGGAAGCATCATAACGTGTCTGACTATTTGCACGACAAGTTCTTGTCATAAGCAAACATCTTGAAAACAAAAATCATGACTGACGCTGACGATTCTTAGAAAGATTTTGCTTAGACTGTGAAGTATCATTGACATTTTGAGGAGTCGAATATCTCATGGGGATTGCTGAAATTGAACCTCCATTGATTCAACGGCTAATAGTAATGACTACATATGAAGATAACGTCACTTCAATAATACCGTACACAAACCCCATAGTCATTTTTCACTTTTTCGCTCAAGCCGTGAATTTGTATCCTCCGTGAAAATTAACATTCCAAAAATGTCACTCACAAAATATGTATCCTAAATTTTTGTCAAAAAAAATCGGATAGCATATTCTTAGTAACACCAATATTGAGTGATTAGCGATTTGCATCACACGGCTCAACCAAATTTAACACCACCATCACCCATAACCGAGTGTAACTCACAAAGCCCAAACACTGGATCCAACCAAAGAATAACACAATCCAAGTCCATATTCATCCCAAAGCAAGAATGGTTTCACAAGCCCACTTCAAATTTCGAATACCCTATCCGTCACCCACTTCATCCGCATTATAAAACGTTTCATACATTTCCTTTACTTAACCTAACCCTAAATCTCATTAGTGATAAAAAACCGCCCCCATCACACAATTTCCTCTCACCATCATCTTCATAAACAGATCTGGGAAATAAAAATTTTGCTTCCTTCATGATACACCGAACTGAGATCTTATCAAACATCAAATCAAAACAAATCATCTCATTCCCAATCATGAATCATCTCATAAAAATTATCTCCCTTCTATCAAACCGAACACCTCATGGAGTTTCGTCTTCAAGATCTTGAGTAATTAAGGTCTCGGGTAGGTTCATGTTGTGATAACATTTTGATTTTCATTTTAAACGAATCAAACGAATGATTGAACATACTTGTTTTCTCATTTCTTTAATTTCGTCCTTGTGTCTATTGTATTTTATGGTGATAACGAAACATGAAAACGATTTTTAACAAACTTGTTATAAATCTTTTCATATAACTTTCGGATATTTAATAAGAAGCATAGCTTCATATGGATTGATGATGAGATGGGTTCACTTGAAATAATCTTAAAAAGATTACAACAAAAAAATGAATCAAATCTGAAATCTATTTGTCATTTATGTTTCGAGTCTTTGATATGAATGAGAGTTGGGGAGTGATTGTGAGGGTACTTGAAGTGAGTCTAGATGTAGGTTGTACTTGATGCTTTGGGTCTGTCGAGATGGTTTCCATTTTCTACACGTGCTCGACCAATTTGAGTCGAATCTGATAATGGCACTTTTAAAACCGATTGTAGTAACCCATGGACCGATGATGTTAGGATACTGAGGTCGATGATTGAGTTTATGGTATATGGTATATTGTAGTCTAAGCACTTGTGGTCTTTGGTCATTTAGGTATGTGGTCGAGAGGTCAAGTCTTCTCATTCTTCCTTTCTGTCCAAGTCGCTAGCAAAGTCGCTACGGCCAACTCGCCACGGCCAAGTCGCTAGGCCAACTCGCCACGGCCAAGTCGCTAGGCCAACTCGCCACGGCCAAGTCGCTAGGCCAACTCGCCACGGCCAAGTCGCTAGGCTAACTCGCCACGACCAAGTCGCTAGGCCAAGTCGTAGCGACTTGTAAAGACAAGTCGCTATAAGAGGTGCAATGCATCTGGTCAGTATTGTGTCAAATCGCTAGCAAGATTTTTTATGTTTTCCGATGAGTTTTCCGGTCAAATTCCGACCATATTCATGACACACCTTAAAACCATAAAACTCTTCATTGACCCGTTGACATCACTAATATGACCAGAATGATATGACTATGATATGACCATAACTGTTTGGACAAAAAGACTTGACACAAAACAGATGACCACAGTCTAAAAGATGAAACACAAAGAATCCGTATAGACAAAAACTTGACACAAAAGATATTGTAGCCTTTTGAATATCTGGACTTATTATTTTTAACCAAAGAAAGGATACAAAGAATCAATAATAACTTGTTAAAACTAGTTTTCAGAAGTAGTAAGCCAAAAAGAATAATTTTTCAGACCATACATACGATGTAAAAACAGTTTAACAAAACCAAAAACCACCATAACCATGATACTAAACCACAAATCAACAACAATCAATACAATAACCTTGGCTCGGTACCAATTGTTAGGATCCAATATTTATTGTGTTGATGATTCAGTGGTCTTGGGAGATCAAAATACATGTTTGCCATTTTAGAGAGAGAAAGTAGAGAGAGAGAGGATGTTCTTGCTAGAGGTTTACACAAATGTTGAATATTAGATTATTAGAAGCACCACCCCTTCCATGGATGGAAGGGGTATTTATAGTTACAAGAAATACGACCTCCTAACGGCCTGTGGATCAGGCATACAGTGGGTAAAGACCTGTCCTTCCTCCACGGTGTTGCTCTAAACTAAACTACGCTACAAACTAACTAATAAACGACATAATAACGTAAATAGCTACAAATCTACGAGCTAACATATGCTAGACCATTATTGGGGTGACCGACTCTTTAACATGGAATTTTCTAATTCCTAACAGAATGAAACAAGCTTCTGTTGAGAGAAACTTGAGTGGCTAAGAAGGTTTAGTGCATGCGTCACTGGGTCCATGACGACTTTTAATCTTCAATACCGGTGTCACTAAGTGACAATCAAGAGTATATGAATTGAACCCGTTATACGCTAAGTTGAATAATACGGAGGGTCGCTTTTCACCCTTTACTTTACATTTCTTTTGATTCTTCAACTCCTTCTTCTCGATTCTCATTTTCTCCTTTTTACAATCATTCCTAGGACTTCTTACACTAACTAATGGTAGTGTCCTTGGGTAGATCCCTCCGGCTCTGGCGGATCATAGAGACTGTTATTCCTAACCTTAGTCACCTTATAACTCCATGACTAACCTATGTTGCCATTAAAACCACATTTGTGAAAAATCTCTCAAATGGTTTGTAAATGAAAACATGTTTGAACCATCGCGAGAGATAAGGTTTTGCATAAATACTCCCCTCCACATGTGCTTAATAGTTTTAATGGTTAAATGCACAAAATGAGGAAAGAGCGCACATTTTGAATTGATCCACTCGAGATAGACAATCCCCATGAGACACAGTTACGTTCGTAGTTAAAGAGTTACATTGTCGCTTTTAGGTGACAACTAGCTCCAATAACTACCTTGAAGGTGTAGACAAACCTCGAAAGGTTGTCATACCCGCCGAGTTCATGTCTATCAAGAGTTTCTCGAATGGTACATTCTACTCGCACAAGTCCTTTGCGAGACACGCTTACATTACTAGCGAACTAGTTTGAAATTATTACCCGTCCGTGACTAGTCTTTTTCGAGTTACAAACAGTTTAGTGCATCATTCGTTGGTTAAGTCTAAAGTCCACAGATTCATTTGCATTTTGCACAACATATTTCTTATCACACAAATTTTCTCCCCCTCAAAAATGGCATATAAAATGTTATTTTTGAACGGTTGAGAATAAATATGACCATTTCGAGTGTTGCGGGAAGATGACCACTATGAACAATTTGTGAACAAATTTTTAAATCAAATACTCCCCCTCAACAAGTGATATAAACGGTTGAGGTTTTGAAAATCATACGGGGAAGTACTTGTCGTTTTGAGCAAAACCTTGAAAATTGAAAGGTTTGATAGGTTTTACTCAAAAGTAAAAGCTTTCGCCCTTTTATAAGGATTGTGGCAATCAAGCGCACTACGTGGTCCTTTCTTGACCATTACGGGTTGTACAATCTTTATGTGTGCACAAACCATCGACATATATCATCATACATCCAAAATTTTTAATGAAAGAACCAAATCAAGGAGTACCGTGAAGTGCAGAATGTTCCCGTGAGTAGCAATGTTGATAGCGGTGATGTTGATCCCGGTCGACCACCAACAAAACTTTCCAACGCTCGAATCGATCCCTTCGAACAACCGCTCATCAATCATTGTGATGATCCTTCTCACATTCCTCCGATCCCGAGAATTCCATCGCTAGGGATCCCAATGTTTTCGCTATATCCTTCAAAGTCGACTTCGAGAATGCATAGTCCCTTTCGTCTTGTCTTTTGACCACAATCTTCTTGAGAAAAGTGTAGTCCCATTTAGATGATAGACCAACATGTTGGATGGCCACGATACTTTTAGTAATGAACCTTTGCATGTTGAGACTTCGACCAAGCGACCGTAGTAGATTCTTGACGCCCGCCAATGGTGAATCCCATACATTGCATCTTGGTCATACGCTACCACTTTGTCGAGAACATGTGGGTAGCACGCCTCGATGGCTATACAATCGAGTATATGGCGTTAGGGAATGGAAGTGTCGAGATGTAGCGTATTTCCTCGAACCATCGCCACCGTGTTGAAGAAAATCTAAGTCTTTGTTGAAGAAATGTCCGAAAGGAACCTAGTCGATCAGGTTGGCCAATGGTAGGTAGAGGTCGAGACCCGATCGGTGTAATATGGAGGATTGTCCCGTTTGGTGAAGTCGATGTTTGCTTCGGGTTGAGCCAATCCATGTTATTAGACATGGCTCGAGCAATGTTTTCAAGGTGATATTCAACCTCGATTGCACTTTCCGAAATGCTTTCAAACGTGGAATGCTTCATTCTTGATGCGCTTCAATTCAGATTGGTCATTTTCTTCACCCGAACCTTTCTTGCAAAATCTTTGCATGCTCAAGGTACTACCGCTCACCAATTCTTGACCATCTTCGGTAGGAGTGTTGTTAACAAGTGTAGCAAACCATTCAAATTCTTCGCTTTATCGTCATCTAGCCATGATACGACGCCGGATGAAGCGCCTTCTTCTTCTTTTTCAAGGCTTAGATGATGATTTTTGTTTCGTCCTTGTTTGGGAGAGGTGGGTTGTTGTTGGGGCTCAAGGACCTCTTCATCGTCACCACCCGTATATTCAAAGTGATCACCGTTTTTGAGTCCGGGTGGTAACTCGAATCGTCCCGAGGTTTATCGGTTGAAGAGCGAGGAGGAGATCTTCGTTAAGGCGAGTCCGCTGAGGTGGGGGTTGCATAGACTAAGATTCACCGATTGCTTCGACGCTTAGATGCGATTCCTTGTCCTTATCATCGCCATCTCTTGGCCATTTGGGTTGATCGGTGACTCCTTGCATGATGATCCGAGTTGAAAAGCAAGTAGACCTTGAAAAATTTAGCTTCATCCGGCGTAAACGCCTGCATCGCTTTGACATTTGCATCACTAGTTTAGCGATTAACTCGCATTCGAGAGATCGCTTCTTTGGCCATTGTATGTTTAACCAATGCGACGATGTTAGGGGTGAGTTATGCGGAAAATACTTCTCTAGTCACACCGGGACAAGTGTTGAGAAGAAACTTGTGGTATGATCTCTTGTCGACTTCTCCGGTTCCTTTTGGACTTTAGGAACGATATCACGAAGGTACTTTTGAGTGTAACCTTCAATCATTTCATTCGATTCCTCTTCACGATGATCTTTCATGAATTCTGGATAAACTTCCTTTCTTCTTGCATCTTGTCATGCTCGTTATATGATGTCGATGTGATCGACAAAAGTTCAACTTGATGTTAAGTACGCTTTTCTTCGACTTGTTGCACACCTTTAGCAATCCGTTCATGAGCATGAGAAACCCAAGATTTAGGTTGTTTCTTTCTTGATTTGGATGATGATTTGGTTGACTTCTTAGATGGTGGTTGTGATGAATGAGACGAAGAATCCGATGATGATGAGATGTGAGGAGATTCCGGTCCTTTGGTGGTTGAAGTTTCCTTCGCGCGCTGTAGGACTATCCGTACACATCGTCGTCGCGGCATCTTTATCTTTCTCGCCGGTTCCTCAAAATCATATACAATAGTGTCCTCTGCAGGCTTTTGTTGTTGCACAAGAGTGTTGGCACCGGCTTCCTTATCGGGTTGATTAACCGCATCGAGTTGGTGAAGATTGAGCGCACCACTGACCCACCGGGCCACCCATTTGGTCTTTAGCAAATTCTTTAGCCTTTTGAAGATGTCTCGACGATTTTAAACTTCTTCTGTATGATTTATCCAGTTGCTCTTCTTCTTCTTGAGCTCTCATCATAGGGTACAATTCTCGGAGTCTTCCTTTTCCTTGACAAATTGGAGGACTTGGAGGTTTTGCTCTTGAGGCGTGTGCTTGATTGCGATTGCGAGTAATGAACCTCTTCATCAGACAAGATCTTCGAGCTCTCGCCACAAGCTTTCTTTGCGGTTCAAGTGTGGGAATAGGTTCGGCTTCCTTTACGGAACAATCCTTTTAGAAGGAGGATTCCTTTAGGAAACTTCCTTTGACTCACGACTTGTTGTGCTTCCTGCACTTCTCTTCTCAGTTCTCCTTCTGGTGTTCCGAAATATTTTTCGTCGAGATGACCAACTTTGCCTTGTCTAACTTCCGGATACCTTTTGTATGTTTTGAGCTTTCGACATCTTGGCTAGAAGGAAATCGGCAACACAACACCTTGTTTCTTTGTAGACGATTCCTTGATTACGACAGATAGAATAGGCTCCGTCAACATATCATGATTGTCGGGTCATCGAGCCTCTTAGGAATATCGTGATGAAGTCCAAGTGCTCTCGGATCAACAATTTAGTATATCCGATGTAGGGAATCTTTGAGCCAAGCTTGTTGAGAAATGACATCATGTCATCCCAAATCAAAGCTTCGATAGCGATGTGTTTCATGTTGACCAATGCCCAAAATATTTGCGCTCCATGAGCTTAGGATGCTCATAGCCACCGCGACGACCGTAAATGACTTGGTGATGATCATGTAGAGAGTTCTCCATGGTTGAGGAATACTCTAAGCTCTATGTGAGAATGCTTGGTGATTACTCCTGTAGCCTCATCATAACCGATATTGATTAAGAATCGAGAGTGAGCTCTTCAAAGTGTGGCATATAGTTTGGTTGGTTCGACTTGAGAATTAGGAGAATAGCCCTTAAGTCGGCAGTGTAATGGTGACTTGTTTGTGATTCGAGTCACCGTCACGGCCTCGTCCTTTGACCCTTTCCATAGTGTTCCGTAACTGCTGGATGTAGATCTCGTGAACAGTTGCAGAGTGAGTGAGCATATTACGATACGGATGAGTCCTCGTAATATCAATAGCAATTAAACACAAAGACTCGTGAGCAAGTGAGGTGTCAAAGTCAACACGAGATTATTCTTTCCTATCTTCATTGGATAGCCATAAGGATAGATATCGACAATGGAGAGAACTTCGATGCATCCACATTCATTTGTTCACCATGTCGTGATCCGAAATAACATTAGCCAAAAGAACCAACATATCGAAAGACATAATGTTAGTCAACGTAAGGTCTTATTGTCTAGTTATTGAATGTACGGTGGTCAATGATTGTTACGAGTCCTAAGTCACTTGTGTCCAATAGTCCAATGACGCCGTGAAATGTTTTGTGAGTTAGTTAACTTAAAGTTTTGAAGTTTATGTTATCACTTATGGTTCACAACATCTCAAACGCTTTAGATTTATTAGTGACATTATTGGATTCGTGACGATATGATTAGCTTGTTTACAAGTTTGTACACGTAATAATTCATAACGAAGGTATGATCCGAGCTTATGCGTAGGATTGGTAGAGTTATGCGTGAGACGTAAATGATATATGCGTGGCGTAAACTTCTGCGTGGGATCCTAACTTACGTAAGAAATATTACGTGTAAGAAAAATTGGACGTTATGCGTAGAGGTTACGCGTGGGCATATATTAACCTTACGCGTAAGGCTACTCGTGAGCAGTTGACCTTATGCGAGAGTCATCACACGATATCCTTCACGGGATACGCCAGTAGTCCCATATGTAGAACCTTATGCGTAGAAGCTACGCCAGAAGACTAATCTTCGCGATAACATTCTACGCGTAAGGTGATCCTTATGCTTGTGAGTTACAACAACCTTGATTCTCGAATTTTAAGTGTAGCAAGCCCTAAACAAAGCATCATATCATCAATTTTGACACATAACATTCATTTTATGACGATCAAAACACAATTGCTCATATAAGCTGTTAAGTGAGAAAACCTTACGCGTAGTTTAAAACCCTAAATCTACGGCGTATGAATTTTAGCCATAGATTATGCACCAAAGTTTTTCGGTATGTCTTAGATGTTGTAAGAGTATAGTAACCAAGTTTTAACACTTAGTTTGCGAGTGAATCAAAAATACCCAAACTCAAGAACCTTAAACCCTAATTTCTAATTCGACACAATTAGTGTTTACGGTGGTTATAGAGCATGGAAATCATCAATTCATCATCATAAGACTATATCCCAACAATCTTTTATGCCAAAACACTTCACATTTAGAAAACCCAAATCGACACATAAACCCTAATTTTCAAAACTCATTGATAAGTGTTTCGGGTGGGTTTTGATGGTTAAAAGGATATCCTTGATGTATTTAAAACGCTTTGACACATACTTTTAACCACAAACGTCCACACAATGATTGTGTGTTCATACGCTTATCGTAGAACACATAATCAAGTTGTAACATAATTTTTAACCGTGGGATTTGCATGATATTAAAACCTTAGTTTAAAAACATGTTAAGATCACAAAACAACTTACAAAGTGAAGATCAAAAACACGGATATCTTGATTGATTCTTAGCGAGATGAAAAGTTGAGTGTAATAAATGAGAAGTGAAGAAGTAGGTGGGAAGAGTTTTTATTAAAAGTAACTTTAACTTTTTGACGCTTTAGTCCCTCCACATTTTCCTTTTTCAAACAAAGCCATTTAACTTCCATTTGGTTACCAAACAAAGATTTTTGAAAGAAACATGACGACCTCCCCTCGACTTAAGAAATAATGAAAGGTTATTAATTTAAGTCCGAGGAATGTCATTGTACCGTAAGATTCACCACCATTTGTTAAAAGAAACAACCGAGGTATGATAACATGCAAGTACAGATGTTTTGAAGCAAGAAGTTTTGATTTCTCCCCTCAACACTTGATCGAAAAATACCGAATTTTGAATGATTAGGGTGTTGACGGAAGAAATGTACTTGCAATGTTGAAAGAAAAGTAGATTAGAAGAATATTTTTGATTTTATCGGGTTTTAAATTTTTGTATTTTGTTTTGAAAAGTTTATTTACAAAGGATGTTTTGGTGTTTGATGGGTTTTTAAGACTGCTTTTAAGAGGTCATCCAATTCCTCTTGAGTCAAACACCTCATACCAATCCGTGGACCAACTCATTAAACCTAGCGGGAGGCAAGGCTTTGGTGAGAAGATCCGCCAATTGGTATTCAAGTACCACAAAGTATAATTCAACGGCACTGCTCCACATGGTCCTTGATGAAATGATAGCGTGATCGATGTGCTTTGATTTCGTCTTTGAGCGAGTTGCACGAGATCGTAATGGCACTTCCGATTGTCGCAAAGACATCGATTACATCGAATATGTAACCATAGTCTTTGAGTTGTGTTCTCATCCGGATGACTTGAGCACAACACGCGACATGGCTACATATTCGCGCTTGATTGATGACAACGATGTACAATCCGCTTCTTTGATTGCCAAGACACCGCTTATCACCGAAATTGTAGAGCTCCCAAGTACTTTTCCTCGAGTCTAAGCATCCTGCGTGATCGGCGTCTGGCGATTAGTTCAAAACCGTAATCCTTCGGATACCGATCCCAAGTTAATGGTTCCCTTGATGTATCGGAGGATTCTTTTAGCCTCGCAGAGGTGGGTTTCAGCTGGTCGCGATCGATAACGGGAGCATAGATAAACGGCAAAGAAATTATCGAGTCTCGCTAGTCGTTAGATGCATGAGAGACCAATAATACTTGGTATTTGGTAGGTCAACTAATTTCCCATGTAAATCAAAGATAAGTTCTTGGTATGAGCCATTGGTGTGGCATAAGTGTCACAGTTGTCATTCCAAATTTGTTTAACAGTTCAAGGCATATTTGGACCGACTCAAGAAAATACCACGGGTGATTGATGAACTTGCGGTCCTAGAAAGAACGTAAGTTCACCCATCATGGACATTTCAAAATTTTCTTCATTAGTTTTGCAAAGCGGTTGAGAACTTTTTATGTGTCGACCCAAAATGATGTCATCCACGTAAATTTGAACAATTAAGATATGTGCCCCGTGATATTGTATAAAAGAGTTGGGTCAACCGAGCCTTTGGTGAAATTATTGGCAATGAGGAAAGATGATAGCTTATCGCACCATGCCCGGGGCTTGTTTGACACCATAAAGAGCCTTGTACGGTTTGTAAACATGGTTCGGCACTCGGATTAACGAATATGTCGGGTTGGTGACATAAACCGCTTCTTTCAGTTGTCCGTTGAGAAGCAGCATTGACATCCATTTGAAAGACCGTCATATTCATATGAGCGCGAACGCGAGAAATATCCGAATGCCCTCAAGACGAGCAACCGGAGCAAAAGATTCTTCAAAGTCTATTCCTCTTCGACAATAACCCTTAGCAACTAGACGCGACTTGTTTCGGATGACGTTCCCTTCAAAGATCCAATTTGTTTTTCCAAATCCATTTTAGACCAATGACGAGACCCTGTTGGTCTTTCAACCGCTCCCATACTTCAAGACGTTTGAATTGGTTGAGTTCTTCCCGCATGGATTCAATCCGGTTGTCTTTGTCATTGCGTCTTTAATGTTTTTAGGCTCGATTAGCAGACGGTGAGTGCATAAATGCAATGTTCACCGTCGTGTGAAGACGTTGTCTCGTAACGATCGGTTGATTCGGGTTGCCAATAATGTTAGCCGGAGGATGGTCTTTGTCCATCGGTGTGTAGAGGGTTGATGTTGGTATACATTGTGCGATTCGAGGATTCAAATGGTTTGTTGAAGATTCCGCAACATCGTGTGCGGCGCCTCATTAGCAAACGGGTTGAAGAATGCATTTGGATCAAAATCTGCAGTGGGGTACTTCATTCGAATATCATCACCGGTTTATCATTGTTGGAAGCGGTGTGTTCAACTGTTGTGTTGGAGTCAAGCGGTGTAGGTGCATCTTCAACAGTAGTTGTTGTAGCAGTGTATCGGTATAGGAATATTATCGGGTTGTGCAATGAAACAATGGATACACCTAGCACGCTCATCAATATCGCCACGTAACGTAGGAGCAAATAACCTTTCCATTTGTTGACGAGTTAGGTGGGGCTTTGTTCGGTGATGATGGGGGTTGAGGAAGTTTAAACGTTTGTGACCGGGTTCTAAGTCATTATACTCGTAAGCCATTTTTGTGAGTTCATCAAATGAGCATGAATCGTTTCCATTACCTCCTTAGTTCGACGATTCCGTTCGAAACCTTTAGAATTGTCACAAGATCCAATAAAGACTCCAATATCGACTTTGGCTTTGAGCTTTCCAAAATCATCACGATCATTATTCGGATAGCAAAGGATCCAAATACATGAAAGTGTTTGAGGTTCGGTTTATAGTTGTGGACAAGCTCGAAGGTGTTTTGTTGTGGCGTTTTGTGATCATAGAACGGTTTTGAGTATAGCATGCGAGATATCGACTTACGCCCATAAGTAATCTAGAAGTTTAGCATTGATTAACATTGTTCTTGCGAGCTTCCACTAACATTCGGTTTCGTCTTTCAACAACTCCGCTTTTGTTCGGTGTGCGTGCAATAGATGTTTGATGTCAATTCTACTTTCTCATAGAATTCACGAAGGGTTTTGTTAACAAATTCGGTTCCTTTGTGCATTCGATTATCCCGACGGTGTTGTGGAGCCGAACTCGTATTTTTATGAGAAAGGTGATGATCATTTGTGGTGCTTGGTCTTTGCTTGAAGAAAGTAGACCCAAGTCCATCGTGAGTAGTCATCAACAATTACTAAGATGTAGGCGTTTGCCATTGATCGTTTGCACGCGCATTGGGCCACACAAATCCATGTGAAGAAGCGTGAAGCACATCTCGAGAGTCGTGTTCCACCTTTGAAGGAAAATGAGCACAGTGCTTTTCCTTGTTCACAGTCGAGCAAAGGTGATCTTTTGAATACTGGAATCATGGGAGTCCTTCAACTAGTTTGTGTCGAGCAAGGTTGGTGATGGTTTGAAAGTTTAGATGTGAGAGGCAGCGATTGCTATAGCTGTGATTTTGTAGATGTTGCCTTGGGAGAGGAAGCAACCATGTCTTGCATAGAGATAGTGTAGAGACTAGAATTACGAGAGCGGACATAAGGTCATTTCCTTGTAGATCACGAATGAAACAAGTTTTCTCCACGAAGCAACCTCCAAATCTCCATCACAAAATTGACCTACTAAAAACAGTTGTGACCGAGGCCTTCCACATAGTAAACCTAGCGATTTCGATGTTCCCATTGACATAATCTCCGTAGCCCATGATAGTCGCAAGTGATCGCTCCCGAACCCGACAGTGCCAATGAACTTTGCAATAAAGTTTGATAACGCTTTAAGGTTGCTGTCATGTGTCGGGAACATCCGCTATCAACAATCGAGAGAATGATCTCATATCACCCGACATTACACACGATTTGCACGTATGGAATAGAAGTAGATGTGGAACTCGAAATGTTAGAGGGTTCCAAAGGTGTATATTAGACATACACACATTGATAATTTTAGGCATCCATTTAAATCTTAGTGTGTTATATATCCATTTCGCCATCTATAACTACTCTTGCTTTAGTCTTAGTAAATGCACTAGGTGGTACTACATTCTTAGGAGGTGAAACCGGAGCTAAAGTGACAAAGAAAGTTTGCCTTAGAATCTAAATAAGCGATCTACCAAGCACGACTTAGAATGATTAGTGGGCCTAGAGATATTCGATTCTTAGGATTCCGTAATCGAGAGATTATAGCTTTAGCAACACATTTGTCATGACAATCGAATTCATACTCTTCCGACAAATAACACAAGGTGCATCGATCAATATCAAAAGTACTTAACGGTTTAGCATTCGTTACATCACTATTTCTATTACATTTGCCGATGCAACATCTATAGTGGAAGCAACATGAGTCTTATTCGTAGTCCTAGGGTGTTCTTCTACTTTAGCATTCCTTATTGATCTTTTCTTAGGTCGCAACTTCCTATTCTTCGATTGAGTGCTCCTAGGTCGTGAAGTGCGGACGCTTGGAAAAGATGCAACTATTCTGCTTCAAGAGAGGAAACACATTAGCAACTTGTGATTTGGCGGTGGGAATTCTAGGTTCACGATTACTAAGTGTGGTGTGCTAATCTCTTAATCACAGTGAGGCGGAAGTTGTTCATACTTTCCTAGCATTTCCGTAACTTAGAGATAGTGTGAATCGGATCTTGATTTTCGAGCTAATATTTCGGCAGAAAATTCATGACATCTCTAGTGTGAGCAAGATAGTGATCAAGTTCGTTTGATGCTTCAAGTCGAGTCTTTTGAGTAAATCAAATATGACACCATATTCGTGTTTAACTTTTATAAGTTCTTGTTCATACTTTGAGATTTGACTTTTCAAAGACACGCTTCGATCATCCAGCTTGCTCAATGTTAGAATCAAAAGATTTTGTTTGCAACTCAACAGTTTCTTTTGAAAACTAAGTTGATGATTGTGAATATCTTTTCACACCAATTAAGACGACTATTTGTATTGTAAAGTTCGTTAAGTAATCGTTTATTTTCGCTTTTAAAGACTCGATCTGAAGCACATTATCGGTATTCTCAACAGATTACAACATTTTCAACAATATCGTGAGAGATATAATCGATGCATGTGGCAAAGAATAGAATAACACAACATTATGGATATCAAAGACGATAACATCTTCCAAGAGTCGATCAACATCTTTTCTCAAAAGTTTCTTTTACGCTTAGTATTAGAAATAGATGTTTCTATTTTCTCGAAACGACCTTCATAGTTCCAAGTTCCTTATGAAAATCTCGTTCCTGTGCTAATGCACAACTTTTCAAGCTTTTAACATTAGGTAAAGATTTTTCCAAAATGTCTCTTTGTTCTCGCGCCAGAGGCGATTGAAAGTGTTCAATTTGATTTGAACGATATTCTATCTCATGTTGTAAAATTTTGAGGTCGACCATGAAAATGTCAAAATATCTAATAATATTTCGATTTTCGTGTTTTGAGTTTACTTCACTAATTGAAGGTAAAGGACCATAAGTTTGTGCATAACTGCTTTTTGGATTAACATTAGAAGACTCGTGTTTTGATGATAACCTCGGTGTGTTAGAAGAATCCGCTGGTGTGGCGAAAGTGACCGCGCTTTTATAGTTAAACGGTTTGTTGTAAACAACGCTTTTAATTTGATCGACTCGCCTTACGCATCTAATTCCTCTTGACGATGATATTCAACAACACTCATAACAAGATTATCAATTTTGTATTACGTGACCGAAACTTGTGAGTTGGTTTGAATGTTTTTAGTGAAAGCTTTGGTTTGTAATCGCCCAGATTTTTCCATATCTTTTGGATTGGGTTTTAAGGTAAACTTTTCAATAGTCAGCATCGATTCACCATGTTTGTAAACAATGCTTTAAACTCTTTAAGTTTGTTTGGCAAGTCGATAATTTCTTCAAGGTCATCTACCCGATTCGTTGAATGCTTTTTGTATGCGGAGAACTGCTTTTGACAAGTTAACAACTTCGATTTTAGCTTTTTGATTTTCCAAGGTGAGAGCGTTAATTTGCTTTTTATGTTCATGTTTCGCTTGTTCTAATTCGCACAACAAAGCATTCTTCGAGGCGGCTAGATCACGACTGCTTCTCTAAATATTTTTCGCTTTGATGAGATTTTGCAAAGCGCTTCAAAACCTTTTCACTTGCTTTTCTTGAGTTTTGAAAAAGTTGAGTTGCATTTGTAAGCATTCAAAATCCTTGGTTAACAATGCATTTTTACTTTTAAGGTTTGATTTAATGCAACGATTCAAAAATTTGGGATTGTTGGTCTTTAAGTAACGTAACAAGATCCGGATGAGGCAAAGTTCATCGTGTTCAACGCGAGTCACAACATGATCATTATTTAGATCCTCAAGTATAACCACGGAGTCAATTTGATTATCAAGGAAACCATAAGGTCATCGGATCATCAAATGTGACTACGGGTTTATTTGAAAATCGAGAATGAGATGTAGATGACTCATATTGAACATTCCGAGCCGTCGGTTCGATCTCGATATTGACGGAGATATTAGTTTAGATATGATGATGGTTTGTTCGGCACGAGACAAGCCATCGGTGTCATACATGGGCTGTTTCACTCATGTGTAACTCTTGCATATTAGCCATCAACATAATAAATGCATTGGCCTGCAAGTCCTCCATATCATCATCTCGAGTCTCATACCGCCATAAAGCTCGTTTTGTCCGTGAGAGATCCACCACTTCATCCTTAAGAGCCAAAAGTAAAGCCTCTTTGAAATAAGCACTTGCCTTGTCCTTGGCTTTGGGCATGCATTAGCCAGTGTCCCTTCTCATTGCGCTTGTAGCATCTAAGACCATTTAACCGATTGAGCATTTCCATGTTCCACCACTTGAGCTCTGTTGTTATTCCTACCCACAAGATTAAACCCTTAACCACCGCCCATCTCGACGACCATAATCACGATTCTCGAACTTCAACACGCCCATTGTTCATAACGACTTGAGTCCGTGTGTTAGATGAGGAACGAATACGATTGTTAGATTTGTTGGTGTAACGCCAAAAGCATTAGCAATCATCACAAATCCTTGTTGCAATGCTTGAATGGATCGATTTCGATCGCTTCAATCGACATATGCTTGAGCATTGTTGTTGTATGGAACCAATTGATTTTGTTGAGGTTGTTGCCGTGAAGGTGTGTTTGAAGCGATTGGTTGAGTTCTTTGGTCGAGAGGATAATTACGCTGAGCATACAAGGCAAGTTGTTGATTATCCTGATGCGATCGCTTAGCAATTTGAGCACGGAGAATCCTTTCCCGATCAACTTCCTTTTCATGAGGCTTCAAGTAATCGTACAACAATCCATAAGTAGAATGATGCATATTCTTCGCTTGACGGAGAAAATGACATACTTCTCCTATTCGTGACCAAGACTACTCAGAACTTAGTATTCACCGCAATTCTTGGCATGATGATGTTGTGTTTATCCAAATCATTGATGATGTCTCGAAAATCGATGATGATAGGACTCTAGTGTCTCTCCGTGTTCAATCATGAAGTGTTCATAAGCCAAGTAAATTTTGGATTCCAAATCCTCTGATTGATCGCATGATCCTTCCATAAGAAGACGAATATGATCCCACATTTTTGTGCGCTTTTGAGCATCAACACTACGAAGAATTGGGTTTGGTAATCCTAAGAGGATGTATTCCATTGCAAGTTCATCGCCTTCATAGTGTAGAAGTTCAGAGCATTTAGATCTGCAACAAAGAGCAATGTTGGTTTGTTCATCTCTTGGAACAAAGAAGCTGGATCTCCTGGTACAATGACGGTGAGGCATCTCAAATGGACCTTCCAAGATAACCTTCTTTAAGAACTTTCCATGTGGCTTCTTCAGTCACAAACCTAAAGAACCTTATCACCCATTGATCGTAGTTTCCGGAGTGAGCATTGGAGGTCTATCAAGTGATCCAAATTCATGAATTGATTGTTGGTCGCTAAAGCTTCACACATCTTTGCAAACCAAGTGGGTTCCTTCATAGTGTTCCTTGATGGATGTTGATTGAAATCGTTTGTGTAGGGTTGAACTTGAAGACTTGGCGGTGTTTGAATCATTTGTGGTGGTGGAATTGCACCAATTTGTGGAGTATGTTGTCGATTAAATTGTTGTTGATAAATTGCTTGTTGTTGATTCCATTGTTGATGTTGTGGAGTTAATTGTTGTTGTTGTTGATGATTATAAGTGTGAGGGAAATAGTTAGAGTATGGTGGTTGAGACATGTTGATAAACTTGTGTAGTAAAATGGATCTTTGTAGTCGAATGAACCTTTGTTGATGAAGTGTCCTTAGGCGTAGAAAAGACAAGAAACCAAGTAGCACTTATGCGTAAAACACCAAAAGTTACGCGAACAATAAGGAGTTACTGCGGTAGAGATTTAGCTTACGTAAGTAGGATAAAAGCACCAAAGTTATGCGTAGACAAAAGTTAGGCGTAGAAAGTTAGGCGTGGGATTACCTTGTCGTGGAACCGAGTTTATCACGTAAAGTGAATCTTATGCGTGGATTTCTACGCCGTAAGCTAATGCTTATGCGTAAATTTAGGTTTTGCTCAAATGATCTTTTACACTATCACAAAGGCAAAAGATATCCAAAGTTGACGATTTTCAAACTTATCCAAGTAAGAAAACACGGAATAAACCACGAAAATGAAGATCACACCAAGGATAATCTTACGCGTAATTTTAGGGTTTCAATCGGCGTGAGGATTACTCGTAATTTTGATTTTGCCCAAATGTGTTTCTAAACCGATTTTTGTTATGGAATAGCTTCAATAGTACCAAAAGAACACAAAAGTATGAAACTTGATGTACCAAAACGGCTAAACGGGTTACGCGTGAATCCACACCCAAGAACAAAAACACGCTCAAAAACAACTATCCATGCATAAAGTTTGAAACTTTTGCCAAAAACACGTATTTTAACACCTTAAGACATTGAAAGGACAAGAATCTTGGATTCAAAAGTTTAAAAAGATGTTTTAAGCAAACCAAAGTATCAAGGTGCGTTTAGGCGAGGACCGAAACCCTTCAAAAACAAACATGATTCACCCAACTAGTAGGCGATTGATACCATTTGTTAGGTCACTAGTTTACAAACACAAGTAATATAGAAAGGAGATGAGGCGATTGAACAAGATCTAACACACACACAAACAATAATAAGACCTAAGTTATGCGTAGGCATATGTGAAAGAAAGAAAACTTGAACAACCAACCCTCAAATGAGGGTTTACAAGAGATGTTATAGGAGGAAGCTAGGGCAACACCCTAGTTCCCATCCTTTCTTATATGGGCTTGGGCCTAAGCTTATGGGCCTTCTACATAAGCTAGACCTTAAACAAACATAAAGGCCATAATAAGCTACCTATTACATATGAAATATAAATACTTGAAATACAGTTTAGGAGTGATTCCAACATTATTGTTCTTTCTGTTTCCATGTATCCAAGTTTGTTTGACTGTTTGTTTTTGTAGTATGTTGATATTGATATTGTATGTATTTAGCTCTTCTCTTTGTTTGTTGTATATATTTGGGTGTATCAACGTATTTAAATAAAATATAAGCATTCGCTCACACAAAACATAATATTGTTTAAATAAAAAATAAGCATAAAACAACTGATATTAAACTATCTCATTTAATGTCTTGAGCAAGTACATTTTCCCGGAATGCATTGGCATGTCCCTTGGCACACGGGGCAGTAACAATCATCATCTTCATAATAATCTACGAAGTCACAATCTGCGAAATCTCAATCATTTAGGCATTCACTTTCCTTCGTACTATGGGGTATCTTTGCATTTGTTTTTTGCTTTCTGGTTTTTGGCTTCAAATCTTCAACATTAACGACTTCATCATCAACTACATCAGTTATTTGTCTTTTTTTTGTAGCAACAACTTTTATTGCGTTGTTTGATGTGTCCTTTTATTCTTCAAAGGGTGGTTGTTATCGTCGAAATGCTTTAAATATGTAAACATAAAATGGTATGTCTAAATGGTTTTGTTGAAACAATATGCGCTACTAAAAGATTTTTGAGTTACTTATTATATTATTATAGAATCAATTAAATTTATGAATACAATATGTGAATTATATTACGGTTGTTTGTTTGATTACCTTTTCGTCTTCTGAATCTTCGATTAGTATTATATCGTTTGCATTATGACCGTGGGTTTTTGGAAGGTCTCTTTTGTTCTTCATCTGAAGAGATTGTAATACACATATAATATTTAGTAAACAAGAAAAAGTAGTTTCAAACTGCTAAATTTAATTAAAGTACCGCTCATCCATAAGGATCATGTCAATGCACTGCTACTTTTGATGGATTTGGTTATAATACCGATTCCAAAGTGCTACGATCTTAACTTTGATATTCACTTTACCTTTGTAGGGGTGATTTCTTGAAGAGGTGTAATTTTCATTGTCATTCCTACAAACAAAAGTAGATTAGATGTTGTTCTTTACTAACAGCAGATGAAAAAGATTACGAATAAATTTAAATCTGTTTTAACAAAGATGCAAAAAGAAATCATGATGAATAAGATATTTTTACATATAAACGTTTTATATGTTTTACCACAGATGAAAAGAAAAAACTTTCGATTTGTTGATTTTTGTTGAATAGTCTGCGTAAAAGTTTGATTAAAAATTATTTGGAATGAAAAACACGGTTAATCAATTGAGTTTATATAATGCTTCGCTTAAGTCCTTATTAGATTACAATTACAATTGTAATACAATTAAAATTGGTTCTTTATTAAGAAATCGTATTTTAATGAATTACGTTTAGTCCACTAATTTCTAAAAAGTTTTTAAAGTACGTAAACTAATTAAAATAAAATTTTAGTCCACTAATTTCTAAAAAAGTTTTTAAAGTGCAGAAACTTATTAAAATAAAATGAAAATGTAATTTAATAAAAAGCAAGATGCAAAACAAATTAAAGTCAAATCCAAAATTAATTTAGTGTTAAGAAATTACCTTCAAGCATCCGTAATCAAAGAGGTCGAAGATCGAAGTCGAATTGCATCGGCTTTTCCTTTGAGACAAAGATAGGCAAGTTGGGGATCAGCTTCATATGTTGCTACGACGTAGCTTACGGTCTCCTGTTTCAATGTATTCAAAGTTAAAGCATTTAATTAGTATGAGATAAAAATTCTCAATTTACATAAGAAATCGAGAAAGGGTTCACAACAATACGTGTTTACTCAGATTAGAACATCAAATGTTGTAAAGAGCTTGAAGAATGGGATAATCAGAAACCTTTGGGTATGGGTGCCGCAATCCTGGGTTGGATTTATGGGCTAAATTTTGCAGACCCACTTTTGAACTAAGATTGATTTGAAAACCGAGTTTTGTGGGGAAAAATCCCGAATCGACTTGAGCCTCGAGTCATAAAATTTCTCAAAGAGTGTTAGTTAGCGCCAACCTTACTCATCTTGAAATAATCGACTTAGTAAGATTGTTTCGCTTTTGAAGCATGTGATTCTACTATAGTGCATACAAATTTCAAGTCTCATAGCTCTGTTATGTCTTGTAGATTTTCACCGCTACTCAATGTGGGAAAACACAAAACTTACCAACTATGACGGCTTTTTCTTTAGACTCGGTTTTGATATCGCCTCAAGACTGTGCGACCTTTCTAATTTCCAAAGAACATCGTAACCAATTGTTATATACTTCAATAAGAAGTTATATAAGAAGTAGAAAATGATACTGAACTGATGTATGTGGCACCTTTGGTACAAATATACTATGGCATAGAAGATAGGAGCAACATCGTAATTAATATTGAAATAGCCAAGTAGAAAATGTTGGTATGCTTCGCAAAACAATAAACATAAGTTAAAACCTCAGAGATGTTAGTCTACCAAAAGGCTTGTTGTTTCCGTAATGTGTGGGCATCATGTAATTGGAGCAAAAAATTTCGCAAGAAAATCATAAAGTCTCCTTCAATGCATATGGAAAACACCACAAATCTATTAGAGGTGGCAACACGGGCGGTTGGGTAATAAGTAGTTATCGCACATATGGTACATCAGTTATGGGGCAAAATGGTATTTTTGAAACGGGTTAACATGGGTGGTTTTACCGGATATATCTTTGTTCACCATCACTGCACAACACACAGTGATTAGCCCTCCCAAGGAATGAAAATGACTATAAACACAAATGTTGCTTATCCTGTCTAAACATTAATAACAAATGACAACCTTCTAGTAATCCCGATTCCCCTAATAAAAGTGCTCAACGCCATTAAACATGACAAAAAGAGAGCCGCTATATGCCAAGCATTTATCAATACATCCTTAAAATGGTAGTAATATCCTCAGCCAAGAGCGGCTCTTGGTTGTATAACAGAACACAAATATTTTGGATTAAATAATGTGATTATGTTTCATATGTTCAAATGTAGAGGTCGTTGTTTCACCATCATAAGTATAGATTTTCTTAATATAACTATAGATCACCTTATCGCCTTGAGACCAAAATAATTGTGAGTTTAAAAGAAGTCACGTTTGGGTGCATTAGTAAATGGGATGGTCGCCATGTACCGATGTATCAACACATCGTAGAATGTTACTAATTAGATTTGTTAAATTTTAAGAGGATTACATATCAAATAAACATGATGTTTCACTCCGTATACGTGTCGACGTGTTTGACTTGTGGGTTGCTATCGTCCACAAAAATAATATGTAATGTGAAGGGTTATTCCACAGTCTTTTTTGGATAATTGAGCATTAGCAGCGGGTTTTAGTTCAAGGTTCAAATTCTATATTGTTAATTATAATGACTATTCACTACTTGTTATAAGATATTAAGACTCAAACATATGCACAAACTATAAACTTTGACCGATGAAACACGCATATTGAGTCACTATATTTGTTTTTCGTGAGATTGATCAAACCATACATAGGCCAATAATTTACATATGATCTAAACAGGCCTATAATCATCTAAAGGTTGGCAATATATAAGTTATCAACTACTAAAAGTTTCTTAAACATAATTTGAGCTATTGACCCATTAAACAAATAAACCATACCCATACTGCTATCGAATTAATGAGAACACCGAAAAGGGAAGGGAATTACCTTCCATTTAGATATTGCAACCGAAGAGCTTGTGTTCCATTACGAATCAAAGTTTATTTAGGTGCTTACCACTCATTGTGTCGCAAAACACGATAAGCTTATCCAAACACATCCCGATTAATTGCTTATCGCCTTTCAAGGGTTAAAATTGTAAAGCTTGTTTCAAAAAGCTTAACCAAGACGGTGTTTGGGATTGCTTTTTAAGTGCTTAACAACTTATTCTATTGCACATAACCGCCCAAAGATTTGGCAAAAAATGCTTATTCACTTATTTTTCACTGAAAAAATAAATACATTAATATACAAATCCCAAACACCATGTAAATAAGCCCAAGATTTTGGCTCTTTTTTAGTAGTATCAAAATGCGATAAGCCGATCTAAACACCCAATTTAGCTTTTATGAGATTCAATTTCAGGTTTATTAAAATTGTAACTGAAGTATTGAACCATAAATTAAAAGCAAAATCACACTTTTTCGGTATATATAAATAAAACCCAAAATCAATAATGTCAAACAAAATCAACTAATTACACATTAGAGTTCATACCTTTAAGCATTGAGATATAGGTGAAGGAACAAAAAGGGTTTTTTTTTTTTTTTTTTTTTTTTTTTTGTGATCAAGTTAATGGACGGAATTTTGTTTGAGGATGATTTCGATTGTATGCATAAAAGAAGCGTGTTGTTGACGATCGACCTCGGTGTCGGGTGTCGATGAGAAAAGTCGATTAGTTGTGATTATTCATGGAGAGCATCAATCCTTAGTTTTGATGTCGCACTCCGCTTTTTTATAAACAATTTTAATATTTGGTCCACAACTATGAAAATAGGCATACTCGAGGACATGTGGAGCATTGATTTTTCCTTGCATCTAATTAGAAAACCATTTTTTTAGATTCGAGCTAAATGAGGATATATATAGCTTTTTATTTAATATATTTAAAAAGAAAATTAATCAATAATTCAATTCTTACTTAATAAGGTATGGTTTAATTTTTTGAAATGAAAATTCTCACTATGGGTTTTGTTTTATTATATAAAAGATATAATGATAAGAAGAAACCAAAACCACTAATTTTAGATGCGGTTTATTCCGACAATGAACGACTTTCAACTTTGTTTCATTTTAGACGCAGTACTTTTTTCGTCTCCACTTAACGTAACGTACTTTCGTGTTTGTCTACTTTAGTACGCGCAAGTTTGATTTACGGATAATGAACGAAAACAACCTACTTTGTTTGATTTAATTACATGAATGGTCCACGTGATTTGTGGAGTATCACGAATTTAGTCCTACTTGCTTTTTTCCTTTTTACGCTTGCTTTGGTTTTACGCTTCGTTTTATGTTTTCACGCTTTCTTTTCGCTTTTTTTTTCGCTTTTTACTTTTTTTTTTTTTCGTTTTTACTTTTTTTCGCTTTTTATGTTTTCGCTTGGTTTTTCCGTCATTCCCGATTTTTCGCTTTTTTTACTTTTTTCGGTTTTTTTCGCTTTTCACTTTTTCCTTTTTTATGTTTTCGTTTTTTTACGTTTCGTCGATTTTTCCTTTTACTTCTTTTTCGCTTTTCGCTTTTACTTCTTTTCGGTTTTTCGCTTTTACTTTTTCGCTTTTACGCTTGTTTTGTTTTACGCCGTCGATTTTGGTTTACATTTTCGTCTGCTTTTCTTCATTTTCTTTATTTTTACGTTTTTCGTTTTCGCCGCTTTTTGCCGTTGCCTGTTTTACGTTTCATTTTTCTTTTTACGTCATTTTGACCAAAACGTAAAAACGATGAAAACATAGAATAAATGTACGAAAACGAAAAAAGGGACGAAAACGAAAACGAAGAAAATGTAAAAACCACGCACGAAAACGTTAAAAACGAAGAAAACGTAAAACGTTAAAAATATTCAAAACGAAAACGGACGAAAACGAAAACGGAGGAAATCGAAAAAATGAAAACGTAAAAAGGGACGAAACGTAAAACGAAGAAAACGTAAACCATAGACGAAAACGTTAAAAGTAGACTAAACGAAAAAATCTCGTGAAAACGAAAACCTGACGAAACGTAAAATGAAAAAGAAACGAAAAATGACGAAAGCGTAAAAACGGAGGAAATCGAAAGAAGATGAAAACGTAAAAACGGACAAAATGACTTTTATCCGTAGTCCGTGCTTTTGAGGTACTAAAGTAGCACAAACCCAAGTACGCCGCATTAACTCGACCATTTATGTGCTAAAACCACGAGACATTTAGCCTAGAAAACTCATTTCTTAACCGGTGGCTCAGTACTGACGTACTAAAATGGAACAAAACATGAAAGTACGCTACATTGCTGGGACAAAAAAAGTACACGCACTAAAATGAAACAAAGTTGAAAGTACGTTGCTTTTGACTGGACTAAACCCTTAGATGCACCTATAAAATAGATGATCTCCCTTAAATTTCTCCTTCTATTTGAAATGTGTGGCTAGAAATTCTTCTTATTCTTCATATTTTAGTTTTTCTTTTATCGATCCTTTCCCTATATATATATATATATATATATATATATATATATATATATATATATATATATATATATATATATATATATATATATATATATATATATATATATATATATATATATAGTGTGTATCTTTATTTTCATTACCCTCAAGTGCGAGAACCATGAGAACCCTCATGTAAGCCCTTCATTTTTTATTTTATTCTTTGATCAATGGTTGAAATGCTATGTGGCATGTCTGTAATTAAGCAAAAGATGAGGCATTTTGTTATATTAATAGGAGGGGTAGTATAGGGATTTTGTGTTAAAATATTTTCTAAACCGTATTATCCCAGATCTAGAAACCAAAATAACATTTCACTCTCCATCTATTCTTCTTCACCCCTAACCCTAGCCGCCTCTCCTCACAAGCCTCTTATCCTAATTCGTTTTCTACCTTTAATTGAATTGATATATGAACCCTAAATCCAAAAGTTTGCCCCTTTCTAAGGCTTTTAAAATAAACAGCCCTATGAAGAAACGTGGTTCATACAATTCACCGAAGGAAAGTATATCCAAAAAAGAGAAGACATCTTCATCATCATTTAGGTTATTGGTGGTAATGGAGGAGACACATAGGTATGGTATATCTGTACGTTTCTTAGTCTTATATGGAGCCGCAAACGAGGTTATTTCCTTAACATCGTTGTCATATTTTTCATTATCATCATCATTTAGGTTAGCTATGCATGTTATGAAGCTTGATATATGGTATTTGTTGGGTTCAGTAAATACCCAAACCCCTTATCTAGGATTTGAATAGAAATAACCCAAGTGTTTAATCCGTTAAACACTATCGTGTCACCGAGTGCATAGTCTCTCGTTGAGCCATCTTCGTGATACTCAAGATGAGGCGAAGAAGAAGCCTCTCCACTCCAAAGCGGAACTTAATGGGTGAAGACTAAGTCAAGAAGATATGGATTCAAAGAGTGATGACAATAACTCATCGAATCCCTAAGACTCTTCTCCAACTCATTAGCACCAAGACAAATCAAGGAAGAGATCAAGGCTTTAAGATCAAGAATGAGCGGGACTAGGCGGAAAAGTTTACCCGTGATAAAACTAAGTCCCCAAGTGCTTTACCCGTATAAAACTAAGTCCCTATCTACTAAAGCCATATCTTCCCATTTATAGTAAGCGGCGATACTAAAGGATTCTTTGTTAAGGAAAGAAGCTTCGCCACCGACTACTAATAGCAGTAAATGAATCGAATATATCTATATTCGTGATTATCGTGATCAATGTGTTTGTCTTCTAGGATAAAGTTAAAATCATACTTGTATAAATAGCATAAGAGAATGTGTGAAAAGTAAAAGCTTGTGAATTGTAAAACATACATACACACAAGCCAACTTTTCACTCTTCCAACACAACTTTATCCTTGAGCTAGCTCAGCTGGTTCTAGAGTTGTGCTCGGACTTAGCCCCGAGCTAGAGGAGTCACCCAAACTTTGTCATTTCAATCCCAAGTACTATTCCAAAGTACTTGGGTAACGACATGTTGATTTATTTCTAATAAGAATATGATGTTGAAAATTACTTAGTGTGTTTTACTTACGTTAATTTCAGCTTATTATTCACTATTAAATTGTTTTAAGTACTTAATTGTTTTTTAAACTATAGTGAATAGGGAACAACAAGTGGTATCAGAGCAAGGTCGATTATAAAACCTTTAAGCCGCTTCTAAAAGTTTTTAAATCAGATTCCTATGGTCGAAATTGATGTACCCCAACTAGTCGATAAAAGGGTGGAGCTTATTCACTGTTGCCCTAGACTTGAAGTTGGCAAATTCAATTTTTATTTTATTTTTATATATATAGTGTGTATCTTTATTTTCATAACCATGTTAAGCACGAGAACTCATGAGAACCCTCATGTAAGCCCTTCATTTTTATTTTATTTTTGATCAATGGTTGAAATGCTATGTGGCATGTCCGTAATTAAGCAAAAGATGAGGCATTTTGTTATATTAATAGGAGGGTAGTATAGGATTTTGTGTTAAAATATTTTCTAAACCAGATATCCTGCATCTAGAAACCAAAATAACATTTCACTCTCCATCTATTCTTCTTCACCCCTAACCCTAGCCGCCTCCTCACAAGCCTCTTATCCTAATTGCTTTCTACCTTTAATTGAATTGATATATGAACCCTAAATCCAAAAGTTTGCCCCTTTCTAAGGCTTTTAAAATAAATGTTCTATGAAGAAACGTGGTTCATACAATTCAATCAAGGAAAGTATATCCAAAAAGAGAAGACATCATCATCATCATTTAGGTTATTGGTGGTAATGGAGGAGACACATAGGTATGGTATATCCAGACGCTTCTTAGTCTTATATGGAGCCATAAACGGGTTATTTCCTTAACATCGTTGTCATATTTTTCATTATCATCATCATTTAGGTTAGCTATGCATGTTATGAAGCTTGATATATGGTATTGCACCGAAGATATAGCTTGCCTGCATCTTCCAATTGTCAATAAAGGTGTGTTTGGTTTGTAATTCTAATCACGATAGGTATGGTTTTGATAAGAGGGTGGAATGGAATTAACTCAATTAAGTATACCAATTCCATTGTTTAAAAGTTGTTGCAACTCTATGTATAGTTAGCGATTTGTGACCGAGTAAACGCTTTGTGCACCTTCCGATAGTAAGTTATGGGTCCGCTATTGGGTGAAACAAGGTGTATCATATAAGCATGGAAAAGCTGCTTATTTGAAATGAAATTTAAATACCCTCTTTTACCAATATGGATTTGGTTCTAAATATATAAGTATATAAATAAGCAAATCCAAACACTTCGTTCTTAAATGAATAGTTTTATAGCGCTTAGAAGTACTTATTTGTAAGTAAAAGCATAAGCACAAATAATAAGCAATCTCAAATACAATCTTAGTAAGAGATTAGGAGAGTTTTTCTTTTATCAGATACTGTTTAGTTTTGGAGGATGTAAGTGGCTAAAATGTGAAGTACAGTTTGTTGATGTTGATGATAGTAGCATGATTGTTATTATGTAATTTTATGCCTTTTTTAGAAGTGACGATATGAGTTTACTTTTAATGTGTGTGGTGTAGCCGATAAATGTCAAGGTGAATATGTTTATTAGGGGTGACTTGTGAAGGATGCAGTCCCAAACGATTTCTCGATCTTACTCGCTTGTTTTGAATTTGCTTTCACATCTTCGTGTATTTAATCGTATTTAATCTATGTTCTGCTTTTTAGTTTGAGAAGTCGTTGTCTTAATAGTTTGAGAAGTCATTGTGTTAATGGATGTTTGTAATGTCAATGGAGGAAGTAGACAACATATCTAGCTTACTAGCTATCTTGCGATGTGAAGATTATTAGTTTTTGCATGATGATTTTAAGATGTTACCGGATTTGACCATGTAGTTTTATGCATAGAAAATGATACCGTAACTAAGCGGGGGAGAATCGATATTCTCGATTTCAATGTGTACGAGTGGTAGATAATTTGTATATTCTTTTAAATAGTATCATTTTATATACTGGCGACCCTGTTTGGCATGACCATTGATGAGATATGACTACTTGGACAAACTATATATAAAAAAGGATGCACCCATTAAGCCATTTCATAGTTAGGTGCATTTATATGACATAACCTTATGGTGTGAGCTCTCTGTCAATCTTCATTTATGTTGCATTCTAATGAGTCTCTATCTTTTCCATAAGCATGATGGTAATAGGGTGAGCACTTATGAATCTCTTCAACTATCTATTGGTTTATCCCTTTCAACTTATTGCAATGATGCCATATGCTATGAGCTTTTGTTATACTGAAAATATATTTGCAATATTGTCTTATAGTTTGGACTATTTTAATACCAAGTTTTGTTTATGAGTATACAACACGGTGACATACGACCTTATTATTTTTGAATCCAGCTTTAAAAGTTTAATAACACACACTTTCTCGTATGTCGATTATTTAGGCTTTATACTTTAGTTGGTTCTGTTAAATCTAATAAATACATGGTTAGCTAAAGTTAATATGTTTAGTTGTTGTGTTCCGATATTGTTATATGTTGATGTTCAAAATATTTGGGTATATAACTTTAGGTTGGTTAGTTTTCTCATACTAGTTTCCGAGTAGTTTTGGATATGTTGTTTTGGTGATATTTGAAAAACTTGAAATTAATGAAATGGGTATGCATATATGTTTTATGTTTGATATAAAATCAACAAAAGAGTTATACGATATGTTTACCTATAAAACATAGATGTTTACGTTTAAAACATATATGTTTACGTATAAAACATATATATTTTGTGTTTGATTTATAAAACATATATGTTTTGTGTTTGGATTTTATATGTTTTGCATATATAAAAAATTTGTCTCATGTTTATTTGTGTTTGTTAGTTTAAGCTTGTCCATGTGTGTTATGTTATCTTGAGTTTTATTTTAAAAGTATTTAATCTTGGCTATTAATTTTTCTAGGTGTGACGTTCTTTGAAGGCGTGCACACATGCTGGAAGTACATCTATGTTCTTTGAAGGCGTGCATGTATGTTTTTGGAAGACATGCGCACATGTTCAAAATAATATGATGAGAAACTTCAAACACATATGTTTTGTGCACATATGTTCGTTTACGTCAATTATTGTTAGTGCACAAGTGTAAAGATAGATTATATTCATGTATTTCTTCTTATTATAAATTTGTATTTTAATTGTATTTCAATCTATATCGAATTTTGTGTTTAACATTATGTTCTTGGTTGTTATAAATTTACATGATCTAAAAACACATATGCACATTTTCATTTGAAAAACATGTATGTCTAAAAAAACTATTCCAAAAACCAAAATAATAAAATTAATTCATAAAAACACATATGCACTAAATCAATTTTAAAACATGCATGTTAAAAAAAGGAAAAAAAATATAAAATTGACTTTTACTATAATACTCTTTTGTATTAAATAAAAAAGTTTAATAATTCAAAAATGCTATGTTGCACAATATGCATTAATAGGAGTACATAAGGGGTTCTCGCAGTTCTTGCACTTAACATGGTTCTCGAAAATAAAGCCCATATATATATATATATATATATATATATATATATATATATATATATATATATATATATATATATATATATATATATATATATATATATATATATATATATATATATATATACCCTTTATAAAGGAGCAATAAACACAACCTAAAACCGAATCTCACTCCAAACCCATATTTAAGATTCACCACCCAAGCCTCAAACCAATACTCACATGTATATCCACTTCCTAAAATCGAACCAAATCCGGACCCTAAATTATAAGACTCGGCCACCCGAACCTAAAAAAAACCTACTTTATACAATAAACTAGCTTCATGATAATACATATTGAATGGTATAAATATCATGTAACCAAATGTATAATAACATAAAGCTTAGCTAATACAAAACAATGGGGCAATATTAATGGTATAAATATCATGTAACCAAATGTATAATAACATAAAGCTTAACTAATACAAAACAAAGTGTTGATGGAATCATTGATAGTTGCTATAAGAACCCAAAACTCAGCTTGACATAATATTGTTCTAACTTTTGCTTTACACAACCAATTGTGTACTGCCACGATTATACTTCTTGAAACCGTAATAATCACCGGGTATCCAAACACTTCCAAATTGCTCATTCGCCGCCTTTGTAACAACAAAGAACCTTCAATGTAGATTAAGTATAATCTCATCACTTTTCTTTACAGCAGCGCCTAATGATTTCATCTGCTCCAAAATCCTATCAAGGCATTACCACAAAAGAATTTAAACGTGAAATTGTATACAATACATTAAGAGACAAAACATGAGAGCATACGGTTCTCGGCAAGTGGTCTTTATCTATTAAGTTGGCATCGGTAGTGATGTTGGAATGGAGCGCCCTTGCATGACCATGTAATTTGAGAATAAAGTGGGAAAATGGGACTTCAATAACATGTAAAATGGGTTCGGGCAAAATATATATTACTTATTTGGTAAAAAAATTATATCATAAAAGATATATCACTAAAATCACTCTAGTTTATTGAGTTGACCCATTGAACCGCTTATAAAACATTTGGATCAACCCATTCATACATAAATGGGTTGAAACTTGTACTATACGTGCATATCGAGAGGTCCACAAAGTGAGGTTGTCACGAAGAAGTTGCATGACCACGGTGCTATCTTTTACGACTCTTCACCCAACGTATCTAACTCACTATTGCTTCATCAAAGGCCCGGAAAAGGGACATGAGCGATGTAATCATCAAGACTTTGGCAAGGCTACAAGCTCAAGGCTACAATTATATTCGGGAGTTGAAAATCTCATAGTAAAAGACATAATCCAAGGCGATAGGGTGTGTTAAGGCAAGTTCACTATTTGCAATATAATCAAATATATAATAGCATTATGTATCCGTGTAACACACCCATTTAGAGAGAGCACACTAGTCACGAAGAAGTTGCATGATTAAGGTGCTATCTTTGTACGACTCTTCGCCCAACGTATCCAACTCATCTATTGCTTCATCAAAGGCCTGGAAAAAGGGACAGGAGTGACAAAATCATCAGCACTTCAAAAGATGATTTGCCAACCTAAATTTTGCAATACCATCACAAAGTAAATTAAAATGACTTGTATATGGTGTTGCAGATATACCTGCCAGATGTTGCCAAGATATTTGGTTCCCCATCATTAAAACGGACATGAGATAACTGAAGTACTTCCCTGCTCGGAAATGTTAACCGGCTGCAATCTATATGTACAAAACATTAATAAAACCATAAATCTCCTTATCTTGAAGATGTGAGATTATTACCTATTGTGATCCCATATATCAACTTGCGCACCACCAAATGTTGTGAAAAGATCATCTTCCAACTGATGGTCCACAACCCTAAAATGATTAAAAATATTAAACTGATATTAGTACCATTTGAACGAAAAATACAAAAAACATGTAAATGCATGATGTATAGACTGCTATGCAATTGACTGCCATCTTAGAAAAGATATACAAACATGTTAGGATGAGGGATGATATCTATCAAGAAATTGGAAAAGATGGTAGCACTAACCTTATTATCAGATGAGGACTCATCTGAGTCCATGCCACTTGCAAGAGGAACCCTCCATAGTCTAATCATCGATACAATTGAGATAAGAAGGTACACTTTATAAAGTCAGATTTATTCTGAGGACTATAATACCGAAAGTAAAATTGGTTAGGCTTCTTACTGCAATCGGCCCACATGACACAAGCACACGTCCATCCGTAGATACTATCAAACCACGTACAACACCTTGGTGACCAGAATATTGGCATACGATTTTTCTACACACATTATAAACCATATACGCTTAAACTACAGAACATAAAAAAGAAATCAATGACTGGATTGTAAAACAAACACCCTTGAAGAACAAAAAAATAGTATACCATGAAAAAGAGATGGATATGTAATCAAACAACATAAAAAAGAAATCAAGGACTGGATTGCATTACATACTTGTTCTTTTAACATTGCAATTGAACATAAATACACTATCTTGCATTGCAATTGCCCTCAAAAACACCAAATTCAATAGTATGGGCATTTTAAAGAACCTATAAATAAATTACTAAAAAAACATGTTTTATTGTTGATCAACAATCATGGTTCTAATGTTTATGCTTGGCTAAGAAATATACCAAAGAAAGAATACATAGTGTTTCCTAACCACAATGATGGATCCGAGGATGAAGACCAGAGCGAAACCTTCAAGAGAACGCAATAGCTAAATTAGGATTTTAAAGTTTCAATTTTAAACTTCCTAAGATTTTCAATTTTCAAGTGATCAACACGAAAATCACAAACATCGCCGGAAATCAAATTAGAAAATAAAAAATAGTCATTGCAAATGGATTTAAAAGAAAACCCTAAAATTGACTAATTCAATTTACCTTCATTATGGACACCAAATCGTGATAGGATGTTGCGCTTTGAAATACGAACACTATCATTAAACCGAGTTATTTAGGTGGCGATGGTATCTAGATGAGAAGAATTGGCATTTTGAAAATCACACAATCATATCCAAAAGTAAACGACTTAAACATGGTATAGATTTTTAAGAGAGTGAGATTTGGGGATATTTTTTAGGAAATGCGATTGAAAAGGAGTCGATTATAAAGTTTTTGACCGATATTGATGAGGAGACGATATTATTATAGAAGAAAACCTATTTGGAAAGAAGAGTTTGTAGCATAAAATGTGGATTGCTCCATTGGTTGAGGCACATGTATGTGAAGGTATAAACCCAAGTTCGAATCTTGTAAGTGACAATTTTTTAAATATGTACACGGATGTTGTGCCATGTAAGCATTTCCATGTCATCATTATAGTGCCATGTAAGCATTGGTGACGTGTCATGCTTAGTCTCATATATATATATAGATAACATTCACCCACTCACACCACATATAACCAAAACCATCTCTCTATCTTCACTTAGTTCTTCTAACCTAAAACACACATCTCTCTCTCTAAATAATCAACAACCGCCACCATTGATCTCAACCTCGCCACTATCTCAAAATTGCCACCATATTTCGATGGTTTAGGTGGTTTCATGTCACACCCCAAATTACTGCTTTTGCAAATGGAATGGAATTCACGGGATTGATCGTCATAGCATCACGATTCTGAGATATATTGAACGACCTAAAGTGTCGTTTGGAAAACACATCGCTTGATTTAATAAAACAATCGAGTTTACAAAGTGTAGGTCCCGAATGAAAATCATCTTGTGCGGAAATAAGTTTGTTACAATTCAAACGATGTTTTAAAGCACGAAACCCAGTGAGACGTCGTCATCACGACTCCATGATGTCCAAATGCATGCCATGAAGTGAATGCCTTAGATACCGAGATAAAACATGCTAAAAGTGTCAACACAAAGGTTGAGTGAGTTCATAGGGTTTGTGTTGAAATGTAAAGCCTTTCAAAATCGCTTATGCAAAGAAAGGCATTGTAAATCCACTCGCCCAAGTTCCGCCCATACAAAACTTGCAACCTGTGTATTCACAACCCATTTCCAAAGTGTAATATAGTTTATGTTCAAGCCCACATCGTCAAATGAATTCACAAAATAGTGCCTAACATAATGTATTCACAGCTACTTAATATAACACATAATTAAATGCGGTTTCAAATTGTTCCTTGACCATTAGCTCAGATTGTACCAAGACCATTAGTTCAATGATTCTACCAAGACCATTAGTTCACCGGTTATACCAAGACCATCGCTTCAATGATTATACCCACCATCGGTTCAATGATTATACCAAGACCATCGGTCCAATGATTATGATATGGAAATTCTAAGTATGGCAATATCATATTGCGCATGACTAAACATTCATTCGGATAAACATATAATTTGCAAATAGTCATGAATGTAATAAAAATCATTGAGCATGCATCTCCCCCAATGAGTTTCATAAATAATTAAAACGAGAAAAAGTGGGGCTATGACTCACTTGGTAAAATGAGGCGATGACAAAAGTGAGTACACCGAGATGGAGTGTGATACTTTAACCTTAACCTATGATGAATGATATGATACGCAATGAGTTATGATGTAATGATATGCATGCATTTCGTATGTTATTTATACCATTTGTGAGTTTTGAAAATAATACTTATCGTCGAAAAATACTCTTTTGACGTCTTGACCATTCTAAAATTACTTTACGGTATTTACGTCAAATTGTCATCCTACAATAGTTTCAGAATGATTTATTGTGAAATTTTAACTTTTCGTAAGAAAATAACATCGTTGGAAATTTCATGAAAGTGACAAAAATGGCTTCAAAAGCTAGTCGTAAAATGGTGTACGTCGAGCGTTAGGAAACGAACTCGACGGTTTTGGAAAGTTTGTATCAAAATCTAGAATTTTTAGTTCATGAGTTTTCGTCATAAAGGTCTCGAACATAAAGATAATAGAGGTTAAAGATGGTGACTTTGTCTAAAATGTGGTTTAAAATGAGTTTCGCAAAGTTTAAGCAACCGTAAATAATTTATTACAACTTCGCTATACAAACGGTTAATGATTTTGAAAATATGCTTGGTGATCTCGATTTTATTAGAAGACATCTCGTTACAAAAGTTCCACATCATTGTTAAAACAGCCTTCAATATGGTCATTTTAGTTACCGTAACACTTATCTCGTAAAAATAATATAGTTTTCTAAAAATAATAGTTACGGCAATTTTATGAAAACGTATATCTTTGTCGCTTCAAATCCGCTTTCTCGTATTATATGTCCTTAGCTTCGTATCAAAGTATACTAATATATTTTTGATAAGTCGAAATAATTTATAAAGCTTAGGACCTGCTTTTGACTCGTACAAACCAAAACACTTTGCTGAAATTTCGAAAAATATATATTTCGTCGTCAAACTTGTAAAATTCATAACTTCTTCGTTATAACTCCGCTTTAATCCGTTCAAGCGCCACGGATTCGTTTTAAAGTATATTTTCTAAATATCAAGGCCAAAAATTCGTGCCTCTGTCGGATTTTCCAGAAAAACAAAATAAGAACAGACCACTATATATACTTGTCGAAAATAGTTTTTCTCGTACTAAACCTATTCCAATCCCTTCAAATCAACTCCAAAGCTATTCTAATCCTACCATACACCTTCTTAGGGTGTCATGGGTTTCTAAACATCATCAATACCAATATATGACAAGGGAATAATTATAGGATGACCTTTATATATATAACTCTAAAAATCAATGTAAAAATGGTATAAATCAACATAAGTCTTGCACGCTTGCTCCAAATATGAAGAGATAAATATGAAATGATAAGGAAAATGAAAATATAAATGATATGCTTACAAGTAAACTATGATGAGGTGCAAAGAACAAGGATTAACCTAAACACCCTAGGTTTTATTTCAAAACCTTAATGAGAGTGTGATCTAGATTGTGTTTAACTTGAGCTTGAGAAAATTTTGTGATCCTTGAAACTCCTTAGATGGCGGTTCTTTGAGAGAGGAAACAAGGAGAGAAAAGGTTTTGCTAACTTGAATAATTGAGAGTTGAATGAAGAGTGAATAAAGTTGGAGTGTAGATATAAGTGTGTAAGAAAATAATTCACCAATCAATAAATGCCTCCACCCTCCCCACATGGCGGTTTAGGGGATGTATCTGAAAATATATATATATTTTTTTATATTTGTGTGTAATTGTAAGAAAAAGTGTAAGTAAATGTGTAGGAAATAATTACTTGTAAGGTTTTATATACATTAGTGTATTTAAGGTAATTTTTGGAAAAAGTAATTTTTAATAGGTCCAAGTAAAGTATAATGAGATCATTAAAATTATAAAAATACATCTCTTGTAAAATTTGAGTGATATAATAATTATCGTGTAGTTTTTAAGAGAAACGTCGTAATAATATAAATTTAACGATTTATATACCAAATAAATTTAAAACACTAGGTAAACTCAAAATATTGTTTTATAACTAAATGTAAGTATAAAAATATATCGGGATCATTTTAGAAGTAACGGATTAAATGTTCAAAATAATAACTTACGCGATAACGTTTATTTAATATAAAATTTACGCGTTTAATGTGAATTGCAAAATCATGAATGAACTAACATGATGCAAATGATGCTAATGAAATGTAGACTAAACTTAGTCCATATGAAATGTCCGTGATGATATAATCATGAATTCGCCGCTAAACCATTAAGGTTACGTGAATTTGGAACACGAAACCTAGTTTACGATAAATGTTGAAATAGTGAAACTTGAGAAATGACCGAATTGCGAGTTGTCACATTCGCCCATCAAAAGGAATTCAATCACGAATTCGAGTTCGTGTTGGTCTATCGAATTTTGAGTTTATGATGAATATCGAGGAGAGAAAACATGGAGAAGTGTCGTTCGGTTATCGATGATTGAGGCGTATAAAACATAATATTGGATGAACCTCCCATGAGTAATACTTTGAATTGGAACATGTGAATATTTTGCTTGCACTAAGATTTATAAATAATCGCTCCCAACATAACATGATCCTCCGAATTAGACATAGTTAGCTAGGCTATGTATAATTAAGGAGCGATGATGTGACGTTCGGTTTAGTTGTTATAACTCTCGATGTTTACAAAGATTTAAACCGTGTCGTTAAAATGGTAGTTAAAGTAAAAGGGAGTAAAATTCTCGTAAGTAAAAACAAATCGGAAAGACAATAAGTGCGATAGATGAGAATATTTTACAACGAGTGGTTTAGTAAAAGTAGTACATCTTAAGTCATAAGATTAGGATACGATGAAAGACATAAACTTAGTACGACATAGTACATAAAGAAAAATAAGATCGTTAGTTTCCGAACTTCTTCGCCTTCCGCTGTTGATACCTTGACGAGCTTCTCCTCCTCCTAACATGTATGCATTCCCATGAGCACCTTCAACTTGTTGACCTTGGTTTTGAGGACATTGATTCCGATAGTGTCCTTGCTCCCGCATCGTAACATGTAACCATGGCCTTGCCTCTACAATTCGGCAAGGTGTCCCGATTGTTGACACTTGTAGCACTTAGCGTGACAAAGACCCGTGTGATGATACTTACATCGATTACATAGTGGGTAGGTTCCAGATAACCTCTCGCCTTCTATTGGTGCGGAAGAACATATACCATTGCGGTTTCTTGCCCTCTATTCATTGTTGATGATGGTTAGTGTTACGGTTTTGGTCGTTGTTATTATAACCTCCTTGGTCATTTCCCATTTTCTTTTGTTGTTGATTTGGTTATCGTCGTTGTAGTTGTTGTTTTGGTTATTGTGGTAGTTGGTGCGGTTGTTGGTATTGTTGTTACGGTTGGTGTTGGTGGTGTTGCCCTCTTTACTACTTGTGACATAAGCTTTTGAGACAATCGAATAGATTCCTCAATCGTTTGCGGATCAAAGGAAGTCACGTCACCTTGAATAATTTCGAAGTCCTTCAATGAAAGCCTCCAAGAGCTTCTCATTATCCGAAACCATAGATGGGCATAACACGGCCAATTCTTGAAACCTTCGAATGTAAGTATCAATGTCATACCCAATAGTTACCAACTCATAGAATTCGGTCTCCAACTTCTTCACTTCCGTGCGTGGACAAAACTTCTTTGTTACCAAACCTTTGAATTGCTCCCAGTGAGCTTGAAAGCATTCTCCATTCCCATCGGTGAGCATCTGAGTTCCACCATGACAATGCTCCATCAAGTAATGTACTTGTAGCAAATTTGACCTTGCTATCATCCGGCAATTACATAACAAAACACGGACTCCAATTTCTCGAACCATCGAACCATGGCGTTGGCTCCTTGGTACCTCTAAACTTAGTGGGATCTCCACTTTTGAAATCCTTATCTGAGCAGTTTTAACTCCGGACCTCCTCAGATTTCCTGCAAGAAGAAGAAGCTAGCGGCTTCGTGGCCATGGCCTCGGCGGCGGCAGCAGCCACCGCTTCCCTTTCAATCCTTAGAGCATCGGATACGCTATCCCTTACCAACTTTTGAATAGCCGCTAGTGTCAATTCGTGCAGCTTTCTTGGCGCCATATCTTCTTCAAAATAAAAGGAAAGGTGAGATGTAGCAAAGTCCGATGTCAATAATAAACGCCCAAAGAGATGTGATAAGAAATGATAAGTTTGAGGTTATTTTTCAAAATGATCGACGGTTTCGAAAAGATGGGTTATGAGGTGTTGTAAATGTTTCAAATGTGTGGTGGTTTAGTGACTTAATGTGTTAGTAACGTGTAACTTCGACATGTTAGTGATGATATAAAGGAATGAGAGTGACTTTGCCGTACTTAAAGGTTTATCTCGGCATTCGGCGTTATCGGTGATGAGTCAATTGATGTAAAAATTATGATAGGGAATGACAAGGAATTCTCCACGTTAGAGTATGAGAAAAGATAATGGGATGGGTATTTAAGGGCATCCATGTGACAATCGATGTGAAATGAAAGTAAATAACTCGAAAATGTGCGTATAAACCGCATGAAAAGTGAACATGCACTTATGATGAAATGATGAGATGCTATGATAATGTAGTTATAGTCTAGGGTCAATGATGCAACCTAGTTCTCTATAATCAAGCTCGATGCCAATCATCACACCCCAAATTACACATTTTGCGGTAAATGGAATTCACGGGATTGGTGTCATAGCATCACGATTCTGATATATTGAGCGACCTAAAGTGTCGTTTGGAAAACACATCGTTTGATTTAATAAAACAATCGAGTTTACAAAGTGTAGGTCCCAAATGAAAATCATCTTGTGCGGAAATAAGTTTGTTACAATTCAAGCGATGTTTTAAAGTCACGTAAAACCCAGTGAGACGAGTCGTCATCACGACTCCATGATGTCCAAATGCATGCCATGAAGTGAATGCCTTAGATACCGAGATAAAACATGCTAAAAGTGTCAACACAAAGGTTGAGTGAGTTCATAGGGTTTGTGTTGAAATGTAAAGCCTTTCAAAAATCGTTTATGCGGCAAAGGCATTGTAAATCCACTCGGTTCCAAGTTCACGCCCATACAAAACTTGCAACCTGTATTCACAACCCATTGCCAAAGTGTAATATAGTTTATGTTCAAGCCCACATCGTCAAATGAATTCACAAAATAGTGCCTAACATAATGTATTCACGATTACTTAATATAACACATAATTAAATACGGTTTCAAATTGTTCCTTGACCATTAGCTCGAGATTGTACCAAGACCATTAGTTCAATGATTCTACCAAGACCATTAGTTCACTGGTTATACCAAGACCATCGGTTCAATGATTATACCCGGACCATCGATTCAATGATTATACCAAGACCATCGGTCCAATGATTATGATATGGAAATTCTAAGTATGGCAATCATTTTCGCATGACTAAACATTCATTCGGATAAACATATAATTTGCAAATAGTCATGAATGTAATAAAATCATTGAGCATGCATCTCCCCAAAGAGTTTCATAAATAATTAAAGCGAGAAAAGTGGGGCTATGACTCACTTGGTAAAATGAGCGATGACAAAGTGAGTACACCGAGATGGAGTGTGATACTTTAACCTTGACCTATGATGAATGATATGATACGCAATGAGTTATGATGTAATGATATGCATGCATTTCAGTATGTTATTTATACCATTTGTGAGTTTTGAAAATAATACTTATCGTCGAAAAATACTCTTTTGACGTCTTGACCATTCTAAAATTACTTTACGGTATTTACGTCAAATTGTCATCCTACAATAGTTTCGTAATGATTTATTGTGAAATTTTAACTTTTAAATCAGTAAAATAACGTCGTTGGAAATTTCATGAAAGTGACAAAATGGCTTGAAAAGCTAGTCGTAAAATGGTGTACGTCGAACGTTAGGAAACGAACTCGACGGTTTTGGAAAGTTTGTATCAAAATCTAGAATTTTTAGTTCATGAGTTTTCGTCATAAAGGTCTCGAACATAAAGATAATAGAGGTTAAAGATGGTGACTTTGTCTAAAATGTGGTTTAAAAATGAGTTTCGGCAAAGTTTAAGCAACCGTAAATAATTTATTACAACTCCGCTATACAAACGGTTAATGATTTTGAAAAATATGCTTGGTGATCTCGATTTTATTAGAAGACATCTCGTTACAAAAAGTTCCACATCATTGTTAAAAACAGCCTTCAATATGGTCATTTTAGTTACCGTAACACTTATCTCGTAAAAATAATATAGTTTTTCTAAAAATAATAGTTACGGCAATTTTATGAAAACGTGTATATCTTTGTCGTTTCAAATCCGCTTTCTCGTATTATATGTCCTTAGCTTCGTATCAAAGTATACTAATATATTTTTGATAAGTCGAAATAATTTATAAAGCTTAGGACTCGCTTTTGACTCGCACAAACCAAAAACACTTTCTTGAAATTTCGAAAAAATATATATTTAAATCGTCAAACTTGTAAAATTCATAACTTCTTCGTTATAACTCCGTTTTAATCCGTTCAAGCGGCCACGGATTCGTTTTAAAGTATATTTTCTAAATATCAAGGCCAAAAATTCGTGCCTACTGTCGGATTTTCCAGAAAAACAAAATAAGAACAGACCACTATATATACTTGTCGAAAATAGTTTTTCTCGTACTAAACCTATTCCAATCCCTTCAAATCAACTCCAAAGCTATTCTAATCCTACCATACACCTTCTTAGGGTGTCATGGGTTCCTAAACATCATCAATACCAATATATGACAAGGGAATAATTATAGGATGACCTTTATATATATAACTCTAAAAATCAATGTAAAAATGGTATAAATCAACATAAGTCTTGCATGCTTGCTCCAAATATGAAGAGATAAATATGAAATGATAAGGAAAAATGAAAAATATAAATGATATGCTTACAAGTAAACTATGATGAGGTGCAAAGAACAAGGATTAACCTAAACACCCTAGGTTTTTATTTCAAAACCTTAATGAGAGTGTGATCTAGATTGTGTTTAACTTGAGCTTGAGAAAAATTTTTGTGATCCCTTGAAACTCCTTAGATGGCCGGTTCTTTGAGAGAGGAAACAAGGAGAGAAAAGGTTTTGCTAACTTGAATAATTGAGAGTTGAATGAAGAGTGAATAAAGTTGGATTTGTAGATATAAGTGTGTAAGAAAATAATTCACCAATCAATAATGCCTCCACCCTCCCCACATGGCGGTTTTAGGGGGATGTATCTTAAAATATATATTTTTTTTTATATTTGTGTGTAATTGTAAGAAAAGTGTAAGTAAATGTGTAGGAAATAATTACTTGTAAGGTTTTATATACATTAGTGTATTTAAGGTAATTTTTGGAAAAAGTAATTTTAATAGGTCCAAGTAAAGTATAATGAGATCATTAAAATTATAAAAATACATCTCTTGTAAAATTTGAGTGATATAATAATTATCGTGTAGTTTTTAAGAGAAACGTCGTAATAATATAAATTTAACGATTTATATACCAAATAAATTTAAAACACTAGGTAAACTCAAAATATTGTTTTTATAACTAAATGTAAGTATAAAAATATATCGGGATCATTTTTAGAAGTAACGGATTAAATGTTCAAAATAATAACTTACGCGATAACGTTTATTTAATATAAAATTTACGCGTTTAATGTGAATTGCAAAATCATGAATGAACTAACATGATGCAAATGATGCTAATGAAATGTAGACTAAACTTAGTCCATATGAAATGTCCGTGATGATATAATCATGAATTCGCCGCTAAACCATTAAGGTTACGCGAATTTGGAACACGCAAACCTAGTTTACGATAAATGTTGAAATAGTGAAACTTGAGAAATGACCTGAAATTGCGAGTTGTCACATTTCGTGTAGTCCGTGATGGGTTTTTGATTATTGTTAGTGGTTTCGTTTGTCCATAGCCACTATCAACGTAACAACCACACCGAGCCTCCTACCACCTTCGAAACCCACCACCGAGACATTAAAAACTAAAGCTCTACTTTTCTAAAGGGTTTTCACATTTTTGGTTAAGTTTTTTATAGATCTATGTATTCTTTATGTTTTGAAGGTTTTTATATATATGTATATTATTTTTACATATTTGAGTTTTTATAACATTAGTGACAATATTTTGTAGTTTTGATGTTGCTGCCACTGTTGTCTCCGGAATCCGGTGCCGTTGCCGCAACTATAATACCGAAATTTTTGAGGTATTTTTTTTAGGAGTTTTTATATAGATCTATGTAATAAATTATGATCAAGACATTTTATAAGTTTTCTTTTGATTATATTTGGATTTTCTTACCAATTTGTGTCCTGTCGAATCTATTTTATAAATATGTATCTTTTGATTTTTGAGTTAGTTTTGTATAATGTTGAGAATCTTTTTATAAGTTTTATAAGTTTGAGTTTATTAATAAATTTGAATGTTTTGATTTTGTTTATCTAAATCTCCTTTTTAACGAGTTTTCTTATTTCATACCATCGGTGTTGTCAATAAAACAAAAATAAAATGATTTTTAATCGACTTTTTAAGTGATTTTATAAATCGATTCAAACAAAATTTGTTTTGTTCGGACTTTCTTGTAAATTTGATTTTGATAATTTTTTTTATGTATTTGTGTTTTTTCAAAATATGATTTTTTAATGTTTTCTTATAAATCTGCTTTTTTAAATATTTTTTTGTGAATCTGATTTTCTTGTGATTTTTCTAATCGTGAGTTTCATTTTCATGTTTTTCAGACTTGCTCTGACCGGACTGAAAAACTGTAGTTGTCGGATATTTTATGTAAATGGTTGGATCTAATAAGTCTTGGGTGGTTAGATGAAATTTTATGTCACTTTAAATTGAAAAATATACAATCACTTTTGGGTTATAATTATCTCATACCTTTTAACATTAAGATACATTGCGAGATGTTTCATGTCTTGCACAATTATTTTACATGACAAGTGAAAAATGATAAGAAAAAGAAATCACTTTATTAAAATGGTTTTACTTGACAAGAAAAAAATAGTAACTAATAACTAGATAAGAAAAAGAAATCATCATATAGAAAATAAGTAATTGAGTATATATAAATATGAAAAATGATTTGTATGCCTAATTGATGAACATAAAATGAACCTACAATAATGATTGGTAGAAGTTAAAATTGATTGGTGAATATAATGAGAGAATCAAGTGTATTACATTTGTCAAATTGTTAATGGAGTAGGCATACTTGTAGGTCTAATTGGTATGTCTATTTATTATTACTCTTGAATATAACGAGTAAGTAATAAAATATGTAAATAAAATGCACTTGTAGGCAATTTAAATGAGCGAATGGGTCACAACTTGGTCTAGTGGTTGAAGCATTTGTATGGCCAACCGAACGGAGGAGTCACCCTCAATAGATCTATTTATAACATTCGCGTTTCCCAATGGGGAATTGACGGTTCATGAAAGAGGGCATTCTCTAGGGACATAAGGGCTTAGGCTACACCACGTAATAGTAAACATGTGATAGTTTTGGTCCATAAAGAGGTTTTGCATATTTCTCACCCCAAAGTGTTTAAAACAGTTTATCAAGTAAAAGAGGGGCCATGAAAACTCACCTTAGCAAATGTGCAAATCCGAGAGCGGGATTTAGTGTTTGTTGTGAAACGGCACCGACACGCGACCTAGATAAGGAGGGCAATATTTTAGTTCATTGTTTTAAGTATTGCTTGATCAAAATAGTTTAATGGTATTAAAACTAAACTTTAGTTTGTAAAAGTTATAAAAATGATCTTACTAGTAAGTATACGAAATATATATACTCTTCATGTTGACATTAATATGGTTTTAATATCCAAAGTTTGATATGAAAAATAATTATAACATTCCACTAGTAAGTATATAAATGTGTATATACTTATTTAAGTTGACACAAAATGGTATTGTCAAGCTTGTATATATATATAATTGATTTATTTTCTAATTGTGTTTAGAAAGTATTTAAGTTAAATTTGAATACTTTCACTTTTAATATATGATAAAATGACGTGGTGGTCTTTAGTTATTTATCAAACTTGTTCTTAATATATAAAGTTCTAGACGGAAAGTTTACTTAACATATTGACGTTAGACGTAAACAACATTATGTACATCATGTTCTTAGGAAATTGTTGTCTCATGTATATAGGAATATAGTTTTTGCACTTGTTTGTTTGACAACTCGCGTAAGCTTAACTAAACTTATGTAATATATTTTGTATATGCGTAAATAATTCCATTTATCGTTTTGTTTTACGTTCAATCCTTATTCGTGAGTTAGTTTATCTTACTTAACCGGACGCTCTAAGACTCGTGGGTCAGGCCCGGTATCACTCGTGGCAGCAGTTAGGTACTCGGTTTGGGCACAGGCCCAAACTAACTAACAATTCCTTCCATAAGATCAAGTCTTATGTCTTGGGCCTTGGGCTCTTTTGTGCTTTACGAAATTAAAAAGAAAGAAAAGAGAACACAAAGCTTCACCAACATGTATTTCCACCGCTTGTGTTTGATGTACAAATCTCATTTCAGTTTTTGGTTGCAAAGGATCCGATTTAAGTTATAGAAGTTTGCATAGACTACATGGCTTGAGATGCACTTGTTTGTTCATGCTTCAACTTATGAAGCCGAAACTCTCGACTAGGGATTATGACTTCGTTACTATGGTATTACCAAGAAGGGAGTTGTCGACCCATACATTTCCGAAACACTTTTATTTTCGATGGCAAGTTGTACTTATGAAAGAAAAGAGTTAACAAAAAGAAATCGGCTATGAATGTGAATTGTCTCAAACGAGACTTGACTAATCCATTGACGGCTAGTAAAAGCAAGGTGTGACACAACCACATGGTAGTTGAGTACTACCCAACTCGGTCTCATCATGTCCATTATTTTACTCCTACGGAACTTGGCGAGTATAAGCCACTCGCATTGTTTATTGGCAAAGAGTACAATTGTCATGGATTTCTCCCTAGATAAACATGACAATATAGACACAATTTTTACAACTGAAATTGAGTCTCACAACTCTAAGGTAACACGATGTTTCTTAGGTTTAGGCGAGGCTTAGACATGGTTTGACCCATCTATATCATCTTGTTTCTTACATCTCGATCGAAAAATAACCAACAAAGTACAAGACCAAATTCAATTCCAACACCCAAATCATTTTCTAAAGACTTGAGTTACCAAGATTTATACACCACCTTGAGTACTACTCAAAGACATCATGGCTAACATAGATTTTTGTACTAGCTTGTTATTAGCAATATTTTTATAAAACTTAACTTCTTCTCTCTTTTGTTTTATACCACTCGAAAGGAAGACATGACTAACAAAACAAATGCAAAGCTCAATCTCAAATAACCATACTCACAAATTCGACATGGCATCCAAGTACAAATACAAATCGACATGACCAAAACAATATAACAATCTTATTGATAAAATTTCCCAACATCATATCATGAAAAGAACATAAAACATTACATCAAGAAAGATGATAACCTTAAATCCGAAAATGGTAGGTGATGAGCGAAGGGTTGTTTCTTGGATTCGGACCAAATAAGACTTGAATTAGCACCAAAATACCTCCAATTGCAAAACCCCAAATCAATTTTAGAAAACCTAACTTTCACAAACCCTAGTTTTGGGTAAAATTGAAATTGAAACCGAGTTTGGGGTTTTGCATCTCCACTAGAGATATAGAAGTATTTTGGGAAGGAGTTTGACCTCTCTCTTCTTGGTGTTTGGATTGAAGCCGAATTTGGTTAGCTTCCAAGGATAGACGAATCTTGTATATTGGCTCAAGATAGATTGGTGTAAAGATCGTTTTCTTGAATGATCTTATTTTGATTCCCTGGATTAGTACAAACAATAGCGGTAGCATCAAGGATGGATTTGAGAAGCAATCTTTCATGGATTTGGTATGAGAGAGGAGAAGATGATGGAAAAACATGTTGGGCTTTCCTTCTTTGGGAGATTCGGCCTATGAGAGGCGCAGAGATATAGGTTGAAGAAGAATATTTGGATATCTTCTTTCCTGGTTCTTGTTTTGCTTTTGACGTGGGTGAGAGGAGAGGACAAAGAGATATCTCTCCAAAATTTAATAAATGTTTTCCTTTACATCAATTGTATATGTATATATATATTATACACATGGTATTAATTGTAAAAATGTATGTATATACATTATACTTATGTATCAATTGTATTTGAGTTTCATAAAAGTTATTGTTTAAGTGATAGTGTGTTTATTATTTTTGTGTCCCGCGAAATTATATTGTGACCAAAGTATCTTTGTTTGATAATTTTTATAACGTAGTGTCTTATTGTTACGTGTCTGAAATATTTTTATTTTGGTAATATTCCATATCATAGACATTTTTCATTTGTTTTATCAAGCCCTTATCATAGTGTCGGTACGCGTGTAGTGTCGGTCACTGGGGAAAACGAGATAACCTCTCGTCTTACAATTTAAATCATAAGACAAAATGAAATATTCATAAAATAATATGAATGCAAGAGTGGTGAAATTTTTACTGTAGGCGAGTTATCTACTCAAATGATTAGGCAAAGCTTATGCATGCTTCATGACTCATGCTTAGTAATAATAACTTACTAATTATCAGTTAAATTTTAGTGAAAATTTACCGTGTGTCACATCCTCCCCGCCTTGGAAGAGAAAACCGTCCTCGGCTTTCAGTTAGGATTACTTGTTGAAGTAGAGAAAAGGTGTGGGTATTTACGTTTGAATTGGTCTTCACGTTCCCACGTGTATTCTGGACCTCTTTGAGAGTTCCAATGGACTTTGACGATCGGGATGCGGCTTTGCTTAAGCCATTTGATTTCTCTATCCATAATTTCAAGGGGTTCCTCGACAAAATTTAATCTTTCGTCAACTTGGATTTCTTCCAAGGAATAGCAAGAGTTTCGTCGAAAGACATTTCTTCAAGTTGCATCGTGAAACACGTTGTGTCTGAGTGAGTTCTTGTGGTAATTCAGTCGGTATGCTACCGGTCCGATTCTAGCGAGAATTTTGAAAGGTCCAATGTAACGAGGATTTAACTTTCCACGTTTTCCGAAACGGATTACGCCCTTCCATGGCGCAACTTTGAGCATAACTTTATCTCCCACTTGAAACTCAAGTGGTTTCCTCCTTCTATCCGCGTAGCTCTTTTGACGGTCACGAGCTTCTTGCAGTCGGTTTTTGATTTGTACAATCTTCTTAGTAGTTTCTTGAATTAACTCCGGACCAGTAAGTTGACTTTCTCCAACTTCGGCCCAACACACAGGTGATCTACACTTTCGACCATAGAGTGCTTCATATGGTGCGGTTTTGATACTTGTGTAATAGCTGTTATTGTAAGAAAACTCGGCTAATGGCAAGTGCTTATCCCAGCCATTTCCGAAGTCTATCACACATGCTCTTAGCATATCCTCCAGAGTTTGAATGGTTCTCTCACTTTGTCCATCGGTCTGAGGATGATAAGTGGTGCTCATGTCGAGGTTAGACCCTAAAGCATCTTGAAGCGATTTCCAGAAATTTGAGGTGAAACGGCTATCTCTGTCTGAGATGATGGAGATTGGTACACCATGGAGTGCGATGATTTCCTTCAGGTATAGTTGTGCAAGTTTTTCCATTCCATCACTTTCTTTCATCGGTAGGAAATGTGCTGATTTGGTGAGACGGTCAACTATTACCCAAATAGTGTCGTAGCCTTTAGAGGTTTTAGGTAACTTAGTGATAAAGTCCATTGTGTTAGGAATTAGAAAATTCCATAGTGAAGAGTCGGTCACCCCAAATATTATCTAGCATAAGTTAGCTCGTAGACTTGTCGTTATTTACGTTATTATGTAGTTAATTAGTTAGTCGATGGCGTAAAATAGTTTAGTGCAACACCGTGGAGAAAGGACGGGTTTTACCCATCGTATCCACGATCCACAGCCGATAGGAGGTCGTGTATTTGTAGTATAAATACCCTTCCATTCATGGAAGGGTGGTGCTTCAATCTAACCTTTCATTTGTGTAAACCTCTAGCAAGAACACCCTCTCTCTTAACTAACTCTCTAACTATGGCAAACATGTATTTTGATCATCCAGACCACCCGAATCATCAACACAATAAATATTACGATCCTACAATTGGTATCGAGCCAAGGTTGTATTGTTTTGTTGATTCGAATGGTTTTATGCGGTTTGTTAGACTTTGTGATACGGTTTGATTCGTCTTGATGATGGTCGATGCTATGTCTTGAATATGGTGTTAATGTTTTGATTTGTTTTGTACCCCAACCTGTTTTCAAAGCGTGTGTGATGACTAGTATCCTTTTTAACTGGTTTCATCATTTTTTATTAAGCTTTTGTCATAATATGTTTTCAAAACTGAGGTCATAATATGATTGAAGTTTAGTATCTGATGATTTAACTGCTTTTCTCACTTTTGGGTTAAGATGTTTTTTAGGTCTAAACTAGTCTAAAGATAGCAGTCCGTATGCAGTTTTTGAGACAGTAAGATGATTTTAAGGTCCAAACAATGGGTCAAAATGGGTCATATGTATCTCCTTTCAAGTTTTTTTGGGTTTACAATCTGGTCAAGTTCTAGTGGTCTAAAAGGGTATAATGAAGTGTCTTTATGATGTTTTTCTGGGTTTGAAAGTGGCCATATTCTTGCTAGCGAGTTGTCCCTATATGATGTCCTGATTCGATGAATATACCTAGCGACTTGTTACTTTCACCGGTGGCGACTTGTCTTTACAAGTCGTCTATATTAATTGTATAGAAGTAGCAGTTATGCTAGTGAGTTGTATTTACAGCTAGCGACTTGAATAAAATGGGGTAGCGACTTGAAGTAGCAACTTGGTTAAAAGATGGTCAGCGACTTGCTTTGTAAAAGTGGGTAGCGACTTGTTTGTTAACATGGTAGCGACTTGTGTAAAGACTTAGCGATTTGATGTGTTAAAATGTATAGCGACTTATTGAAGTAGCGAATTGCTTATTGAAGTGACGACTTGACTTTCTGAGAAAGGAAGAAGAAGAATGACAATACAAGACCATGACCTCAAAACCTTATACCTAAATCAACAAGACCTCAGGTCTACAACCATCATCGGTTACTCAATCTAAACTCATGTCTCAAATCTATCTATCTTCGGTCAACAAATAAAAATGAAATGGTAAACCAATTCCGACTCAAACATTAATCTATCTCAGTTTCACTTCTGTTTGTGTGTGGTTCTCAAAACACTTAGACCATACATGATCTTTACACACATGAAGATTACATCACAGATCCAGAAATCTAAATGGAAATCGAAAAACAATGTCAACCAAAGATCTCAGAATTATATTCCGTGTTTCTCAAATGGATAATTATCATGACTTTCGAGGGTCATTGAAACACGATACAATTTATCATCAAAGATCCTATAAGAAGCTTGCTTCTTTTTATTATCCGAAACTTAATGACAAGGAAGATAACAACAGTGTTATTTCCTCTATCTTGGTTCGTTTTAAACTATAAACAAAAACATTAATCACAACACTTAAAACCTACCCGTAATGATCTCCAAAGATCTTGATGCCGATTCAAATATTTAAGCCAACCCTGTGGCATTATTGACAACCCGAGCCATCCCTGTGGCATTCATGAGTTGGATTATGGATGTACTTTTGTTTTGTGGGATACAAGATCATCGTGGTATGAATGTCCTTAGGGTTTGTCAAGTTATGTTGAGATGGAGATTTGGTGTGATGATGTGAGATGGGCGGACAAGGATAGATATTAGGGTTTGGGTATTACGATATTAGGGTAAGTATGAGTGTTTGTGGTGTGTTTAATACCCGGATTCTTAGGGTTCAACCGATGTGTCTCATATTTGTTAATTAGGCCGTGCACTCCTCTTATTAGTAATGGGCGGATATTGGACTTGATTTAACTAGTATTAATGGGCCGTGTTATACTAGGGTATGTGTTAAGTGGACTTGGCCCGATCGATTCGTTAAGTGATATACATGCGAAGATTATTTGAGTGCGTGAAATACTTTGGGACACAAATCTTGTTTGGCAATTCATTATTTATGTTTTCGGATATTTGATATACGGGTGTACTACTTGAGTTTTAATGTGGCATTTTGTGGAAAATTATTGATCTAACTTTAAACCACGGTTTTACTCAAGCTTCGTTAATCTGAGATTGAGTGAATCTTTCTTGGGGATTGAATATTACGATGGACTTTGTGGACAAATGAATCAATGATTGATCATTAACTTTCACGTATATTGAAGGATGAGTATCTCATCTCGTTTGGACCAGGCTTGGAATAAGTGGATGATTTGATTAATTTTCATGAATCGGGTCTTGATTACATTTAACCAACCTGTTTACATGATTAAGTCGGATGGGTTTCGTCGTGATTTGGATTTAATGAGATTTGTAGAAGAGACTTGGTATGATGATGAGAGTTGTTGTAGTATGCAGTTTGAAACGTTGGTGTATACACTTTCACGTAGAATATTTTGTCACGGCTTGAATTGATATTGGAACTAGATTGACTGCTGGATTGGTTGGACGATATTTCTTATTTGGATTTAAAGTGAGATTTTCCGGGCGCGTTTACTTATTTCGTCTTCTTTCTTTCTACCATTCCGCGAAGATGACTTGTTTGGGCTTTTAAAGAGTGTGATAAAGACTTGGCTATTTAGTTACTTTTGTGATTCTTTCTCAAGCCAAATTGTAACTATCACTTCGGTGTCTCACACAGTTGAGGATACGTCAAGAGGATTTGTACATTGGGTACACCGCTTCTTCTTCACATGGATTAGTACAAGTTTAAGTAATTAATCGGGGAATTTTACTTCATGATCAAGTTTGGTATATCGGGTTTACTTCACCATGTGGTCACCGTAATAGCGTATGTAATATGTGGAAGATGTGTTTACCAATGTGTTTATTGGATGGTTGATGATGTGATTGAGGTTGGATAATGAACCGATGAACCGCGCATGTTCCCTAAAGCAGATATTCACCAAACCAATGCTATCATAACACATTCAACCCGACATTGTTTACGGTTTTGTCTTGATTTTGTAAAATCCATGAAAGAACCTATTTCTCGGTTTAAATCATAGACTTGTAACATCCCGTGACAATGGAAACATCCCGGTAATAGTTTAGAGCATTCCTGATCTATCTTACGGTTTATTCTTGGTTTTGTAAAATCCCGCGAAAGAAACTATTTCTCGGTTTAAACCATAGAGTTGTAAAATCCGTAATGATGGAATCATCCCGGAGAAAGGAAAGTGTACTTGGGATCTCATTTGATGTCGGTGCTACGGTTTCGCTTCATAGAAGGATAAAAGGGTGTACTTCATGAATTGGATGTGTGTTTGGATATTCGTCATGGCGATTTGGTTACTTCAAAATTTTACGGGTTATGATCATTAAACCATGGTCGGATGAAACCATTATCAAAGTTCATTTAAATGTCAAAGAAGGCTAGATTTGAGCGATTAACCGTAAGATGTGACAACGGCGTTAATTCAAGATTATTTATTTGAGGTTGAAGTGAATTATCACGGGCGAGTGTACTTAGTATCCAAGATATCGGGGATGGATGGATGAAGATTCTTCATGATCCTTGTTCAAGCTTATTATCAAAAACGAAGACTTGGAAATCTAGTTATTGTTGGGTGACTTTTACCTTTTCTTTTACCACTGGGGAATTGGGCTCTTATCACCTCAAAATAACTATCACTTTAAGGAGTTACGTTGTAGTGCTCGAGGTCACATTCAATTGTGGATTTTCAAGAGGTAAAGTCGTCTATTACTTGATGGTTGGTTGGATGAAGAGTATAGAGTACTTAGAGAGTACTTAGAGATGCTAATGGAAATCACACCGCTCTTTGTTACATATGTGCAAGTTTAAGTCACGAGTTCGAGTTAGTTTACTTGTGGTCAAACTCATCATATTGGGTTATCTCCATCAACCGTCACTACAAAGAGCCTCTTGAATGATAATGGTGATGATTACATGTTTTGCTAAGAGAGTTGAAAAGAGAGATTATGACGTCTGCTCACATCGATTCAGCCTCGTACTCAAAGAAAAGAAAAGTGTACGTTTGATGCGCTTTATCTTTGAAAGAAGAGAAATCTTCTTATGACGATATGAACACAACAGTTCATGCCTCGTACTCTAAAGAAAAGAAATGTATACGTTTGATCGCATTATCTTCTCAAGAAGAGAAATCTTCTTATTATGACCATTCTCATCAACATGCTTCATACTTTTCCATACGCTTGGGTCATCAAGTGAACCGGCTACCATCGATTGTTTTCTCATTCCACTTGCTCGATTATAATGAAGATGGCGACATCATGTGCTGATTTTATGGAGAGAAGTGTGAATAGAACATTCGGATGATTTTCACTTATTTAGTCAAGAATGGCATCTCCGTATGCAATTCTTGAGGGGAGAAGAAGTGTGAATTTTTGCATTGTTGATTGATATTTAAGAATATAAATGGTCATACGGCTCTAAACTCATGTAAGAACCGAGCCTCTTCTTATCGGGTTATCTTCACATGGAGTTTTCTCTTCTAAGAGCCGTTGGTTGACATCTTCACTCGGGTTGATGAGTTTATCAACAAAGTGCTTCCGTTAATGCTTCACGTATACATCAACATGATGATTCCGAACAATCTCTCGTTCTTGTTTGATGTGATTGGTAGTTTGGTGTTACCATCTTGTGTGTTCGTTATGGCCCGATTGTCGATTTCCTTGATGAACATCTTTCGTTCTTGTTTGATTGGGAGGATTTTAGTTAAGGGATTTACAAGATGTAAGTTAATTGGGATGCTTTTGGTGGGATGCTTTTTGGTGTGAGTTGAAGATGTTAATTATCTATTCCCAACCGGACAAACTTGAAGAAGGTCGAGTCTGATGCATTCTACATTTCTTGCTATATGTTAGAAGACCAAAGACGAGTTGCATTTAATGATCTAAAGACTTCTTCTTAATCGGGCATTTATCAAAAGATTGTCGGTCAGGGAGAGCACTAATTGGGGAATGTGATATGTCAAGTTTAATCCCCAATTAGACTTGCTCACATTATTCAAAGATGTTGATTCTCACAAAGACTTCAAGCGATCTTCTCAACAAATTTCAAGTATTTGGGCATTCAAAGAGTTGTTGATTCTGAAGTATCAAAACCAGAAAGAGGGAAGGAGACAAGCATCTAAACGCGAGTAAGCTTGATGTACTTAATACTTCTAAGAAATTGAAGATATTCCGGGAAGACAAATGTTATTACCGCAGAGAAACTCAAGGTTTGACTCATGGCGAGTAAACTTGATGAACTTAATTCTTCTAAGTGATTGAAGATATCCCGGGAAAACAAATGTCATGACCGCAGAGAAACTCAAGGTTTTACTCATCAAGGCGTTTAGTATTCTTATTCCAACTATGTGGGGGAAGCGATGGAAGAGTTAGTTTCTGAAGATAAAAGAGGTACACAAGTGTGTGATGATCTCGATGTTATCACAATCATCGAGGAGAGAGAATTATGTACATTGAGGCGCCAATTGTTTCACTTGAGGGCTTAATCGGTGATTCGTAGATATAATCACTTATTCCGGAGTTGACATCCGCAGAGATAATCGGTGACTTGGCTTGCTTCTTCAATGTTATCGCTATTCCTTCCTTGGGTATTGGTATACTTGGATACTTGAGCTTCATACACGATCATCGTGGAAGAAAAATGTGAACACGGGAGGTGTTTTCATTGCCTCATGATGTGTATTCGGGAGAGCTCTTGGGTATTGGTGTACCGGGTTCTTGAGCTTCATACACGATCATCCGGGAAGAAAATGTGAACATGGGAAGGTGTTTTCATTCCCTCATGATGTGTATTTGGGAGAGTTCTTGAGCATTATACAAAGAGACCGACAAAGATCAATTCAACTACGTGGGGAAGTGGTCTCGTGACACCTTTTGGAATGGATTGCTTGAGACTTGATGGTAATGAAATTTGAGAAGAAATTTAAAGAGTGGGATGAAACGTTGATGTTCTTCTTCTTGATGATATAACCCGAATGGAGATCCTCGATTATCGTTCTTAAATGGAGCAATGGATTTATGGTAATGGTGTGCTTTTCTATGCACCGCTAAGGCAAGCTTGAAATAGAGCTTGAATCTGCTCGCCTAAAGGATTTTCGGTTTGGGGAAGTCGCCAAAGTCTCACTTTCGATGGTTCTATTTCTTTCAATTCAAGAGCCCTTGGAAGCTTTGGTGGTGGATGTTTAAGAGATGACGAATTCTATCTTCTACGACGTGCTACTCGATATCCTTATATCGGTACTCGTATCATCATCCTCTTTAACTATATCATCTATTCTATCTTTGTATATATTTATTAAAAAACCAAATACAAAAATATAAAACCAGCAAAACAAAATACAAAAATATAAAACCAGCAAAACAAAATACAAAAATATAAAACCAAGAAAAAGAAAATAGAAAAATATAAAACCAACAAAAAACCCATAAAAATCAGAAAATTCCAAAATTCCAAAAATATGTTTTCTCATGACATGTCTTCAGTATCGATAACATCTACGGTCTTAGAAATGTCATTCAATAATGGCACGGGACCATAGATGAAGTTCGAGCGAGGAGGTGTAAATATTTCTTTCCAAACATGTCACAAATCTAATGGCTTACGCTTATTTGCATCAGTAACCCGCACTTCAAAAATGGCTTACGCTTATTTTAGACTCAGAACCCGGCTTCAAATAATGGCTTGCCGTTTCTTGAGATCGTAACCCGTGCTTTAAACTATGGCTTGCTATTATTTCGATAGCAACCCGCTTTTCTAAGAAGGAAAGTGCTACGCTTAATCGATTTTCAAAATTTTCGTGCACTTTTCCTAAAACAATTTAAGGAAAGTATGTCAAGGATCTGGTTCCTACACAAATATTTTTCCGTCTAAAATTCTTCGTGAAAATATTTGTTGTTTTCATAAATGGTGGTAAATGAGTTGCTTTAAAACAATCGATTCGAGTTTTTAAATTGAAAACTCAATCAATGACTTCAGCTTTTAAAACTTCTTATAAAATGAGTCATTGATTGAGGGGAGAATGTTTTCAAATCTATATCATCTAACGAGCTTTCTTAATTATCCTCGTGCTTAATTAAAATGATATTTGCACGTGTCGAAGGACTAGGAATTTAGGATATGATTGTTAGGATTAGATGATTATAGATTGATTAATGATTATTCCATACCTTTTATGATCCGATTGATATGTTGAATTGACTTTTATTAGTCGATTGTTTGTTTGGGTGATGTCGACCACCATATATACGTATGTGTGTTCACTAACGTATGCGGTATATTGGTATATAAAATGTTCCCGATCCGGATCCCACAATTGAAGATGATTGGATGCCGAAAGGAAAGGGTAACTATATCTTGGTTGACAAATGAAGAAACGGAGCTTAATTGGACTTCAATGGAGAGTTGGCATAAATGCAACGTAAGAGGTCTCACCGCATCGCAGATGGTTTTCTTCTAAGTGATTGAAGAAACGGAGCTTAATTTGACCTCGCTTGGCATTCAAAATGCAACGTAAGAAGAAGTCTCACCGCATCTGCAGACGGTTTTCTTCAAGCCCTACAACAACAACGGAAGCTTCTCAACCACCTAACGTATCTTTGTGCAGGATACCATTTTCAACAATTTTGAATAATTTGATTAAATTGTTTTGAAAATGGAAAATATTGTTTTGAAAATTAATTGGACTTAATTTTGAAAATCACCGGACTTCATTTTATCAAAACTTAAGTCACTCAATCATCGACTATGGTCATCGATTGAGGGGGAGAGTGATTTCAAATTATATATTTTCAAACAATATTTCTTCATAAAATTCCGTGTGTACGTTAAAATGTGGTGATCTAAAGATTTAATGTTATGTCATGGTATGATTTTCTTTAAAACTCAAAGATCAGTCAAAATAAAAAATTTCGCTCTTGTTTGATTGTGAAATTATTTTATTTTACTTAAAGATCTCTTAAAACTATCATACCGACACTAACAATCTTTATGTCTAAATCGGTCCTCATATGTCATTTTTCAAAATTAAATCTTGCCACGCCTTTCCCCAAAGTTTTCTAAAATTATTTAAATCTTTTGGGATCACTAATCTCAAATGGTTTAAAATCTTTGATCGGGTGAGAGATCCCGATTTAAATCTCAAATTTGTTTAATTGAACCGGTTTTAGTCCTTCAAAGGCACTCCCGCCTCCATGTGTCAAACGATTTCAATATACATAATGCACATGTTGAGGAGGAGCATTTATCCAAAACAAGATGAGTTTTAAATCGTGCACATTTTCTCCCATGTTTTCTAAACCTTATTAAATCACTCGGGATCCAAAATCTCAAAGGGTTTGATATTTTTATCGGGGAGAATTTGTGATTGAATAATGAAATTTGATAAAAGGTGATCGTTTTGATTTAATTGTGCACGCTGCTCGCTCATATGTGCTAAACGCTTTCGAATCTTGAAGCACATATTGAGGGGGAGCAACTAAACTATCGAGGTATGAAAGCTTTTTAAAGTGATTTATAAAGTACCTTGATTGAGTTTTCGAATGGTTTCTTAATGGCTTTTGTGATCGTGAATGTACTTCAAAAGAACTCTTGCCTCTATGTGATAAAATGATTTTAAATATCCTATGCACATATTGAGGGGAGAATTTTACCATGAAAATCAAATGGCTTTTTCGTATGAAAATTGTGATCAAAGAAAATATTTCAAAGTCCTCTTGCCTCCTTGTCTTTGAACAATTTCTAAATCATACGCACATGTTGAGGGAGGTTTTCTAAATGATCAAAACTATTAAGGTACAAAATGCTTTGATCTCGTATCACAAGTACCTTGATTGTTTTTCCAAATGATTTTTCAATTGGTTTCATGAAGGAAAGAACAATACCAAAAGACCGACCAATTTACTTTATGCATGGTGTTATAAGGATGGTTAGGTTAGGTATTCGTTCCCATGATCCGCCGTAACGGACGGATCTACCAGTGGACAATCCACTAGATAGTGTAGAGTCCTTAGGTATGATGAAAAAGGAGAAAATGAGAAATGGGAAGAGTGCGGATGACACGTAGCTAGTAATGGAATAAACCCAACAAGGTACTAGTTATGAAGTCTCGGTAAGCTTGAAGGGGTTGAAGAATGAAAAGAAATGAATGTGAAAAGGGTGAAAAGAAATAGCCCTCCAATAATTCAACCTTAGTGCGGACACGGGTTCAATACATATACTACCGGTTGTTACTAAGGTAACACCGGTATTGAAGACAAGACGTCATGGACCCAAGGACGCACCGCACTAAACTTCCCAAACCACTCAAGTTCCTCTTAAAAGGACTTGTTTCATTCTCACGGGAACCGACATTATCTATCGACTTTGTCTTAGAGATTGTTGATATTGAAGAAGGAGACCCTCTCCTAGTCTCCGACACAGAACCAAATGTGCACGATTGAGTCTAGAGCCAAGAGATCATCCACAATATCTCATTAGGACACTAAATTCTTGAAGACTTGTTGTTTCACACAATGTGGAAAGTAAGATTATATATTAAGAGTCCCACGCATTATCCTTGTGGTATTGCCGTAACATCCGAGTGATATGTAAAGTATTCACAATGAAGATGGAAATCCTTCAGAGCCAACATCAAACAAGCTCTTGGTGGGTGACATGTGAGATCTTCTCGTAAGATCAAACTTGTGACAACTGGATAGAAACGATGGGGAGATTCAATCTTGAATCAACCTTGGTCCAGGATTGGAATTGACGAATACTTTTGGAAAAACCGTTCGATGTGCAAACCTTCTTTTCTCTAGCACGTCGAATGTGTATTCAAGTTTTCAAATACAAAAAGTATCTCTGATTGAAAAAAAAAATTACTTTTAGAAAACCGTTCGATGTGCGAATCTCTTCTTTTCGCTAGCACGTCGATTGTGTACTATTTTCAAATACAAAAAGTGTTTTGATTGAAAATTGATCTTTCACATAAAACCTTCGTCGTATTGCAAAACTCTTTATTCTAAGCAATACGCGATTGTTTTAAAATCAATTTTTCATCAATCGGTGAATCTCAATTATTGGTTCACTCACTCCGTGTTGTCTTCTTTGAGACGTTCCGGTTTGAGAACAACTAGAACAATTGCGAAACCCGTCAAGGAGATTCTTAGGAATCCTACCGATCACAGCAAGATTTGTCTCGATCAACGGGAACCATGGGCGTGTACCTCAATTCAACAAAAGTGATCAAAGACACTTTCATGCGCTTTATTGCTAATCGTTGTTTGCGGTACATTTGACGGTTGCGGTGATCGTAATTGAGGAGTCAATCCAAAACCGCATGCTCACAACATCCACACTTAATTTGAAGAAATCATGACGGTGCATATCTACATAACTGGCTCGATATTTCATACTATGCTTCGTTCACGCAAATATCATGAACCGATGAAGGCTTCGCTACTCGATGGAAAGATGTCATGATTCAAAAGTCCGAGCATGTCGGTCCTAAAGTCACAACTTCACATGATGGCAACACAATAAAGGGTGATCCAGATTTATTATGGTGATGATCTCAATGAAAGCTCAAGATCATCAAAGATGTGGATCGGACCAAAGACCTCCACTAAAAGTACAAATCTATGCGACTTTGAAGAATCGTGCTAAAGCACAAAGATTGCGAATTGAAGAATTGAAGTCTACGAGCTCAAGAACAAAGTCAAGAATAGAATGCTAGGATTCAAATGTAAAACATGGGGTGACCTCCCTTGGGGAGATTGTTAGAATTAGAAAATTCCATAGTGAAGAGTCGGTCACCCCAAATATTATCTAGCATAAGTTAGCTCGTAGACTTGTCGTTATTTACGTTATTATGTAGTTAATTAGTTAGTCAAGAGGCGTAAAATAGTTTAGTGCAACACCGTGGAGGAAGGACGGTCTTTACCCATCGTATCTCGATCCACAGCCGATAGGAGGTCGTGTATTTGTAGTATAAATACCCTTCCATCCATGGAAGTGGTGGTGCTTTCAATCTAACCTTTCATTTGTGTAAACCTCTAGCAAGAACACCCTCTCTCTCTCAACTAACTCTCTAACTATGGCAAACATGTATTTTGATCATCCAAGACCACCCGAATCATCAACACAATAAATATTACGATCCTACACATTGTTATACGTTCCCATTTCCACTCGGGGATTTCGGGTTGTACTAGTAGACCTGAGGGTCTCTGATGTTCAGCTTTAACCTTTGAACAGGTTAAACACCGGCTGACATATGTTGCAATGTCGGCTTTCATGTTTGGCCACCAGTACAATTTCTTCAGATCAAGGTACATTTTGTCGGATCCTGGGTGTATGGAGTATTTAGACTTATGGGATTCGTGCATAATAATGTCGCGAATTCCTCCATAGAGTGGTATCCAACTTCGCTCTTTGAAACACAAAATTCCATCCGACCTTTTTACGAATCCATTTTCACTCTCTGGCATTCCGTAAAGGTTCTCATTCGGACGATTCTCTTCCTTGAGTGCTTCCAATTGAGCCTCAAGAATCTTGGATGGAAGAGGTGAACTAATTGTCATACCCAAGGATCTGACTCTAAGAGGTTTTGGTCGCTCTTTTCTACTCAGAGCATCAGCAACTACATTCGCTTTACCTGGATGGTAACGAATCTCGCAGTCGTAATCACTGAGTAATTCTAACCATCGGCGTTGTCTCATGTTTAGTTCTTTTTGATCCAAAATGTGTTGTAGGCTTTTGTAATCGGTGTATACGACACACTTCGTGCCACACAAGTAGTGTCTCCAAATTCTGAGTGCAAACACAACTGATCCTAACTCCAAGTCGTGCGTTGTGTAGTTTTTCTCATGAGTCTTCAACTGGCGAGGCGATGCTATCACTTTCTCTTTTGCATTAACACCGCTCCTAGCCCCTTGTGTAAGCGTCGCAATAAACAACAAAGTCTTCACTACCTTCGTAAGGCGAATGGGTGCACTACACAACTTTTCTTTAAGGAGTTGAAAAGCTTCTTCTTTTTCTCCCAGTCAAACTTAGTGTTTTTCCGGTTAGCTTGGTTAAAGATTTGGCAATCTTTGAGAAAGCTTCAATGAATCTTCTGTAGTATCCAATGAGTCCTAAGAATTGGCTTATTTCGGTAGGAGTTGTGGGTGTCGCCCAATCCTTTATTGACTCGATCTTAGCGGGATCTACATGAATACCACGACCGTCGATTACATGACCTAGGAATTGCATAAGAGATATCCAAAACTCACACTTCGAGAACTTAGCATCTGAGCTCTTCCTTCTTCAACAATTCCAAGATCAATCTAAGGTGCTCTTCGTGTTCTTTCACACTCTTGGAATAAATTAAGATATCGTCAATGAATACGATCACAAATTTATCCAAGTAGGGTTTAGACACTCGGTTCATGAGGTCCATGAACACACCGGTGCGTTGGTTAACCCAAAGGCATGACTTGGAACTCGTAATGTCCATAACGAGTTCAAGGCGGTTTTGGGAATGTCTTCTTCCGAACTCTTAGTTGATGGTATCCGGACCTTAAGTCGATTTTTGAATAAACGCTTGAACCTTGAAGTTGATGGAATAAGTCATCGATCCTCGGGAGTGGGTAACGGTTCTTAATGGTTAGTTTATTCAATTCACGATAGTCAATGCACATTCTGAAAGTTCCGTCCTTCTTTTTGACGAATAAGACTGGTGCTCCCCATGGTGATGAGCACGGTCTAATGAACCCTTTTTCCGCAAGTTTCGACAACTGGTTTGATATCTCCTGGAGTTCCGTTGGAGCTAATCGATAAGGTGCTCTTGCCACTGGCGCAGCACCAGGCACTAAATCGATCGAAATTCAACCCGTCGGTCGGCGGAGTCTGGCAAATCATTGGGAAAGACTTGTGAAATTCTCACTATTGGCACGTCTTCCAGACGCTTTTTCTTCCTTTTCTTTTCGTCCTTTCCGGTGACTTGTGCTAGGAAGATGTGACATCCTTCCTCGATACACCTTAACACCTTGGCACCGAAATGACATGCGATCTTGAAGCGTTTCTTCCGCTACTGCCTCCTTCTATTGTTAGGACTTCTTCTCCATAGGGTAATTGGACGAGCTTCGTCACAAATGATGGCAGCATGATATTTTGCTAACCAATCCATTCCGACGATGACAACGAAACTACCCAATGCTACTGGTATTAAGTCGATATTGAATGGGTGGTTTAACAGGTTAAGGGTGCAACCTCTTATGATGGTATCTACCCTTTCTACGTTACCGTTAGCTAGTTCCACGTTGTATGCATTTCCTAATGCAGTTGGGGCAATATCGAGTAGTGGACTAAATGTATTAGAAACAAAACTCCTATCGGCTCCCGTATCAAACAATATGGATGCATAACGGTTATTTATAAGGAACGTACCCGTCACAACATTCGGGTCTTCCTGAGCTTCTACTTTGGTTACAGCATAGACTCTCCCACGAGCTCCTTCGCCATTTCCCTGATTACTCGTCTATCCAACATTTCCACGAATCCGCCATTCCCATGGCTTCTCGGATTTCCTCGGTTTCCTTGGTTTCCTCCACGCCTTGGTTCCCGGTCTTTCGACATTCATTCTTATAATGTCCTTTCTCACCACAACCAAAGCATGTTATAGCGGCTTTTGGGTCTGAGTGAAATTGTTTGAACCGTCGCCAATGACTTGGACTGCAGTTCTCGGTTAAGTGTCGATTTTACGGCGATTCGACGCTGCATGATCGCCTTTGTGATGCAATGTGCATCGATTACACAATGGTGCGATCCACAGTACGGTTTCCTTTCCCCACACCATTGATAAGCTCTAGCAACATTTTGCCTCTTGCTTTGATTGTTGTTTGTTGTTCCCTCTGTTGTTGCCACGGTATTCATTGTTGTTGTAGCCTTGAGAATGGTCGTCCCATTTCCTCTTATTGTCAACCACTTTGTCCATGGAATCCTCAATCACTTGGTCCATAAGTTTGTTGGCTACTTGATGGTTTCATGTAGATCGGTGACCTTAGAAGTGGTGACATTGCCCTTGATAGGTTGGGGCGGTCCTCATGTATCTCTAACAATCGGGTCTCGGTAGGAACCATTTCGGACACAATAAGGCTAGTTCTTGAAATCGCCGATTATAAGCGACCATATTGGTGCCTTGAACCTTGAGGTTCCAAAACTCATGCTCGAGCTTCTTGATCTCATTACGAGGACAGATTTGAAGTACCATTTCCTTAAAGTTCTCCCATGGCATGGCATAGGCAACATCGAAACTAGCGATTTCGAAAATTGTTCCACGGTCAAGGCAAGATCCGTGAAAGTGAATGATGCATACTTAACCTTAGACTCTTCTTCACAATTGCGATTCGAACACGCCTCGAGCTTTTCGATCCATCTAGTCGGATCGACTGACTCCCCGGTTCTGATGAGTGTGTAAATACTCATCATTTTGGATTAATCTGAACCGCAAAACGCTTAAAATGCTCGAATGCATCAAAATCTCGAAAATATCTCAAAATTGCATTTTATATGTTTCGGATGCAAAATGTTTAAAATCGATGAAAAATGAGTTAAGTTTACATAATTTGCGCTTTCATCCCCCAAGTTTCAAAAAGTTGTCAGAAATAGTCCCTGAGCACTTAATTTCAAAAGAAAAATCACTAAAGGTCCTTTTAAAATCATAAGTTGTAAAAATTAGTCCTTTGGTGAAAAATGTCAAAAGTTTTGAGAAATTACAAATTTGGTCCTTTAAGTTTCAAAATTGGCAAAAAATAGTCCTTGGAAATTTGAAAATGTCTATTATGGTCCTTGTTCTATTGAAACTTGTCACCTTTGGTCCCTTGGAACAACTTTGCAAAATTGGCAGCCTTGGTCCTTGATCTTTCAGAAATTGCAAAACAAGCCCTTATGATTATTAAACCTTTGCACCCTTTGGACCCCGCCATATACCCATTTGGACCCTTGCCATAAGCCTTTTGACCCCTTCCCTTTTGACCCCGTCACTAATATCAAACAAGTCAATCGGTCAAACAAACACACCCTTTCCCTCCCACTGCCTTCTCCCACCGCTTGCTCGCATACACTCAACCTCACCAATCCTTCCAGCCTAACCTTCACCTTTCTTTATTCCCACCACCTCAACCAAACTCCAAAATGCATTAAATGCATCCTCCCCATTGCACTCAACCCCACCGCAAAACAACTTTGGCGCCAAAATTCAATCAAACGACCAAGATTATCTCAAGTCATCTAATGGTCCCAAATGCAAGTGAGATTCACTCAGAAGTCAAGTGGAAGTCTTTTTGGGTATAAATAAAGAAAGAAGAAGCAAGAGAAAGAGTAGTAGTTAGTTTTCAATTTCCTTGTATGTCGTTTTCTATAAAATTATCTCAATTAGTGTTTTAAACTGCAATCTTAAGCTTTATTGTATCAAAACTAAGCAACTTAGTCATTGTAATTCATTTCAAGTCTTAATTCAAAGTTTCATTTAAGTTTCAAGTTTTATGTTCACTGTTGCAAATTTGAGTTTCAAGATCTTGTATTCAAGCTTCAAATAGCTTATTTTTAAGTTTAAATAAGCTTATTGAAGCTACTTATAGCTTTTGGTAAGCTTACAATTAAGTTTCAAGCAACTTTGGTGTATGGTCAACAAAAGTCAAACGGAGAAGAATTATTGGTCAAGCAATAATGGAAATGGTTTGGGGTGTTGCAGAGCTTGGATTGGGTTGGACTTGAGTAGTTTAGTTTAGTTTGGGTTCTAGTTTTAGCCTGCAAAATAAGCTGGACACTTGTGAGTGTTTATCCCATTTTCATTTTTAATTCAGTTTGCATATTGTGCTTATATTTGTATCTGTGGTTATTAACAGTTTAAATCTGTTTATTTAGTGGTAATTAGGGCAACTAGATTCAATTTCAGTTTTAGCTTAAGCAAATATCAGTAGTTAGCTTAGTTTACAATGCAAATCTGTTTATGAGTTGTGTTTGGGACAGTTGGCTTATTTGAGCTTGAGCTCTTGTTTGTGTTTGAAACCTGTCTATTTAGTCTCAATAAGGACCATTTGAATCATCCCAGTCATTACTTGGTAGCTGCAATCATCCAAAGTCAAAATTCACCATGAATCTATCTTAAGATCACATCTGTTGGAATTTTGCAAAATCAAAAACTTGTTTTGTGTTCAAATATCACTAGAGTAGCTTGCATCAGTTTCATTATACCATAAAACATCAATCTCAGTCCAATAATTGGTTTCAAAACTCATAAAAGTCAAAGCTTTCAAACCGCTCAATAGTCAAAAGTGTAAATCTAGTTTTCACCCAACTGGGTGATTTTTCATTGATTCATTCTTGGATCAATTTAAGTGAAATTTTGGGTTTTATAACTTCAACTGGTCTAGTTTCTTAATATCATTTTTGTAGATTTTTGTAATTTTTTTACAAGCTCCAAATAGGCTTGTCAATATGGACATAAGTCCCCAGACACACTCGGTGTTTTGTGCGGGGCTTGTAACAAGCTCATCGAGCTTCTCTTGGTCCAGTTTTCGGTTTATAGATAGCTAGCCGTGTCTTCTTTAAGTTCCAACTTCGCTTTTTAGTTTCACTTATTGGGTAGCTTGTGCTTAGGCTTAAAAGTAGTAGCATAAAACCTGCTTTTAGACTTAACTTCAAATCATTCAAATCGAGTAGCTTGAGTTTTAGAGGTTTAAGCCATTGTAACTAGTTGTTTTTGAGTAGTTATAACATATTATAGCTTCAGACGCTTTGGTGCTCATTTGTAGCTTTTGGCTTATTCCAAGTGCTTATTTATAAGTACTTGTAATCTATGCTTCATAATCCTACACATAAGCCACTTTGTTTTTATATTTTTCTTAGATTCATAATATTATTTTAGACTTTTCTTAAATTTTTCATATTTTTCTAGCACTGTTGCTATTTTCTTCATTTAAATCGGTTTTAGGCATTTTTAATTAGCTTTTAATACAATTAAATCGGAAAAACTTCAAAAAATAAGTTTTCATTTTTCCTAGGTTAAGATAAATCTAAAAGTCAAAAAATATTTTTCCAGATTTTCTTAGTTAAATTTGTATTTTTAAGCAATTTAATTAGTTTTAAATAGTTTTAATTCATAGAAAATAGAAAAATAATCGAAAAATATAAAATTAGTTTTGAAAATTCTCTTTAGTTATTTTAGATTTTCTAAGTCATAATTTCATTTTTCTAGCTTTATTTCATATTTTCTTGTATTTTAGGGTATTATTAAATAAGTAAAAATAGTTTTTAATTAATAATAATTAGATAAATAGTTATAAAAATAATTTTCTTTTTCTAAAAATTTTGTCTTATCATTAGGTTTGTAAAAATGTCATTTTTATATTTTTAGGATTAATATTGTTTAAGTTTCACATTTTCTTTTGTACGTTACGTAGTTTTTAAGTTAAATTTTATAAAAGAAAAATCAAAAACATCATTTTGCAAATAGTGATAGCGTTTATTTAATATAGTTTATCTTTTTAATTTTCTTTAATTTGCATTTAAGCCCCTGTAATTTATAAACTTTTCCTTTAGGTATAATTGTTCATAATCAATCAACTCTTTTCCGTTCAAATCCTCTCGATCACTATTCGTTTGGTGATTCATTGCATGACTCGTTGGGACATAACGACTGGGAAACACTATACTCCTCTAGATCTTCATTGCATTTGGTTCCGCATCGCTTGAAGTTTGTTACGGTTAGCCATTCACAAGTGGCTAGCTTGTGTGACAAAACTTGACCGTCTGGGAGCGAATCAAATTTTTACGCCACGCCGGGAGTTGTGCTAATTATCTTCCGCTTAGCGATTAGTGATTTGAATATTCACTCTTTGTTCATACCATCTATCTATATCTATATATATTTTCTTATAAAAATCCAAAACTAAAAACATCCAAAACGTATAAAACACAAAAATATTTTCCTTTGTTTCTATATATATATATCAAAGATAAAAATACAAAAGATTTGTCGTTTTCTTTGTTTAATAATAACAACATAAAAGATTACCACCGCAAAACCAAGGCAAGTGTACTACCTAACTGGGGTACGACCATAATAAGTTCCCGAACCAAAGATTAAAACTTGCCTTTGTGTCCTTGTAGTGGTGTACCTTTTCAAAGAAGCCATTCATCTTGTGATTATTGGTTTAAGTTCACCGTTGTTTTGCCTCGATTTTGTTTTGATTGGATTTGTTGTTATATCTACTTGTCAAAACCGAAAACTCAAAAGATTCTTCTACCCCATTTTACCTTCATAATTCCCATTCCTTTCCTTAACTCGAGATCTCTTAGAGTTAACTCTAGTGTATGTGCACTCGCTCTTCTAGATCCGTAAGCATTTCGTGAGCTTGTCAAGATTCCAAGAAGGCGTGTCCGTAGACTTTCTCCCCATCATCGGATCCGAGATCCGGATCGCTCACACTACTCGTTATCATGGCGGAAGAACGTGTGTGAGCTTCTCCGTGCACCCATCGACGGGTATGGAGATGATTGTTATCCCAAACCATTGTGGTGACTCAAAACCGGTTATCAATCTTGTAACCTCAAGTCAATTCTATGGTTTTGAGCGGATGATCCTCATGCTCATATTCGATGGTTTAACAAGATTGCATCTACCATCAAATACAAGAATGTCCCTACAGATGTCGTCAGTATATTTTCTCGAGGACAAGTTTCAATCAATCGAGACATGGGAAGACGTTGAAGAAATTTGTTAACGAGTTTTATCCACCTTCCAAAACCACGAGTCTTAAAATGAAATCATAAAGTTCACACAAAAGTTTGATGAATCCTTCAATGAATCGTGGGATCGCTTTAAGGAGCTATGATCCGCTCCCAAACAATCAAGTTTTATCACTCAATGAAATGGCGGCCGTAAATAAACTTAAAACGGTTCAGAACAAACTCAATGAAGATCCGGGAGTATAGGGTTTCCGATGTCCCATAGCTATGCAATGGATCACCAAACGATAGTGATCGAGAGATTTGAGCCTAAGGAAAAGCCAACAAATTACAATGGCTTAAATGCAAATTAAAGGAAATTAAAAGATAAAAATATTAAATAAACGCTATCACTATATTTAAAATGATGTTTTCGATTTTATGTTTTTATAAAACTGAATTAAAAACTACGTTACGCATAAATGAAAATGTGAAACTTACACAATATTAATCCTAAAATATGAAAATGATATTTTACAAACCTAATGATAAAAGAAAATATTTAGAAAAGAAAATTATTTTTATAACTAATTATCTATTTATTATTAATTAAAAACTATTTTTAACTATTAAATAATAGCCTAAAATACAAGAAAATATGAAACAAAGCTAGAAAAATAAAATTTTGACTTAGAAAAATCTAAAATAACAAAATAGAATTTTCAAAACTATTTTTGTATTTTTCTGATTAGTTTTGTATTTTCTAGGAATTAAAAACTATTTAAAACTACTTAAATTACTTAAAAATACAAATTTAACTAAGAAAAATCTAGAAAATATTTTTTTGACTTTTTATATTTATCTAAACTTAAGAAAATTGAAAGATTATTTTTTTGAAACTTTTCTTAATTTTTTGGATTAAAAACTATTTAAAAAGTGCTAAAAATTGATTTAAATGCGAAAAATAGCAAACAAGCTTGGAAAAATCTGAAAATTTCAGGAAAACTCTAAAATATTATGAGGAATCTAGGAAAAATAGAAAAACAGGATGCTGTGTGAAGGAATATAAAACTGCTATCACTAGTGCTTATAAATAAGCACTTATAATAAGCAATTGACAACCAAAGACCACCCACTGATCACAGACGCTCTAATATGCTATAAGTACTAAGATGCAACAAATCTCAACTGCTTTGAACCTCTAAATCACCATGAACACAGATTTGACTTATTTGAGCTTTATAGCTAAAAACAGTTTTGGGTGGCCTACTTTAAGCTCAAGTAAAAGCTGCAAAATAAGATGAAAATGAAAACCACAAATTGGAACTCAATCTAGACCTGGGTGAGACCTTATAAACCAAATTCCGACCTAGACAAGCTGACTTGAGCTCTGTGCAAGGTCGCAAGAACTCGCACAAATCCTGCAGCTCAAGTCCTCGCACAGGCATGTAGAACCATTTTGACAAGCATGTTTGAGACCTATAAAAATTCACAAAATGTAAAAATTGCTAATAAGAAAATGGACCAGCTTGAGCTTTTAAAACCAAAATTTCACTTGATGTGGCTCAAAAATGAGCTCATGAAAATTCCTTGCGTTGGCTCAAAATGATTTTTACACTTTGACTTTTGAAGTAAAATTGAAGTGTTGACTTAGGTGAGATTTGAGCTTAATTTTTGGACCGATATTGATGTTGTATGATGAAACAAACTCAATGTAAGCAATGTCTAGGAATTCTAAACACAAAACAACCTTTGATTTTCCAAAACCACAACAGATAAGCAATTGAGATGGATTTTTGTAATGTTGACTTTGACAAAGTTACATGCACAAAATTAAGACAGATATGAGTCAAAGATTAGCTAAACAAACATAAACCAAGAGACTTTATCCATCGCACAAGTCTAAAAGATGCTTAAAACAAGAGATCCAAACACACCTTTAACTACTGCTTTGCAAATAAAACGAGATAACAACCGATTCGGCTTTATATAATTGATCAAACCAAGTCTATATATCCTAAATACTACTTAATGAACAGATTTAAACCAGCTTATAACTACAAATTAAGATTATGCAAAGAAACCTTAAAATCACTTACAAAAATTCCTTAGCCACTATGGCTTGAAACAACACCCAATGAACACTAGCCTAATTATATCAACCCATTGGACTATAAATCAACCCAATTCCATGGTGCTATACCCATGTCCAATTCATAACCATTTTTGCTTCCAATTTGACTTTCTTTGACCAATATCCAAAGTTGCTTAAAACTTAACCTTTAGCTTACAAAAAGCTATCATCAGCTTACATAAGCTTATAGAAACTAAGAAACAAGCTATTTGAAGCTTGGGTGTGAGTGTTTGAAATGGAAAATTTCAACAGTTAACTTGAAACATGAAATCTTAACACAACTTGAATTGATGCTTGAAATGAGTTTCAATACACTTAAACACTTTAAGTTGATACAAATTAACAAAAGATTACAGGATTTATACTAAATTAAAAACTTTAAGATAAAAACGACATTAGAGAAAATTAAAAACTACTAGACTTTTTTTTTCTTGCTTCCCTTAGCTTCTTTTTATAATCCATGAGTCTTTTCTCTCACTTCTGAATAGATCCCATCACTTTTCTTGACCATTGGATTGCTTCAAAAGATCTTGGCCATTGAATCCGTTTTTGGCGCCAAAAGGTAAATAAGCCAGTTGGGTTGAGTGAGGGGGGGAGGTGCATTTAATGCATCTTGGATGTTAGTTGAGGTGGGGAACAAGGATGAGTGGAGGTGAGGAGGGATGGGGTATTGTGTGTTGCAGAGAAGTTGACAGGGAAGAAAGAAAAAGGCGCCAAGTTGGGTGGTTTGACTATTTGGTTTGACCGGGGTTTAATAATACCAGGGGATCCAAAATTGTAAATGACAGGGGTCCAAAGCTTATATGGCAGGGACAATTGGGTATAAAGGGATTAAATGACAAGGACCTATGTTGCAATTTCTGAAATATCAAGGACCTTTTCTGCCATTTTCACAAAGTTGTTCCAAGGACTAAAAGTGACAAGTTTCAATAATGCAAGGACCAAACTTGACATTTTCCAATTTTCCAGGGCCATTTTGCCAAATTTTCAAACTCAAGGACCAAACTTGTAATTTTCTCAAACTTTTATATTTTTCACCAAAGGACTAATTTTGACAAGTTATGGTTTTAAAAGGACCTTTGGTGATTTTTCTTTGAAATTAAGGCTCGTGGACTATTTCGACAACTTTTGAAATTGGGGACTGAACCGCCAATTATGCAAACTTTGCTCATTTTTCATCCGATTTTGAACATTTTGCATCCAAACATATAAAATGCAATTTTGGAATATTTTCAAGATTTTGATGCATTTCGAGCATTTTTAACGCTTTGCGCTCAGATTGAACCAAAATGATGAGTATTTACACACTCATCAATCCCCACACTAAACTATTGCTAGTCCCTAGCAATCTTTTGAGAAAACTTAATGGATTTGAATCTCTTTACCAAAAGCCATTACTCGAGTAGCCAAATGTTTCAGTTCAAGTAAGAACCATGGTACACCGATAACCATGTGATTTTGAGCAAACCACCGCCTTCCAACGGATTTGATTTGTCTTTACCGAAACCGCTTGCTCGACTAGCCAACTCTTAGATAAATTATCAATATTATCTTTGGTGAGTCGATTACCAATTATGGTTTTTCCATCGCTTTACCACAAGCCATAAACTTGCGGGCTAGCCAACTCTTCACTTTTTAGGATATGGTGAAATTGAATACCATACAATTTTGGGCAAATTGCAAGTCGTCAACGGATTTGAGATATCTTTACCAAGAGCCGTTTGCTCTGGATTAGCCAATCCTTTTGTTTATTAGACAAGGCGATCGATAACCAAATGAGTAAGTGCAAAACACTTACTCCAAAAAAAATTTGGCCAAAAACGGGAATTAGGTGGTAATACATATGATAAAATTCGTGAGAATTCCCCACACTTAGAAATGAATATTGCCCTCAATATTCAAAATACCGCGTTATGCCGAAACATAGAACGAAAAGGAAATACTACGCCATTATTTAGAAAGATTTTTTTTTTTTTTTTTTTTATACACAACATGCGGGCAACCCCCACACTAGGGTGGTAGAAAGATAGAAAGAAGTCGAAATATGGGTGAAAACCCATATGGCATGCTATCGTTTTTGATTCCCGAGTCGCTAGCTTGACTCGACCCGTATTCATTTGTTCATGGGAAAGTAACGTGAAAACCAATCTCGATCGGACTTTCGCTCACAATGTTAATAAACATATGAACATCGAAAGTTCCACACCGACGAGATATAACCACGGTATTGTTAATAGTAGAAACTATAAAGGATGATACCGGGTCAAAGATGGTGTCCTCATTCCCGAAAGAGAAAAGGAAAGAGCAACCACACCATCCGTGAAGAATGGAATAAAGACGCATATGAGAATGCAAGTCCATTCCTCATCGAAGAAGCAAATCACCGCTTTGACATCTTTAAGCTTAAACTTGAAGCTTATATGGTGATTGTCAATAAGATGTCCGGGAGGAGGGGGAAATGGTTCTTCAATCAATGATTTTCCGTAAAAGGATGTCTCCTCCGGATCAAAGTAAGTGTTATCAATTCCGTTGGAATTGACTCATCACTAAGAAATGCATCGACTTCATTCCAAAAGTTGTCGCCTTCCTCATCGAGAGAGAGAATGGATGGAAGAGTCGGAATAAGACTAGAAGATGATGGATCATTTTGAGCAATTCATCAATGGGAAGAATGTCTCCCATTGGATCACAAACATCATCATCCAACTCGGATGAAACCAAGAGAGTTTGGTTTCATCCACGAGTTAACAAACTCGATGCGACAAACCGATTCCGGAGGTGGGACAAGTGGTGTGCTCTTAGAGCTAGCAATTTCCACCACTTCCGATGAAGTCTCCGATTCTAGATCATCATCATCATCAAGAACACTCTTGACTTCCCGGTACAACTTTCAAACCATTTGTTTGAACCAGGTTGATTTTCAAAGCTTTTAGCTCAAGACGCTTTTGGTGACTCGTCTTAACCGTGAAATTTGAGAGTGTTGCATTGAATCTTTTAGATCTTTGATCAATTGTGGCAACACTGCTTGTACAGAGGTTTGGAGTTCCGTTGATATTCAATGTGAGCTCTTCGTTGTCAACCCGTATGGTCAACTCTTCAAAGAACACATCAATCGAGCACGACTGCTCTCAAGAAAGCTCTCCCAAGATGAGGGAACTCTAGGATCCGCATCAAGTTTACTACAAAAAGTCGAGGAAAGTGAAACTTTCCCACTTTCATCACGACATCCCCGGCTATCCCAAGTGGACGAGTTATGGTACGGTCCGCTAGCTCGAGTGTCATACAAGTGGATGAAAGTTTAGAAGAGATGCTTCTTACATCGAGAGTGGCATGAGGTTAATGCTAGCGCCAAGATCGCCAAGGCGGAGCATTGAACCATCCCCAAGAAATCACACGGATTAGAAATCGCCAGGTCTTCAAGCTTTTGGGAAGCTTCTTGAGAAGGACCACGAGCATTGCTCATTGAGAGGAGTTTTAGCCATCTCGATAGCTTATCTTTGTTGGTGAGTAAGCCTTTAAGCGTGGATGCAAATTTAGGCATTAGAACGAGAGCATCAACGAAGCTTATATCAAAGTGAAGCTCATTGAAGATTTGGAAAATTTTTCCATTTGCTCTTTGTTTTGTCTTTGAGCTTCTCATCATTCATTCTTGATGGGTAAGGAAGTCGACTAGACTTTCGAGCCGGATGGAAGTCATTTCGCTCAGATTTTTCTTCGAACTTCGGGTTCCGGACTTAAAGCTTGACTACCGGGTGGGACGTGTCGGTACTTGGGCTCGAGAATTGCACCTTGTCCGTTGTATCCTTGGTAACTTGACTCATTGCCACGTGAGGAGGGGCATAGGAGTCGAAGGTCCATTGTGCGCCTTACCACTACGAGTGGTGACGGCTTTCAACTCGGCATTTGGATTAGGAATTGTATTGTTTGGGAGTCCTCCGTAAGATGATGAAGCTTTGTTCATATTCATGTTCATGAAACCGCTCATCATATTCTTTAACTCATTTGTCCGCCGAGACATTGTGGTATCAATTTCCTTTTAAGCTCAACTCTCATGTTATTGATCCGAGTTTGCATCGAACGATGTTTGACTCAAGAATTTTCATGAAGTCATTTGGCATGGGAGCTTGAGGAGGTTGTTGATAACTTTGATGATTAGGAGCTTGATATGGTTGGTTGAAATTGTTCCGGTTTTGATTGAAATTTTGAGAGTTATTGAAATTTTGTCCTTGATTCGAACAAAGCGATTTTGATTGCCATGGTTTTGCAGGAGAGGAAAACCGGTGGTGTCATACCGCTAGGCACAGTAATGAGGATCACCGTGGTCGGTATTGATTGTGGTTTACCAAGCTACGGAGCTTGGTAAAAGGAAGCATCGGTTGCTTGACAATCATAATACGCATGTGGACCACTACAAGTTTCACACACCTTGTTTACGGCTTTGATCGGTTCTCGCTTATGAATTTCGCTTTGATTTCCTTAACATCCTTAATCATACAACGGATGGCATCCGTTAGAGCGGCTATCGGAGTCGCTAACTCGTAAGAGTTACGGATGAAGAAGCGGGAGGGTTAGGAGTATTGACTTTGTTGCGAGAAATAGGAACTTTTGATTTTTGCTCGCAAATCTCAATCACATCTTTAGGTCTACGATTCAAGATATTGCTACCGCGCTGCATTCAAGGAATCTTGATCGCTACCGCTCAACCCATTGTAAAAGATATTGACTTGTTGAAGCTCGTGAATTCATGATGGGGCATTTCGAGGAGATCTTTGAATCTCTCCCATGCCTCTCCAAAGTTTTCATCGAAATTTTGACGAAATCCGTAAATTTCATTTTTAAGATTAGTCGTCTTTGATGGAGGAAAGAAGTAATTGACAAACTTTTGAACAAGATCCTCCCAAGTTTCGATAGATCGAGGGGTTCTTTTTCCACCAAACCGGCCGTCCCTCGAGAGAGAATGGAAAAGCATCAACTTGATGACTTTTGAGGTACATCCTTGAAATTGATAGTTGAAGTCAACTTGTTAAACCAACGGATGTGTGCATACGGTCTTCTCGATCAAACCCGTGGAATTGATTTGTAGACACAAGTGTGATCAAATGTGTCTTCAATTCAAGTGATCGAATTGATTATCGGTAAACGATGGCATCTCCATAACCCTCGGTGGGTGCTTGAGCATTTCCGCCATAGTGCGCTCGTCGCCATATTGTTGCTTGAAATAGTACGAATCTCGGGTTTCGACTATTTGGGCAAGACGCTCACGAGAACGCCTTCTTGAATTTCGCTAGATCACGCAAAGGACTCAATGATCTAGAAGAACGAAAAGATGCACTAGAGTTAACTCTAAGGAATCTCGAGCTAAGGAAGAGAATTATGAAATGGGGAAAGAAGATTATTTTGAATTTTATGGTTATACATATATAGAGAAACAAAAGAAAAATATTTTTGTGTTTTATAGGTTTTGAGATGTTTTTGGTTTTGGATTTTTATAAGAAAATATATAGATATAGATAAATGGATGGTATGAACAAAGAGTGAGTATTCAAACCACTAATCTGCTAAACGGAGGATAATCAAGACAACCTCCCGAATGCGCCAAAAATTTGATCCGCTCCCCAACCAACAAGTTTTCTCACTCAAGCCGACCACTTGTGAATGGCCAATCAGAAGAAACTTAAAACGGTTCAAGAACAAACTCAATGAAGATCCGGGAGTATAGGGTTTCCCGGTCGTTATGTCCCAATGAGCTATGCAATGGATCACCAAACGATAGTGATCGAGAGATTTGAATGGAAAAGAGGATTTGAATGATTATAACTAGGAAAAGCCAACAAATTACAACGGCTTAAATGCAAATTAAAGGAAATTGAAAAGATAAAAAATATTAAATAAACGCTATCACTATATTTAAAATGATGTTTTGATTTTATGTTTTTATAAAATCGAATTAAAACTACGTTATGCATAAATGAAAATGTGAAACTTACACAATATTAATCCTAAAAATATGAAATGATATTTTACAAACCTAATGATAAAAGAAAATATTTAGAAAAGAAAATTATTTTTATAACTAATTATCTATTTATTATTAATTAAAACTATTTTTAACTATTAAATAATAGCCTAAAATACAAGAAAATATGAAACAAAGCTAGAAAAATAAAATTTTGACTTAGAAAATCTAAAATAACAAAATAGAATTTTCAAAACTATTTTTGTATTTTTCTCGATTATTTTGTATTTTCTAGGAATTAAAACTATTTAAAACTACTTAAATTACTTAAAAATACAAATTTAACTAAGAAAATCTAGAAAATATTTTTTGACTTTTATATTTATCTAAACTTAAGAAAATTGAAAATTATTTTTTGAAACTTTTCTTAATTTTTGTATTAAAACTATTTAAAAAGTGCTAAAAACTGATTTAAATGCGTAAAATAGCAAACAAGCTTGGAAAAATCTGAAAATTTCAGGAAAACTCTAAAATATTATGAGGAATCTAGGAAAAATAGAAAAACAGGGTGTTGTGTGAGGAATATGAAATCATATCACTAGTGCTTATAAATAAGCACTTATAATAAGCAATTGACAACCAAAGACCACCCACTGATCACAGAAGCTCTAATATGCTATAAGTACTAAGATGCAACAAATCTCAACTGCTTTGAACCTCTAAATCACCATGAACACAGATTTGACTTATTTGAGCTTTATAGCTAAAAACAGTTTTGGGTGGCCTACTTTAAGCTCAAGTAAAAGCTGCAAAATAAGATGAAAATGAAAACCACAAATTGGAACTCAATCTAGACCTGGGTGAGACCTTATAAACCAAATTCAGCACCTAGACAAGCTCGACTTGAGCTCGCAAGGGCTACAAGAACCGCACAAAACTGCAGCTCAAGTCCTCAGTGCAGTGGCATGTAGAACCATTTTGACAAGCATGTTTGAGACCTATAAAAATTCACAAAATGTAAAAAATGCTAATAAGAAAATGGACCAGTTGAGCTTTTAAAACCAAAATTTCACTTGATGTGGCTCAAAATGAGCTCATGAAAATTCCTTGCAGTTTGGCTCAAAATGATTTTTACACTTTGACTTTTGAAGTAAAATTGAAGTGTTGACTTAGGTGAGATTTGAGCTTAATTTTTGGACTGATATTGATGTTGTATGATGAAACAAACTCAATGTAAGCAATGTCTAGGAATTCTAAACACAAAACAACCTTTTGATTTTCCAAAACCACAACAGATAAGCAGTTGAGATGGATTTTTTGTAATGTTGACTTTGACAGGTTACATGCACAAAATTAAGACAGATATGAGTCAAAGACAGCTAAACAAACATAAACCAAGAGACTTTATCCATCGCACAAGTCTAAAAGACGACTTAAAACAAGAATCCAAACACACCTTTAACTATCGCTTTGCAAATAAAATGAGATAACAACCGATTCAACTTTATATAATTGATCAAACCAAGTCTATATATCCTAAATACTACTTAATGAATGAGATTTAAACCATTATAACTACAAATTAAGATTATGCAAAGAAACCTTAAAATCACTTACAAATGTCCTTAGCCACTATGGCTTGAAACAACACCCAATGAACACTAGCCTAATTATATCAACCCATTGGCCTATAAATCAACCCAATTCCAGCTCGCTATACCCATGTCCAATTCCATAACCATTTTGCTTCCAATTTGACTTTCTTTGACCAATATCCAAAGTTGCTTAAAACTTAACCTTTAGCTTACAAAAAGCTATCATCAGCTTACATAAGCTTATAGAAACTAAGAAACAAGCTATTTGAAGCTTGGGTGTGAGTGTTTGAAATGTAAAATTTCAACAGTTAACTTGAAACATGAAATCTTAACACAACTTGAATTGATGCTTGAAATGAGTTTCAATACACTTAAACACTTTAAGTTGATACAAATTAACAAAAGATTACAGGATTTATACTAAATTAAAAACTTTAAGATAAAAACGACATTAGAGAAAATTAAAAACTACTAGACTTTTTTTTCTTGCTTCCCTTAGCTTCTTTTTATAATCCATGAGTCTTTTCTCTCACTCTCGAATAGATCCCATCACTTTTCTTGACCATTGGATTGCTTCAAAAGATCTTGGCCATTGAATCCGTTTTTGGCGCCAAAAGGTAAATAAGCCATTGGGGTTGAGTGAGGGGGGAGGTGCATTTAATGCATCTTGGATGTTAGTTGAGGTGGGGAACAAGGATGAGTGGAGGTGAGGAGGGATGGGGTATTGTGTGTTGCAGTAGAAGTTGACAGGAGAGGAAAGAAAAAGGCGCCAAGTTGGGTGTTTGACTATTTGGTTTGACCGGGTTTAATAATACAAGGGGTCCAAAATTGTAAATATGGCGGGGTCCAAAGCTTATATGGCAAGGTCCACAATTGGGTATAAAGGATTAAATGACAAGGACCTATGTTGCAATTTCGAAATATCAAGGACCTTTTCTGCCATTTTCACAAAGTTGTTCCAAGGACTAAAAGTGACAAGTTTCAATAATGCAAGGACCAAACTTGACATTTTCCAATTTTCCAAGGGCCATTTTGCCAAATTTTCAAACTTGGAGGACCAATTTTGTAATTTCTCAAACTTTTATATTTTTCACCAAAGGACTAATTTTGACAAGTTATGATTTTAAAAGGACCTTGGTGATTTTTCTTTGAAATTAAGGCTCGTGGACTATTTCGACAACTTTTGAAACTTGGGGACCGAACGCCAATTATGCAAACTTTGCTCATTTTTCATCCGATTTTAAACATTTTGCATCCGAAACATATAAAATGCAATTTTGGAATATTTTCAGATTTTGATGCATTTCGAGCATTTTAAACGCTTTGCGCTCAGATTGAACCAAAATGATGAGTATTTACACACTCATCAAGCTACTCCGAAATGTCCTCACCACGGTTTCTCCGAGTTGATGCAACTCGATACTTTCTATAATGGAGTGAGTCAACTGATCAAGATTCTTCAATTCCTCCGGGAGGAAATTTCTTAAGCAAACTGTCAAAGAAGCTTTAGCGATCATTGAAAACAAGTCTAAAGTCCGTGACCGCACGAAGCAAACCGGTTGTTTCCCAGTCGTGTTGGTCCTTCTACTTATCGCTCGTGAGTCAATCTAGCACCGATGCTAAGATTGACAAACTCACTAAGCAATTCAAGCTTTGGTCATCTCAAACCAAAAGAAAGTTTCTTTTCCACAAACTTCACCTCCTCCTTGAAGTTAAGAAAGTGGAAGTCTGTGTTACTGCGGTGGCCCCATGCCTACTACAATTGTATGGCCACCGATGGTAACCCTTTTCAAGCAAACGTGTGGCGGGATTTCTAATCCAGAGGCAACCAATACCGTGCTCCTATAGACCAACCACCGCCCTAACCACTACCCTCGACCACCCGGTTTCAACCAAAACCGTAATCAAAATCAAAACAGAACAAACCAAGGTTTTCAAAACCAAGGTAATTTTAGTCCAAACAACGGTTTTCAAAATCAAAGTCAAAACTTCCAACACCAAGGAAATTTTAATAGAAACCTGTGTCGGGAAATTTCAACCTGGTATTTTCATGGCAATAATCAAGGAAATTTTCAAAATCAAGGCCCTAATCCTAACAATAGAGGCCGAATTTTCCGCAAAATCAAGCCATTGTTCCAACTGGACCATCATCTCGATGAGTTGTTGAAACAATTCATGAAATCCCAAGAGGAAATGAATCGGTTGTTGGTTAGCCGATTACGACATTAAGAAGTCTTTAAACGATCGACCCTCGGGCTCGTGTACTATACCTAGCAACACGATCGCTAATCCGAGGGGCGATGCAAAGCGATCACAACCGTAAGTGGTGCTTTTATGATGGACCAGCTATTCCTACTACCTCTTCTTCTTCTCTCCCGAAGGTAGTGGAAAGTGAACCCGAGGAGACAAAGGACAAGAAACTTCCTACTAATAACGGAGGTACCAAAGAATGTCCATCCTCGTGTTGTCCCAAACCCAAAACCAAACCCGAGTTGTTTTGAACCTCCATTGATAACCCCAAATCCAAAACTTCTATTCCTTACCCTCACGCTTAAATGAGCAAAACTCCGCGAGAAAGCCAATATCAAATGGAGAAATTTTTCAAAATTTCCAAGAACTACATTTTGACATAAGCTTTATGGATGCTATCATGTTGATGCCCAAGTTTGCATCAACTCTCAAACACATGTTAAGCAACAAGGAAAGTCTGTTTGAAATGGCTAAAACTCCTTTGAACGAGAACCGCCGCTAGCTCATAAAGAAGCTTCCCGAGAAGCTTGGAGATCCCGGAAAATTTCTTCTCCTTGTGTTTTTCCGTGAATGATTGAATGCTTTGCCCTTGCCGATCTTGGAGCAAGCATCAACTGATGCCTTATTCAAGATGGAAGAAACTTTCTTCCTAACTTATTCCTACCGCATGACTCTTGAGCTTGCGTATCATTCTATATCGCGTCCTCTTGGCATTGCCGAGGATGTATTCGTGAAAGTAGGAAAGTTCCATTTTCCACCGACTTCGTGGTTGTTGATTTCGATGCCGATCATCGGGTTCCCTCATTGTTGGAAGAGGATTCCCGAGAACGGCCGTGCTCTTATTGATGTATTTGAGCAAGAAATCACGTTACGTGTGGGTAATGAAGTCATACCTTTAACCTTGATCAAACTTCGAGGTACTCCTCAAATTGTGATATCGAATCGCTTAATCGAGTCGATTTAATTGATATTGCTTGAGGAGTACTCTCAAGAGTTTCTTGGTTATCTTCATAATTCGTGAGGGGGATTCCACCACATCTTCTAAACCAATCATTGCCGACTCTTCCCCTCTTTCACTCCGGTTGAGGAGGAGACTTCTTCAAGAGATCGATGAGTTTCTTGTTAGTGATGAATCAATTCCACCGAATTGATGGTGTTTATGATTCGGAGGGGATATCCTTTATCTAGAGCAATTGTTAAATGAAGATCCATTACCTTCACTCCTCCGAAAGAGATCACGATTGAGGAAATTAAATCAAGACAAACATCTATCAAGAATTTCCCGAGGTTGAACTTAAGGACCTACCTCCTCATCTCGAGTATGCATTCTTAGAGGGTGATGATAAATTACCCGTCATAATTGCTAAAGACTTAATCGAGGAGGAGAAAATCGCCTCATAAAGGTCTTGAAGTCACACAAGCAAGCAATTGCTTGAAACTCTCCGACATTGCGGTATCAACCCCGAGTTTTGTACTCACAAAATCTTAATGGAGGATGACTTCAAACCAATTCAACATCGTAGAAGGTGAATCCTAAGATTCATGAGGTTATCAAACAAGAGGTTCTCAAACTTCTTGATGCCGGTCTAATTTACCCGATCTCGATAGTCCTTGGGTCACCCCATTCATTGTGTTCCAAAGAAGGGTGGCATAACTGTTGTCACAAATGAAGAAAACGAGTTAATTCCAACTCGATTGGTTACGGATGGCGTGTGTGCATTGACTATCGTAAGTTAAACGAAGCCACCCGTAAGACCATTTTCCTTTACCTTCATGGATCGATGCTTGAGAGATTAGCAGGAACGAATACTATTGTTTCCTGATGGTTTCTCGGTTACTTTGATCCCCATTGATCCATTGGATCAAGAAAAACCACATTCACCGCCCATACGGACGCTTGCCTCTGAGCACGATGCCTTTTGGCCTATGTAACGCCCCCGCACGCTCCAACGATGTATGATGGCAATTTTCCATGACATGATCGGGGAAACAATGGAGGTGTTTATGGATGACTTCTCGGTTATTGGGGACTCATTTCGAACATGTCTCTCCCATTTAGATAACATGCTCAAAAGGTGTGAAGACACCAATCTATGTCTAAATTGGGAGAAGAGCCACTTTATGGTCAAAGAAGGCATAGTCCTTGGCCATAAGATTCCAAAAATGGGATTGAGGTAGATAGAGCAAAAGTTGATGTTATTGCTAAATTGCCTCATCCTACTACCGTCAAAGGTATTAGGAGTTTTTAGGTCATGCGGGTTTTATCGTAGATTCATACAAGATTTTCTAAAATCGCTCGCCTATGACCCATCTTCTTGAAAAAGATGCTCCTTTTATCTTCTCACCGAGTGCATCAAGCTTTGAAACATTAAAGAAAAAGCTACTAAGCACCCATTCTAGTTGCCCCGATCGGGATTTACCCTTTGAGCTCATGTGCGATGCAAGTGATTTTGCTATCGGTGCAGTCTTGGGGCAATGAAAACCAAGCATTTTCACCATCCACTACGCAAGTAAAACTATGATCAAGCTCAAACCCATTACACCACTACGTAAAAAGAATTATTAGTCGTGGTGTATGCATTTGAGAAATTTCGCCATACCTTATCTTGACCAAATGCGTGGTGTATACGGATCACTCGGCTCTCAAATATCTCTTTGCAAAACAAGATGCAAAGCCGAGATTGCTCCGCTGGGTTCTCCTCCTACAAGAATTTGATATCATTATACGTGATAAAAAGGAGCCGAGAACCCGTCACGATCATCTATCCTGCCTAGAAAACCTCACCAAGATGTGTTCGAGAAAAAGGAAATAAACGAAACATTTCCTCTCGAAACACTCAATGTGGTTCTTTTCGTGGAGACTCTTCTACCCCATGGTTTCTTGACTTTGCAAATTACCATGCGGTAACTTTGTGGTGAAAGGGATGTCGTCCCAATGTAAAAACAAATTCTTTAAAGATATAAAACATTACTTCGGGACGACCCTACTTATTCAAAATTTGCACGGATCAAGTCATCAGGCGATGTGTGTATGGTCGAAGCCAATGACATTCTCAAGGCTTGCCATTCGACCCACTTGGGGACATCATAGCCCCAACTACACCGCCAAGAAGGTGTTTGATTCCGGATTTTATTGGCCCACGATTTACAAGGATGCCCATGAATTTGTCAAAACTCGTGACGCTTGTCAACGCCACAGAATATCTCATAAAGAAATGAAATGCCGAAAACGCCATTCAAGTGTGTGAGATTTTTGACATCCGGGCATTGACTTTATGGGCCATTTCCTTCGCCTCATGGTAATAAATACATACTCGTGGCCGTTGACTATTTGTCAAAATGGGTTGAAGCTAAGGCTTTGCCTACAAACGATGCCCGAGTTGTTGTGAAATTCTTAAAATCTCTTTTGCTAGGTTTGGAACTCTACGAGCTATAATCGGTGATCGTAGTACGCATTTTGCAATGACCGCTTGATAAAGTCATGCAAAATTATGGTGTAACTCACCGCCTCTCATCGCGCACCACCCCCAAACAAGTGGGCAAGTGGAAGTTTCAACCGAGGGATTAAAAGAATCTTGGAAAGGACAAGAGGCTAAAATCGTGCCTCTTGGTCGGATAAGTTAGATGACGACTCGGGCCTTCCGTGACAATTTTATAAACACCCATCGGTGCACTCCATCAAGCTTGTATACGGAAGGCATGTCATCCGCCGGTTGAGCTTGAGCACAAGGCATACCGGCCTTGAAACATGCCAACTTTGATATTCAGATACCGTGATCACCGAAAGTTCAAATGAATGAATTAAATGAACTCCGTGATCAAGCATACGAGAACTCTTTGATCTACAAAGAAAAGACAAAGAAGATTCATGACTCCAAAATCAAAAACCAAAACGCGGTGATCTAGTCCTTCTTTTTAATTCAAGATTGAAGATTTTCTCGGGAAAACTAAAATCCCGCTGGTCTGGACCATTTACCATCACTAAAGTATTTCCATATGGAACCATTGAGTTATCTCAACCCGATGGTCCAAACTTTAAAGTGAATGGTCATCGGTTGAAGCATTATTTTGGAGAGGACATTCTCCGTGGTTGTCCCGGATCTACAAACTTTCCCATGAACCAATGAATGCGGGATCGAGTCAAGCTAGATACTCGGGAATCAAAAACAAGAGCATGCAACATGGGTTTTCACCCGTGTGTACCACCCTAGTGTGGGGAGTTGCCCCTGTTGTATATAAAGTTTCTAAAAAAAAAAATGGCCGTAGTATTTCCTTTTACGTTCTATGTTTCGCATAACAATTGGTACTTTGAATATTGAGGAAATATTCATTTATAGTGTGGGGGAATTCTCACTAATTTTATCATGTAATTATACCGCCTAATTCTCCCATTTTTGGCCAAAATTTTTTTTTGGAATAAGTGTTTTGCACTTACTCAACTTATGGTTATCATCCGCCATGTCTAATAAACAAAAGGATTGGCTAATCCAGAGCAAACGGCTCTTGGTAAAGATATCTCAAATCCGTTGACGGCTTGCAATTTGCCCAAAATTGTATGGTATACACCACCATATCTTTAATTAGTGAAGAGTTGGCTAGCCCGCAAGTTTATGGCTTGTGGTAAAGGCAAGTGGAAAACCATAATTGGTAATCACCACCAAAGATAATATTGATAATTTATCTAAGAGTTGGCTAGTCCGAGCAAACGGCTTCGTAAAGACAAATCAAACCGTTGGAAGTCGGTGGTTTGCTCAAAATCACATGGTTATCGGTGTACCATAGTTCTTACTTGAACTCGAAACATTTGGCTACTCCGTAGTAATGGCTTTTGGTAAAGAGATTCAAATCCATTAAGTTTTTCTCAAAAGATTGCTAGAGACTAGCAATAGTTTAGTGTGGGGATTGATGAGTGTGTAAATACTCATCATTTTCGTTAAATCAATCGCAAAACGCTTAAAATGCTCGAAATGCATCAAAATCTCGAAAATATCTCAAAATTTCATTTTATATGTTTCAGATGCAAAATGTTTAAAATCGATGAAAATGAGCTAAGTTTGCATAATTTGCGCTTCAGTCCCCAAGTTTCAAAAGTTGTCGAAATAGTCCTCGAGCACTTAATTTCAAAGAAAAATCACCAAAGGTCCTTTTAAAATCATAAGTTTTAAAATTAGTCCTTTGGTGAAAATGTCAAAGTTTTGAGAAATTACAAATTTGGTCCTTCAAGTTTCAAAATTGGCAAAAATAGTCCTTGAAATTTGAAAATGTCTATTATGGTCCTTGTTCTATTGAAACTTGTCACCTTTGGTCCCTTGGAACAACTTTGCAAAATTGGCAGCCTTGGTCCTTGATCTTTCAGAAATTGCAAAACAAGCCCTTATGATTATTAAACCTTTGCACCCTTTGGACCCTGCCATATACCCATTTGGACCCCTGCCATAGACCCCTGCCATAAGCCTTTTGACCCCTTCCCTTTTTGACCCCCGTCCACTAATATCAAACAAGTCAACTGGTCAAACAAACACACCCTTTCCCTCCCACTGTCTTCTCCCACCTGCTTGCCTGCATACACTCAACCTCACCCATCCTTCCAGCTAACCTTCACCTTTCTTTGTTCCCCCCACCTCAACCAAACTCCAAAATGCATTAAATGCATCCTCCCCATTGCACTCAACCCCATCGCAAAACAACTTTGGCGCCAAAATTTAATCAAACGGCCAAGATTATCTCAAGTCATCTAATGGTCCCAAATGCAAGTGGGATTCACTCAGAAGTCAAGTGGAAGTCTTTTTGGGTATAAATAAAGGAAGAAGAAGCAAGAGAAAGAGTAGTAGTTAGTTTTCAATTTCCTTGTATGTCGTTTTTTATAAAATTATCTCAATTAGTGTTTTAAACTGCAATCTTAAGCTTTATTGTATCAAAACTAAGCAACTTAGTCATTGTAATTCATTTCAAGTCTTAATTCAAAGTTTCATTTAAGTTTCAAGTTTTATGTTCACTGTTGCAAATTTGAGTTTCAAGATCTTGTATTCAAGCTTCAAATAGCTTATTTTTAAGTTTAAATAAGCTTATTGAAGCTACTTATAGCTTTTGGAGCAACTTTAGTGTATGGTCAACAAAAGTCAAACGGAGAAGAATTATTGGTCAAGCAATAATGGAAATGGTTTGGGGTGTTGCAGAGCTTGGATTGGGTTGGACTTGAGTAGTTTAGTTTAGTTTGGGTTCTGGTTTTAGCCTGCAAAATAAGCTGGACACTTGTGAGTGTTTATCCCATTTTCATTTTTAATTCAGTTTGCATATTTTGCTTATATTTGTATCTGTGGTTATTAACAGTTTAAATCTGTTTATTTAGTGGTAATTAGGGCAACTAGATTCAATTTCAGTGTTAGCTTAAGCAAATATCAGTAGTTAGCTTAGTTTACAATGCAAATCTGTTTATGAGTTGTGTTTGGGACAGTTGGCTTATTTGAGCTTGAGCTCTTGTTTGTGTTTGAACCCTGTCTATTTAGTCTCAATAAGGACCATTTGAATCATCCTACCATTACTTGGTAGTCGCAATCATCCAAAGTCAAAATTCACCATGAATCATCTTAAGATCACATATGTTGAATTTTGCAAAATCAAAACTTGTTTTGTGTTCAAATATCACTAGAGTAGCTTGCATCGCTTCATTATACCATAAAACATCAATCTCAAATCAATAATTGGTTTCAAAACTCATAAAAGTCAAAGCTTTCAAAACCGCTTCAATAGTCAAAGTGTAAATCCGCTTTTCAACCAACCTGGGTGATTTTTCATTGATTCATTCTTGGATCAATTTAAGTGAAATTTTGGGTTTTATAACTTCAACCGGGTCTAGTTTCTTAATATCATTTTTGTGGATTTTTGTAATTTTTTACAAGCTCCAAATAGGCTTGTCAATATGGATATAAGTCTCTGCACACTCGGTGTATAATCGAGTGTGCATGTGTTTTGTGTGGCTTTGTAACAAGCTCATCGAGCTTCTCTTGGTCCGTTTTTGGTTTATAGATAGCTAGCCAGTCTCTTTAAGTTCCAACTGCTTTTTAGTTTCACTTATTGGGTAGCTTGTGCTTAGGCTTAAAAGTAGTAGCATAAAACCGTTTTAGACTTAACTTCAAATCATTCAAATCTGAGTAGCTTGAGTTTTAGAGGTTTAAGCCAGTTGTAACTAGTTGTTTTTAGTAGTTCTAACATATTATAGCTTCAGACGCTTTGGTGCTCATTTGTAGCTTTTGGCTTATTCCAAGTGCTTATTTATAAGTACTTGTAACTCAGCTCCATAATCCCACACATAAGCCACTGTTTTATATTTTTTTAGATTCATAATATTATTTTAGACTTTTCTTGAATTTTTCATATTTTTCTAGCAATCGCTTGCTATTTTTCTTCATTTAAATCGCTTTTAGACATTTTTAATTAGCTTTTAATACAATTAAATCGTAAAACTTCAAAAAATAAGTTTTCATTTTTCCTAGGTTAAGATAAATCTAAAAAGTCAAAAAATATTTTCCAGATTTTCTTAGTTAAATTTGTATTTTAAGCAATTTAATTAGTTTTAAATAGTTTTTAATTCATAGAAAATAGAAAATAATCGTAAAAATATAAAATTAGTTTTGAAAATTCTCTTTAGTTATTTTAGATTTTTCTAAGTCATAATTTCATTTTTCTAGCTTTATTTCATATTTTCTTGTATTTTAGGGTATTATTAAATAAGTAAAATAGTTTTAATTAATAATAATTAGATAAATAGTTATAAAAATAATTTTCTTTTCTAAAAATTTTGTCTTATCATTAGGTTTGTAAAATGTCATTTTATATTTTTAGGATTAATATTGTTTAAGTTTCACATTTTCTTTTGTACGTTACGTAGTTTTTAAGTTAAATTTTATAAAAGAAAAATCAAAAACATCATTTTGCAAATAGTGATAGCGTTTATTTAATATAGTTTATCTTTTTAATTTTCTTTAATTTGCATTTAAGCCCCTGTAATTTATAAACTTTTCCTTTAGGATAATTTTTCATAATCAATCAACTCTTTTCCGTTCAAATCCTCTCGATCACTATTCGTTTGGTGATTCATCGCACGACCGTTGGGACATAACGACCGGGAAACACTATACTTCTCTAGATCTTCATTGCATTTGGTTCCGCATCGCTTGAAGTTTGTTACGGTTAGCCATTCACAAGTGGCTAGCTTGTGTGACAAAACTTGACCGTCTGGGAGCGAATCGCCCACTAAAGCCTCCAACATGGTTTTACGAAAGTCCCGATAAGTACAAGTGCGGCCGTGGTGGGTGGTCTCAAGTTCCAGATTAGTAGACGAGTGGTTTCTTTGCAGCTAAAGCGGCGCCCACACGCCATTGACTAGTTGGTCAATCATGGCTCGATTCATGATAGGTTGGATTGGAGTAGCCCTAGCGAGTAGTGGCTTCAGCAGCCCCGATCGTGTGTGACTGTTTGGAATAGCGGCGTTTGCGACTTGGTTGCGAGTGACTCACTGGAATTGGAGCATTGGAAGCTCCACCGTGGTTGGTACGCTTTTGATCTTCGCTTTTGGCGGCATTTCTGCAGAGGGTAAGGTGATAAGATATATAACCTTTAGTCAAGGTAAGTGCCAAGTAATAGTGTAAATATCGCAGATAGATCATATGAGCAATCTATAAAAGAAGAGACATATGAATAGGAAAATAAGTTTGACATAGATAGAACTTCGGTTACAAGGTTCCTACGGTACATAATGAGATACTAGATGGAATACAACCGAAATACAACGGAAATACAATCAAGTACAAGAGTAATACCCAACACTAATCATTATAATTCGGTTTAGTGTGATACATCACGAAGTCATATCTAAAGATGTCCACGCTCGATGCGTAGTCGCTCAATGGTAGCAATCAACTCGCTGCGTATCCTCCAAACTCGTGATACGCCTCATCCGAGATGCTAACATAGACTCTAAACCAAGAGTCCTCCGCCATTCTTCTCGACAAGATCTCTCGCAATCCACCGGACGCGCCTAGCTCCTCTAGTCGTCTGTGCATCCGGGCTTGACCTCGCCCAAGGCTCGTGCTCTGTTGTCCAACTCTCGACGTCCTCAACCCGAGCCTCAACCCTAAGACCCGGTTGAATCCGCTCGTGTCTCTCGAGCTCCATGCTCTTAAACAATACATCAAGAACTCGGTCTAAACCTCAACACGCCGCTCGCAGCTTTCAAGCGTGTTGGATTGACTCTCTAGTCGATCGGATGGACTCTAGCAGAGTCTCATGAGAATCTAATCAATCAACACTCTCTCGGAGAGTTAGCTCACCATCCGGAGATTCGATAGATCCGTGCTCGACCGTGCCTCAACCGTGCGGCTTCCTCGATGGTCTCAAGTCGCCTAGTGGCGCGAGCAAGGCGCCCATGTCCGATGCGTGATGGTATGAATGAAGGTGATGATGGATCGTAGCTCGGGCTCGCGATATGTGGTACGGAACCGATCACACAATCAATATCCTCCAGTAGCCATACCACTCTCCTCCTGCTATGGAGGAAAGCAACTATGTCCTAATCCAAATGGTGCATCAATATCCATGTCCTCGCCCAACCTCTCGAGCCATCCCGGAGCTCGTCCTATCTTCGAATACTCTTGACAATCTCCGCACCCAGTGTATCCATATCTGCTGGCGTGCTAACATGTCCAGTGGACACTCTCGGTCGACATAGGCTCGTAGTTCCTCCTCAGATCCTCTTCCGGATCTTCTTCCGGTCTTCCTCCGAGTAGGAATCGTTAGATCTCCGAGTCTCGGATGAGGTGGTGACTCAGCAGATGATGGTGCCGCGACTCGGTGAAGAAGGACCCATGTAAGCGCTGCGGGTCATTCGAGAAGCTAGTGCGGGCACAAATGAATACCGCCTCGATATCCGTGTACTCTCACAATCATGCGGGGTTTTGCCCGCACGCCAACGGCGATGGAGTGGTGGTAAGGGTAGGTATAGATGGAGTAGGTGCAATAACTGGCTGAGCTGCTAATGTGGCCTGAATATACGCATTAGTGGCTAAGTGTGCAAGCTGGCGGATGGTAGGTGAGTGAGCAAGTAGGATGTCCTCCTGAACATCGTGAGGGAAGGCTGGTGAAGGCATGGTCTGTGAAAAGACGGTGCATATGTGTAAGTATGTGGAAAAATATGCTCATAATGAATATGAAATAATGCATAAGTAAATAGGAAATAAAACAGGTAATCCTATTTAAATAAATTCTAAGTAAAAATGGCAAGTAAGGCAAGCGGTAGCTGACGGTCGTAGTATGATGTTTTTGTAAAAAGTGGTTATAGTTTAGGGTTTATATATACCTAGTTCTCTATAACCTTGGCTCTGATGCCAATCTGTAACACCCTCAAATTTTATTTAGCGGAAGCATACGTGTCATTCGGGAGCGTTACGGGATTGGTGGATCATAACACAAGTAATAAAGAACGGAATACATACTCCGTTTAACTTCATAAAATATTTTAAACCATTATCTTACAATATTGTTTTAGATAGATGGGCACATCCCATAATTTTAGTGGTCCCAATGTAAAACATCGCTTTACGTAAAAACACTTCTTTAATACTACTACGACCATTTACCCGCTTCTTGCTTTGCCATCATGAACATAACTTAAACACCGAGAAAATATGCTAAAAGGTCGGTTAAAAGTCGGTGAGTTCATAGGTTTAAGTTAAAATAGTAAGTTTGGACCATAAGCAAAGTCATATAATCATTACAACGAATATAATGATATATGTATGAATGTCTATTACGTTAGCTCTAAGTTCATGCAACCGATACTACGACGCTTCAGATGCTAAAAGATGTCATACAATATAGGGGCCCATAGCAAGTGTTTTGTCCTCAACACTTGATTCCGACATGGTATACATTTCGCCTTGGCCTAAGCATGGCCAACCGAACGGAGGAGTCACCCTCAATAGATCTATTTATAACATTCGCGTTTCCCAACGGGGAATTGACTGTTCATGAAAGAGGCATTCTCTAGGGACATAAGGGCTTAGGCTACACCACGTAATAGTAAACATGTGATAGTTTTGGTCCATAAAAAGGTTTTGCATATTTCTCACCCCAAAGTGTTTAAAACAGTTTATCAAGTAAAAGAGGGGCTATGAAAACTCACCTTAGCAAATGTGCAAATCCGAGAGCGGGATTTAGTGTTTGTTGTGAAACGGCACCGACACGCGACCTAGATAAGGAGGGCAATGTTTTAGTTCATTGTTTTAAGTATTGCTTGATCAAAATAGTTTAATGGTATTAAAACTAAACTTTAGTTTGTAAAAGTTATAAAAATGATCTTACTAGTAAGTATACGAAATATATATACTCTTCATGTTGACATTAATATGGTTTTAATATCCAAAGTTTGATATGAAAAATAATTATAACATTCCACTAGTAAGTATATAAATGTGTATATACTTATTTAAGTTGACACAAAATGGTATTGTCAAGCTTGTATATATATATATAATTGATTTATTTTCTAGTTGTGTTTAGAAAGTATTTAAGTTAAATTTGAATACTTTCACTTTTAATATATGATAAAATGACGTGGTGGTCTTTAGTTATTTATCAAACTTGTTCTTAATATATAAAGTTCTAGACGGAAAGTTTACTTGACATATTGACGTTAGACATAAACAACATTATGTACATCATGTTCTTAGGAAATTGTCGTCTCATGTATATAGGAATATAGTTTTTGCACTTGTTTGTTTGACAACTCGCGTAAGCTTAACTAAACTTATGTAATATATTTTGTATATGCGTAAATAATTTCATTTATCGTTGGACAATTGTTTTACGCTCAATCCTTATTCGTGAGTTAGTTTATCTTACTTAACCAGACGCCTAAGACTCGTGGTCAGGGCCGGTATCACTCATGGCGTGATTAGTACTCGGTTTGGGCCTCGCCCAAACTAACTAACAATTCCTTCCATAAGATCAAGTCTTATGTCTTGGGCCTTGGGCTCTTTTGTGCTTTACAAATAAAAAAAAGAAAGAGAACACAAAGCTTGACCAACATGTATTTCCACTGCTTGTGTTTCAGTGTACAAATCTCATTTCCAGATTTTTGGTTGCAAAAGGATCCGATTTAAGTTATAGAAGTTTGCATAGACTACATGGCTTGAGATGCACTTGTTTGTTCATGCTTCAACTTATGAAGCCAAAACTCTCGACTAGGGATTATGACTTCGTTACTATGGTATTACCAAGAAGGGAGTTGTCGACCCATACATTTCCGAAACACTTTTATTTTCGATGGCAAGTTGTACTTATGAAAGAAAAGAGTTAACGAAAACAAATCGGCTATGAATGTGAATTGTCTCAAACGAGACTTGACTAATCCATTGACGGCTAGTAAAAGCAAGGTGTGACGCAACCACATGGTAGTTGAGTACTACCCAACTCGGTCTCATCACGTCCATTATTTTACTCCTACGGAACTTGGCGAGTATAAGCCACTCGCAGTGTTTATTGGCAAAGAGTACAATTGTCATGGATTTCTCCCTAGATAAACATGACAATATAGACACAATGTTTACAACTGAAATTCGAGTCTCACAACTCTAAGGTAACACGCATGTTTCTTAGGTTTAGGCGAGGCTTAGACATGGTTTGACCCATCTATATCATCTTGTTTCTTACATCTCGACAGAAAAATAACCAACAAAGTACAAGACCAAATTCAATTCCAACACCCAAATCATTTTCTAAAGACTTTGAGTTACCAAGATTTATACACCACCTTGAGTACTACTCAAAGACATCATGGCTAACATAGATTTTTGTACTAGCTTGTTATTAGCAATATTTTTATAAAACTTAACTTCTTCTCTTCTTTGTTTTATACCACTCGACAGAAGACATGACTAACAAAACAAATGCAAAGCTCAATCTCAAATAACCATACTCACAAATTCGACATGGCATCCAAGTACAAATACAAATCGACATGACCAAAACAATATAACAATCTTATTGATAAAATTTCCAAAGATCATATCATGAAAAGAACATAAAACATTACATCAAGAAAGATGATAACCTTAAATCCGAAAATGGTAGGTGATGAACGAAGGGTTGTTTCTTGGATTCGGACCAAATAAGACTTGAATTAGCACCAAAATACCTCCAATTGCAAAACCCTAAATCAATTTTAGAAAACCCTAACTTTCACAAACCCTAGTTTTGGGTAAAATTGAAATTGAAACCGAGTTTGGGGTTTTGCATCTCCACTAGAGATATAGAAGTATTTTGGGAAGGAGTTTGACCTCTCTCTTCTTGGTGTTTGGATTGAAGCTTTAATTTGGTTAGCTTCCAAGGATAGACGAATCTTGTATATTGGCTCAAGATAGATTGGTGTAAAGATACGTTTTCTTGAATGATCTTATTTTGATTCCCTCGATTCGTATAAACAATAGCAAAGCGCATCAAGGATGGATTTGAGAAGCAATCTTTCATGGATTTGGTATGAGAGAGAAGATGATGGAAAAACATGTTGGGCTTTCCTTCTTTGGGAGATTCGGCCTATGAGAGGCGAGGATATAGGTCAAGAAGAATATTTGGATATCTTCTTTCCTGGTTCTTGTTTTGCTTTTGACGTGGGTAGAGGAGAGGACAAAGAGATATCTCTCCAAAATTTAATAAATGTTTTCCTTTACATCAATTGTATATGTATATATGTATTATACACATGGTATTAATTGTGAAAATGTATGTATATACATTATACTTATGTATCAATTGTATTTGAGTTTCATAAAAGTTATTGTTTAAGTGATAGTGTGTTTATTATTTTTGTGTCCCGCGAAATTATATTGTGACCAAAGTATAATTGTTTGATAATTTTTATAACGTAGTGTCTTATTGTTACATGTCTGAAATATTTTTATTTTGGTAATATTCCATATCACAGACATTTGTCATTTGTTTTATCAAGCCCTTATCATAGTGTCGGTACGCATGTAGTGTCGGTCACTGGGGAAAACGGGATAACCTCTCGTCTTACAATTTAAATCATAAGACAAAATGAAATATTCATAAAATAATATGAATGCAAGAATGGTGAAATTTTTATCAGAGGCGTAGTTATCTACTCAAATGATTAGGCAAAGCTTATGCATGCTTCATGACTCATGCTTAGTAATAATAACTTACTAATTATCGCTAAATTTTAGTGAAAATTTACCGTGTGTCACACTTGGTCTCGAGTATTCACCAAGAGTATGGGCTCTTGGCGGGTCATTTGCGGTAGGTTGATGAATGGTGGTTGGTTATCACCTTCCATGATGAAAAGTGATGGGGTTACTGAACAAAGGTCACGAAGAAGGGGATATACTACGAGAAAGCTAAAATGAGAAAAATTTACTTGATAGGAATCACAAAGAAACCTAAACGAGGTGGACTACTAACTAGCTATTCTATTCCCCGGCAAGCGCCTAAAAACTTGATAACGCTCACGCGTCGTTCGGGGTCAAAGGAACTTCCTTTTCTTCGAGCAAGTTTTATAACACCCCAGGCAATGAACCTAATCGTTGTAGTGTAGTATTAGGGTAAGCCACGGTATTGATATCGTTCTCTGGGGAATAGGAATGCTTGTGAGAAGTTACTACGCTAAGGTTGGGGTTGAGGAAGATTATTTTTTTATCTTTTTTATGTTTTTAGGAAATGGAAATGTACGAATCTCGGGTTTGAGTTTGGGGTTTTGGTATTTCACCGATTACTTCTACTTATCTAATTATCTAAACTAATGGGTAGTCTATGTCTAATTATTGTGTGTTCGTATGATAGTTTAAAGATGTGTTTACTTAGGTTTTATTACTCCTTAATTATCTCCTATTGGTGGTTGAATTGTCACGCCCTTATTCTTAATCGCGTTGTGTGTCTAAAGTCGTAGGGTATGCGTTATCCCTAACTCTTTGAACTTACCAAAGGGTCTCGTCTACAAAACCCACTAGGGATTATAAACTCTAACTCTAAGGCCCTCTTTGATGGTTTAGCTCGCAACCGCTCTAAGTGCTATAACCTAAGGTTCACAAAGATTAATCAAGCATTAATTACACAACGAATGACCTATCGCATTACTAGATCATTAACAATTAAGATAAGAAACAACCAATCAATATTTACTAATTAAGTTTCATATTCCTAAGCAAACACACAAGTAAATTAGCTTGACATGGAGAACATGCAAGTATACACACAAATAATCAAAGACATAATTGAATTAATGAAGTAAAACACTTATCTTGATGTAAGATAGGGTTTGAACCCTAAAATACTTGTACAAGACACCTTGGTTCGGTTTTAGATTTTACTCCAAAAGACTACACTACAATACCGAAAAATTTGGATTCTATATATAAGATTACATGTGCGACGGCGCCACCTTATGTATTGTGACGCCGGGTCGCCGTCATTAGGGTTTTGTCTTGGCCACGTTAGTCTTGCGACGGTGTCACCTTGTGCTTCGACGCCGTCCTCTTCACCCGACGCCGTCTCGATCAAATCTAGGCCGTCCGAGTTGCGACGGCTACTTTTTAAAGCTTGACACCGTCACTTGAAAATAGGAAATTTGTTTTATGTGCCGTCATAAAATACTCGATCAAGCGTCGCATTTAAGCGATGGACGCCGTCAACTTGTCTTTCAACAGACTGAGTGTCTCGATTCTTGACTTTGGCCATTTTCTTCAGATATCCGCTTTTCGTCCAAATAAGTGCCATTACATCAATTTGCCTTCAAGAGACCTAAAAAGTGAAAAGGAATGATATTAAGTAATAACGGATACAAAAGTGATCAAATAAGGGCTTAAACGACCCCTCAAAAAGGTACATTTTAAAACCTTATCAGTTGGTTTTTATGTTATCTTCTACTCCAACTCCCAAGTGGGAGCTGTTGGAATGTGGGAGTGGATTTACATAGAAACAACTAGAAGTGTGTGAGCCTATGGGGGCACACACATTAAACACGAGAGTACGTTATTACACGTATACTACTTGAACTACTTGACCCATATTTTTGACCCGTTTAACTCTAGGTCCGATTGTAACTTATTCAAAATCCATGACCGGTTCATATGGGACGTTTTGTGTAAGTATTGGGCTAGTAGAGTTTGAATAGAATATGGAATAGATTTGTGACTTGGAGCTCAAGTTTTGAGCCCAAGCAAGGCTAGGTTTCTTGATCTATATACTCACACCATGCCTTAAAAAACTCACGCATACATTCATATATTCACAAGAGATCACACAATCAAACATCATCCAAGTTTTTAAGTCGATCAAAACCTTAAATCGATTAGGTTTTAGAGTTGACTTGCACAAGTCCTTTAAACCCTAACTTGCTTCGTTCATCCAAGGTGTTTCTAGGGTTTTAAAGTTCTTTGTTTTCCAGCGTTTCCAAATTGATTAGAAGCTGTAAAAGGGTTGTTTGTTCAATGTGTTCGCGGGGCAAAAAACAAGACAAAAACATATCGGACAAGCTTTGTCTGATATCGGATAGAACCAAGTTTTTGGTTCTCGGTTACTGTGGTATCTTGGACAGAAGGAAAAGGGTTTTTCTTGGTTTTCTTGGTTCATGATTGTTCAAGGTTTACAAGGGTTGTTTGGGTAAACGTTCACGACTAGCTTTTGTCGGGCGTATTCGTGGTTAAGTGTTTGTGTGTGAACTCGTAGAGGTATTCGTTTTGAATACTTGGTTTCTTTATTCATTAATACTTGCGGGTGGCTACGAGGGTCAGTTTTCTTGTTCTCTTTTATAACTGATTGTTTATTAATTATGTGTTAACCTAATTGCTTAAACTAGATCCAAATTCCACTGCGTACTCGTAGTGTTACTTGGTTAACTAGATCTAAAATCCCAACAGTGGTTGTGTGGTGGTTGCTATTTTTGCTATGTCTCTTGTTATTTTTATTATTTTTTGGTGATCGTTGTGTGTGTTTGTTCGTTGAGTGGCTGTGAGGGTGTGTATAACAAATCAGTGTAGTTTGTTACTCCCTGAGTCACATTGTTCAAGTTTCTATTTCAGGTATTACAAAAAATAGATAGGGAAATGTGATCGAGACTACTATATTATCTTTACTTGAAATTGTTATTACAAATTTTTAACAAAGTAGTAATAAATTGATTGAGAGTAAAACTGGAGGGAGTAGTTTGCTAGAGAAAGTCAGAGATAATTCCTTTCAACTCATGGTTTAATTTGCCCCTTTCATTTGGATTATGTCCTTACTTTATCTAAAAGATTACTATTTTGACTTTTTTTTTCCTTTATGTAATTGGTAGTGTAATTTTTATCTGATCTCGAACAATTAATTAGCTTGATCCGAACCCATAATGTTAATCGGTAAGTTGGGGTATAAAGAGTTTTCAAGAAAGGAGATTACAAGAGTTAAACAATCTATACTACATTATAAAGCATTCAGGACATATTAAATAAGAAAGTCTGAAAATTTCCAGCCAACACACTTATTATTATGAAATTGTGTTTGTTACAACATTATAAATCATCTTCTGTAGACATTTTTTTAAGATAAAAAAAAAATACAATGTGATTTAACAAAAAAAAGTTTAAAATCATAAGTACATTTAATTCATGTTTTTAATAACTGTGATTGTTTATGAGAACTGATATCTTATATTTAAATTCTGTTATTATAATTGCGTGATGTTTTCGATATTATAAAGTATGCGACCATTTTTAATAAAATTATTAATCATCATGTGGAATTGCTCTTAGACTATTTGATTCGTCATTGGATTGCGTCGGGCATCATATTAGTACATGTTTATATAAATATTTGATTTGTTGTTATATTTTCATAGTATACTGTAACAATTTTTCAATTAATATTTCTTAAAAATATATTTATTTACTGGATACCCATCACCGTAACGCGTGAGTATCCGACTACTTGAAATAAAACATTTATGCAACGTATTATCTATTTCACAAAAATATACAAATAGCTAAAAAAATTATAAAAAAAAGTAATAATAATAATAAAAAAAAAAAAAAAGAAGTTAACATTTAAGTCTTTTAAAAAAACATTTAAGAGCTTAAACCTTTATTGGCTTTGATATTCCGTCACTGATTTTTTTATAAAAATGATGAAAATATGAGTTTATAAAGCAATATTTTATAAAAAAAACAAATGTAGTTAACAAAATGTGAGATGATAGACTACCTGGTAATGGGAGATGAGCGGAAAAATTGAGCTACAAATCTAGTTCGGACTTCGGAGTAATGGGAGCACCTAAAGAAAAAGATTTTGATAGTGAGTAATGAGAGAAGCTAAAGAAAAAGACTTTGATAGTTCGGACTTCGAAGTAATGGGAGCAGGTAAAGAAAAAGAGTTTGATAGTTCGGACTTCGGAGTAATGGGAGAAATCTAGTGAGTAGTTATGTTAAAGATTTGTTGCTATTCTTGGTTTGTCCTATTATTAAATGAGATTTCTAAAATGTGCCCCGAAGGCACACATTTGAGTTTATATAAAAGTAAAAGCTGAGGTTAAAATTCAAAATTACATTTATTTATGGTAATTTGTGAGTATATTTAATGAGAATTAAATGCATTTTCTGATATAAAAGAAAAATGTGTGTTTAATAAACATAGTTTAACACGGCTTGAGATAAAAGTAAAGTCGAAGGTTATTAAATTTAAAATTAATTTTATTTATGGTAATTTTTTAGTATATTTAATGAGAATTTAAAGCATTTTCTAATATAAAAAAATATGTGTTTAATAAATATAGTTTAACATGTGCTTGAAAGCACATATTAGAAAAACCCTTATTAAATAAATATTTATGTTAAAGATAGTGTTACTATTATTGGTTTGTCCTATTTCTAAAGCATAAAAGGAATGTTATCAACAAATTAAATTTTGAGGCTGACATATAACCATAAACTTTAATCTTCATTTGGAGCATACTCATTAGAAATACCAACTAAAGCTACGATTTAAATTTATCCAAACTATTAAGAGATTGCATTCAAATAAAGATTTCTTATCGAATTCTCTAAAAAAAAAAGAAAATTAGCATTCTAATTTAACAAGAAAAAGTACAAAATATATTTTTTGTGTTTTCTTTGTTTTTTTTAACCCCTCTTACTTTCTTCAAAATATAAAACAATATTATGTGAATGTGTTTTTTATAATTTGTGGAAAGTTAAATCCCGTCAGTTTTACAAAATTGAAAATAAAAATTATTATTTTTTCTTCAACTAAACGCACCATTAAGAGTTCATTATTTTCCCCTTTCACATTTGATCATTTGATCCTAAAACCTTGACCGCTTTAGTTTTATTGTTAACTTTTTTTTTTGCATCAATATAAGTAAGTAAATAACCAAGCAATCAATTCATATGAAGTGTTAAATAGCTAAAAAAAAAAGAGTTAACATTAAGTCTGTTAAAAAAAAACATTTAAGCCGTCACTGATTTTTTTATAAAAATGATGAAAATATGAGTTTATAAAGCAATATTTTATAAAAAAACAAATGTAATTAACAAAATGTGAGATGATAGACTACCCGTAATGGGTGATGAGTCAAAATTGAGCTACAAATCTAGTTCGGACTTGAGTAATGGAAGCAATAAAGAAAAAGATTTTGATAGTGGGTAATAAGAGGCTAAAGAAAAGATTTTGATGGTTCTGACTTGAGTAATGGGAGCAGTAAAGAAAAGATTTTGATAGTTCGATTTGAGTAATGGGAGAAATCTAGTGAGTAGTTATGTTAAAGATTTGTTGCTATTTTGGTTTGTCCTATTATTAAATGAGATTTCTAAAATGTGCCCCGAAGGCTCACATTTGAGTTTATATAAAAGCATAGTATATACATAATTGTGGTGTATGTATCAATTGTGTAAGTATCAATGCCCATAACTTATTCAACACTTTACACGAAGAGAATATCTATTGGTAAATGATGACAAAGAGATGTACTGTAATACATAAATACTGAATTATTGATTAAAGAGGATGGATTTGGTGTTTTCTAAGGGCTCGTTTGGTTGGAGGGTTTTTATTGGGTTTAGGATTAAAAAGTTAAATTAAGATGTTTGGTTGTTCTTTTTAAATGTGGGGTTAGATTCATAATGTAAATATAAGGGTGTGTGTAATAGATGGGAAGTTGGGTAGGATTTATGACAATGGTGGGACCACAAACTTTTTCATCATCATATTCTTTTTTTTTTATCTCTTTACTATTATTATAAATAATTTTTAATTTATATTTTAATATATAATAAACTTTAAATATTATTTTCTCCTCCTATCTCAAATCCTAATCCAAATTCTATACCAAATTTAAATCCAAATTCAAATCCTAATCATAAACCCATCTACAAACCAAACGGGCCCTAATACTTTTATTTACAGTAGTATAGAGCATTTTTGAGGGACTATAAGTGTAAATGTTTGACAAATGAGTATATCTGGTAGAGTGCCAGACGTAATGCTCACTCACTCGTCCAAATAATTTTTATAAAAATGGAGAACAAGGATGACATAGTAGACAAATGAGTATATATAACAACCCGTAAAATTTCAGATTATTTTAATGATATTTATCGCGTCAGAAAATGCAAATCAATTATTTTCCGACAAAATGCCAATATCTAAAATATAAAAAAAAAACGAGAGGTCATTTCGTTCCTTTAGAAATAAGACACCGCACTTACAATACTTGCTCACAAAGTATCTGTGAAATTTATTATTGTCCAAGTTAAAATTTAAGCATACATAAGCTTAATCCATCGCTTATTTCACACTACAAATCATAAAGAGCAAACAAAACTAAAAATAAATACCGAGATAAGAGAAAATACATTTTATCAATCATTAATAATTTAGGAAAGAAAACGAAAGTTATCTCGTGAGTTTAGAAAGTCACGACACAAAGACGCTGCACTCAACACTATGATAAAGGCTTGATAAAACAAATGACAAACTTTGTAATGAAAAATATTACAAAGATAATAATATCTCCGACGCAGTATCTATAAGATACTAAGTTATAAAAGTTATCAAACAATGATAATTCGGTCACAACTACATATTGCGGGACACAAAGTATTTAACACACTCGCACTTCAATAAAAACTTCTATAAGACTCAAACATAATAAATAATTAAGTGTAACACAAGTACATACATGTACACAAAAATAAACCATAAGGATAATATATACATGTGCACCCACGTTTATATTCTAGTAAATGAAAACCTTTTATTTAAGTTTGAGAATATATCTCTTTTGGTCTTCTCTCCCACACACGACAAAACCATCACAAAGCAGAAAAAGGAAAAGATATCATATCTCCATCTTCAACCTCTACTCCTAGCTACTCTTCATAGGTCGAATCTCCTAAAAGAAGAAAACCCAACATGTTATCCCATCATATCCTTCTCTATCTTACCAAAACCATGTAAGTTTTTGGTCTCTCCAAATCCTCCATTGATGCGCCGGTTACAACACGTACGAATCAAATGAGAATCAAGATAAAATCACACAAGAAAATCATATCTTCACCTCAATCTATCTAGAGCAAGTCCAAGATTTCCTAAGTTTTGGAAGTTAACTAGTTTTGGCTTCAAACCAAGTCACAAGAAAAGAAAGATGGACAAGCTCTTCCCAAAATACTTCCTTTATCTCTAGTAGAGATGCAAACGCCCCAAACTCAGTTTCATCATCAACCTTACCAAAAATTAGGGTTCCTCCAATCATGGGGCTTCTCAAAATTGATAGAGGGGTTTTGTAATTGGATGCATAAGGAAGCTATTCCAAGTTGTCAATTACTCTAATTCGTCCCAAGTCTCTTCCAATCGGAGTTTGGTGTATCCGGTGTTCCTCCCACATTCGACACCTATTTCCTATTGTAAGACAAATATTGTTATTGATTTAATTGATAATTCGAAATTTATCAAATTTCTGGTGATAATATGTATGTCGATCATATATATTTATTTGAAAAAGTTGTTGTTGAGTTTGTGTGGTAAAAACCTAAAGAACAAAAAAAATCACATTAAGATAACCTTGTATTGGCTCAATGTGGTAATCACTTTACAGCTTTGTATTTGGGTTTTGTTTTCCTTTTGGTCTCCTCTATAAATCGACACCCACACAAATACCATTGTAAGGGCTTCTTGATGCCTTTAAATTTGTATTTTCTTGAAGTTATCAGAATAAAAATTATATTTTGATAATATGTAAATTATTGTTACATTTGTTGTTTTGAATAAATTCACAAAGGGTCCCTTGTTGGGATATATATATGAACCGATCTACACAACTATATATGTGAATGACTAATTTTGTTCTTGTTAGTCTTGTGTAGTACTACATTGAATTAACAAGATGCTAATAAGAAAGTACAAGAAATTAACAACTTGCAACCAAAAACTAAGTATTGGCTTAAGAGTGAATTTGCTTATTTTAGTCATTCTTTTATTCTTATTGGCTCATTTGGAATAGATTGTGTCTATGTTTGTCGAGAATGAGATTGGGCCAAACAGTGGGTAAATTTTGGTTTGATTTTTACTCTTTGGCTATACTTTTCAATCACACTTGGACAATAAACTGGTTTAGAAACAAAGTTTGCCAACGTTTGTTTTTTTTTTAATTTTGGGTCAAACCCTTAGCATTGATATTTTTTTTAACTTACTCTTTTATCAAACATAATATTTTTAACAAGTGCAAGTAAATTGGCAAAAATAATGCAAGTGTACAATAAGAATATATAATTTACTACACTCACAGTAGCATCAAATATAAAACTTCCTATATACTAATCTAAAAAGGTAAGGACAACATATAGAAGCTTCAATATCAAATTTAGACTAATCTTTTTAGATTGATTCAACTTCTATTGGGTTACAGTTGAGTCAAACATAAGTTTGGGTTTGTATTTGTTATGGTAATTGCCGCGGGTATGTTGGGTCGAGCCAACACCAAGCCCAAATAGCGTTCCAAAATACATATTTGATACCGGCTTCTTCGACTTATCCCACTTCGCGACGTATGTTAATCTACATAACTCGTCATATATAAATAAGATTCTAAAATAAAACTTATAATCAAAACTTGATATTTTTTTTACACCTTTTGAACTATAGGTTTAAACCGAATTGTAACATAACTTTTGACATCATTAATTTACATTTCGAAAATTAATTATTTAGGTTACATAAAACCTCTTTCGATTATAAGACTTATTTCTTGAAAACTAGTATTGGGAATCCTTCTAGTAAAATTTTATTTAAAACTTGTTTAAACATAATTATCATTTTAAATGTAACTGCGTTATATTTTATAAATTGTATATAAAGATTTAGTTGAGATTTAAACTTTCTTTAAAATAAACACATTTATTTTAAAGACTAGATGTCACGAGTACATATACAATATATATATATATATATATATTTCTTTCATTCACCCGAGAATATCTCATCCTACGTACTACCTTCAGACACCCTTTTCCAGCTTGTCATCAAATCAAGAGTCATCCACCTTCCTATTCCCTACTTAAGCACTTCCAAGAGCCAATACTTAAAACAAATGGAAAACTATTCCAAACTTAAATGTCTTGCCACACAAGCAACAACAACAACAACAAAACATTTAAAATTTATAAAGTTAGTTAAACTTTATCGAGTCTTAAACATAAAGACTAAATTGCCGTACAATTAGGTTGCGTGTCGGAGCCGCACTATCACTCCTTGATTTAATTTCCTTTAGACTTCGTATTGCACATTGCCAAGGTGAGTTTCATAGCCCTACTTTTAACTGCTTTATACTTGTTTTGGGGAAGATACATGCTCATTTTACTTAAATCATTTTACTTGTGCATTTCATGCATACTATGCTTTACATGTTTAAAGCTTTCATCATACATAGATGTTTTATAGAGCATACCAAATGTTTGACCTAGAATATTACGCATTTTAGCCTAAGTCCCCAAATCCCAATTTGCCCTCTTCATGAACCGTCAATTCCTGTGGAAGCGAATGTTATAAATAGATCTATCGAGGGTGACTCCTCGTTCGGTTGACCCCGCTTGGGTCAAGGCGAAACATATAGCATGTCGGGACCGAGTGTATTGGGATAAACACTCGCCATGGGCTCCACAAATGTATGACTTCTCTGCATACAAGAACCGTCAGTAGTTTCGGTTGCATGAACTTAGTGCTAGCGTAATAGATTCAATATATGACATTATATTCATTGTAATGTACATATACCCTACTTATGGTCCACTAATGAAATCTCTTTACAAAATCCTTTTATGACTTGAAATCATAAACTTTATGACATTATGCAAGACGTAATGATCATCAAGAACCAACCTTGAAACAAAGTGTAATGAAATTCCTTTTAAATAAACCTATGAACTCACCAAATAGTTTCGACCCCTTTAGCATGTATCTTCGTGTTTTGAGGTGATAGCTTATCTTTGGAGGCGCAAGGCAAAGGCATGGCATGGCATGGTCATAGACGACTACGATTTATGTATTGGGACCACCTTTTATAATGGGCCATTTTCCGCATCAAATCAAAAATGTAAACATTGTTTTAAGAAATGAATAAAAGTTTATTTATGAAAACTGTTGTTCTATGCTTACGCTGTGATATCAATTTAGTAGCACCCCAATACACGACATGCTTCACCGAGTCATTTTGGGGTGTTACAGATTAGCATCGAGCCTAGGTTATAGAGAACTGGGTATTTTTAAAACCTAGACTATAACCACTTTTACAAAAACTAAACCCTATGACCGACACGTGCCTGCCTGCCGAGCTGATGCCTCACTTATGATCCTGTTGAGATCATACTTGATAAGATACATGTTTTATTACTGCTCACCTAATTTCATTAAAGATTACAATTATCTTCCCTATACGTATATTTACGTATCACAACACTACACCTTTCCCTCACATAAAGAGAATAATTGTTCTAATCCTTCAAGACAATCTTTAAAAGTATTGTGACATATTACTAGCGTAACTAAGCTAAGTATTTCAAAATTCATTGAACCTCGGGTGAATGTAGACTGATCACCTATATTCAACCGGGGACGGTGGGACATAGCCCGATCACCTATGTCCCACTCGTAGGTGAATTTTGCAAGATTTAGATAGTTATAATAGCTTTATGTCCGAGAGAAGATGATAATATTTTGATAAACATGTAACATTTCAATAAACCACACATTGATTTACCACTGAAGCCACACACCGGCGCCACACTATCCTTTAAACACAAGCCACCACCGGCATACCATAACCACGAGCCACTCATCGGCATACCCTAATCACAAGCCACTCATCGGCATACCCTAATCACAAGCCACTCATCGGCATACCCTAATCACAAGCCACTCATCGGCATACCCTAATCACAAGCCACTCATCGGCATACCCTAATCATAAACCACTCACTGGCATTTCCTAAACATAAACCACTCACTAGCATTTCCTAAACATAAACCACTCACTGGCATTCCCTAAACATAAGCCACTCACTGGCATTCCCTAATCACAAGTCACTCACTGGCATTTCTTAGTCATAAAACACTCATCAAGGCCACAATATTCCTTAATCATAAGCCACCAATGGCGCATACTACTTCTTAATCATAAACTTTATAATTCCACATCACAATCGGGTTATGTTATAGTCACTCCTACCCCAACCTTACATTCTGTGGACAAATCAAACCATTTTAGGAGAAACCTTCTAATAGCACCTATGAGAAAATACAATAAACCTCTAGCAAAATCTAGAAAGACATGACAAATGACCTATAATCCCACAAAACTTGAAAATTTGATACCTAAAAACTCCACCCACCTTTTAAGAAAAACCGTTCCTACCTTGTCACTCTCCTACAAACAAAAGAGTTTCCATACAAACTATTTCCGATTATCCCTCAAACCATTATAATCAAAATACTTCATGAATCACTTCTACAAACCAAATTACCACCTTACCATTTCACCATAAAATAAACTACAATTCTACCCATACCTTACCAAAATAAAGTGTTCCTTAATACTTTGAAAGGTATACCAGAACCACTCTATTGGTTACTTATTCCTCGAAACTTGTTTTAAGTTAATACCCCATAAACAGAAATAATCAATGTCCTCCTTGGTAACTAAGCCTAACCTTAGGATGTAACCTACACCTCTGCCTGAAACCATAGAAAACAATGAGGTTCATCAACCATTAAACCTCCAATCCTACCCAACTTAGACACCTAAACCCTACTCGTAGTTATGTGTAAAGGTTATATCCTACTACTCATCCTTGCTACAATAAAATTTTCAAATTGGAGGATTCTTCTTTAAAATCCAACAATAATACTTTCCAAAATCCATCGTTAAAATGAGACAAAATGTTGAAACACTAAAAGTTTCGCAAAATTTCCCTGTACACCCCATAATTTAGAACCGGTTTTACAATCTTTTAAAAATGTGTCATTTTTACATCTTATCGATTTTGGAATATGATCTTAGTCAAACTTGTGCAAACATTTAGAGGAATTCGAAAACAAATGTTTCTTCACCCTTTAAAGAAGAAAGCACACAAACCCATAGCAAACTTTAAAAATCAACCCATATACTTTATTACCATTAAACACCGGAAATGGGTACGTTGTACCATGAGAAGTTAGAGACTCTCACATTAACAAAATAGTGAAACCTTATAACATCAAGAATTAAAACTTTCACCCAATGAACCTACTCCAGAAAATCATGGCTCCTCAGATAGAGGATGTGCTGCTGATATGACACCTAGGTACTCACACCCAAAGAAGAAACCCTAGAACAACCTAGGGAAGAATTCAAAACTTATTCCAAATACCATCACCTCGTTCCCGACACCCTATCGGATAACGTAAACCGAGATCCGGACGGATCTCCGTAAGGGTAGACTATAACAACCGTAAAATTTGGATTATTTTAATGATATTTATCGCGTCAGAAAATGCAAATCAATTATTTTCCGACAAAACGCCAATATCTAAAATATAAAAAAAAAAAACGAGAGGTCATTTCGTTCCTTTAGAAATAAGACACCGACTTACAATACTTGCTCACAAAGTATCTGTGAAATTTATTATTGTCCAAGTTAAAATTTAAGCATACATAAGCTTAATCCATCGCTTATTTCAAGACACTACAAACAAGCAAAGAGCAAACAAAACTAAAAATAAATACTGAGATAAGAGAAAAATACATTTTTATCAATCACTAATAATTTACGAAAGAAAACGAGAAGTTATCTCGTGAGTTTAGAAAGTCACGACACAGCACGCGTACCAACACTATGATAAAGGCTTGATAAAACAAATGACAAACTTTCGTAATGAAAAATATTACAAAGATAATAATATCTCCGACGCGTATCTATAAGATACTAAGTTATAAAAGTTATCAAACAATGATAATTCGGTCACAACTACATATTGCGGGACACAAAGTATTTAACACACTCGCACTTCAATAAAAACTTCTATAAGACTCAAACATAATAAATAATTAAGTGTAACACAAGTACATACATGTACACAAAAGTAAACCATAAGGATAATATATACATGTACACCCACGTTTATATTCTAGTAAATGAAAACCTTTTATTTAAGTTTGAGAATATATCTCTTTTGGTCTTCTCTCCCACGCACGACAAAACCATCACAAAGCAGAAAAAGGAAAAGATATCATATCTCCATCTTCAACCTCTACTCCTAGCTACTATTCATAGGTCGAATCTCCTAAAAGAAGAAAACCCAACATGTTATCCCATCATATCCTTCTCTATCTTACCAAAACCATGTAAGTTTTTGGTCTCTCCAAATCCTCCATTGATGCGCCTGTTACAACACGCATTTAATCAAATGAGAATCAAGATAAAATCACACAAGAAAATCATATCTTCACCTCAATCTATCTAGAGCAAGTCCAAGATTTCCTAAGTTTTGGAAGTTAACTAGTTTTGGCTTCAAACCAAGTCACAAGAAAAGAAAGATGGACAAGCTCTTCCCAAAATACTTCCTTTATCTCTAGTAGAGATGCAAACGCCCCAAACTCAGTTTCATCATCAACCTTACCAAAAATTAGGGTTCCTCCAATCATGGGGCTTCTCAAAATTGATAGAGGGGTTTTGTAATTGGATGCATAAGGAAGCTATTCCAAGTTGTCAATTACTCTAATTCGTCCCAAGTCTCTTCCAATCGGAGTTTGGTGTATCCGGTGTTCCTCCCACATTCGACACCTATTTCCTATTGTAAGACAAATATTGTTATTGATTTAATTGATAATTCGAAATTTATCAAATTTCTGGTGATAATATGTATGTCGATCATATATATTTATTTGAAAAAGTTGTTGTTGAGTTTGTATGGTAAAAACCTAAAGAACAAAAAAAATCACATTAAGATAACCTTGTATTGGCTCAATGTGGTAATCACTTTAACAGTTTGTATTTGGGTTTTGTTTTTCCTTTTGGTCTCCTCTATAAATCGACACCCACACAGTCACCATTGTAAGGGCTTCTTGATGCCTTTAAATTTGTAATTTCTTGAAGTTACTGTAATAAAAATTCTATTTTGATAATATGTAAATTATTGTTACATTTGTTGTTTTGAATAAATTCACAAAGGGTCCCTTGTTGGGATATATATATGAACCGATCTACACAACTATATATGTGAATGACTAATTTTGTTCTTGTTAGTCTTGTGTAGTACTACATTGAATTAACAAGATGCTAATAAGAAAGTACAAGAAATTAACAACTTGCAACCAAAAACTAAGTATTGGCTTAAGAGTGAATTTGCTTATTTTAGTCATTCTTTTATTCTTATTGGCTCATTTGGAATAGATTGTGTCTATGTTTGTCGAGAATGAGATTGGGCCAAACAGTGGGTAAATTTTGGTTTGATTTTTACTCTTTGGCTATACTTTTCAATCACACTTGGACAATAAATCGGTTTAGAAACAAAGTTTACAACGCTTTTTTTTTTTTTTTTTTTTTTTTTTGGGTCAAACCCTTAGCATTGATATTTTTTAACTTACTCTTTATCAAACATAATATTTTTAACAAGTGCAAGTAAATTGGCAAAATAATGCAAGTGTACAATAAGAATATATAATTTACTACACTCACAAGAGCATCAAATATAAAACTTCCTATATACTAATCTAAAAGGTAAGGACAACATATAGAAGCTTCAATATCAAATTTAGACTAATCTTTTAGACCGATTCAACTTCTATTGGGTTCTGATTGAGTCAAACATAAGTTTGGGTTTGTATTTGTTATGGTAATTGCCATGGGTATGTTGGGCGAGCCAACACCAAGCCCAAATAGCGTCCAAAATACATATTTGATACCGCTTCTTGACTTATCCCACTTCGCGACGTATGTTAATCTACATAACTCGTCATATATAAATAAGATTCTAAAATAAAACTTATAATCAAAACTTGATATTTTTTTTACACCTTTTGAACTATAGGTTTAAACCGAATTGTAACATAACTTTTGACATCATTAATTTACATTTCGAAAATTAATTATTTAGGTTAAATAAAACCTCTTTCGATTATAAGACTTATTTCTTGAAAACGAGTATTGGGAATCCTTCTAGTAAAATTTTATTTAAAACTTGTCGAAACATAATTATCATTTTAAAATGTAACCGCGTTATATTTTATAAATTGTATATAAAGATTTAGTTGAGATTTAAACTTTCTTTAAAATAAACACATTTATTTTAAAGACTAGATGTCACGAGTACATATACAATATATATATATATATATTTCTTTCATTCACCCCGAGAATATCTCATCCTACGTACTACCTTCGTACACCCTTTTCCAGTTGTCATCAAATCGAAGAGTCATCCACCTTCCTATTCCCTACTTAAGCACTTCCAAGAGCCAATACTTAAAAACAATTGGAAAACTATTCCAAACTTAAATGCTGCCACACAAGCAACAACAACAACAACAAAAACATTTAAAATTTATAAAGTTAGTTAAACTTTATCGAGTCTTAAACATAAAGACTAAATTGCCGTATTAATTAGGTTGCGTGTCGGAGCCGTGCACTATCACTCCTTGATTTAATTTCCTTTAGACTTCATATTGCACATTGCCAAGGTGAGTTTCATAGCCCCTACTTTTAACTGCCTTATACTTGTTTTGGGGGAAGATACATGCTCATTTTACTTAAATCATTTTACTTGTGCATTCCATGCATACTATGCTTTTACATGTTTAAAGCTTTCATCATACATAGATGTTTTATAGAGCATACCAAAATGTTTGACCTAGAATATTACGCAGCTTAGCCTAAGTCCCCAAATCCCAATTTGCCCTCTTCATGAACCGTCAATTCCTGCTGGGAAGCGCGAATGTTATAAATAGATCTATTGAGGGTGACTCCTCTGTTCGGTTGACCCCGCTTGGGTCAAGGCGAAACATATAGCATGTCGGGACCGAGTGTATTGGGATAAACACTCGCCATGGGCTCCACAAATGTATGACTTCTATGTGCATACAAGAACTGTCGTAGTTTCGGTTGCATGAACTTAGTGCTAGCGTAATAGATTCAATATATGACATTATATTCGTTGTAATGTACATATACCCTACTTATGGTCCACTAATGAAATCTCTTTTACAAAATCCTTTTATGACTTGAAATCATAAACTTTATGACATTATGCAAGACGTAATGATCATCAAGAACCAACCTTGAAACGATTATCTTGAAATTCCTTTTAAATAAACCTATGAACTCACCAGCGTAAGCTGACCCCTTTAGCATGTATCTTCAGGTTTTGAGGTGATAGCTTATCTTTGGAGGCGCAAGGCAAAGGCATGGCATGGCATGGTCATAGACGACTCTGATTTATGTATTGGGACCACCTTTTTATAATGGGCCATTTTCCGCATCAAATCAAAAATGTAAACATTGTTTTTAAGAAATGAATAAAAGTTTATTTATGAAAATCCGTTGTTCTATGCTTACGTTGTGATATCAATTTAGTAGCACCCCAATACACGTATGCTTCCGCTGAGTCATTTTTGGGGGTGTTACAGATTGGCATCAGAGCCTAGGTTATAGAGAACTGGGTATTTTTAAAACCTAGACTATAACCACTTTTACAAAACTAAACCCTATGACCGACACGCTGCACCTCGCCGAAATGATGCCTCACTTATGATCCTGTTGAGATCATACTTGATAAGATACATGTTTTATTATCGCTCACCTAATTTCATTAAAGATTACAATTATCTTCCCTATACGTACATTTACGTATCACAAAGACTACACCTTTCCTCACATAAAGAGAATAATTGTTCTAATCCTTCAAGACAATCTTTAAAAGTATTGTGACATATTACTAAGCGTAACTAAGCTAAGTATTTCAAAATTCATTGAACCTTGGGTGAATGTAGACGATCACCTATATTCAACCAGGGACAGTGGGACATAGCCTGATCACCTATGTCCGTCACAAAACTTGAATTTTGCAGTACTTAGGATAGTTATAATAGCTTTATGTCCAGAGAGAAGATGATAATATTTTGATAAACATGTAACATTTCAATAAACCACACATTGAAGGTTACCCTGAAGCCACACACTGGCATCACACTATCCTTTAAACACAAGCCACTCACCGGCATACCATAATCACGAGCCACTCATCGGCATACCATAATCACGAGCCACTCATCGGCATACCCTAATCACAAGCCACTCATCGGCATACCCTAATCACAAGCCACTCATCGGCATACCCTAATCACAAGCCACTCATCGGCATACCCTAATCACAAGCCACTCACCGGCATACCCTAATCATAAACCACTCACTGGCATTTCCTAAACATAAACCACTCACTGGCATTTCCTAAACATAAACCACTCACTGGCATTCCCTAAACATAAGCCACTCACTGGCATTCCCTAAACATAAGTCACTCACTGACATTCCCTAATCACAAGTCACTCACTGGCATTTCTTAGTCATAAAACACTCACTGGCGTCACAATATTCCTTAATCATAAGCCACTCAATGGCGTCATACTACTTCTTAATCATAAACTTTATAATTCCACATCACAATCGGGTTATGTTATAGTCACTCCTACCCCAACCTTACATTCTGTGGACAAATCAAACCATTTTAGGAGAAACCTTCTAATAGCACCTATGAGAAAATACAATAAACCTCTAGCAAAATCTAGAAAGACATGACAAATGACCTATAATCCCACAAAACTTGAAAATGGTTTGTCCTATTTCTAAAGCATAAAAGGAATGCTATCAACAAATTAAATTTTGAGGTTGACATATATCCATAAACTTTAATCTTCATTTGGAGCACACCCATTAGAAATACCAACTAAAGCTACGATTTAAATTTATCCAAACTATTAAGAGATTGCATTCAAATAAAGATTTCTTATCGAATTCTCTAAAAAAGAAAATTCGTATTTTCTAATTTAACAAGAAAAATTACAAAATGTATTTTTTATGTTTTCTTTGTTTTTAACCCTCTTACTTTCTTTAAAATATAAAATAATATTATATGAATGTGTTTTTATATTTTGTGGAAAGTTAAATCCGTCGCTTTATTTTTCTTCAACTAAACGCACCATTAAGAGTTCATTATTTTCCCTTTCACATTTGATCATGTGATCCTAAAACCTTGACCGCTTTAGTTTTATTGTTAACTTTTTTTTGCATCAATATAAGTAAGTAAATAACCAAGCAATCAATTCATATGAAGTGTTAAATAGCTAAAAAAAAGAGTTAACATTAAGTCTGTTAAAAAAAACATTTAAGCCGTCACTGATTTTTTAATAAAAATGATGAAAATATGAGTTTTTAAAGCAATATTTTATAAAAAACAAATGTAGTTAACAAAATGTGAGATGACAGACTACCTGGTAATGGGATATGAGCTGAAAAATTGAGCTACAAATCTAGTTCGGACTTCGGAGTAATGGGACCAACTAAAGAAAAAGATTTTGATAGTGAGTAATAAGAGAAGCTAAAGAAAAGATTTTGATGGTTCGGACTTGAGTAATGGGAGCGGGTAAAGAAAAAGATTTTGATAGTTCGGACTTGAGTAATGGGAGAAATCTAGTGAGTAGTTGAGATTGTTGAAACAAACAAACAAAGACCTTGATAGATCTTGAGCTCGTGGATCGTTATGTATGCCTATGTAATCACAAGCACAATAAAAGACAATCTCTACTACTAATGTTTATCGTGAATATAAACACAAGTAACAAATAACTAAGAACTTCTTGATCCTCTATGGATCTTTATATTAACTAAAAGCGAGTTTTTCCAATCGGTACATAACTCTTTCTAATGTGTTCCTTTTATAGACAAGGAACCTAAACAATATCGCTAAACCGTTTTCCAAGAAGCGTATAATCATAAAACTAAATAAGATATACACAATCACTTCCTAATAAAGCTCATGTATATCCACACTAAATAAACTAAACACGGAATAAACACTTCATGAAACAAACTAATCACTATTATACTTGATAGAATAAGTCTTGGCGAATCCACTTCACTTGGTAGAAACACTTGACATTAAGTTCGACATAATCCGGACTTCACATAATTCCCAACAATCCTCCCTAAACGGAATTTGACTTGTTAAGTTCGGTTTCTTGATAGATCTTGCACACCGGAGGATTGTATACGAACAACATCAACAACAAAGAATCCAAAGAACATCTCTATGATGAAGAAACTACGAAACTCCATATCTTTGCGACAACAAATGACAAAAGGTACATCAAAACAGTTAGTTTCATACTATTCTCATCACATCCGGTGTGTTAACTCCTGTGAGAGGTGAATCATTGAAAATAAATGGATTTGATGTCTCTTTACCAATAGCCATCACTCTTGGAGTAGCCATATGTTTAAGTTAAGTAAACTATGGTACCTGATAACCATCGATTTATTGGCAAACCGGCAACCATATAAGCGGATTTGAAATGTCTTTACACATGCCGTTTGCTCGGGACTAGTCAATTCTTAGAATTGGTGAATTGAGAACCAAATATGGAATGCCACCGCCTTTACCACAAGCCATATACAAGTGGGCTAGCCAATTCTTGGATTCCAAAAGGAATAAACCATGGTGAATTGAAAACCATACAACACTCGACAATAAAGCATAGGTGGTTGCATACCCTATGATTTTAGCAAATCATTACGACTATCAACAGTTTGATGTGTCTTTACCAAAGTTGTACCCTTTGGACTAGCTAACTCTTTGACATACACAAAGTATATCGGTGAGTCAATAACCAAAAATATACAACAAACACCGCAAGAAAAGTTAGATAAAACCAAAACATTTTTTTTTTTTTTTTTTTTTTTTTTTACTAATAAATAAACAAAACAAATATTACAAACAAGATGAACCTTAAAGTGACATAAGTGATTTTAATCAAACCAACACATTGAGTAGCATGCGGTTCATCATTGCCAGCGAATTAGGAGGCACTTCCAACTTGTGTCTCGTGAACCTTTCCATAAAAGTATCGGATAAAGGATAAAGCTTATCGATAGCATACAAAAATCATCCCACATGTAGTCGAACTACATGAACACAAAGCGAGGATAAAACCTCCAACTCTCAATCTCCCACTTATGAGAATTCTTCCAAATAGAATATCCTTTACCATTTGGAGAATTAGAATCAAACATAACACGAAGATCACCCAATGGATATAAACGAGAACCGGTTGCTTGATGAGACTTATAATCTTGAATAACATGATCATACGGTATTGTCAAATCATGTCTATTCACTAAATGAAGAATATCCTTCAAGAAGTTGAACTCAAAACGGTATTATCCAACTATAAGCGATGTTAAGCTTTCCGACTTTCCAATCAACCAAGACCACATGAGTTCCTTGGAAAATCATCAATAGTTCCGGCTTCAATAAAGGTAGATTCATCGACCTTGAGATCTAAATCGGCATTCCTTGAAGCATGTTTCTTAGCCAATCTGTCGAACTCCTTGTACCTAAGCTCATTGTTCCATACCAACAATGTTATCGATGTCAAGCTATAGATCGGTCTCACGAATCGAGAATCACTTAACTCCACACTTGACAACATTTGAAGAAACCAAAGAAGATTCGTGAAAACACCCATATCGAAGAAGGAGTAGCATCGAAGTTGTATCGGAAGGAACAACGGAGATACCACGAAGGCAAAAGCAATATCAAAATTATCCACAATTTCAAGCTGTTTTACGTCTCTTGGTTGTAGGAACATCGGTCATTGAAGCACTATTTTCCAATTGAGAAGAAGAAGTAGAACGGAAGAAGAAAACTTCATAACCATATGATCTTGTCTAATCAAAGCATCATCGAGATAAAGTCATGATTTGCTTCATTGACATACCGAATTATACATAGCGACATTCTTCACAATTCTCCTCATATAATTCCTCTTTTGAGCAACAGTCATAGGTTTTCTCTTTTGGCTTTATTTCTTTGATCAATAAGAGCTCTTCTCTTTCAGCGTGATTCTTTCTTCCTTTGATTACCAAGTGCCACCATTTTATCCACAAAATTATCATCATTAAAAGATTCTCCTAAGATAAGTTTTGCAAGATTTGGATCGATGCACCTTGAGAAATATAACCATCCATTGATCATCGATGTCGTAGGAAAGAATGCATCAAGCTCTAATTTCCTTCGGGAGACAAATCGAAGCATCTTGATCTTGAAGAAATTTAGCCACAATCCTACTCTTACGCATATTCTCATAATTAGCAAACAATCTAGCTTTGAGCTTGATTTTGTTCTTGATCACTATACGAAGTCAATAGATCATTAATCACGAGGTCTGTCCTTCCTCGGAAGATGTCTCAATGAGACCAATTTCAGTGAGAACCAATGTGAGCTTGGAAGAAACAATCAAACCCACATCGGAGGAAATAGGTTGAGACAATTCCTCAGCGGTGTAGAAAACTTGGTGAAGCATTCAACTTATACATTCTCCCGACAAAAAAAACCTCTTCATCATCTGCTTTGAGGTGAAACATTTGAATGTTACGGTATAGATGAATTTTGACCATGATCGAAACAACCTCATCAACTATAACATCGCGATGCATCAACCATATGTGGCTCCTTTGAAGTGTCGTGAGACACCTTATTCAAATATTGTCTTCGTCTTTTGCTAGTATATAGAATAGGCTCCTTGCTAGACTCCTTTCTTCGTGAAGATTTAGCAATAGAAGAAGAAACATCGGATGTAAGTGCCACATCGGCCAATATCTCAAGAGATTCATTAAGATTCTCTTGGTCCTCCTCCTCGAAGAAACCAAACATCTCTTTTACCCTTCGACTCGGCAATTCCTCCAAGTGCTCAACTTTAGTCTCGATTCCACAATCTTGTTACCAAGAATAGACTTGGTTTACGCAAGTTCTTTCTTAAGACCGATCACCTCACACTGTAAGCTTGTTCATCGAGCATATAATGAGGTAAGTGTAATAGGATCCTCATCGACATCATGTGATTGCTCGGTTGAAATTGGAACTTCATTAGGCATTCGGGAGCAACATTAACACGATCAATATTAGAGCATCCTTCACCAAATGGAGTCTAACGGGACTTGGTGTAAACAATCTATCGATATCAACTGAACTTCATCAATTTGATCTGAACTTCTTCAATAGGAACTTGGATAATTCTTTGGACTAGGACATGATCTAGGTGAAGGCATAGATGCCTCGGCAACAACGAAGGACCTCACCACCATCTCTGAAGATTTCCATCGGTGGGATTGGAAGAAGGTAAAACAACATTAAGCTCATTATCGGTCTCATTCTCCACGAGGTAACATTGCGACTAACAAAGGAAAATGTGTCCTTCAAATTTAGTCCTCATTGAAGCAAATAACTTAGGAGTCAAAACACTTATGGGATGAAAAGCTTGGGTTTGTGTAGAAACATTCAATATCATCTGTAAGAACCTAGGGTACATCAAAACTTACCCTTTTTCCTAGTTATATTTTCTACCATATTATCAAAGATATACTTAGAGAAATTATAAGTCAAACCCTTAGATAAACAAACAATACCACATCCCATTTGTGTTGGCCAGTCCCATCCTCGGACTTATTACTCATACACTGTAGCAACGTATGAACCAAGAACCTCCACATAGGACAAAGCTTGTTTTCAACCACATATCGTCCTCGTGCTTTGATATCCAATTGCTCTAAGCCCTTCAAGTACCATCGTAGAATCGAATGATAAATTCCATTCTCATCATCAAGCGAAGTTGTCTTGATCGGTTCTCTGTCACCACATATACTTGTCCATCAATACTTGCAACAATCTCGTTATCATCTCTCTTTTACGGCGCCCAAAATTGAGTAATCAAAGTTTCATATATAGCATTTGGAGAATGCGTCAATGCATACACAATCTTTGATCTTAGTAAGAAAGAAATCATCGGCCTATAAAGCTCATCTCCTCGAGCAGATCCAAGAAAAGCAACCTTATTATGATCATGTTTAAATTGAAGCGCCATGGGAGATTTTGAAGATTAGGGTTACGATTTTGCACAAAAGGAAGTGTTTTTAATGATAGTAATAAGCAAATCACTTAATGTGGAGCGAAAGTATGTCGTAGAGAATAAATAGAAATTTCCCAATTTTGGTCAAAGTTGACCAAAGCTGACGTGGATATCTACTTTTGCTCGAATTCACTTATAACCGGTGAAAGCGAAACCATTACTGTGAAGTAGAATACTCGATGAAACGGATGACTTACTCACGAAGCTTGATAAATATCTTTTCTTGTTTCACCCACGCATTAATTCTCTTACCACTTGAACCCGTCTATAAAACAATCCCAATGTACATTGACTTCTTCATCAAAAATCCCCAAATAATATTTCAAACCCTAATTCCTTCAATCCTTCAAAATTAACCATAATCAACATGAGTACCAAACCTGAGATCATAGATCTCACAACAACATCCTCATCATCATCCTCATCATCTAGTGAAGATACCAATCCATGGTTTCACTATTTTCCAAAACCATATCCACTACCAAAGAAGTCACCCTTTCTCTCCTCATCAGAAGATGAAAGTGTTGAGAAACCAAGTATATCTGCTGAAGATTCTGATGACTCCTATAAGGAAGGAACATCTTACTCCCAACCCTCAGCACCTAGGCCTCAACAAAGGCCACGAGCTAAAAATCCACCACTTCCTATGGGAAGAAAGGTGGTGCTTGGTCTCTTGGCATCATGTTTTGGTGCATCATCACATATCGTATCGAGGAACGGAAAAGGAAAATGATGTAAGTTGATGTATGATTGAAAGAGTAGATGATGCATAAATGAAAATCTTTCCTTCTCATCTCTACCACAATCGACTTGACTTCTTCATTTGCATCAATCCATCCTCTCCATTTTGATCCTTAGCATCTGTTAGGGTTGGTTATGCTTATCATAAAAGCATAGCCATCATATAGTGCCAAAAGATGTGACGATCGTGCATATCCAACGACTATTAGTGTGAAAGATGTGGCGGTCATACTCATCGTGCTCATCTTCACCGAAATTTAGATGTTGGAGCGGATGATATGTAATAGATTAGGACTATTAGATCATGTAGATGCTTTTGATGTTGCTAGTACTCAGTAAGCGTAAGCTTTAAACTGTTTCTTGAATGAATGAATTATTGCTTGATGCTTCTTTAGATTGTATCATATAACTTGATACTTCAACTCGGATGAAACAAATAACACACTTCACATCACAATGAATTCGGTGAAACGAGCTTAAGCTTTCTTGACCATATCTCAAGCGATCGGGGACAACCATTACGCAAAACAAACACGAAACATACACAAACCAACAAAGAAACACACTAAAATTACATTAGCGGGTTAGAGTTAGTTAAAATCAACCAAATATACAAAATTACATAGCAAAATGCAAAGTTATACAAATCCTCCCAGAGGCATATGCCTCCCACGAGGCCTATGCCTCCCTTAAACTTTGCGTTAAGGGTTAAGCATGCCAATATGGACCACAAGGTGTTGAAACCTTGGTCCTTAAAAGCCTTTGTTAACGAGATCGCCACATTATCATCGGTATGAATTTTGACCACATTTATCAAATTTTATCATATGCATCTCTTATAAAGTGGTGCTGATTTCAATATGTTTTGTTCATTGTGAAAAGCGGATTTTTAACAATGCATATGGTACTTTGATTATCAATAAAATTGTTGTGTTCATGAAATTATACCCATAATCCAACAAGCGATTTTGAATCCAAAGAACACATCGCGACAATTAGCGTGACCACATACTACGCTTGATAGATGAGGTAGCCACAATAGTTTGTTTCTTGCATTGCCAAGAAATCAATCTCTTTCAAGGAATTGGCAACCTCGGTGGTGGACCTCCTATCCAGTTAGCACCGGCATAGTCACTATCACTATAAGCTTCCAACTTAAAGGAGACTCTTTTGGGTACCAAAGACCTAGAAAAGGTTGGCCTTTAAGGTACTTAAAGATCTTCTTATGACATTGAGATGGGAAGTCGGTGGAGTAACTTGATGTCGCGAACAAACACTCACATCAAAAGTAATATCGGGCCTTGAAGGCATTAGATACATCAAAGACCCAATCATAGACACATGCAAATGAACATTCACGGTGGATCGACTTCATTGTTGGTCTTTGTCTTTGGAGCTTCATAAGGTGTAATGTGATCCTTACACCCTCCATACCAAACTTCTTCAAGATGTCCTCACATATTTGTCTGACCGATAAAGATACCATCGGGTTTCTGCGAACTTGAAGACCCAAAAGAAAGTCATCTCTCCCATTGCACTCATCTTAAACTCTCCTTCATAAGCTCCTCAAATTCCACGCACCAAGCTTCCTTTGTGGATCCAAAGATAATGTCATCCACATACACTTGCACAAGAATAATGTCGGTGGAATTCTTCTTTAGGAAAAGAGTCTTATCAATTGCACCTCTTACGTAACCATGCTTGATGAAATGTAGAAACCTAGCATACCAAGCTCTAGGTGCTGATGTAGTCCATAGAGAGCTTTGACTACTTTATAAACATGATTAGGATGATCTGGATCTTCAAATCCTTTAGGTTGAGTGACATACACCTCTTCTTCAATTTCACCATACAAGAAGGCTCCTTTAACATCCATTTGATAGACCATAAAGCCCATATAGGATGCATAAGCTAAGAAAATCCGTATAGCCTCAACTCTTGCCACTGGTGCAAATACTTCATCATAATCGATCCCCTCCTCTTGTCTATAACCACATGCAACTAATCTGTTCTTAATGACAACACCCGAGCATCTCTTATTCTTGAGCCATTTTGTCCCAATAGCATACTTACCATCGGTGGTGGTACCAATATCCAAACCTGCTGATTTTGAAATTGTTGCATCTCATCTGCATTGCTTCAAGCCAACTTGAGTCTTCAAGAGCACGAGTAACACTGGTTGGTTCCACTTGAGAGAAAACAAGCAAGCAGACAATGTTGATAGTACGTGTGATTGTCTCTCTGCGATTTGAGACATAAGAGACAAAAGCCACTGTCCATATTTAGAGCGTGCCACGGTACCTCTTGTTCTAACGGTGCATTAGGATCACCAATAATATTAGGCGTGGATGAACATTGTTGATCCTTGTAGTAGTGGTGGTGTTGACATCAATGGAAGAATCAAGATTAGTCACGATGGGTTCAAAGTCGATTATCATAGGAAGGTGTGTTGAAGATGCACTTTAGGTAGATGATGACCAAGATCGAAGGTTTGGGAAACCTTGTATAGGGTTCACCAAGATCTGTTGACACTTTAGTGGACATAGGAGTAGAGTCAACATGTCTTTCGGCCGAATTGGAGAGGTGAGGAAAAGCAGATTCCCTTCGGTGATTGGAGTTTCTGCGAGTGCTTCATTTGAACCTTCTTCAACATTCCTCTCGACATCTAAATTGGTGCATACTCTTGTTTCTTGATCGGCAAGGTCCTCGGCATAATAGAATTCATCTTCACCCACATCGGTATAATCTTTAGAAGTGTCACCTACAAAATTGTTAGGAGAGAAGGAAGGTACTACAATGGGTTGTTCATCATCGGACCCATTGTCGAATGAGCATCAAAGTGTCGCATTAGTAGTTGGAGATGCTTGAATCGCATTTTGATTAGCCTTATGTCTAGCATAACCCAAGTAATCAGTCAAGTAATCAAGATCAAATGACCAAACATGACCACGGCCTTGAACATTAGGCTTGTCTTCAAGATACCTCAGTTCAATGTCTCCTCAATCTTCTTTGCGGATACATTGTAAACTCAGTATGCCTTACTATGAGCGAATACCCCACAATGTAACCATCATCGACTTTCTCATCAAATTTGCCCAAAGGATCACTTTGGTATTCAAAATTGTCACTTGGCGACCAAGCGGTTTAAGGTAATGAATAACGGAACTTTCCCAAAAAAGTTCATATGGTGTTTTAAGATGTGGTCTAGTAATGGACACTCTATTGAGTACATAACAAAATTGTACCATGACCTCGATCAAAACATGGTAGGAAGTTTAGAGTCGCTAGCATTGATCTTGCGACCTCTATTAAGGTTCTATTTTTCTTTACGCCACCCCATTTTGTTGAGGGTTCTTGGAGTGCTATAGTCCCTTTTGATTCCCTTTAACTGCGAGTTCTATTAGAATTGCATTTTGAACTCTGTACCATTATCACACCTAATTCCTTTCACCTTCTTGTTCAAGCGATTCTCAATAAGGGTAATGAAGTCTTTCAATACTTGGATGTTTCATCTTTGGTTACGAGAAAGAATACCCAACAAAATTTGCTAAAACCATCGGTGATCACCGGACAAAAATATTTATGATCAATGCTTCTCACTTTAGTTGGACCAAACAGATCCATATGAAGCGGTGAAGAGGTTCGAAATAATGGTTCTTCTTTATGAGAACACCTTTGTATGAGGCTCTGTCTTGCTTTCCTTTGTTGCATGCAACACAGTTATGATCATTGGTGAATACTTTGGCGGAAGACCTTGAACGAGGCCCGGTTTAGAAAGGCGGTTGATGGTCTTGAAATTGACATGGGCCATCCTACATGCCATTTGGTGGACTCATCCACGGATGCTTTAGCCACCAAACATGTTAAGTCACTTTCTTTGGTTTAACATTAGTTAAGTTGAATGTATAAAGATTGTGACTACGAGGAACCTTGATGAAATTGAAGTTTCTTACGGGAGTTTGAAGTCTTTAGACGACACAAGACATTCATCCTCTGTGAAGAGTACTTTGTTCTTAGTGTCACAGTTTGTGAGGCGAAAACAAATTGAAGTGTTGAAGTTCCTTGACATAATAAACATTCTCAAAGTCCGGTGAGGTGTTTTGATGGTCCCTTTCACGATAATTAGTCCATCACTTCCTCCAAAGGTTACATTGCCTCCTCCTTGATGGGTATAAAGTTATGCATCATGTCCTGTTTCACGACATACTTCTAGAACAACCACATCAACAATTCCAACATCTTTATGCTTAAGGGATGATCCTACAACAACAACAAAATATCTGAGAAATTAGTACACTATGGAGCTCAAGTCATTCTTGACTTGAACACCCTTGTGGATCATATGAGTTGTGCCATGTAGAAGTATAAGATCCACTATTGTTCTTGGGTTTCCAATGAAACTTAGGTCTCTTTATTCCAAGAACAACTTTCTTGAGGTCTTGACAATGATATCGATACCTCTCCCATCGGTCATAGGGTTTACATATCTAGGCCAAAACCATTTTAAAATATTCACTTGTTGGTTGAACATATGGTTTTCCAAATGATCTTCTCCAAGGAAAAGAAGTATTATAATTAGCGACTTGTGGAACATAAGGTGGTATATCATTAACATTGGTCCACATTGGTCTAGTATTCCTAGAATCACCACACCTACTCATTCTTTGCTCATGATAATCACAATCCTTAATTAAATGAGATTTACTTCCACACACAAAACATTTCTTAAGAGAAGATTTATTCAAACCAAAAGAAGTATTCTTACAAGCGAAGCATTCAAACCAAAACCATGAAAAGAATTGTTTTAACGATATTATTATGCAAAGAATTAAAAGCAAGTCTTGAGGCAACTGTCTTGGAAGTGCATTCCTTGGCGACAACTCTGTCATGCTTATTGGTAGTCTTGGGTGCGGCGGGGTTGGGAAGACTTGGGAAGGTCGGACTTGTCATTTGAATCACACTCTGTAGACCCTTGCTTGGAGGACTTGTCCTTTGTTAACACAAGAGACAAAGTCATTAGTAGAAGTATTAGGGTCAGCAAGTCTTTTGACTTTTGCCATCGAGATGGTGTGATCCATCAAAGTCATTAAGAGTGGAAAGGTCAATGGGCATATGCTCACCTCTAATTGGTCCACGTCTGCATGTAAGTCACCTTCTTTCACAAAATTAGCTAGGCTCTTGGTGTAGATCTCGTGTGTCATCCCTAGCTTCTAAGCCTACATATTTCTTAAAACCTAAAGCCACTGTAGAATTGGGAGCTTGACTGCTATAAATGAGACTAGCCAACTTATTACCATTCATCATCCACTCATTATTCCTAGCAATTTCCTCCTTAAGTTTCTCCTTAAGCTCTAGATTTTCGACTCTACATCGCTCTTAACTTCTCGGACCATTTTAATTCATTTGTAGCACATTCGAGATCTCTTTCTAAAACACCTATTTTCTCACCATAAGCTATTTCATTCTTTTGTAACCAAACCTTTTGTCTTTCTAGTGTTTTTAAAGCTGTTTATAAGCTTCTACTTCCACATAGCATTCATTATATTTTGGTTCCATAATATCATAAGCTTGTTTGAGTTCATTATAACGCTCACTACAACCAAACACACAATTTTGTACACGAGAGATGCCCATCAAGGCAATCGATCATGCCTATCCTCTGAAGTACGACTTGCAATCAACCCAACATTATCGGGACCATCATTATCGGACTCCTCATGTTGCTTCCGATCCACATTGCTATCAAGAGTGACCAATGCGGTTGATCCTTTGAAGTTCTGCATCCTTCGATCTGCGATAAGTAGAATATCTTGTCTCATCACCGACTTTCTGTCTTTGCATTCTCTAGAAAAGTGACCCATCTGTTGGCATGTGAAGCATTTAACCTTCCTCTTATCAAACCTTGATGGATCGCGTCCTTTGAATCAAACCTTCTTCCGACTTTCGCTCAAAACTCTTGATGTCCATGGAAAGCATAGCCACTTGCCACCTTAGCTTCATCTCTTCAAACTCAAGTGGGTCCACTTGATCAAAATCTTCATAGGCTAGATCCTGCTGAGGATCATAATCGACAAAGAAAGATCCAAGAACATCTTCCATAATTCCACTGGATCTAGGAAGAGAACTTGATGAAGGTGCGACATAAGATGATGATGGATATGGACTTGGACCATAGCGGACTTTGGAGTAGAGGCTCCAACAAATGCGATATGATTAGCGATGAAGATGATCGAAAAGGGCTTCTAACATCATGTTCAAGAGCTTTAAGTTTGTTATAAAGCTCATCAAAAGTCATCATGTCCAAACCACCTTTAGCTTTTAAAGCTATGCTTACATGTAGCCGAGGATGGAGTAATGACCTCGAAACTTAGAGTTCTGATCATCATTATCCGGCTTTGCACATGTGATTCAATGACTTAAGATCTTGTGAAACTTATCATAGCCCTTGTGAATTCCTTCCTCTTGAGATCCGAAAGTCTGGCTGTTGTCTTAGCATGGACTTCTTGATCTTCTAGACTCCTCATTCCCACGAACTTAGCCTTAATAGCTAACCATATATCCTTAGCATCTTGCATGAAGTGAAAATCACTCAAGTGATCCTCGGGAATAGCTTGCGGAAGAATAGTTCGACCTTTGTTTCTCTCGAGCGCCAAGACTCTTGGCGGTTTTAGGAGGAACATTCATCATATTACCAATGACATCCGTGGTAGTCCTCTTCAAACTGTTCCCTTCAAAATTACACCCATAGATTCCAATCAATGTTGGAGATCCAGTTTGCATCTTCATAGCCCAAAGATCATATTCCTCCCTTTTAAGGTAAGGAAACTTAGCATTGCTATTAGAGACTTAGTTGTTGCGGATGGGTGGAGTTTTGGTTGTTGGTGAGTTCGATGTCGACATCCGAACCGGGCATGATGATTTTGTTATGGTTGAATGGGTGTTTAGAAAAGCTTGTCCTTAGTATCGTAGAGACTCTCACGAGGCTCGATACCACTGTTGAAACAAACAAACAAAGACCTTAATAGATCTTGAGCTCGTGGATCGTTATGTATGCCTATGTAATCACAAGCACAATAAAGACAATCTCTACTACTAATGTTTATCGTGAATATAAACACAAGTAATAACTAAGAACTTCTTGATCCTCTATGGATCGTTATATTAACTAAAGCGAGTTTTTCCAATCGGTACATAACTCTTTCTAATGTGTTCCTTTTATAGACAAGGAACCCTAAACAATATCGCTAAACCGTTTTCCAAGAAGCGTATAATCATAAAACTAAATAAGATATACACAATCACTTCCTAATAAAGCTCATGTATATCCACACTAAATAAACTAAACACGGAATAAACACTTCCGAAACAAACTAATCACTATTATACTTGATGAGAATAAGTCTTGGAATCCACTTCACTTGAAGAAAACACTTGACATTAAGTTCGGCCCGGACTTCACATAATTCCCAGAGATTTCTAAATGTGCCCAAGACTCGCATTGAGTTTATATAAGCATAGTATATACATAATTGTGGTGTATGTATCAATTGTGACTATCAATGCCCATAACTTATTCAACACTTTACACGAAGAGAATATCTATTGGTAAATGATGACAAAGAGATGTCTTGTAATACATAAATCTTGAATTATTGATTAAAGAGGATGGATTTGGTGTTTTCTAAGGGCTCGTTTGGTTGGAGGGTTTTTATTGGGTTTAGGATTAAAAGTTAAATTAAGATGTTTGGTTGTTCTTTTCAAATGTGAGGTTAGATTCATAATGTAAATATAAGGGTGTGTGTAAAAGATAGGATGTTGGGTAGGATTTATGACAATGGTGGGACCACAAACTTTTTCATCATCATATTCTTTTTTTTATCTCTTTACTATTATTATAAATAATTTTTAATTTATATTTTAATATATAATAAACTTTAAATATTATTTTCTCCTCCTATCTCAAATCCTAATTCAAATTCTATACCAAATTTAAATCCAAATTCAAATCCTAATCATAAACCCATCTACAAACCAAACGGGCCCTAATACTTTTATTTACAGTAGTATAGAGCATTTTTGAGGGACTATAAGTGTAAAATGTTTGACAAATGAGTATATCTGGTAGAGTGCCAGACGTAATGCTCACTCACTCGTCCAAATAATTTTTATAAAAATGGAGAACAAGGATGACATAGTAGACAAATGAGTATATCCTTCATCGACTCACAAAATTTCACACAAATACCGAAAACACAAAATAGTAAACAAGTAAGCATCAACGGCCTAAAACTATTATCTATTTCACAAAAATATACAAATAGCTAAAAAAAATTAAAAAAAAAAAAGAAAAAAAAGTTAACATTTAAGTCTGTTAAAAAAACATTTAAGAGCTTAAACCTTTATTGACTTTGATATTCCGTCACTTATTTTTTTTATAAAAATGATGAAAATATGAATTTATAAAGCAATATTTTATAAAAAAACAAATGTAGTTAACAAAATGTGAGATGATAGACTACCTGGTAATGGGAGATGAGCGGAAAAATTGAGCTACAAATCTAGTTCGGACTTCGGAGTAATGGGAGCAGCTAAAGAAAAATATTTTGATAACGAGTAATGAGAGAAGCTAAAGAAAAAGATTTTGATGGTTCGGACTTCAGAGTAATAGGAGTAGGTAAAGAAAAAGATTTTGATAGTTCGGACTTCGAAGTAATGGGAGAAATCTAGTGAGTAGTTATGTTAAAGATTTGTTGCTATTCTTGGTTTGTTTTATTATTAAATGAGATTTCTAAAATGTGCCCCGAAGGCACACATTTGAGTTTATATAAAAGTAAAAGCTGAGGTTAAAATTCAAAATTACATTTATTTATGGTAATTTGTGAGTGTATTTAATGAGAATTAAATGCATTTTTTGATATAAAAGAAAAATGTGTGTTTAATAAATATAGTTTAACATGTGCTTGAGATAAAAGTAAAGTCGAAGGTTATTAAATTTAAAATTAATTTTATTTAAGGTAATTTGTGAGTATATTTAAAGAGAATTTAAAGCATTTTCTGATATAAAAAAATATGTGTTCAATAAATATAGTTTAATATGTGCTTGAAAGTACATATTAGAAAAACCCTTATTAAATAAATATTTATGTTAAAGATGTGTTACTATTCTTGGTTTGTCATATTTCTAAAGCATCAAAGGAATGCTATCAACAAATTAAATTTTGAGGTTGACATATAGTCATATATCCATAAACTTTAATCTTCATTTGGAGCACACCCATTAGAAATACCAACTAAAGCTACGATTTAAATTTATCCAAACTATTAAGAGATTGCATTCAAATAAAGATTTCTTATCGAATTCTTTAAAAAAAAAGAAAATTCGCATTTTCTAATTTAACAAGAAAAATTACAAAATATATTTTTTGTGTTTTCTTTGTTTTTTTTAAACCCCTCTTACGTTCTTCAAAATATAAAACAATCTATACTACTTTATAATGCATTTAGGCCTTCTAAAATTAGAAGGCTTAAAATTCGATTTTTTTACTTGCTTATTATGGAAAGAATTAAAAAAAAAATAAGATAAGGAGCTCCAATCGTTGGTGGCATATGTCGATTCTCTAACTATAAAATAACAAAAGGGAGGAATGAACAAACTAAAATAAAGAGGCTAATAATAAATGACACGTATACCCTAACTAATTAATCACCTTTATTTTTAAATTTAAATATCTTTTAATCCGTTTAATTTTTTATGATCTAATTTCACTATATTTTTAAAATTTTGTGTTCTTTAATTCAACATCCATTTTGATATATTTTATGAGTTTTCTTTAGTAGTCGGGAAGAAGCGGAGTTGAAAAGAGAGAACTTACTTGAATTAGGCGTAAAATGAAAAGCGTTTGTTCGCTCTGAAAATAGTCATGGTCCATGCATGCATTCATGGTGCATCTCTTCTAATATTATATAAATGTGTTTTTTATATTTTGTGGAAAGTTAAATCCCGTCAGTTTTATTTTTCTTCACTAAACGCACCATTAAGAGTTCATTTTTTCCCCTTTCACATTTGATCCTAAAACCTTGACCGCTTTAGTTTCATTGTTAACTTTTCTTTGCATCAATATAAGTAAGTAAGTAACCAAGCAATCAATTCATATAAAGTATAACTTATTCAACACTTTACACGAAGAGAATCTCTGTTGGTAAATGATGACAAAAGAGATGTACCGTAATACATAAATACTGAATTATTGATTAAAGAGGATGGATTTGGTGTTTTCTAATACTTTTATTTATTTATAAGAAAGAAAACACAATAATTTAAGGCGTCTTGAAATGCATAAAGTTTACAAAAAAATCTCACGCGGCGTGTCGTGTGGTGATTAACATCATGGCCGTCCACGACACGCGTCGAAACAAGATTTTTTAAAACTTATGCGATATAGAAATTTCATAATTTAAAGAATCAAACTATTACAGTAGTATAGACTATAGAGCATTTTTGAGGGACCATAAGTGTAAAATGTTTGACAAATGAGTATATCTGGTAGAGTGCTAGACGTAATGGGCACTTTGCTCACTCACTCGTCCAATCAGTTTTTATAAAAATGGAGAACAAGGATGAGATAGTAAATGGAGATTCATCACAATCAGAATCAGAAATAAAAGACGGTTCGATTTGTGGATTTGAATCTCTTCATCGTCTCCTTGAATCTTCTTTATCTCCACAACAATACAAGGTTTCTTTCACTATTTTTTTGAATCATTTCAAATGATTGTTGTTTGTTATGTGTTAATTTTTTTTGCATATATATTTTTTTCAATTTGATTGCTGATCAGTTAGAATTTTGAACCTGTAATTTGTTATTTTTGGTGAATTAATTAGCTGTATTTGTAGTAATACATGTGCAAATTTTTTATAACCAATTTAAATGAATGCAAACCGTTGACTTTGTTAAGTCAAATTGAGAGTTGCTTGTCTTCTTAATAGTTTCGGTCTTTTGGATAAAGTTTTGGAACTTGCATCACTAATATGTGTGAGGTCTCAAGTTCGATTCATGTTAGCAACTCTGATGTGGCCACGCCAACCTTCTGAAAAGGGAGGGCTTTGAGTCTGTATGTTTGTGGGTTTAAACCCTAGCCAAAAGATTGAAACCATGGTTATCCACCCCAAAATAAAAGTTTTGGAGTTAATTGAATAGTATAACAGTACTGAGAATTTAGTAACTTTTATGCGTAAGTTTGCAAAATTTAACTAAAATTTGTTAGAGAATATTAAGCTTTACAACCGAGTGGGTACTGAGGTATGGCTGTTATCTTTCCGGCTTATGGGCATGTTGAATTTTTATTAATCCTTTCATAGGGTGTGTTTGTTTTAGCTTTTTAATCCTTTTCAAACTTTTGAAAATCTAATAAGCTTATTTTTTTGGTCTTAGTAGGTTATTCAATTGAGCTTATGGTTCATGTAAGTTCACAAGTTCAAGTTGATAAGCTCATAAGCCCAAAAACTGAGCTTATTAGCTGTTTAAAAGTTTAATAAGTTCATAAGCCGGACAAATAAGCTTAAAATTACTTATTAACACGAGATACAAATCAGATGATTATACTGACCATGAAAGTAAAATATCTGTTAGCGAGACCATGATTCTTTGAGAATGAATGCATTTGTGTTTTATTGGTACTTATTTGAAACTATGAATGACAGAAGGTGCAATTTGTACGGGCTCATTCACCCTTGGTATTAAACCGTTAAGAGTTATTTATAATGCTACTAATCAATCATGGTTTTGAAAAGTTGTTTCTTAGCGTAAGCCTGCTGAAAATTCAACTCGATGGTGTTATGGAGTATTTTATTTATTTATTTGTTAACACAGTGCAGTCCGAATTCTGATTTAGTAATTTTGGGTCATAGTGTTTATTTACATATAAGACAATTAAGTAATTAAGTCATATTAATATCGTGATTTTACTGAATAAGATTCTCATATTTATACGTATGATATACAACTTGTGATGATAAACTAAAAGCAGCCGTGTCTCCGTTACGTAATTTAAGACAAGCAGGGACATGTAGCACTTGTTAAGTGCAATCTCTCGTTGTTGATTAGTGGATCACTTATTCATGTTGTTATATTGATGATGTGAATTAAATCTCTTTTTGCAGGAAGTCAGCCGCTTGCTTACGGGACTGAACTGTGGGAAACCACTTGAGCACTTGCCGGTGGTAGAATCTGTCAAAGGGTTGTCTGCACAACATGATTTCGATGTCCAGGTAGATAGTTATCTACTGGGGCAGTTGTTACTTTATCATGTAAACCACATGCAGAGCTATAAAAAATTTGGAGTGTATATTATTTACATTTCCTCTTGCAGAAACTTAGTTGCATGATTATATGTTTTAAGTGTTTGTTTGTCATATAAGAAAAAACAGTTAGCCAAACATTGGTCTGGCTACTTGCATAAGATTTTCATTACAAACGGGTAAACGGATGAGGTTTTCCCTATTCAGGTTACCCGGGAAGGACGAACCTTTTTTGACTCAGAACTGCATAAGATTTTCGTTATTATATATTTAATTGTGGCCTGTTTGTTGTGGTCATTTCTCTGAAACAGGTCTCTTTTGTAGTGATACATGTATGATTCAGACATGGTTTCTAAAATATGTTACAGGCATTCAGGTTTAATGCTGACAAGGAATTACTGAGAGAGCCTCGTATAGTGCGGGTTGGACTCATTCAAAACTCCATTGCTCTACCAACAACTGCACCCTTTCTTGACCAGAAGCTAGCCATCTTTGAGAAAGTAAAGCCCATTATCAATGCAGCAGGTGCTTCAGGAGTCAACGTATTATGTCTCCAAGTAAGGCGCAATATAACACAAGTTCTTGTTGATAACTCGATTTCCCTAGATTAGAGGTGGAAATTTCGGCCCATTTGCTTATGAAGGGTTAGTTTGGGTCGTGTTCTTATCTCAAACAGGTCAATATTATTAAAACACATTTGAGGTGACATGGGGAATCACACTTGCCGGAGGTCTTCATGGAAGCAGTCTCCCTACTCTCGGGTTTACCATAGGGTAGGGGTATGATCTGTCTGCATTCCATCTCCCCCATACCTCGCAGACTGATTGGGTATTCCTCCTGTTGTTGTGACTTGTGAGGTGATAGGGGGAATGGGTAAATGGGTTGAAAGTTGTCCAAAGTAATTTTAAATGTATTACACCATCTAAATTGAAATAATGGACACATAAATGTTTGTTAGTCAACCCAATCCAATCTGGCCCTTTTTTTTCCCGACCTGCACATCTGTCTACATCTACCCTTGATCTTTGGATTAAAACACTGATATGTAACTGAACGTTCAGGAAGCGTGGATGATGCCTTTTGCATTTTGTACTCGTGAGAAAAGATGGTGTGAATTTGCCGAGCCTGCAGATGGAGAATCAACACAATTTCTACAAGGTTTTGCAAGGAAGTACAACATGGTCATAGTAAACCCAATACTCGAGAGAGATTTGAAACATGGGGAGACTATCTGGAATACTGTAGTTATAATTGGGAATAATGGTAACATAATTGGCAAACACAGAAAGGTAACATGCTCGTAAATTCTTTAACTTATTGAGCTACTAACTTTGTAATTGGTTTTCTCTTACAAACTAACCATTGTTTTTATAAACCACAGAAAGGTAACATGTTCATAAATTATGATGGAACTGTTTTTGTCCAAATTTGGTTGTGTTTGCAATAAGAAGCCAAATTTCAGTTTGAAAATTATGATATTTCTCATTGTTCCAGTTATGCTAAAAAGTTCTTGCAACTCATATGACAGAATCATATACCCCGAGTAGGGGATTTCAATGAGAGTACATATTACATGGAGGGAAATACCGGGCACCCTGTATTTGAGACTGCCTATGGAAAGATTGGTGTCAACATCTGCTATGGAAGGCACCATCCTTTAAATTGGTTAGCCTTCGGGCTAAATGGTGCAGAAATTGTCTTCAATCCATCTGCCACAGTGGGGGAACTCAGTGAGCCAATGTGGCCAATCGAGGTACTCCCATATATTTCTCTTTATTTCTTGTATTCAGGAGTAAATGCCCGTGTCTTGCAAACAAATTGTTGTTCTTGTGAAAGTAACACGCTTAGTGCCAAAAAGTACAATTGATTTTGGGCAAAAGTGGCAATCATTTTCACGATTATTTCCTCAGTTGGTCCAAAATGTTTAATCTTGAGGGCTCTATATTGAGTCAACAGCAGGTGTGTATTTATTGGCAACTTGACTGCCTTTTGTAACCTAGATTCAAGTCCATTTTAAAACCCATGAAAACATCCAGTCTTCATATTATATCTTATTTTTTGCATGTTTGCTAGAGGCGGCATTTTATCCCATTTACTTATGAATAAAATAATTTGTTGTGTTTTATCTCAAAGGGGTCAAACCAAAATTAGCTAAAAGACAGAAGGGTCAAATGGGTTGGAAGTCAACCAAAGTAATTATTGATGATACAACCTCCAAAATCGTTTAAGATTTAGGTTATTCTCGTAATTATGTATCTTTTAATCATAAGTAACCCATTAATTATAAATTAAAAATGCTTATAATACACAAAATAGTTTTTATGGGTCAATCCAACACTCACCCGAGTGGGTCCATTTTGACCCGTTTATAAGAACATGGCCTTTTTCAAGTAGACCCCACAACCTACTTTGTCAACTCTAAATTTGTCTAATCGAAAATGAAGCAAGACAAGTTCAAAACTCAGGTGATCGCTTTGATCCATTCTTTAATCTAAAAAGCTTTTCACATGCATTCTCCTTTTTAGGCACGGAATGCTGCAATAGCAAATAGTTACTATGTGGGTCCATCAATCGAGTTGGTACCGAGGTGTTCCCAAACCCGTTCACTTCAGGTGACGGAAAGCCACAACATGCAGATTTTGGTCATTTCTATGGTTCAAGCCATATTTCTGCGCCAGATGCTTCCTGTACACCGTCACTTTCAAGGAACAAAGATGGGTTGTTGATATCCGATTTGGATCTTAACCTATGTAGACAGTTGAAGGACAAATGGGGATTCCGTATGACTGCTAGGTACGAGTTATATGCTGACATGCTTTCTCGATATGTAAAGCCCGACTTTGAGCCCCAGGTAATATCTGATCCGTTGTTGCATAAGAATCATCTGTAAAAAAGATTAAAAATACTTTTACTCATGGTTTATGTTAATCTATGTTAAATTAAGTGGTTTATTGTTCCTGAAAAGACTTGGTATTTCATAGGTGTATGTTTCAAAAGCTTTGTTCCTTGTGGATAGTTTCTAGGGTCTTGTAAAGAGACTCTTGGTGTTTTATTGATGGTAAATTACCATGTGAAAAAACAGAATTGTGTTCTGATGTTGATGTAATAATTTGTAATGAAAACAATGATTGGTTCGTAGGTAGGTTCACAAGACATTTTATTTCAGAAATTGCAGATGATTCTTTTAGGACAACTGGGTAGACTTGTGCATTCAGTTGGAACCGGACCAAAACTAAAAATAGAAAACACAAAGAACTAAAAAACTGAACCAGGTCAAACTTATCATATTGTGGTTTGGAACCAGCTCTAACACAAACTGGACAGTGGACGAAGTAATTTTTTGTTTATTTAAAAAAAAAGTAAATTTCGAACAGCAAATTTACACACACTCTAGTTCTACGGCGCATGTCTTAAATGAGACTTGGACCCTCTTAAGTAAAAAAATAATAGTTTAAATGAGGCAGTTTCAAGTTTGAGCAATTGGAAAAAGTCTTGAACTGCAAACCTGTTTATTTCCAAAGATTTCAAACTGAGAACCGTATTGGACAAATCTGGATTGGTTTTTGTTGGTATGATGAGAGTTTTGGAATAAAGATTGTTTCTGGAAAATATTACATGTTAAAATGGCTTTCTCCAAAACTTTTTACTGAATGAATTAGGTTAGTTTAAAAAGAAAAATAAAACAATGAATTAGGTTTGTGTGAAAAGTCCTTGTATAACATGGATAACCTGAGTTACTAGAAAACTTGATTATAAGCAGTTAAATCGTTCTGATAAAAGAAACACGTTTAGTACAATTTGGTAGTGTTTGAATCTGAACTTAATTGACTTAATATGAAAAATTTAATTTATTAAGTCATATAAAAGTTGTTTGTTTTCACTTAATCAAAATAAATGACTTAAAATAATAAGTGATAAAAATGAGGTCATTCACATTAAGTCATTTGTTAATTAACATGACTTAATGAAAAAATTAAACAAACAAGCCCTAAACCTGATGGTCTTACCACGTCGTCGTTATTTATTACTTACAAATTCAAATGTAACTAGAAAGTACAGTAATTTTAAACATCCAACAGAATAGATTGAAACAACGAAATATCTAATGTGTTTGGCGTGGAGCGGGTAGAAGCATTTAAGAGTGGTAAGAGGTGAGTAGAGTGTTATGATCTCTAATGCTCATTTGACAAACAATTATTATTATTATTTTTTTTATTATTATTATTACTTTTTCATATACATAATGTACTTTTCCAACGCTTCATGAAATAGTATTTAAAAGCGTTGAGAATTTAAGAGTTGTTTTGAAAATTATGATTAAACCTGCATCGTAACCGTATTTATAGAAAACAAAAAGTTACTACTTAATGTGACTACTTACTATTACTATTCACTGTTATTCCTACTTTTATTCACTGTTATTGCTACTTTTGCCAAACACACGACCGATTTAAGTTTCTAATGCAAATATTTTGTAAGACTAGCGAGTAACCGTGTATAGCGATGAGATTTTACAGTGACAAATAATTATAATTCCGACACTTTGGTTAAGTATTTCCCTGCACATCTTATGTGCGAATAAAAAAAGCGACTCTTCGCTTAGTAGACGGCCACGGACGACGACCCTTCTTATTTTGCCCGGTCGTTTTTTTTTTTTTTTTTGAATCCTAGACTAAAGAAGAAGGCTCTGAATCAGTAGGGGAAAATCCGCAAAGGGAAGAACTGTACTAACTCGCCACGGTTACTTTATCAGGGCTCCACAGGAGAAGAAAGAAGGTCGGGGTCCAATTTCTAATGAAGTGAAGGTCCCCCTTACTCCCTATTCTCTCTTAAAGATTTATAAAGCTCTAAGGTTGGTTAAGAACTATTGACTGTAAATCGTTTAAGGTTTATGCACATGATGTAAAATAATTAAATTTAATTAAAAAATGTTGCAACATATTATAATCAATGTTTTGAAAATCGGGTTTATAATCGACCCGGTCGAGTCCACGGTCACCGGGTCAACCCGGTTTTCCATTAAAAAAATAAAAAATAAAAATAACCGGGTCAATGGTTCGACCACCGGTCAATCCGGTCAACGGTTCAACCGCCGGGTCAAACCGGTTTTATAAAAAATTAAAAACGAAACCGGTCGGGTTTCGAGAACCGGTCACTAAAACTGGCGGTATATATCCGGTTAACCCGGTTTAGAAACCCGGTTTTTTACCGTTTTTGCGAAACCGGTTCAACCGGTTAACCCGACCGGGTCGACCCGGGTTTCAAAACATTGATTATAATCCAACTAAAAGGACAAATTTTAAAACATATCAAAAGACGTATAAAAAATTAACGAAACTAAAATTGAAAGCAATTTTTTTAATTGTGCATGGTTCAACAACGTAAGTCAAACAAAATAACTCAACTTTAATCGGAACAGTGTTGCATAAAAAGTCTACAAGACTGATTAATCTCCGATTAGGTGCTACTAGGCCACCGACCTTTTCGATTTGTGTAAATCATTCAAACAAATCGGTCAACCATGGTCAACAACGGTTAAGGATGGTCAAACTTGCCGAAAACATGGAAATTTTCTTGAAATACCCTAAACTCGTAGTAAATTAGTTATAATCATTGTTTATATCTATTACAAGATGTTTTCAAGGAAAATCTTCCGAAAATACCAACACTTGTCAGAATACCTAAAACTTGCCAAAATGCCAATACAATTAATCACTGATTCGCTATTTGTGCAACCCTGAACAAATGTAATCACTTATAGTCGCTGTTTATATCTGTTACAAGATGTTTTTAAAGAAAATCTTTTCGGGAATACCCAAAACTACCCAAGAAAACCCAAAACTTGCAAAAAATGCTAATACGATTAATCACCGATTAATCCCGCCTACACCGATTACAAGCTACATGGGGGGTCGTCCGCCTCACTATTGATTCGCAATTTTTGCAACCTTGAATCGAAAAGAGACTCTCTCTTAACCTGATTATATTAAACAAAAAATTAAAATCTAAAACCATTTAGATTAACACATTAAGATTAAAAGGGTCCTTCGAGCATAACATATTACTCACTTTTAACTTTTTTAAAGTTTTATTATTTATTTATTTAGTTTTTTTAGTTTTGTATGTAGTTAAGAGTTAAGATGAGCAAACAAAATCTAATCTGACATTTTATTGGTGATTAAGATCATAATTAGCCGTGTCGGGCGGGCGGGCGGGGGCACGCAGTATGCACGGTATCAAAGAGGACAAGACGATAGTAGTTGCCTGATTGGTGATAATATACAATAATGATGAGTAGGTAGTTGGTGAATCGATCCCAAATTTTATCAAGACGTCTATTCTTTCACGATATAAGCCAACTATATCATCTTCTTTTTCAAATGATCATTCTGAATGATCATTTTTAAATTAAAAAATAACTTAACCGACAATTTAATGTTCATTAAGAAGTTTGTATCATAAACTAAAATATGATCATTTTCTCCTAAATTCATCATTCAATCTAGATTACATCAATTTCCTTCGTTTCTTGCACATTTTCTTGTCTTCTCGTCTAATGCTCCTCTTTAAACCTAAAATACATATAGATAACAATTAAATACCAAATCTTACCCAAATTTAATGATTATGAGCAATAAAAATGAGATAAATGATACTAAAAGTATAATATTATTTTATGTTATCAATGCATGAGATTAAATATAACATATATAAATATTTTTTTTTGTGCAAAAGGTGAAATATATTTAGGATACTAAAAGTTACATCATACCCACTGATATGAACATGCTCACATCAGGGCAAAAAAAACAAAACAGATACCTCTTAACTATGTTGAAACAATACATCCAAAACCTCTAACTGAAATCAGCTATCTGAAAAAAAAAAACTAAATCTCAAACAGAAACATTGAAACAACCCTTTTACTCTATAAAATCAGGAACTCCTGCTAAAACAATTTGTTGACTTCACCTTTTATGCACCAATACCATATACTCTTGACTACATTTCCTAACTCAATATATTCACAAAACACTCAACCAACATCCACAGTGTAAAGGAATAGGGATTGAGCAGGCATCATCAAGTAGTATATAGTCCCATTCACACTAAAAGAGGGGCTATACCTATCTAGCTACATTTCCTATCCATAAACCTCATAGATCTCCAGCAGCTACATCTTCACTGAAAAAAACTAAAAGGCTTAGAGGGACAAGCATCACTAGAAAGGGAACACACTCCCTCATTTAGAACCATCCTTTCCTCCTATGACAGTGCATTGGGTGGACCAAGAAGGTTCATCTTTCACACACTCTCTATTCCACCAATCATGCACTGTCCACCCATATCATATACCCCTGTTATATGCAGACCCAACCAGAATACATCCCATTATAGCAGACTTCCATGTAGCATTCTAGATTTAGACTTCCAAATACTTCTGTATATCACCAATAAACATCCCACCATATCCTGGCCTAGGACTTCCTCTGATAATGTCTTTTAATATGGACTTTCCATTCTTTTCCATATCTCTTACACCAGGAGACTCTTTGACTAACAGACTTAATAATCTGTATTCTCACACTATCTTCAATCATTTTGACCATTTCTACAAAGCTGATTTCCTTATTTGTGAAAACTCTAGAATTTCTTTCTCTCCATATAAAATATACACATGTAGCTAACACCATTTTCCTGACGACACTATAAATGTTGTTATTACAAGGCATATCAGATACTTTCTCAATCATAGTGCTCCAATCATGTTCTGCAACTTTGATTTTCAATTTCCTTTCCATCACCATCCAAATTTCTTTAGAATAATCACACTTAAAAAATAGGTGATTATGTGAATCACTGCATTTTGAACATAATGGACAAACCAGATTCACAGTAGGATTCCACATCATTAATCTGTCTTGAGTTTGTAATCTTTCTTTCACAGCAAGCCATAAGACAAAGGCATGTCTTGGGATTCCTTGAGAGTACCAAACCAGATTGTTCCATTTAACTTCTTGATTATGACTTCTCATATCTTCCCATACTATCTTAACACTGAATCTTGAATATACCCCTTTGCTATTCTTCCATTGGACTATATCATTTACACCATCAATAAGGGTAGGAACTTGAATTGAATCTAATAATGAAATAGATTGTATCCACCCATCTGGCCAAATCCACCTCCCATTTTCTATCATGTCAGCTACAGTAACTCTATCATCCAATCTAGCAACATATCTAATTGATATAGGGATAATATTACTTAGAATACCTTGCTCACACCAATTATCATACCATAGAGAAGTAGCATTACCATCTCCAATTTTGATAGTCACATAAGGTCTGACCTTGTCTCTTAAGCCCAATAAAACCATCCGGATCCAACTATCATTCTTTTCAATATCTGCATTCCATATGCTATTGCCCTTCAATTTTACCACATTTACCCATTTTACCCACAAAGAATCTTTTTTAGCAGGTATATTCCAGATATGCTTCATCAATAAGACTTCATTCCACTTACTTAAGGGTTTAATTCTACATTACATATATAAATATTTATATTCATTGAATTTAAGTTGTGTTAAAAAAAAATTTATGTTAGACTAAAATGCATATGGAGGTAATGTTTTTTAAGTTGGGACAAAATGTGGTATGACTTTTTAGTTTTAGCTTGAGCTTAATTCTTTTTAAAAGCAATGATGCGAGTTTTGTTTTAAAGGTTTTCTTTACCAATTGTAACACATAAAAGTTTGAACGTTTTTTTGTTAATAAACGAAATTTTGATACATGTTGACCAATTTTTTGAAGTTTGACTTTTCGATTGGCGAATAGGAGAGACCTATTCACAATTGAAAAGCCTAATTCCCAAAAAAAAAAAAAAAAAAAAAAAGGAAAATCTCTTAAAATTAATCGCTAACCCAATCTCGTCTTTCACGAGATATGAAGGAGATGAGATATAGACAATTTTACCTCTACCCGAAATTACAGAGGCCGCTTTTAGAGAACTTTCGTCTTTACAAAGAGCGAGGATCGAACCCTCAACCTCTGTGTCCAATAAAAAGTCTAAACCTTATGCGTATAGTATAACATTTATAAAGGGCATTGATACTTACACCACCACAATTGATGCATACACCACAATGTTACACTACTAATGCATATAATACAACATACATAATTATGGTGTATGCATCAATTGTGATGATGTAAGTATCAATGCCCATTTATTTTTTTTGAATGGTAAACTTCATTAAACACGGCAAGTCCTCAAAACAAGGACCGTCAAGAAACGATTACAACATGTACAAAGGAAAAACAACCCAATCCCTCCATATAATGGAGTTAAACCTAGATCGACTCTTAAGCCATAAAAATGACAAAGATTTAACTAACGACACAACATCGGCTACCTAAGGAGTAGTGTTGTCGAAAACCTTTTTATTTCTTGCATTCCAAATCGCCCAACACGTTGTCATTACAATCCTGTTTGAGCAAATGTTCGTAGATGCTCTTCAACCCTAAGCTTCGGGAGACTCCGCGGCAGCTCCTTCGTCTTGTAGGCTGAAACAAGAGAGAACACCGTTAGCTCGCCCCGGGTTTTTAGTCCGAGACCAAGCTCCGGCGTAAGAGTAAGTACTTGGTATAAGTGATAAGTAACAATTAAAGTGGAGTAAGCATGGTGAGACGTCTGTCTTGGAGTGTGTGTGGGAAAAAGGTCCCTGTTCATGTGTGTGAACCATTCCTTTTATACTACCTGAGATTAGCTCCACGACATATCTTTTGTGGAAGCTAAGTTGTCTTTTAGGGGAAGCACATAAGGCGCTGACGAGCACCAGGCTTGGTCCTCGGGGTCAAAGTTGTCTTCATGCTAGTTGTGGACCAGACGCCTGTGCCATTCGTACATCATCGCATACAATGTGTGTCGGTTGTCGCCAGACTAGTTCGATGGAGATAATGTTCTACCTCCCGAGTAGACACATTCTCCCGAGTGACAATGCTTCCTGAGTAGACATTGCCTCCTGAGTAGACATGTTCTCCTGAGTAGACAATGCCTCCTGAGTAGACATGTTCTCCTGAGTAGACAATGCCTCCTGAGTAGACATTGCTCTCCTGAGCAAACAATCTCTCTTGGGCAGACATTGCTCTCCTAAGTAGATATTGCTCTCATGAGCAAACATTGATATCCTGAGCAGACAATGCTCTCCTGAGCAGACAGCTCTCCTGAGTAAACATTGGTCTCCTGAGCAGACAGCTCACGTGAGTAGACAATTCTCCTAAGCAGACATTGCTCTCCTGAGCAAACAGCTCACCTGAGCAAACAGCTCACTTGAGCAAACAACTCACCTGAGCAGACAACTCTCATGGGCTGACAACTCTCCTGAGCAGACAATGCCTCATCATAGATTGGTTTTGTCTTAGAAACATTTGGAGTTAATTGTGATTGTCTCCTTCGGAGTATCCGGAGGAGGACATACCTCATCATGTCCCCCAGTCTAGTATCAATGTATTGTCAATGAGTTGGTACTAGACTTAAAAGAAAAAAGCTTGTCTGGTTCGGAGGCCAAAATTGCCAAAGAGTTGGTACTCTCGAGAATTTTTTCTATCTGTTCGAATGTATCGATCAAGGAAGAAAGAATTTCCAAGAATACCATTAAATTTTGAAGTTTGATACAAGAGTGGGTCACTACCATACTACTTCACCTGTCTTAAAAGACATGGCTATCCCTATGCCTACTCTGGAGGAGATAATTGCCACTTGATCTGATCACAAATAGGTTGCAAAGGCAAAGGCATCGACCAAGTGAAAATCCTCTACTAAGTCGCAAGAGCCTTCCAACGCAACCAAAAAGGGGAGATTGACCAAGAGGAGTTCCGTAGCAGAGTCTAGTGAGTCATTAAATGAAGAAGGTCATGAGATTGACTAGAGACTTTCTCCTCTTGACTGTACAAGTGTTGGGGGTGTCAGAGGAAGAATATTGATTCGGTTGGCGATTCCCACTTGGTAATTCACACCCCATTTTGGTGGTGAATTGTACGCCATATCTCCGTAGTCGAGACTAGAGCCGAATCCATTTTCCGAAATGATGTTCCTTATGTTGATAGTCGTTTGGGTCGTACCGATATTGTACTTCTATGATGAATTTCCGGACTTAACTAGAAAATTTGCTCTTCCGTCTGAGTGTTTCATTCAGAGGCTAAGAAATTTTTTGATCCTACCAATAATTTTGGACCATGTACCTCATCATGTCCCCCAGTCTAGTATTAATGTATTTCCAAAGAGTTGATTCTAGACTCTGAAAATGTGTCTCACCAGTTGAGTATCTCGTTCGGAGGTTAAGGTTAGACATTTTTGCCTACCCGCTCAAGTATGTTGTCCGAAGGTTAAGGTTAGAATTCTTTGCCTACACGCTCGAGTATCTCGTTCGGATGTAGCATCACAAACGAAGGGTTTCGTTCGTAGGCCCAGATAAGAGCCCAACTATTTTTTTGGAAAGGTGGGGGCTTGCTTGCTTTCAAACCCTTACACATAGCGTTTTCCACAACACTTTTCATTTCTACTCCCACAACTTTTTTTTTACATACTACTTCTATTCATTTTGACCGAATGTTCGATCATAGTGCTCGACCGGAGTTGGTCTTCAGTCTCGATAGGAGTTTCTTTATTGTCTCTATCAGAGCTACAATTTTGTCTCGATCGGAGGCTTTTGTAAGTCTCGATCGGAGCTACAATTTAGTCTCAATCGGAGGTACAATTTTGTCTCGATCGAAGGATTTTGTAAGTTTCGATCGGAGCTACAATTTAGTCTCGATCGGAGCTACAATTTTGTCTCGATCGGAGACTTTTGTAAGTCTCAATCGGAGTTGTTTATAAGTCTCGACTGAAGTTTCTTCTCGATCGGAGCTACAATTTAGTCTCGATCGGAGGCTTTTGTTATCTCGATCGGAGTTATTTGTAAGTCTCGTAGACCTTGTTATTCCTCGGAGTAGTATAAATACTACTTTTATTTCTTTTACCTCTCCACTTTTTAAAATTTACGCCCACCATGAAGTTTCATTCGAGTCTAAGGTAGAAGGTTCCGTTCGAGAGCCCACTTAAGATCCCAACATTTACTTTGTGTGTTTAGCAAATATATAGAATTTAGTTCACATTCCCATTTATAAAGTTGGGGCCACCATATCTCCTTGTCACTTTTTGTTTACACTTTTCTCTACATTACATAAAGTGACAAAACAAAACAAACCAACAGTTTCAAGTAGAGTTTGGTCTCAATCGGAGGTGGGGATAGGTGCTTCGATCGGAGTTGTCTCGATCGGAGGTAGTTGACTATACCAAGAGGTCTCAAACAAAGGTTTCGATTGGTGGTGGTGGGGAGAGCTTGTCTCGATCGGAGTTATTTTATCGGAGTTATTTTATCGAAGTTTGGGGTGAGACGAGTCTCGTTTGGTTATGTTGGCTCATCCGAAGATGCTTGGTTCGTCGAGAGGTATTTGAGCGTGACTCGTCTGGAGGTTCAAGCTAAGGTCTCCACCGGAGGTCTCGACTAGTTCATGTCGATTACCAGTTTATCTTGAGGTTCTCAATCTTTTCATTTTGTTTCGATCGGAGTTAGAGGGTTAGTCTCGATCATAGGTTTTGGTTGGTTGATTTTTGATTATGGGTCGCGAGTGTGTAGATCGGAGGTGTAGCTCGTTCGGAGGCATCTCGATCGGAGGTAACATACTCTTTGCTTTTGTTTCTTATGAGCAAATATCCTCAATATAATGATGCCAGGGCCAATTGAGATTTGATGTCAGCTTGTTTAGACTTGTTGCTCATGTACTTAAAGCATATCATCACACTATATGGTGCCTCAAACTTTTCAGCTTTACTTTGTGGCACAATGAATGCTTCAACTTAGCTCATTTTTGGGACAAGCAGAAAGAATTCGAGCAATAATTACTCGCATACACTTGCATGACTATGTCAAGACTTAAACTTGTAACTTTCTGATACGCGACCACATTTACACCGCGATAGTGACCACAATTTAAATATCCCAATCATATTACATTAAACACTAATGTGTAAGTACTTTTAACACGCATGTAGTATATACTTGGTAGTGACTATCATGAGCACACTAGTCACACATGAGTTTTATGGGACCCATCAAAGATGACATAATATAATGAATCTTTGCTTGAGTGACTCAATATGCACCATACTTTATTTTATTCTACCGGATAACATTTCGTAAAAATTGGTTTTGACTTGCTTACTTGAATGTTTGTGCGAACCGTCACAGACTTCAACCGAGATTTCTCTTTGGAAGAGGGTGTCTTTCGAGAGGTGCTCCTCGATCGAGGTGTTCAATCGGAGGACACCGAATGTCTCGATCGAGGTTCGGTGTGATTGCCTCGATCGAAGTTTGGTTAGTGGTTATTTCGATCGGAGATTGTCTGACTTTAAAGGTTTCGTTCGTAGCTTTCATTTGGATCTATAATTTCAAACAAAGATCTCGTTATGAGGTTTCACCCGACCATAAAGGTTTTCGATCGGAGGTCTCCATCAAAGGCCACACCAAAGGTTTCAATCGGATGTCTTAACCTTCAATTTCTTATTCAACGTTTTTCTGTTACTAACACAAGAAGTCTTGATCGGATGTCTCGATCGGAGGTCACCCCAAGAGTTTCAATTGTTGTAAGGGCCGTCGTTTGAAGCTAGCATCCCAAACTCGTTCGGAGCTTTATTCGACTAACATCACAAACTTAGAGCTCCGTTTGGAGCTTTAGCCACGAGTAGCATCACAAACATAGATTTTTGCTCGGAGTAGACCACAACTTGTCTCGATCGGAGTTTTATTTTGACAGCACCACAACGTGAGGGTTTCGATCAAAGATTTATTCACTAGCATTTGTAGCTATGAGTATCTATAACTTCATGCTTATTCCCTCTTGGGATGGTAATTGATGAGTGTAAATACTCATCATTTTGTTAAATCTGACTGAAAACACTTAAAATGCTCGAAATGCATCAAAATCTGAAAATATCTCAAAATTGCATTTATATGTTTCGGATGCAAAATGTTTAAAATCGATGAAAAATGAGCTAAGTTTGCATAATTGACAGTTTGATCCCCTAAGTTTCAAAAATTGTCGAAATAGTCCCCGAGCACTTAATTTCAAAGAAAAATCACCAAAGGTCCTTTTAAAATCATAAGTTGTCAAAATTAGTCCTTTGGTGAAAAATATCAAAAGTTTTGAGAAATTACAAGTTTGGTCCTTCAAGTTTCAAAATTTGCAAAAATAGTCCTTGGAAGTTTGAAAATGTCCAATTTGGTCCTTGTACTATTGAAACTTGTCACTTTTGGTCCTTGGAACAACTTTGATAAATTGGCAGCTTTGGTCCCTTATTTTTCAGAAATTACAAAATGGTCCCTATGTTATTAATACAAGCCTAAGCCTTTGAACCCTTGGACCCTATCAAAACCCATTGTGACCCCTGCCAAGCCATTTGGACCCCTGCCTATTTGACCCCCCCTTTATAATATTAAACCCGGTCAACCCCAACAAACAAATACACCCCGCCCAACCTTTTCCCTCTTTTTCTTCTTCCTTCAACCACCATCTCTGCAACACACCAGACTCCCATCCCCCCAGCTCATCCTCACCCCTCCTTGTTCCCCCCCACCTCCACCAAACTCCAAAATACATTTAATGCTTCTTCAACCCTTTCACTCAACCCCCACTGCTAAAACCATTTTTGGCGCCAAAAAAGTGATCAAACGGCCAAAATCCATCCAAGTAATCCGGCCTCAATTATTGATGGGAAGTGATCAGAGGAGAGAGAGAAGGCATTTGGTGTATAAAAAGAAGCAAGAGGAGAAGAGCAAAGAGTAGTACTTAGTTTTTTAAATTAATGTATGTCATTTTTTATACAAATGTTTTAGTTTAAATGTAAAACTGTAATCTTTTGTTTCAATGTATTAAACTCAAGTAACTTTATCAGTGTAATCTACTTTCTAGTATCAATTCAAGGTTTTAATATCAATTCATGTTTTCAAGTTCACTGTTGCAAATTTCAGTTTCAAACTCTTATGTTCAAGCTTCAAATAGCTTATTCCTAAGTTCAAATAAGCTTATATAAGCTACTTATAACTTTTTGTAAGCTTATCAATCAATTTCAAGCAAATTTGTCACATGGTCAACAAAAGTCAAACTGGAGCTTAAATTGGAAATGGTGATGATATTGGGTTAATGCAGAGTTGATTTGGGTTGGAATTGGCTTAGAATAGTAGTATATGGTTATGGTTTAAGCTGCAATATAAGCTGGACATCTGTGAGTTTGTATTTCAATTTCCATTTTCAATCCAGTTTGCATATTGTGCTTGTATGTGTATCTGTGGTCATAAATAGTTTAGAACTGTTTAATTAGTGGTAACTAGGATAAGTAGACTCAGTTTAATCCATAATACAAGCTAGTTCAGTGTTTAGCTTAGCTTATAGTTCAAAACAGTTGTGAAAAATAGTGTTTGGATTTGCTGCATTATCTGAGTCAGAGGCATGTTCAGTAGTTAGGATCAGTTGTTCTACACTTATTTGGTCATTTGAAACTCATCCTAGTTCATTTGTACCCTTTGCAACAGCTCAAAGTCAAAATCACTATAATACTGTCCTAGTTTCTTAACTGTTGAGATTTTGTGAAATCAAAAACTTGTTGTGTGTTTAGAAATCATAGGTACAGCTTGCAGTAGTTTCATTTCATCATTTAACATCATTTTCAGTTGGCAAATTAAGATCAAAACTCATAAAAGTCAACATATCAAATCTGTTTCAAAAGTCAAAAAGTGAAAATCTCATTTTTCACCCAACTAAGGTGATTTTTCATGGACTCATTCTTGGTTCAAATCAAGTGAAATTATGGGTTTTATAACTTCAACTGGTCTAGTTTCTTATTATGATTTTTATAGATTTTTAGTAATTTTTTATAAGCTCTAAATTAGCTTGTCAAGTTGGGCTTATCTGCCCTGTTCACAAACTCAGTGAATACTGAATTTTCTCAGCTTCTTGCAGAGCTTGTCCAGGGCTGGTCTTTGGTTTAGAAGTAGCTATCCAGGTCTAGTGTAGGATCCAATTTCTGTTTTTTAGTTTAGCTTATTTGAATAGCTTATCCAAAAGCTTCAAAGTAGCACCCAACAACTGTTTTTGGCATAAGTCTTCAAATCATCAAATCTGTTTAAGTTAGCACTTAAGATGTTTAGGATAGTTGCAATTAGTTGCATTTGGGTAGTTTTAGCTTATTATAGCTTCTGTAATCAGTTGGTGGTCTTTGGTGTTCATTTGCTTATTCCAAGTGCTTATTTATAAGCACTTTGCATTGCAGTTTCATTTTCCTACACATAAGCCACTGTTTTTATAATTTTCCTAGATTCATAATATTATTTTAGGCTTTTCCTGAATTTTTCAGATTTTTCTAGTTCAGTTTGCTATTTTTCTTCATTTAAAACAGTTTTTAGGTAATTTTAATTAGCTTTTAATACAATTAAATCAGAAAAACTTCAAAAAAATAAGTTTTCATTTTTCCTAGGTTAAGATAAATATAAAAAGTCAAAAAAATATTTTTCCAGATTTTTCTTAGTTAAATTTGTATTTTTAAGCAATTTAAGTAGTTTTAAATAGTTTTTAATTCATAGAAAATACAAAATAATCGAAAAATATAAAATTAGTTTTGAAAATTCTATTTAGTTATTTTAGATTTTTCCAAGTCATAATTTTATTTTTCTAGCTTTATTTCATATTTTCTTGTGTTTTAGGTTATTATTAAATAAGTAAAAACAGTTTTTAATTAATAATAATTAGATAAATAGTTTTAAAAATAATTTTATTTTTCTAAAAATTTTCTCTTATCATTAGGTTTGTAAAATGTCATTTTCATATTTTTAGGATTAATATTGTTTCAGCTTCACATTTTCTTTTATGCGTCACGTAGTTTTTAATTTAAGTTTTATAAAAGAAAAATCAAAACATCATTTTGCTAATAGTGATAGCATTTATTTAATATATTTTATCTTTTAATTTCCTTTAATTTGCATTTAAGCCCTGTAATTTATATACTTTTCTTTAGTTATAATCAATCACAACTCTTATCCGTTCAAATCCTCTCGATCACTATTCGTTTGGTGATTCATCGCACCGTTGGGACATAACGACACGGGAAACACTATACTCTCGATCTTCATTGCATTGGTGTCCGAGTTGTTTTAAGTTTCTTACGGTTAGCCATTCATGTGGCTAGCTTGTGTGAGAAAACCTGACGGTTCGGAACCGATCAGTACTGAGGTAAGGTAGGAACCGCATGATCAAAACACTAATATTTGACGAGTTGCTGATCGAACCACACAACCTGCTCCGGAGGGAGCAACTATCCTTAAGCCTACTTTGGAAGAGATCATTGCCACCCAGGCTGGCTGACCCTAGAGTGGTTGCAAAGCTAAGAACGCGACTAAGCGAAAAGCCTCTACTTGGCCGGAGGTATCTTCCGATGCAACCAAAAAAGAAAGGTGACCAGGAAGAACTTCGGAGTAGGGTCAAGTGAACACAATTTTGAAGATGAGAACCATAGTGCGGAAGGGAGCACTCACCCCCAGAATACCGGAGCATCCATGCTCCTATCTAAGAACTCTCTCGGTAGTTTGATGTTTTAGTTTGTAATAAGTAGTTAGTTTAGTTTCTACTTTTTCACTTTTGTCTGGTGGAAGGGGTACGTGGTGTGCCAGAGGACCTTTCAAGGTCACTCTAAGCTTGGGTATGTCCGACCGTGCAATGTTCTGATGGACCCCGAGCCATACCCCATATCCTAAGCCCTCATGCTTCCCTACTACTGGGACTTTAGTTTATTTTGTGTAGTGTTAGTCATTATGAAGCTGCCTAGCTACATGAGCATACACACCCCAATACTTAGATAAATACATATAACATATACCGATGCAATGCCAGTTGTTTTACCCGGTGCCTCCGATGCGGTCTTGATTCGGTGTTTGTGTGATTTACTCGATGCACTAACCGACTTGTGTGCCTAACATCGCATGTATTTTGTAAAGTTATCACACCACATACATTTGTTCCAATGTTCGAATGCAACACTTAGATCAACATCTTTACACTACTTTTCCATACCGGTATAGCATATGCTTATGCAATGCATACCGTTAGCACCTTACATTAGTGCTTTTAATATATGCAACACTTGGATCAATATCCTCATTCAACCTTCTCCATCCGGTGTATCTACTTATAGAGAGTAATTATTAGAGCTAAGTAGAGGTTGCATAACCAAAGATTGTACCATCACCCGTAGGAGACATTGTTCCTCTACTCCGGAGGAGACTATGAGCCAACTTGACGTGTCGCTCAACCAATGATCATATAAAGACTCCATGGGAGACATTGTTCCTCTACTCAGGAGGATATCATGAGCTGACTAGATAGGTTGGTTAACCAAAGATTATGTCATTACTCCGAAGGAGATGTTGTTCATTTACCCTAGTGGGGACTATGAGCTGACTTGGTATGTCGCTCAACCAATGATCATACCAACACTCTAGACGAGACATTGTTCCTCTACTCCGGAGGAGATTATGAGCAAGTTAGTAATTGTTCTATTGATTATTTTACCATCACTCTGGGGGGTTGTTTCACCACTTCGGAGGAGACCATGAGCTAACCAGATTGGTTACTCAACCAAAGTTTATAACATTACTCCGAAGGAGACATTGTTCCTCTACTTCGGAGGAGACATTGTTCCTCTACTCCAGAGGAGGTTATGAGCAAGTTACTAACTATTACATTCATTATTTTACCATCACTCCGGAGGAATTGTTTCACCACTTCAGAAGAGGCTACGGGCTAGTTGAAGTTTTAGCGGATCAAAGATTGCACCCTGGATGTCAATCCCTATGTAGATCATCACAAGCTCATAAACTAAGTCAATATGGTTCATCCTTAAGATGTTTAGGAGGCGTCCCTCCACGGGCACCGCCTGCTTGTGATGTATCATGGACCTAAGTCCTTTGAGTTGCTTAACATGCTAACTCAGGAATGTAGTTATAGTATGTGTACATTCCGCTACCGATGTAGCTAGTCATCTGGTAGCCTATACACGCGAAAGGAAATGTGGGTGTTCCCGGCCTTCTGCTGCGGAGTCAATTAGCAAAGGTTGCTCAGCCTAACCACTGATGGTACACGTTCACCATGGGGAACACATTAGTAGGAGTTACCCTTTTACATTCGGAGGTAGCGAGCCATCCGATGTTATTTGATTGTTTCTTGATAACAAGTCCAATCACATAACCTGGACAAAGGTTGTTTTAGCTACTCTGCTTCCTCCCATTATTTATGACATAAAGGCAATAGTCTTTACCCGGGGCATAATTGGAGATCCCAACCTAGAAAAGAAGCGAATAGCCTCTATCTCCTCTTCTAGGAGGTTCCAATGCCTCTGGCTATAGTAGGACTACTCCAAAGAGGAAGCACGTAGCTCTCATTCATGAAGCCCAAAGGATGAGTCTGCTCATATTACTTCTGATGAGCGCACAACCGAGCATGCTCAAGAGATTAGAGCCATTATTCGTGACTCAAAACTACACTTGGGGGAAAGTTACAGAGCTCAGGATCGGAGTTTTTGGGGAGTAAGGAAATATAACTCCTTCGGATTCGATACATGCAGCAAGGTATTAGCTTAAAGTTAAGGTTCTAACATTCACGTGCTAATGCTCAGTAGGCAGTTATGAACTTTCTCCCAGATAGTGGGATAAGACTTTATGTCAATGACCTTAGGAAGGTTCTGAAGAGACGCTGGCTTAGAGGCCTATCGCGTAATGGAGTATTCAGTGCATACTTTTATGCCTTTGCATACTATCTCTTTACGGATCATACCCCTAAAGATGGGTATTCGACCACCCATATGTTAATCATTTTCACAAGAACATTTATATCTAGAGTGTAGCTCAAGGTGCAATTTCATGGTACAAGCTTATAGTTTAAGTCAAGCCTAGTGACTTGTTAGGGAGGAGATACTCCTCTGGATGAGACACTTCTCCTGAGGAGACACTTCTAATCCACAAGATGACATCATCTTTCAGAATGGTGTAACCTATACATGCTCCTAAAAAGCCTAACAGGGTGCTACTTCATGCATAACGTGTGTTTTAGGCATGAGGTCCAGATATATACTCCTCCAGATATGGTAGTATGCATCGTTTACAAGAGGCTAAGGCAAGATTAACAGTTGCGCTACCAACAACTCTACTTATTTGCTTTTTAACTCCGCATGGCAGTTTTAGAGCGCATAAAGACAAAGAGTTCAAGCACTTACAAGTATCTGCCAGCGATATGTGGGATAGAACTAGTGGAGTGCGGGAAAATGGTGCTTCACATGACCTTAATCTATCCTCGACCTCCACGGATTGACTAACTTGAGACTCCTCCGCCTAGCACCTCATGATTCTCCGCACGAGAGTCTCGGGAGGTTGCTTTCTCTCGCCCATATTGTCAAGTTCCTGACCACGATCCTTAACACCTCAAAGTTTTGCTTCAAGAATGGTGAAGAAGGTCCTTCATGAACGGTCCGAGGGAACGGAGATTCCTCCGGAGGAGTCCTCCTAGTCCCTTGTATCTCGGTGTTCAAGTTTTTCCCATCCTCCAGATGAGAATCCCTAATACAACCGTCCATTGCTTAGAACTTAGTAGATTGGTATAAGGGTCCCACGGATGGCGCCAATGTTTGAGCAAATGTTCGTAGATGCTCTTCAACCCTAAGCTTCAGGAGACTCCGCGGCATCTCCTTCGTCTTGTAGGCTGAAACAAGAGAGAACACCGTTAGCTCGCCCCGGGTTTTTAGTCCGAGACCAAGCTCCGACGTAAGAGTAAGTACTTGGTATAAGTGATAAGTAACAATTAAAGTGGAGTAAGCATGGTGTGACGTCTGTCTCGGAGTGTGTGTGGGAAAAAGGTCCCTGTTCATGTGTGTGAACCATTCCTTTTATACTACCTGAGATTAGCTCCACGACATATCTTTTGTGGAAGCTAAGTTGTCTTTAGGGAAGCACATAAAGTGACGAGCACCGAGCTTGGTCCTCGGGGTCAAAGTTGTCTTCATGCTAGTTGTGGACCGAGACGCTTTGTGCCATTCGTACATCATCGTACAATGTGTGTCGGTCGTCAGTACTAGTTCGATGGAGATAATGTTCTACCTCCCGAGTAGACAATGCTTCCCGAGTAGACATTGCCTCCCGAGTAGACATGTTCTCCCGAGTAAACAATGCCTCCCGAGTAGACATGTTCTCCCGAGTAGACAATGCCTCCGAGTAGACATTACTCTCGAGCAAACAATCTCTCTGGCGCACATTGCTCTCCTAAGTAGATATTGCTCTCATGAGCAAACATTGCTATCCCGAGCGGATAATGCTCTCTAGCGAGCATGCCTCTCACGAGTAAACATTGGTCTCCCGAGCGAGACAACCCACGTGAAGCGACAATTATCCCGAGCGACATTGCTCTCTCGAGCAACAATTTCACTGAGCAAACAATTTCACCCGAAGCAGACAACCTCATGGGTGACAACTCTCCTGAGCAGACAATGCCTCATCATAGATTGGTTTTGTCTTAGAAACATTTGAAGTTAATTGTGATTGTCTCCTCCGGAGTATCCGGAGGAGGACATACCTCATCAAATCCCATTTATAAAACATTAAGGACTTTCAAATTCTCACATATCTATATATTAAACTAAAATTTTAAAAGAAATATGATTCATAAAATCATCATAAAACCAAACCATTACATTACACTCATCATAAAAGCCAAACACCCCAAAGAAATTTATTAATAAACGAAATTTTCTCTCTATAAAATCAAGCGCAACAACCATTACACTCATTGACCTATCCATGACTAAAAAGTGGTTGACGTATTTTCCTTCAAGATCATGTAGATATCTAAATATTGTCACAAATTTTATGCAACAACAAATCTTATCTAAAAATAAACACAGTCAATCATCCTTTCTTTACCATAAATAACATAAGAGGAAAACACATCACAAAACCAGACACAATCTCCCACAATCCCACTTTTCCTGTATTCTTCCTCAAACAAAAACCTTAAAAAAAAACACACACTAAACACACCATAAAAAACACACACAACCATGAACGAGCCACCAAAACGCCACCACAAACAACCACAGCCACCATTAATAATCCCACCAAACCACGTATGCTTCCGTCTTTTATGCCACTCATCTCGCATTGGTGGCATCATTGGTAAATCTGGACACGTCATCAAAACCCTCCAGACACAAACCTCGACCAAGATTCGTGTCGAAGATCCTGTCCCTTTGTCTGATGATCGTATTATCACTGTTATAGGAAACACACAACTTACTAAAACTTTGTCTTTTAACGCTACTACTGGGTTAGTTAACATTGGTAGTACTAGTGGTAGCTATAGTAGTGATGAGGATGATGTTTGTGAGGTTTCTGATGCTCAAGAGGCTTTGGTTAGGGTTTTTGAGAGGGTTTTGGAAGTGGCTGCTGAAGGGGAGGGGGAGGGTGGGTATATGGTGGGAGGGGAGTGGTTTCGTGTCGGATTTTGACGGATAAGAGCGTCGTTGGTTCGGTTATTGGGAAAGGTGGGAAAGTGATTGAGGGGATAAGGAAGGAGTGTGGGTGTAAGCTTAGGGTTTTGGTTAAGGATAAGTTGCCGTCTTGTGCTAGTTTTAATGACGAGATGGTTGAGGTTAGTTAACTTGTTTTATTGCGTTTTTTTATTTTTGATGTTATGAGGGTGTTTGAGATTGCTTATTTTGATGGTTAAGATGTAGTTGCAAGCTGCAAGATTGTTAAAGCGTCGGTTAACAATCTTTATCCATAAAATTCTAAAAGCTAAACGCTTAAATTTTCTTTGGTTAGCGTTTCATTAGGAGAAGCTTAAAATTAGATGAAAGAGGTGCAAGCTTGTTGACAAACAAGCATAGAGGTTAAAAGCTAAAAGCAAAAAGCTACAAAATGCTCCCAAAAGCTATTTTGTTTGGTTTGGTTATTGATTGTATTTAAACTGTTTAATTTAAGGTCTTTATGCTGATGCATTTATAGGATTGTTGTGATAGATGTGAATGGAAAGGTATAGTTTGAAGAAAATGATCAATTTTAGGTAGCACTTTTTGTTCAAAGTTGCTTGTTTGGGAAAGGTTGCTAGTTCTTTTTGTTCACTTTTTTGGCAAAAAGGAAAAAAAAGAATCTAAAATTAATACTTCATAGATGTGTATGTTTTGTTAAATCAGTCTGTATGAAAAAATGTAAATATAGAAGACTATTGCTGTAACAAGTGAACGATTTTGGACAAAAAGGTGAAATTTACTACTATCTTTATGCTATTTGCATGTCTATTGTTGTGCAATATTGCTAATTGCTGCACACATCAGGATCGCAAATGGCATGGTTTGTTTGCAACCAAAAGTCAATCAAGTGTTTCAGATTAGATAGAAAACTGTCATGTTCTTTATTGACCATATACTAGTTGACTAGTTGTTTGACATTATCTAATTTGGAAGATCATATGCTATCTTTGCTCTAATTGTTTGTTTTCTTGGTCAAATTTGTAACCTCAATTTCAATATTAGCACAACCTGAAGTATTGGGTGCTTGAATATCTTTATGCTAGTTTTTGTCCGGAGTCTTGTGCTTTTTAGCGGGCCTGGTCCTCTTCGAGTTTTTATCATAAGGATATTTTGTTCTAATAAAATTAAGTGTCTATGTGATATAGATTTATGTGATGTAATTTGTATGCTTGTTGCAGATCGAGGGTGATGTTTTGGCCACTAAAAAGGCACTTGTTGCTGTTTCCCGTTGCCTTCAAGATTGTCCCTATGGTCAAAAAACAAAGATGGTTGCAGGTAGACCCGATCATGCAGCTCCTTGGGAGAACATACCTAACGGGCACATGGATTACCCTTCTGTATCTTCAGATGGTGACACCTATAATCTCATGGATTCCCGAGCTTCTCAGCAGGAAATAGTTTTCAAGATGTTGTGTTCTAGTGATTGGGTGGGTAGATTAATAGGCAAATCAGGATCGATCATTCAAGCTTTTCAAAATGAGTCAGGTGCTACTATAACCATTGGAGGTCCTGTTTCTGATTGTGATGAGCGGTTAATAACCATTACAGCTATGGAGGTTTGCTAGTTTTAACTTGTTCTTAATGTATATGTTATAGTTAGTCCATTTAATTCATGCCTCTTTTTTATTGTAGACCCCGGAGTCAGGGGACTCGCCTGCACAAAATGCAGTGATGCTTGTTTTCAATAGGTGTGTTGAGATTGGCTATCCATCATTAATGGGCACACAGATTACTGCTAGACTTTTGATATCACCAAACCAAATGGGTTGTTTGTTGGGTAAAGGTGGCTCCATAATTGCAGATATGAGAAAGGTGACGGGTGCTTATATGAAGATAGTTGGCGATGAGCAAGTCCCAAAGTGTGCTTTGGAGACTGATCAAGTAGTACTGGTTAGGCTCCTCATGCCTTCATTTCTCCTTTAAAGTTGTGATATTGTTAGAGATGGCAAAATGGTTGGGTCGAGTGGGTTGGGCAGCGGGTCTACTATAGTGTCGATTAAAACGGGCTTGCTGGGTGGGCTGGCATACACTTCATTTGTTAATTCTTTTGAGTATTTTTTTAAACTAGTTATTGTGCTAAATACTATAACAAAAATAGGCGAACTAGTGTAATAAAGTAAGTTATGAGTGTTTTCTTTTTTTTATTAATTTTGTGTGTGTGTCTGTGTGCATTTTGATACACCCTACGTTACTGTTAACCCGCTGGGCAATGTTAAAGGTAAACTGTAAGTCAAATGTATCCAAAATGGGTTGAAATTACCATCTCTAGCTATTGATTTATCCGTTCCAAAAATTTATATCATTCTATGCACATTTGTTTCCATTTATGTTATTTTCTATGCATCTGTTTGCTTTTCTAAAAATTGAACCATCTTCGTTTAAAGATGACAGGAGAATTTGTAAGCGTACGGGATGCTTTATTCAGTGTTACTGGCAGGCTGCGAAACAACTTATTTTACGGTAAAATGTCGAATGACCATGGAAATAGGGGCACACATCCTCGAGGGAATGGTCGTCATTATAATGAGCATTCAAATTTAAATCAGAGTATGGAGAGTCTCAAGTTATCAAGTAGTACAGATCATCTTCCAACACCTGCACAAAGGCAATCTCAGGTAACATTTTGTTCTCTTTTATTATTCCCATATTTGAGAACTTTTTCATATCCTTAATTGTGGATTGATTGCAGATGGTAGCAGGTAATCCGATGGTGGGACAGAATGTTGGCAAGGGATCAACTTCTGTTAAAGGTGGCATTGAGCTTGGCAGGTTTGCATCAAATACCGCTTCGTTGTTTATTTAATTGGTTATATAAAGGAATGTAATTTATTGCTTTTAGAGACAAAACCCTTGATATGCATCGTTAAGAAAATTATATATTAAAGTGTATATTATATGATAAAAAATAAAGTCATGTATTAACCGTGAATTTCACAATATGTATCTAGGGAAGCCCCTCCATAGATAATGGTAAGTGAGAGTTGCATGTCTTGTTACTAGTATTACGTCTAGATATTTTCCCAAAGGAATAGTGGTGCTTTTTATTACTGTTGGTTAGTTTTCTCAATATACATATTCATTTTGTGGGCTACTTTGACCTCACCTGCCTAAGTTATTTGCAAAAATAGTTATACTGAAGGGAGCTTGATTGTTTAATCACTTTAATGTCGTCATTAATACCATGTAACATGTGTGTAAGGCAGTCTGCGACACTACAAGATTGAATTGAACCGGATTGGACTTTGTGCTGTGGTTTTATACCAGTTTAATTTGCATTAACTTGTACAAACATAAATCAAGATCAACTATATGCATATAATTTAACTTTCATTTATAAGCGATTTTTTAATCTTTGTTTACCCAATTTTTCTTGATGTTTTGCAGGGGAGGTAGATCAGCTATAGTGAAAAATATGAGTGTCGAAATTGTAATACCTCAAAATGTCATTGGTTCGGTTTATGGGAAAATGGAACCAATCTAGCTAAATCTGAAACAGGTAATATGTACTTTCATTTGTGGCTTTAGAATATCAAGTGAAGCATTTCCGACCATTGGACATGATATGGACATGTTAGCTAAGCAGCATTTTTTACAGAAATGAAAAATGCATAAAACTTCGTACCACTCTTGTTTATCCCCATGCGGCAATTTACCCTTTTTAAAATGATTAATAACAACATACTGCTCATCTCTCCCATCTTGCAGAACCTACTTATGATTTTCTTAACATGAAATAGTAGCCTACTTCAAGCTCAATTTCTGCAAAAGGGCCTATAATAGGAATTGAATGAAAGTGGGCTACTATTTCAAACGATTAGCCCTTAAAAAATTGCAAAATAAAAGTTGTATTAGTAAAAGTGTCGGAAATTTGACAGAAGTTAATAATTATGAAATTTTCAACTGTAGTGGTTATTTTCCAGCATTTTTTTCCAACTCAGAGGTTTCTTTTTACACTTTTGAAAGTTTATTGGTTACACATCACTACTTCTAGTTAAAAATGTCATTCATACTTGGAATCTTTGTCTGTGTTATGTGGATGATCATGATTACTCACAGATCTATATGGTGGTTACTTTAACATATATTGTATGAGGTTTGATTTCTTGTTTGTCTGGATGGATCTTGTTTGGAAACCACTGATCACGTTGGGTACATCAACCACGATCTGGTACAACTGCAGTCTCATGAAAGTAGATGACACACAGGGTTACGAGGTTCGATCAAAAGGGAATGACCGCACTAGGGTCATAATTATTAATCTTGAATTAGGATTTACAATTACAGTAGGGATATATTAAATATAGGAGAAAAGTGGCAGAAATAACCATATGGTCAGATATCAGAGTCCATACTTAACACATGTTATGTTAGCAAGTTTGAAAATCCCAGTGTAGTATTGGAATTGGAATTACTACCTAAAACAAAGAAGAATAAATAAATAGAATTGTGTTCGTTCACACTCTGCACACTGTTTCCACAGACATGTTCCTTAATAACTAAAAAAAAAAAATCTTATTATCTTCATGTTTTACGCTTCTCTGTTGCTTGAAAATTGTAACATTTGGGTAGACAGCTTGTTTAATAGACATACTTGTCCACCGGGACACATCAAGAATGGGTCAGATTCCCGTTAATAACCACGAAACAGAACAATATAATCTACCAAAGTAATTATGATGATTAGATTTTTAAAGATGACAAGGGATAAATAATGTATTAATCTGCTCAAGTGTTTTATGTGCGCTATTGGAATTCTTTAGTAGCAATTACCAGTTGCTCATATGGTGCGAAATTTTCAGCATATTATCATTATTTTGCATTTTTTCTTTTCTTTTCTGATTACCTTTTTAACATCTGCCTAGTTAATGTCTAATCTAATAAATCTTACCCATTGATGTTTTAATTTTGTGTTGTGTGAAACCAGATTTCGGGTGCAAAGGTTGTAGTGCATGAACCACGTTCAGGAACAGCTGACCACATTCTTGTTATCTCCGGTACTCCTGATCAAACTCAATCAGCTCAGAGCCTACTTCAAGCATTCATACTTGCTGACCAATCATGACAAAGATCTCTCCTAAACCCGCAAGTCAAACTGATCAAGATATTTTCGGGTAATTAGACGAGGATAGGATAGAATAAAGATATTCCATTAGTTTTTGCTCCTTCTATTAGGTACCTTTTTGAAACTAAGCCCTGGTGACTTAAGCATCTTTTTTGAACTTCGGAAAACAGGCAAAAGTACAAACGACCAATCTTTTGTAACAAATTGTATCATACCTTCATAAGCATGACAGCCAAATGGCTTTTGTAGGTCGGGTATTAAGCTATACAAGAAAGTAACATGGTTTAACAAAGATTGAATTTGTGACTTCTGAAGCAGGTTATTATAAATCGTGCTTGCTTATGTGGTTTATTTGAGTACAATCTCAACATTATCATGCACACCTTGAAGTAGCAATTCACCATCATAAGTCAAGACTTTGCGCCTCTTGGCAGCCCTCAGTGTCCCGACTAGTGCCTCAAAAATGTTTGCACACCTGTCATCGTTGAACAGCACCCCGAATGTCACCTTCATGATACAATATAAAAGTTCTAAATTAGCAATGTGAAAGAAAGATTCGGTATTGATGTAAAAAAAATGTGAAACTTTTGTATTCAATGGTCATGATAAACTGCTAAAACAATGGTCATATGGTAAAGGTGTGACCAGGTTGTGTTTGAATAGCGGCGTAAATAAAGAATTAAGATTTAAAGATTTAGTGTTTTTGAAAAAGTAGCGGCGATAAATAACAAAGAATTAGATTTAGCGATTTAGTGTTTTTGAAAAAGTTTGTTTGGAATGATTAGCGAGTTAAGATTTATAAGCGAAAAAAGCTAAACGCTAAATGCTTCTTTGAATAAGCGTATAGATTTAGCGTTATCGCTATTTTACACAATAAAATTATGGCTACATTTATTCTACCAAACACTTTTATAAATTAAACTCTTCTTAATCTACTACTACTAGTTTCACCAAACACACCATGGCCTCTTCATTTGTTATAGAAAACAAAACATTGTTATTTCGTATTTTCACTATACAGGTAAACGGATGTGGTTTTCTCTATTCAGATTACTCGGGGAGGACAAGCCTTTTGACTAAGATGTACATGGCCTCACCGGGTTAATCCTGATCGCTTCCGCCCTTCACCGCCAACTCAAATGTCACACCTGTGAGGTTTGAACCCTTGACCTTTTGTTTGAAAGCTAAAGACCTTACCACAGGGCCACTTGGTGTTGGTATCATATTTTCATACAATGATCTTTAGAAATCGAAAAAAGATTGACAAAAGTGTAAATGGGTTAAAACCTAACCCAACTTGATACCTCGGAATGTATCCTTCTTAATTAGCACCTTTTTGACCCGTTTCTCAACCGACCATGTTATTCTTGGGTCAAATAGTCAAATAGAAAAACATACACAGCATGATTGATTTTTGCCACATGAAAATATTTCTGGCTAATGCCTTCAATGATTGATATGGATCACTCAGAAGCTTCAAATCTATTTACATGTAAATTGTTATATCCTACATTCTATTGAAAACACGATTAAGGACAAATTACTAATATCTTTTGGGTACGATGATAATCATATCAACCAACATGTTCATGCATCATTGCGCAAAATCTATTAAAACATGGACGATCCACCATTAGCTACCATAAAGACAATATCATATGCTCTTACGAAAATCCAAACATATCACGATAAAAGCTTTGTAAATTCTTGGGGGGCAACATTACCTTGTAGGATCCATCGTTTTGTTTGCGGCCTAGTCGTTTGATTTCTAGTTTTAGTTGCTCAATCTCTTGGTCTACGTCCATGGTTTTCTTGGAGGTTTGTTGTGTTTTCGGGGATATGTTGTGTCTCGATGCATGTAACAATCGATTTATATGCTCCTATTTTTGTCTTTCGAAACAGAAATATAAGTTGTGATATGTAAATCCTTCCTATTTAATTTTGTTTACTTATGTTTAAACAAAATATAACGTACTTTTAATTTTTTTTCATCCAAAAGTAGTATGTAGCCTATATAAACTAAGGGAAATTTGCATTTATGTGATCCAAAGTGTCATTTATTTTTAACTTGACTTAGTGTCATATTGCTTAATTAAAGTTTTTTTTTAATTGCCAAGATTACCCTTATCTCACATAATGTTATATTATATTCGCAAATTTCAAAAAAAAATAAAAAATAAAAAATAAAAAAGTACTGACTTTACTTGCAGACTTTGCAAAAATATCACTTTATACAATTTACAAAGCATAACATACAATTATTTATTTTTTTTCAGCTAAAATTCAATTTATTCTACGAAGATCTTCAAATTTTAGATTACAAAAATAAATCATGCGAAGAAAATCATGGGGTAAAAAGTTGGTAAAGAATGATAACTTTTTTGTCAAATGTATGAAAGGATGAACAAGGTAAACAGTAGCGGAGCTCATAGCTCCGCCCCTGAAGGTAAAGTTGCACGTTGATGGAGGGAGATGATGTGTTACACCTCGAAATCGTATTTTTCTTAATGTATGTATTTTATTATTAAAGTGTCTTGTATAAGTTTGACTATAATATTTAAGTGTTGAAAGATTTATATGGTTGGTTAGTCAATAAGCTTTGAGTGGAAGTGTTATGTGGCCAAAAGGTTAATAGTGGGACTTGAGGGACCATTTATGTCACAAGGGCAAACCTCTACTAGATTTTAATGAGATAAATAATCTCATAACTTTCACAACATTCTATTTTGTTTGTGTTTTGGTGTGGGATGTAAAGAACCAAGAGGATGGAAAGAACTAGAGACTCCATCAAGTCAAATTCATGATGAATTAAAGTTCTAATTCAAGAGATAAGCCCTTAGCAATCATCTCCACAAGTAAGTGTGTCTAATCCTTGGTTTAATTTCAAGATTTGAGTTAAGGGTTCATAGAGTGAAATTGAGAGTTTTGGATAAAAAAAAAGGGTTTTATATAATTGATGAAGTAATATGTTAAGGGGTTAAGCTCCTTTAATGGATTATAGTTAATCGAGTAAATTACACCGTTGGTCCTCAAACACCACCAAAATCGCGAATTTCGTCTTTTATTCTAAAAAAATTGCACTTTTAGTCCCAACATATTCAGTTAATTGCGTGTGTGGTCCTTTTTTGCTAACGGTCGTTAGCATTTCTCGTTTGCTGCTAGGAAACTTTATCTTTTCGTATTCTCCCTTTTCTTTTACTTTTGGTCTCTTGTCTTCACCTAACAACTGACAGAAACTTAAAACACAAACACATAGTGATCATTCGTCTCTAACACACAAACATAAACTCTAATTGCTTGATTAGACTGCACAAACCCTAAGTGTTTTAACACTGATTGTGGTAGTAGCGATGCGCTTTCTATTCCTACCCTTGGAAGTGGAAGTGTAAACGGGAATGAAGTTGTTGTAAAGAAAAGAAGAGGGAGGCCTAGAAAATACGGTCCAATACATGCGTCTTTGGTTGCATCGCTTGATCCGAGTACGCCGACACCACAAAAGAAGAAGAGAAGGCCTAGTGGCAGTGGAAGGAAGCAACGGCTTGCAGATGTTAGTATGTTAATGTTTTTTTTAGTTCTTTTATGTCTTTTAAATTGGCATAATAATGTAGTTATATGATATATGTTAATACAAATAAGTCGTAAAAACGTTTATTTATATTTTACGATCTTCTGATGTTTTGTCAATAACAAAGGTAAAATCATTTTAACAAAACAAATAAAATACGTAAATGGTTTGAGCCAATAGTTTACTAACACACTTACATATTCATATAAAACACTAAACAAGTAATAGTGTTTACATCTTATAGAAATACATATGTATAACAACTAGTGTTTACATAATATGGAAATGTGTATATATTGTAATGGGTAAAAATCTAAGTACTTGACCCATTTACTAGATACATTGAATATTGTCGGGTAAAACCCAAAGTCCATGACCCATACCCATGGAGCTTGATCCATAACCCATGACCCATTGCATGACATTATGCATGAAGTCATGTTGGGTATTATCCATGATCCATGATCCATGATCCATGACCCAAGACCCATGACCCAATGTCTAGATAAATTGCATCTTGTATAACCCATGGTTCATAACCCATAACCCATAACCCGGTTTGCAACCCAAAATCCGGACTTAAAGTGACCCAGTGCGGATCCCTTGGATTGCACTAGCGGATCCTCCGGAGGGATCCGTGGGAACCGGGAACGATGAGAAATTTGCCTATAAATAATGAGCCATTTCTCTTTGCATTCATCCCTTTTACACATACTCTCTCTTAGTATTGTAAACTCTCTAACCTCAAATCCAAAGGATCTTTCTATGTAGTTTTGTGTTTGTGTGATTCTCTAGGTTCCTCTTAAAGGCGAGATCACCACCTATTGTAGTCGAGCAAGCTCAAGTCCATGAGTTGCCAAGCTTCGTCATCATCAAGACTACTGAAGTTATCTTGTTGATAGTTCTTTCCTCCATCCTTAGAAGTGTTGTGTTGAAGGCATTAGTGAAGGGTGCCAAAGGGTCGTGTCGAATGCATTAGTGAAAGGTGCCAAAGGGTCAAGTCGAAGGCATTAGTGAAAGGTTCCAAAGGGTCAAGTCGAAGGCATTAGTGAAAGGTGCCAAAGGGTCAAGTCGAAGGCATTAGTGAAAGGTGCCAAAAGGTCGTGTTAAAGGCATTAGTGAAAGGTGCCAAGGGAGTACATTCGATATGGTTCATCGATGTACAAGATAGATAGTTTGGGTTAAAGGATATTGATATCCTTATGATGTTGTAATAAGGAGTGTGTCACTTTTGGGTTAGTTGTGTAGTGTTGGGTAGTAGTTCCTCCTTTGTTATGGAACTCGGTATCTAGCCTTGTACCGGATAAAGTGTAGGCGACGTTGTGATAGGTTTGGTTCTACCTCGTGGAAGAACCCAGTGTCTAGCCTTGTACCGGATAAAGAGTAGGCGACGTTGTGAAGGCTTCTCCGCCACATTAAGGAGCTTGTGTTGTGTAGTGCTTACGAACTCTCGAGTGGGGAACTCGGGGAGTGGAGTAGGGCAAGGAAGGTGTCCTTGTATCCGAACCACTATAAACACTCGTGCCGTGGTTTTGTATTCCTTACTCTTTATCTTTGCATTACTTGTTTATATGCTTTATCTATCATCATCCAACACACACATTAAATAGATTGACATAAGTTGATCTAAATATTTTAAAACGAAGTTTTAACCGGTAAAATTATTCAACCCCCCCTTCTAGTTTTTCACAATTGGTACCGGAGCTTCGTTACCAAGTTTCTTAAAGTATATTGTACTTGATACGATCCATGTATGATTGAAAACTACAAAGAAGGAAATCTCTTAAAACAAATTTTTTAATGTTGGATAGTTATAGATTATTCTAACAATTTCTCTTTAAGAAATCTTCTTGCTAGGACTCTTTCAAAGACTTCATTTCTATCCAAATAAAAATGAAGCCAACACCCAAGGAAGAACTCAAAAGTAATCTCAACCTACTTCTACTAAGTACAATGGATTTCTTTAAAAGCTCATGAAGTATTTCGAGTCTATGGTCTCTAAAACCATAAAAAGAGCTTAGAGGTATGTTCACTTACCCACAAACTAGTTGATCTTTACTTAGAGTACTCTTATATGAATATGTTGATGATATGTGTCTTTCTTCTATGATAAAAACGATGCATATAAATATTGTATTATAAAAATATATGAACACATGAATTAGGCCTTTAAATTCAAAAGTCGTAAGTCTTTAAAAAGTCTCTCTTCACTACTTTCTTTACTTACTCATCATCGGGAATAATATTCCTTTTTTATTTTCTTAAAAAACACTAAAGATTATCAAACCTACGCCATCATCGCAAAATAGACCTTTGATGGTTAACTTACCAATAATCGATTAACCGTCAAAACACCTTGGCCAAACGTCTATTCAAATAGGAACCTCATTCTACAAGCTCTTTTTCAAAATAAGTTATTGTATAACTTATTATAAGTAAAAAGAATAATTCCAAATACATCTTTTTCTGTCTGCAGTAGCCGGATCCCACAAGTTGTACTAGCCGGATCTCTAAAACAAGGGATCCGGGGGAACCGTGTCACAGACATCAGCTATACGCTTTTCAAAACCCAAAATAATCCATTTTTCCCTCTTTCTACAAACACAAAAACGACCCAATCTCTGCTTCAATCTCCATAGGGCTTAATACTCAAGCATCTCATTCTTGAACATCATTGTAAGTAATTACACTCATATGTTCTATTCATCATCATCTTCATCCTAGGGTTTATGGTTTTTAGACTTTTCAATTAAGATTCAATTGATCACCAATTGAAGAAATTAGGTATTGTAAAATTAGTTTCATTACAAAAAAGTTCTATACAATTAAAGGTTTTCAAAACAACATTGTTAATATAAATCAAAACCATAAACCTATCTTGACAAATTTTACCTAATTGAAATATTTGTTTTTCTAGGATCAATCATGCCTAAAGCTACACAACAAGATCACCATGACACCGTTCACTACCTTTCTAGATACTATCAGAAAGAAGGGCTTTCAAAATCAGTCGCAAAATCTTCAAAAAGCTTGAAAAACGACTTATCCACGAAGGTAGTGTAGTTAAGGAATATTTTCTTGAAAACACCGGCATTCATCAAGTCTTTTCGGCAATCAACTTTGATTGTCTTTAGATATTGATGAACAAATTTGTTCGGTCTTTATCTTTGAATTTTACAAGAGTGTTAGGATTGTTCGAAACAATGATGAAAGTATCTCAATCGCTTTCATTATAAACAACCAAAGCATTACCTTACCCCTCAACACATTCGCACAAATCCTTCGCATACCATGTGAAGGAATTTGTATGTATTTCCAAGATTGGTCAATAGCCGCTCAATCCTTCGCACTAGACTCCAAACCTATCTATCACACTCCTCTCGATGACCCAATAGTTGTTTGAGACACCATCTTCAAGAAAAGAGTCGACCAATCTCGTCTCAATCGCAACAAATAACTCATTCATCGTGATCCTTTTCAAATGGAACTCTCTGAGATAAATCCCGTTTACAAAAAGTGGGAAGAAATCCTTAGAGAAAATGTCATTTTCTTGGTTGGGAACAAAGACCATCCCAATGCGTGTCTTGTCCAAATGATCTATTATCTCATCCACCAAAGACCATTTAATCTTGCCTATTACATGGTTAAAAGAATGGTAGGTGTGTTCAAAGCCAATAACATGGTACTTCCCTATGGTATGCCCCTAACACGAATCCGTGAGTATGTAGTGTAATGCAACCTTCTCCTATTACCGATGATCACTTTCTTGCTAACCATGTTATGGTACCACTTACCAAACAACCTCCCAAACGGCTCATGATCAATGGGAAAAGGCCTTGTGCTCTCTCGGACTCTTCGGACGAAGATGAAGTCGATCCCGTTTCTAACTTACAAATCGACCCCATGACCTACTATGAACAACTTCCCACTCTTCCAAATGAGTCTGATGAATTTAAGCAAACAAAGGGGATGATCAAATGCCTAACTCACTACCTCATGAAATTGGGAAAGAAGAAGTGAAGAGACTGATGAAAGAGACATTATGTTTTTGGTTATTTTAGAATTTTTATGATTATTAAACAATGTATGCTCATGATTGTGCTAGACTTACTTTGTTACTTTTATCCTAATGTTTGATTGTTATCACAATTAATCATCTTTAGGTTGACGCTGTGTGTTATATATCTTTACTTTTGCTTATCTTGATGTATGTTTGCGGTAGAAACCTTTAGTGTTAGTATACTACACCTAGTGCAAAATTTACATTTTACGTGAAGATAATGATCAGCATTCTTGGATCCACGAGCTATAACTAGTGGATCCTCATATAAAGGATCTGTGGGATCCGGTAAATGAAATAGGAGTTTTACTCTTTCATATCAATCCAATCTTCCAGACCTTATTATACTAGGTAAACATGATACTTTAGGATCACTTAAGTCTTCCTTAAGCTCAGTTGGTCTCACATTCACTCATAACTAACTTAGGATCACTTTCAAGGTATTTTTGATTTATCGTTTCATCAAAACTCACCATATTTATGCTCTAATGCTTACAAATTGTTCCTCATATCTCAAAAAACCTAGTTTGATATTTATCTCAATTTTAGCAAATTGATTTTAGTCATCCTTACCTCAAAATAGGCCAAAAACTAGTTTTTCATTTCTTATGATTTTTAAGGAATTTTCCAAATTTCTTTTAAGTTACCATATGATCTCTAGGATCATTTGACTCCACTTGACACTCTCAAATCGCTTAGTGTCATTCTTGATCACCCATTGGTGCTCATAAAGGCCAATTTCTTTCCATAAAAGACAATCATTAGCTACACTCACTCATTTCACTTGATCATTTAAAACTCATATCATTTAAAACACCTGAGAAGACTGAAAACACTCAAGATGTGTAGGTACTAGACCTTACAAAACATCATCTTCCTTTTTCTTTGATTGCTGATAGCCGGATCCCTAGGTTTAGCCTAGACGGATCTCTCATTTGAGGAAAGCGTGGGAACCGGCTACACAGACTAAAGCTAAAACAATCATTTCAAGCTCTCCTTGTTAACTTAAACACTCCACCTTGTCTTAATTGACTTCCTAGATCAGTGCAACTCTGTAGTTAACTCTTGTGCATGCAAATCATTGCAATTTGAAGGATCTTAGTGGCTTAAGCTTTAAATTCACTTACCAATTCCTTCCCTTTATAAACCTCTTCGTTAGTACTTCCAAGTCACCATTCACAGTATCATTCTCAACAACTAAAAGCTTTTATCTCACTATCCATTTATCATTTCATCATGAGGAAAGCTCCTAGTGCTAACTCATCTACCAAAGGACCTCCCAAGAAACTTGCTCGGGTTGTTCACAAAATCTCCTCAACCGAATCATCACCCGTTAAAGCCCCAAACACTAGAATTCCATCACAACCAACTCTACCAATCAAACCAATTCCCAAAAGAATAGTTCCCACAAAACAACCTTTGCAAAACACTACTATACGTCCTAAACCAAACACCCCTACTTCCACTAAACCATCACCTCTAGTACCTAGAGCTAGCTCTTTCACCAGTCCACTCTCATCTCCACACCTCTACAACTTAGAGGACTTGCCTTCTAGGCCATCTCATCCACCACCATTGCCAACCTTTTCTTCAATTGAGAAAATAGCGCAACAACAAAACTTTGGTGTTGAAACAACACTAGCACTGTATCCTTTTCTCCATCACCCTCAAATAGTCCATTTTGATTATGAGGAATCAACAAGCTGGATCACATGGAAGTTGATACCTCTCTACCACCATCCTCAACACATATTCCACCACCTTCATCCCTAGTTGAACCACCTCCAACTTCCTCAAACATACCACCACAAATCCCTCCTTCTTTTATGGAACCTCTATCCAATCTTCCATCTCAAACCACTCCATTCCTACCACCACCATTTCTTAGCCATGACAAAGAGTGTTATCATTTTCAACATGTTGAAGGTTTAGTACATGAAGTACGTGACGAACTACATTTCATGTTTTATCACCTCCTTGAACGTTTCGATGAGGTCAACAAACCTAAACATCCTTAAAACCAAGAAATTCAAGTAGCGTTCTAGTCTTAAGTTTAAACTTAGATGTGTTAGGAATCATACTTCATGTTCATATTATTTTCTTAGTTTTAGAGTTATGTACATCATTTTTCTCGTTTTATTGAATGCTATTACATGTTGTATGCTCTGTGGTTATAAAAATATGTTTAGTGCCTTAATACATAACTCTTGTTGATGATAACATCACTTTTACATCCACATTCTTTGTCATGAGAATGCGGTATACGGATCCCTCATTTTGGCCTAAACGGATCCCTCCCAAGGAGGAACCGTGGGATCCGTGCAATAGAAGCACCTCTTATTACCAATTTGAGTCTCATTTGCGGAAATTATGCATTATATACTTGCTTTCTAACCTTTGTTTTGTAGATTTTCAAAATAAATGAAGACTAAAACAAGGGAGCTTTTCATCAAACACTATTGCAAAACACTGCAATTACTTAGATCGTTATTACTTGAGGAGGATCAGAGTCATTTTCGTCCGAAACCATTTGCAAACATAGTCGTTATGTCCCTCAACAAAGGGAAGCATCCGTCAAGGGGAGCTAAGAGCTATGCAATGGATCGGTGAATCAAGTCGACTAAAACTAAACACCAATGCAATTAAGATCGAGGAATAGAGTTTGAGTCCCAAATAGCTATGCAATGGATCAATCAACGTCTAGTGATCGAAATTTGAATAAAAAGGATTATGATTATTATAACTAAAGAAAATCCAACAAATTAAAAACGCCTTAAATGCAAATTAAAGAAAATTAAAAGATAAAACCTATTAAATAAACGCTATCACTATATTTAAAGTGATGAACGTTTAAAACCTAAAACGTCGTTTAAATTAAAATCTACGACGTACAAAATAAAAAGTGAAACTAATTCAATATTAACCCTAAAAATATGAAAATGATGTTTTGCAAACCTAATGATATAAGAAAATATTTAGAAAAATAAAATTATTTTTAAAACTAATTATCTAATTAAAACTATTTTTAACTAATAATTAATTACTTAAAATACAAGAAAATAGGAAATTAGGCTAGAAAAATAAGATCAACACTTGGAAAAGTCTAAAATATCAAAATAGACTTTTCAAAACTATTTTGTATTTTTGTGACTATTTTCTATTTTTATGAATTTTAAACTATTAAAAACTAATTAAATTGCTAAAAATTACCAAATAAGCTATGAAAAATCTAGAAAATTACTTTTTTTACTTTTTATATTTATCTAAGCCTAAGAAAATTGAAAACTTATTTTTTTGAACCTTTTTCTAATTTTTTGTATTAAATGCTATTTAAAAAGTATTAAAAACTAATTAAAAATAGGAAAAATAGCAAAACAGCTGAGAAAAATCTGAAAATTTCAGGAAAATTCTAAAATAATAATAAGAAGCTATGAAAATTAGAAAAACAGGTACTTGTGTACAAGATTATGGAACTGATGATTCAAGTGCTTATGAATAAGCACTAAAATAAGCTAAATGAGCCAAACAAGCTACCAACTGATCACAGAAGCACTAATATACCAAATTAACTAGATTGAAACTAAAAACAACAAGATACAGCTACTGATTAACAAGATAAACAGATTTGGTGTTTTGAGAATAAGCTAAAAAACAGAAAATGGTGCTAACTTGCAGTCCAATTTTAAGCACCCAAATAAGCTATAAACTACAAACTAATTATCAAGGCTAAAACTAGACCTAAGTAACTACCTCTGACCAAAAGACCAGACCTTGAAAAGCTTTTGTAAGCACTGTGCAAGCTTGCACAAGAACTGAAAAACCACTCAGTGTTAACTGAGTGGTGCAGGGCAACTGAGGCTTACTTTGAGCCTCTGCACAAGCTTATCCAAGGGGCTTAAAGCAAAAACAGATATCAAGTCTTAAAGACAACCAAGAGAACTACTTGTAACCAAAAATTCAAACCTTGAAAAGCTTTAAATGAACCTGTGGATCAGCTGCACTATCTGCATAAATCCACCTTTTTTGACATTTTTGACTTTTTGAAATAGAAGCAAAGTTGACTATCTTGAGATTTGAACACAATTTTATGACTGATGTTGTTGTTAAATGATGTTATGAAGCTTTAACAACCTTTGTTAATGACTTTTAAACACCAAATGATGATTTTCTCTTTTAAAAATCCAACAGTTAACTGTTGGATTCAAATGAAATGGTTTTTTGACTTTTGTGGATTACAAACACATAAGTAAGACAGGTAAGTACTCAAAAGTACTTAGTAAACATGCACCAACTGGTTTCTAAGCCAAAACAAACCTCAAACATACACTAAACTACAAATCCAAACACCCCTATTTATCAACTGTTTTGAAAATTAAATGTGATAACCACTGAACCAACTAAGACTTATGATCAAACTAAGTCTACAAGTCCTAAATACAACCTTTTAAACAGAATAGAACCAGTATTAACTTAAAATTAAGATGATGCAAGAAACTTGAAAATTGCTTACAAGGGGTCCAAAGCTGCTATAGCTTGCAACAGTTAACCAAAGGATCTCTAACCTATTAATATCAACCCACTAGACCTAAATCAACCCATTTCCATAGCTGCATCAACCCATGTCCAATTCCTTTGCCAATTTTGCCCCTGTTTGACTTTCTTTGACTAAAGTCCAAATGTGTTTAAATCTTGAATGTGAGCTTGCAAAAAGCCATGCTAAGCTTATTTAAGCTCAATGTAACTGAGAAACAAGTGATATGAAGCTTTTGAGTGTGATTTGGAATTGTAGAATTTCAACAGTGGACTTTAAACATGAATTAGGAACATAACTTGCATTAATCACTGGAAATAGTTTAGAATGATTACAAAACACTTAAGTTGATTTAAATAAACAGATTACAACAAGTTTTTCACTTATCTAGAACTTTTTAACATAAAACGACATTAAACTAAAAAATAAAACTAGAACTCTCTTCAACTTGCTTTCTTTTCTTCTCTTTTATAACCCAAGGTCTTTGTATCTCTCCTCTGAATGTTTCCCACCAATTTGAGCCATTGGATTGCTTTGATTTGATCTCCACCGTTTAAACAAGTTTTTGGCGCCAAAATGGTAAACCGCCAATTAGGGTGGTTTGAGTGAAATGGGGAGAGGCATTTAATGCCTTTGAGTTTGGTGAGGTGGGGGGGAGGGAAGGTGAGAAGGTGAAGAAATGGTGGTTTGTTGGTGGGTGGTATGGTGGGCGGAGACAAGAAGGAGGAAAACGGGGAAGAGGAGTTTGACTGGTTTGACTGTGGGGTTAATATCAAAGGGGGTTCAATTTGTGTTTTGTGAGGGTCCAAAGTGTTTTGACAAGGGTCATAATGATTTAAAAGGTTTTAAATACCAAGGGACCTTTCTTGACAAATCTGAAAATGCAAGGACTACTGCTGCCATTTTATAAAACTTGTTCCAAGGACTGAAAATGACAAGCTTTAAAAGTATAAGGACTAAAATTGCCATTTTGCAATTTTCCAGGGGCCATTTTTGCCAATTTTGAAAGTTGAAGGACTATTTTTGTAATTTCTCAAACTTTTTGATATTTTTCACCAAAGGACTAAATTTGACAACTTTTGATTTAAAAAGGACCTTTGGTGACTTTTCTTTTGAAGTTTTGGCTCAGGGACTATTTTTGACAATTCTTGAAACTTGGGGATCGAAACGCAATTTTGCAAAATTGATATGTTTTCATCCGATTTTGATATTTTTGAATTTGAAACACATAAAACACCGATTTGTGATATTTTGATCATTTAGATGTGTTTCGAGTGTTTTCGGATGAATTTGCGTTTATTTTGTATAAAATGATGAGTATTTACACACTCATCAATCCCCACATCGAGATATTGCTAGTCCCTAGCAATGATTTGAGAAAACATAATGGATTTGAAACTCTTTACCAAAAGCCATTACTTGGAGTAGCCAAATGTTTCAGTTCAAGTAAGAACCATGGTACACCGATAACCATGTGATTTTGAGCAAACCACCGACTTTCAACGGATTTGATTTTGTCTTTACCGTGCCGTACCCTTACGGACTAGCCAACTCTTAGATAAATTATCAAATTATCTTTGGTGAGTGAATACCAATTATGGTTTTTCCATCGCCTTTACCACAAGCCATAACCTTGCGGGCTAGCCAACTCATTATCTTTTGAGGATGATGGGGAGTCGAGGAACCATACAATTTTGGGCAAATTGCAAGCCATATAAACGGATTTGAGAAATCTTTACCAAGAGCCGTTTGCTCTGGATTAGCCAATCCTTTTGTCTTCTGAGACAAGGCGGATCGATAACTGATGAGAAAGTGTAGAACACTTACTCCAAAAAAAATTTTGGCCAAAAGCGGGGATTAGGCGGTATAATTACATGATAAAATTCGTGAGAATCCCCACACTTAGAAATGAATATTGCCCTCAATATTCAAAGTACCGCGGTTATGCCGAAACAAAGAACGTAAAAGGGAAATACTACGGCCATTATTTAGAAAGAAGATTTTTTTTTTTTTTTTTTTTTTTTTTTTTGAAACATGTGGGCAACCCCCACACTAGGGTGGTAGAAAGAGGTGAGAAGATGAAATATGGGTGAAAACCCATATGGCATGCTCTCGTTTTTGATTACCGAGTCGCTAGCTTGACTCGATCCCCGCATTCATTGGTTCATGGGGAAAGTTTGTAAGTCCGGACAACCATGGATGGAATGTCCTCTCAAAATAATGCTTCACTCGATGACCATTCACTTTGAAATTAGGACCATCGGGTTGAGATAACTCAATGGTGCCATAAGGATAAACCTTGGCGATAGTGAATGGACCGACCAGCGGGACTTGAGCTTTCAGAAAATCTTCAATCTTGAATTGAAAAGAAGGACTCTATCACCAACGTTGAAAACGCGGTTCTTGATTTTGAGTCATGAATCTTCTTTGTCTTTTGTTTGTAGATCAAAGAGTTCTCGTAAGCTTGATCACGGAGTTCATTTAATTCATTCATTTGAACTTTCCGATGATCACCATTGTCTGAATATCAAAGTTAGCATGCTTCAAGGCCCAGTATGCCTTGTGCTCGAGCTCAACCGGAAGATGACATGCCTTCCGTACACCACTTGTATGGAGTGCACCCGATGGGTGTTTTGTAAGTCGCACGGAAGGCCCAGTCGTCATCTAGCTTATCCGACCAAGAGGCACGGTTTTCACCAACCGTCCTCTCCAAGATTCTTTAATCCCGGTTGGAAACTTCCACTTGCCCACTTGTTTGTGGGTGGTGCGCAGAGAGTGCGGTGAGTTACACCATACTTTTGCATGACTCTTGCAAATTGGTCATTGCAGAAGCGTACCACGATCACCGATTATGGCTCGTGGAGTTCCAAACCTAGCAAAGAGATTTCAAGAATTTCACAACAACTCGGGCATCGTTGGTGGGTAAAGCTTTAGCTTCAACCCATTTTGACAAGTAGTCAACGGCCACGAGTATGTATTTGTTACCATGGGAAGAAGGAAATGGCCCCATAAAGTCAATGCCCGGATGTCAAAATCTCACACACTTGAATGGCGTTTTGAGGCATTTCATTCCTTTGTGAGATATTCCGTGACGACGACAAGCGTCACGAGTTTTGACAAATTCATGGGCATCCTTATAGATCGTGGGCCAATAGAATCCCGAATCAAACACCTTCTTGGCGGTGTAGTTGGGGCTATGATGTCCCCAAGAGGTCCGAATGGCAAGCTTTGAGAATGTCAACGGCTTCGACCATACACACATCGCCGGATGACTTGATCCGCACAGATCTTAAACAAGTAGGGTCGTCCCGAAATAATGTTTCACATCTTTGAAGAATTTATTTTTCCGTTGGGACGACATCCCTTTCACAACAAAGTTACCCGCATGGTAATTTGCAAAGTCGGCAAACCATGGGGTAGAAGAATCTCCACGAAAAGAAACCATATTGAGTGTTTCGAGAGGAAATGTTTCATTGATTTCCTTTTCTCGAACACATTTTGATGAGGGTTCTCTAATCGGGAGAGATGATCGTGACCGTTTCTCGGCTCCTTTTTATCACGAATAATGATATCAAATTCTTGTAGGAGGAGAACCCAACGGAGCAATCTCGGCTTTGCATCTGTTTTGCAAAGAGATATTTGAGGGCGAGTGATCCGTATACACCACGCATTTGGTTAAGATAAGATATGGCGAAACTTCTCAACGCATACACCACCGCTAATAATTCTTTTCCGTAGTGGTGTAATGAGTCCGAGCTTGATCATAGTTTTGCTCGCGTAGTGGATTGGTGGAAATGTTTGGTTTTGCGTTGCCCAAGACCGCACCGATTGCAAAATCACTTGCATCGCACATGAGCTCGAAGGGTAAGTCCCATCGGGGCAACTAGAATGGGTGCTTCCGTAAGCTTTTTCTTAAGTGTTTCAAAAGCTTGATGCACTCGGGAGAGAGATGAAAGGAGCATCTTTTTAGAGAAGATGGGTCATAGGTCGGGCGATTTTAGAGAAATCTTGAATAAATCTACGATAAAACCCGGCATGACCAAGAAAACTCCTAACACCTTTGGCGATGGTAGGATGAGGTAGTTTAGCAATGACATCAACTTTTGCTCTATCAACCTCAATCCCATTCTTAGAAATCTTATGGCGAGGACAATGCCCTCTTTGACCATAAAGTGGCTCTTCTCCCGCTTTAGACATAGATTGGTGTCTTCACACCTTTTAGCATTTTGTCTAAGTGGGAGAGACAAGTCTGAAATGAGTCCCCAATGACCGAGAAGTCATCCATAAACACCTCCATAGTTTCCCGATCATGTCGTGGAAAATGGCCATCATACAACGTTGGAACGTGCGGGAGCATTGCATAAGCCAAAAGGCATACGTCTATAGGCAAACGTCCCGTATGGGCGGTGAATGTAGTTTTCTCTTGATCCGGCGGATCAATGGGGATCTGAAAGTATCCCGAGAAACCATCAAGGAAACAATAGTACTCGTTCCTGCTAATCTCTCAAGCATCCGGTCCATGAAGGGTAGAGGAAAATGGTCTTTTCGGTGGCGTCATTTAACTTCCGATAGTCAATACACACACGCCATCCGTAACCAATCGAGTTGGAATCAACTCGTTTTCTTCATTCGTGACAACGATAATGCCACCCTTTTTGGAGCGCAATGAATTGGGCTAACCCAAGGACTATCGAGATCGGGTAATCGGACCGGCATCAAAAGTTTGAGAACCTCTTGTTTGATAACCTCGTGAATCTTAGGATTCACCCTTCTCGACTTTGATTTCTTTGGTTTGAAGTCATCCTCCATTAAGATTTTGTGGGTACAAAACTCGGGGTTGATACCATTAATATCGGAGAAGTTTCCAAGCGATTGCTTGCTTGTGTGACTTCAAGACCTTTATGAGAGCGTTTTCTCCTCCTCGGTCAAGTCTTTAGCAATTATGACGGTAATTTATCATCACCTCCAAGAATGCATACTCGAGATGAGGAGGTAGATCCTTAAGTTCAACCTCGGAAATTCTTGATGGAAGATTGCACCGATTTGATTTCCTCGATCGTGATTTCCTTCGGAGGGAGTGAAGGTAATGGATCTTCATTAAGCAATTGCTCAAGATAGAGAATATCCCCTCCGAATCATACACACCATCAATTCCAGTGGAATTGATTCATCGATAGAAAGAAAGTTCATCGATCTCTTCGAAGGAAGTCACCTCCTCAAATGGAGTGAGAGAGGGAAGAGTCGGCAATGATAGGTTGAGGAGATGTGGTGGAATTGGAATTCTCACTCACGAATTATGAAGATAACCAAGAAACTCTTGAGAGTACTCCTGCGAAGCAATGTCAATTAAATCGACTCGATTAATTGATTCGGTGTCATAATTTGAGGAGTACCTCGAGTCCGATCGAGGTTAAAGGTAACGACTTCATTACCCACACGGAGAGTGATCTCTTGCTCAAATACATCGATAAGAGCACGGCCCGTCCTCGAAATCCCGCCCAACAATGAGGGGAACTCGAGGATCGACATCGAAATCAACGACTACAAAGTCGGTGGGAAGTGGAACTTTCCTACTTTCACGAATACATCCTCGGCAATGCCAAGAGGACGAGAGATAGAACGATCGCAAGCTCAAGAGTCATGCGGTAGGAATAAGTTCGGAAGAGCAGTTGCTTCCATCTCGAATCGGCATCAGTTGATGCTTGCACCAAGATCGGCAAGAGCAAAGCATTCAATCATCCGGGAAAAACACAAGGAAGAAGAAATTTTCCGGGATCTCCTAGCTTCTCGGGAAGCTTTTTAACAACACTTCTTGAGCAATTCTCATTCAAAGGAGTCTTAGCCATTTCAAACAAATTTTCTTTGTTGCTCGGCATATGTTTGAGTAGATGCAAACTTTGGCATTAACATGATGGCATCCGCGAAGCTTATGTCAAAGTGAAGTTCTTGGAAAATCGAAAGAATTTTTCCATCGATGACTAGCTTTCTCGCGAGCTTTTGCTCATGTAACCGTGAGGATAAGGAAGAGAAGATTTGGATTGATTCTCAGCAGGGAGCTACGGGAGGTTCAAAAGCAACTCCTTGATTTGACTTGGGTTCTTTGGACCACTTGAGGTTGGACAACCGAAGGTTGGGCGTGTCTTGATGCCGTGGGCTTGAATAATGCACCTTGTCCGTTGTTTCCTTGGTAACTTGACCGAATGCCACGGAGGAGGGGCATTGGAGTCGTGGGTCCATTGTGTTTTGGAGGTTCGCTTTCCACTACCTTTGGGAGAGAGGAAGAAGGGTAGTAGGAACAGCGGGTCCGAATAAGAAGCACCACTTGGGTTGTGATCGCCTTTGCATCGCCCCTCGGATTAGCGATCGTGTTGCTAGGTAAAGTACACGAGCCGAGGGTCGATCATTTAAAGACTTCTTGATGTCGAAATTTGGGCGACCAACAACCGATTCATTTCCTCTTGGGATTTCATGAATTGTTTCAACACTCATCGATGATGGTCCAGTTGGAACAATGGCTTGAGTTTGCACAGGAAATTCGGCCTCTATTGTTAGGATTAGGGCCTTGATTACGAAAATTCCTTGATTGTTTCCATGAAAATACCACAGGTTGAAATTTCCTTGACTGGGTTTCTATTGTAATTTCCTTGATGTTGGAAATTTTGATTCGATTTTGAAAACCGTTGTTTTGATTGAATTGACCTTGGTTTTGAAAACCTTGGTTGGTCTATTCGATTCGATTACGGTTTTGGTTTTGATTGAAACCGGAGGTCCAGAGTAGTGGTTAGGGCGGTGGTTCGGGTCTCTGAGAGCACGATATTGGTTGCCTCCTTGATTAGACATCCCGCCCACGCATTAGCTTCAAAGGGTTACCATCGGTGGCCATACATTATAATAAGCATGGGGCCACCACAGGTAACACAGACTTCCACTTTCTTAACTTCACGGAGGTGAAGTTTGTGGAAAAGAGACTTTCTTTTGATTGGAAAGAACCAAAGCTTGGATAGCTTCCGTGAGTTTATCAATCTTAGCATCGGTGCTAGACCGACTCACGATGAAGATGAAGAAGAAGGGTCCAACACCGACTTGAGAAACAACCGGCTTGCTTGTGCGGTCACGGACCTTGGACTTGTTTTCGATTATCGCCAAAGCTTCTTTGACGCTTTGCTTAGGAAATTTCCTCCAGCGGAGGAATTGAGAGAATCTTGATCGATTGACTCACTCCATTGTAGAAAGTATCGAGTTGCATCAACTCGGAGAAACCGTGGTGAGGACATTTGCGAAGCAATTCCTTGAAACGATCCCACGATTCATCAAGGATTCATCAAACTTACGAGTGAACTTGATGATTTCATTTTAAGACTCGTGGTCTTGGAAGGTGGATAGAATTCATTCACAAATTTCTTCACCGGATCTTCCCATGTCTCTATTGATTTAGGGGTTGTTTTTCAAGCCAAATCCGGGCTTGCCCTCGAGAGAAAACGGAATGTAAGAAGCTTAACACATCGGAAGGGACATTCTTATACTTGATGGTAGATGCAATCTTGTTAAACCATCTTATATGAGCATGAGGATCATCCCGCTCAAAACCGTAGAACCGATTTGAAGTTACAAGATTCGATAACCGGTCTTGAGTTCAAAATTTTCACCACGATGGTCGGCACAACGATAACATCTCCATACCCGTCGATGGGTGCACGGAGAAGCTCACATAGGAATCTCATCCGCCATGATAACGGGAGTAGTGTGAACGATCCGGATCTCGATCCGATGATGGAGCGAAAGTCTGAACACGCCTTCTTGGAATCTTGACAAGCTCACGAAATGGGCTCACGGATCTAGAAGAGCGAAAAGCGCTACAAGAGTTAACTCTAAGGAAACTCGAGTTAAGGAGAGAAATGGAATTATGAAAATCTTTCACATGAGAATGAGAATTATGAAGACGTTTTGTAAAAATGGTGTGAGAAGAATCTTTATGGGTTTTCCGGTTCGAAACGTCGATATCACAACAAAATCAATTAACACAAAATCGAGGCAAAACAACGATGAACTTAACCAATAATCCAAGATGAATGGCTTCTTTGAAAAAGGTACACCAATCACAAGGACACAAAGGCAAGTTTTATATCTTTAGTTCGGGAACTTATTATGGTCGCACCCCAGTTAGGTAGTGCAATCCTTGGTTTTCGGTGGTAATCTTTTAAGTTGTTAATTATTAGAAAAACGACGATTCTTTTTGTATTTTATTTTTGATACATATATAGAAACAAAAGAAAAATATTTTTGTGTTTTATACGTTTTGGTTGTTTTGGGTTTTGGATTTTTAGAAGAAAATATGGATATATATATATCTGAGAGATGGATGATATAAACAATGAGTGAGGATTCAAACAACTAATCTGCTAAAGCGGAGATAAATCAACCTGACTCCGGCGTGGCGTAAAATTTGATCGGTGCTAAGCAGTCAAGTCTAAAGACTAAAAGCTGCTCAAACACCAATGCAATTAAGATCGAGAGGAGTATAGAGTCTCCCGGTCGTTATGTCCCAATGAGCTATGCAATGGATCAATCAACGTCTAGTGATCGAGAAATTTGAATAAAAAGGATTATGAATGATTATTATAACTAAAGAAAATCCAACAAATTAAAAGCGCCTTAAATGCAAATTAAAGAAAATTAAAAGATAAAACCTATTAAATAAACGCTATCACTATATTTAAAGTGATGAGCGTTTAAAACCTAAAACGTCGTTTAAATTAAAATCTACGCGACGTACAAAATAAAAAGTGAAACTAATTCAATATTAACCCTAAAAATATGAAAATGATGTTTTATAAACCTAATGATATAAGAAAATATTTAGAAAAAGAAAATTATTTTTAAAACTAATTATCTAATTAAAAACTATTTTAACTAATAATTAATTACTTAAAATACAAGAAAATAGGAAATTAGGCTAGAAAAATAAGATCAACACTTGGAAAAGTCTAAAATATCAAAATAGACTTTTCAAAACTATTTTGTATTTTGTGACTATTTTTCTATTTTTATGAATTTTAAACTATTAAAACTAATTAAATTGCTAAAATTACCAAATAAGCTATGAAAATCTAGAAAATTACTTTTTTACTTTTATATTTATCTAAGCCTAAGAAAATTGAAAACTTATTTTTGAACCTTTTCTAATTTTTGTATTAAATGCTATTTAAAAGTATTAAAACTAATTAAAAATAGGAAAAATAGCAAAACAATGAGAAAAATCTGAAAATTTCAGGAAAATTCTAAAATAATAATAAGAAGCTATGAAAATTAGAAAACAGGTACTTGTGTACAAGATTATGGACCTGATGATTCAAGTGCTTATGAATAAGCACTAAAATAAGCTAAATGAGCCAAACAAGCTACCAACTGATCACAGAAGCACTAATATACCAAATTAACTAGATTGAAACTAAAAACAACAAGATACAGCTACTGATTAACAAGATAAACAGATTTGGTGTTTTGAGAATAAGCTAAAAAACAGAAAATGGTGCTAACTTGCAGTCCAATTTTAAGCACCCAAATAAGCTATAAACTACAAACTAATTATCAAGGCTAAAACTAGACCTAAGTAACTACCTCTGACCAAAAGACCAGACCTTGAAAAGCTTTTGTAAGCACAGTGCAAGCTTGCACAAGAACTGAAAAACCACTCAGTGTTAACTGAGTGGTGCAGGGCAACTGAGGCTTACTTTGAGCCTCTGCACAAGCTTATCCAAGGGCTTAAAGCAAAACAGATATCAAGTCTTAAAGACAACCAAGAGAACTACTTGTAACCAAAAATTCAAACCTTGAAAAGCTTTAAATGAACTCATGGATCACCGCACTATCTCGCATAAATCCACTTTTTGACATTTTGACTTTTGAAATAGAAGCAAAGTTGACTATCTTGAGATTTGAACACAATTTTATGACTGATGTTGTTGTTAAATGATGTTATGAAGCTTTAACAACCTTTGTTAATGACTTTTAAACACCAAATGATGATTTTCTCTTTTAAAATCCAACAGCTTAATCTGTTGGATTCAAATGAAATGGTTTTTGACTTTTGTGGATTACAAACACATAAGTAAGATGTAAGTACTCAAAAGTACTTAGTAAACATGCACCAACTGGTTTCTAAGCCAAAACAAACCTCAAACATACACTAAACTACAAATCCAAACACCCCTATTTATCAACTGTTTTGAAAATTAAATGTGATAACCACTGAACCAACTAAGACTTATGATCAAACTAAGTCTACAAGTCCTAAATACAACCTTTTAAATAGAATAGAACCAGTATTAACTTAAAATTAAGATGATGCAAGAAACTTGAAAATTGCTTACAAGGGGTCCAAAGCTGCTATAGCTTGCAACAGTTAACCAAAGGATCTCTAACCTATTAATATCAACCCACTAGACCTAAATCAACCCATTTCCATAGCTGCATCAACCCATGTCCAATTCCTTTGCCAATTTTGCCCCTGTTTGACTTTCTTTGACTAAAGTCCAAATGTGTTTAAATCTTGAATGTGAGCTTGCAAAAAGCCATGCTAAGCTTATTTAAGCTCAATGTAACTGAGAAACAAGTGATATGAAGCTTTTGAGTGTGATTTGGAATTGTAGAATTTCAACAGTGGACTTTAAACATGAATTAGGAACATAACTTGCATTAATCACTGGAAATAGTTTAGAATGATTACAAAACACTTAAGTTGATTGAAATAAACAGATTACAACAAGTTTTTCACTTATCTAGAACTTTTTAACATAAAACGACATTAAACTAAAAAAATAAAACTAGAACACTTTTTAACTTGCTTTCTTTTCTTCTCTTTTATAACCCAAGGTCTTTGTATCTCTCCTCTGAATGTTTCCCACCAATTTGAGCCATTGGATTGCTTTGATTTGATCTCCACCGTTTAAACAAGTTTTTGGCGCCAAAATGGTAAACTGCCAATTGGGGTGGTTTGAGTGAAATGGGGGAGAGGCATTTAATGCCTTTGGAGTTTGGTGAGGTGGGGGGGGACAGGAAGGTGAGAAGGTGAAGAAATGGTGGTTTGTTGGTGGCTGGTATGGTGGGCAGACAAGAAGGAGGGAAAACGGGGAAGAGGAGTTTGACTGGTTTGACTGGTGGGGTTAATATCAAGGGGGTTCAATTTGTGTTTTGACAGGGGTCCAAAGTGTTTTGACAAGGGTCATAATGATTTAAAAGGTTTTAAATACCAAGGGACCTTTCTTGACAAATCTGAAAATGCAAGGACTACTGCTGCCATTTTATAAAACTTGTTCCAAGGACTGAAAATGACAAGCTTTAAAAGTATAAGGACTAAAATTGCCATTTTGCAATTTTCCAGGGGCCATTTTTGCCAATTTTGAAAGTTGAAGGACTATTTTTGTAATTTCTCAAACTTTTGATATTTTTCACCAAAGGACTAAATTTGACAACTTTTGATTTAAAAGGACCTTTGGTGACTTTTCTTTGAAGTTTTGGCTCGGGGACTATTTTTGACAATTCTTGAAACTTGGGGATCGAACGCAATTTTGCAAAATTGATATGTTTTCATCCGATTTTGATATTTTTGAATTTGAAACACATAAAACACCGATTTGTGATATTTTGATCATTTAGATGTGTTTCGAGTGTTTCGGATGAATTTGCGCTTTATTTTGTATAAAATGATGAGTATTTACACACTCATCAGACGCTCTTTTTGTTTCGACAAAAAAGGGGGAGAAGAGAGTAAAACTCCAATTCAAACTTTTACGAATTTTAGTTTTTTTCTTAAAATAATCTTATGTTTTGTCATCAACAAAAAGGGGGAGATTGATAATATAAATAAGCCGTAAAAACGTTTATTTATATTTTACGATCTTCTAATGTTTTGTCGATAACAAACGTAAAATCATTTTAATGAAACAAATAAAATACGTAAATGGTTTGAGCCAATAGTTTACTAACACACTTACATTGTCATATAAAACACTAAACAAGTAACAGTGTTTACATCTTATAGAACAGTGTTTACATCTTATAGAAATACATATGTATAACAACTAGTGTATACATAATATGGAAATGTGTATACATTGTAATGGGTAAAAATCGAAGTACTTGACCCATTGACTAGATGCGTTGAATATTGTTGGGTAAAACCCAAAGTCCATGACCCATACCCATGGAGCTTGATCCGTAACCCATGACCCATTGCATGACATCATGCATGAAGTCATGTTGGGTATTATCCATGATCGAAGACCCAAGACCTATGACCCAATGTCTAGATACATTGCATCTTGTATAACCCATGGTTCATAACCCATAACCCATAACCCCGGTTTGCAACCCAAAATCCGGACTTAAGTGACCCGGTGCGGATCCTTTGGATGCACTAGCGATCCTCTCGGGAGGGATCCGTGGGAACCGGAGAATGAGAGAAATTTGCCTATAAATAGTGAGCCATATCTCTTTGTAATTCATCCCTTTTACACATACTCTCTTAGTATTGTAAACTCTCAACCTCAGATCCAAAGGATCTGTCTATGTAGTTTTGTGTTTGTGTGATTCTCTAGGTTCCTCTTAAAGGCGAGATCACCACCTCTTGAAGTCGAGCAAGCTCAAGTCTATGATTTGCCAAGCTTCGTCATCATCAAGACTACTGAAGTTATCTTTTTGATAGTTCTTTCCTCCCACCTTAGAAGTGTTGTGTTGAAGGCATTAGTGAAGGGTGCCAAAGGGTCGTGTCGAAGGCATTAGTGAAAGGTGCCAAAGGGTCAAGTCGAAGGCATTAGTGAAAGGTGCCAAATTGTCAAGTCGAAGGCATTAGTGAAAGGTGCCAAAGGGTCGTGTCAAAGGCATTAGTGAAAGGTGCCATGGGAGTACATTCGATATGGTACATCGATGTACAAGATAGATAGTTTAGGTTAAAGGATATTGATATCCTTATGATGTTGTATGAAGGAATGTGTCTCCTTTGGGTTAGTTGTGTAGTGTTGGGTAGTAGTTCCTCCTTTGTAATGGAACTCGGTATCTAGCCTTGTACCGGATAAAGTGTAGGCGACGTTGTGATAGGTTTGGTTCTACCTCGTGGAAGAACCCGGTGTCTAGCCTTGTACCGGATAAAGAGTAGGCGACGTTGTGAAGGCTTCTCTGCCACATTAAGGAGATTGTGTTGTGTAGTGCTTACGAACTCTCGAGTGGGGAACTCGGGGAGTGGAGTAGGGCAAGGAAGGTGTCCTTGTAGTTGAACCACTATAAACACTCGTATCGTGGTTTTGTGTTACTTACTCTTTATCTTTGCATTACTTGTTTATATGCTTTATCTATCATCATCAAACACATACATTAAATAGATTGACATAAGTTGATCTAAATATTTTAAAACGAAGTTTTAATCGGTAAAACTATTCAACCCCCCCCCCCTCTTGTAGTTTTCCACAATATCAATAATTTTGATTATGTAAACTTGTTTCATAGTTAACGCGTTAGCTTAGTTTGATTTTTCTAATTGTAGCATGTTGTACCAATGTGTTATTTATGCATTATGGTTTTGAAAGGGTGTTCTCTATCTTCTTTGCTTTGTTTTCTTATGTGTGAGGATGAAACTGCATATAGGTGAATGGTTGGCAGTTGCTTGTGTTATGATTCATGTTTCATTCTGTATAAGTAATGGAATTTACTAGTTCCTTCCAAATACTATGTTCAATGTAAAACAATCTTATATATATATTTTTTCCATTTTGGTTATCTTTATGGATGACAATTGAAAGGGAAAACTAATTGGAGGATATAAGAACATCACACATGAAAATATGAATGAGATTTTTGATGATCTGGATAACAGAGTCAAAATTATTGAAGATGTGTTTAGCATGGTAAAAAATGAAATGATTGAGAATAAATGTTAAATTATTCAAGCTCTTATGACGTAAATACTGTTTTTAGAATTTATATTACAGTTTGGCTATCTTAAATAATCTTTGCAGATATCAATCCAAGGAAAAGCGAAAGGTGATTGTAGATGAAAGTGTGGATGATTAAAAAGTATGGGATATAGTGAAGATGACTGATGAATTATTAGATAAGATGAAAACAAAATATGGGCCATACAAGACCATCACAGATGAAAATATAAATGAGTTTATTGTTGAGCTATTTAACAGGATATAGAAGGAAATGATAGGGAATAAAGGTAAAAGTAATTAAGCTCGTAAAGGGGTGTTTAGAATGTCTTTCTCTCTTATAGATTTTGACAACCCGCTATTTTATAGGTCAATACTATTTACTAAATTCAAATTTATTTATGTTGGGATTACGTGTAATCAATATAGAGTGTCGGTCATTAATTTATGTAATAGGTTGTCATAATTAGGCTTATAAGTTTGTAATTAATCCACTAGCCCTTGTAGTAAACCCATGGGCTTTGGAAACATTCTAGATTAGTCCTATGGGGCGTTGCCCTAATCTACTTAGTATAAATACTCATGTAATGACACAGTTGTGCCTTGGTTGATTATGTATGCATTTCACTCTTTATTATGAGGATAACAAATCTTGAAATCACAATAGCTTTTAAATGTTAAATTGGTTTTTGGTTGTCCAAGTGGGGGAGGGGGCGTCGGCCTTGGTTTATGGGGGGAGGGATTTTAACTTTTTTATTTTTTAAAATTGTGTATTTATGTAATGCATATTGATTAAGTAAAGTATCGTGTAGAAAGGTAAAGTATAAAATGCATAAAAGGGTTACAAGGTGAAATAAAATGTGACAAGTTTTAAAGTAACCTAAAATTTTGTAATTATAAGTAACTTTAGTATTTTAAGTAGACATGAGCATATCATAATGTTTTAACGACGTTTAAACAATATCCTAGTTCAAAGGCGCGTTTGTAAACGAGGTTTCCTAATAAAAAGGCATTCTAAACATAAAATGACCCGACAAGCACACATTAAACTTAAAATAAGTAACTTTAGTCTGAGACATTAAATAAACTCTACAGTCGCTAACCTGAGTTTGACGATTATCACATAATGCTTCTTGTTCTAATCTCAATTGATGTTCTTGTTCTTCAGTAAGATATTCATCTTCTAATGGTTGCGTTAATGCTTCTTGTTCTTCAATAAGATGTCCATCACTTCCACTAGAACCTACACCACTGTCATTTCCAATAATTGTATCCTTGTGGAAAACCTTAACCACATTTCTCATTGTAATGTTAAGATAATGGTCTGATTGTTTAGGAGAATACACCGAAACATTATGAAGTTTCAAAGTAGCTCCAATGATAATCGCCTTTACAAACCTCTCCAATGTAAGTACTTTGTGGTGAATATCAGTGTTACTGTCACATCAACCAGCGCATTCGAAGTACAAGACTTAATTATCGCAACAACCTTGTCAAGTTTCCCTTTCTTACGAAATTTCTTGATATCGCCAAAATACCTACTCACGATTCCCCCAACAGCATTCACAAACTCAACCGCGCTAACCCACGACCCACGCGTAAAATCCTCATCCTCACCTACATCCTCAACAACTTGCCTAATATACTACTGTGTCGACATCACACACTTCTACCTACCTTCCCTAATATCTGCTATTTTACGAAGCTTCCCCATCTGAACAATACCCGCAGGACCGGGTATTATCCTAATCGCCTTTTCAAGGCTCTGAGATGAAACTAGTTTTTCAATGGTGGGGATTTTGTTACGGATTTGGTGGTAGTTGTTGCAGGGATAGAAAGGTGTGGTTGGTTGGATATTAGACTCATCCATATCAACATTAACAAATCCTGAATTCATCTTGGGTTAGGGTTTTCATTTGAAGAACAATGATGGAATCAAATGGGTTTCTAAAGATGATATATGGGTGGTACATCGACAAATGCATCAACAATTCATTCCACTGCAGCCGCACCTAATAATCAACTACCACAACCATAAGATGCATCTACAACTGTCGAAGTTGAAGCACCTACACCAAACACCTCATCTATGGCAACTTACGATATCCCAAGTACTTCACAATCTGGTTCACAAACTGTTGATGAGCAGGCACAAAATACACCAACTTAAGAAGAACAAGCACAAAACCAAAATGATGCAGAGTTTAAAGAAAATGTGTTTATTAATTTGTTTGGCTCACCATCCACAAAATCTGTTGAATCTTCCTCAAGAGTTCAAGATCCTTTAAACATGCATACATTCTACCAATGATACCCTTCAAGATTCCAATGGACAAAAGAACATCCACTGGAACAAGTGCTCGGAGATCCTTCAAAGCATGTGATGACAAGAAACAAGCTAGCCATTGATCCCGAAATGTGTATCTATGCACTCACTATGAGTACAGCCGAACCTAAGAATATTAGGGAGGAAATGGCAGATAGTAGATGGATAGAAGCGACACAGGAGGAAATTCTTTAGTATAACAGACTTGATGTTTGGGAACCAGTTGACAGACCCGTTGACAAACATGTTATTGGTCTAAAGTAGATCTGGAAGAACAAACTTGATGAAGAATAGACTATAATTTGCAACAAGGCTTGTCTCGTGGCTAAAGGGTACATACATGAAGAAGGAATATATTTCGATGAATCTATCGTGCCGGTTGCAAGACTTGAAGCGGTTAGAATTTGCATGGCATACGTGGCTCACAAAAACTTCACAATCTATCAAATGGATATCAGGACTGGCTTCTTGAATGGGACTATTAAAGAAGAAGTGTATGTGAGTCATCCGGAATGCTTCGCCGACATGGAACATCCAGATCGGGTTTACAAGCTAAAAAAGGTTGTCTATGGTCTAAATCAAGCACTAAGGGCGTGTCAAGATGAACTCTCTACCTTCCTGATCTCAAATCATTTTACCAAAGGTATGGTTAAACCAACTCTCTTTACGATAAGATATGGCGATGACATCTTGATTGTGCAGATTTATGTGGATGACATAATATTTGGTTCCACTAATCCAAACTTTTCTAAGAAATTTAAAAACTTAATGAAAAGCAAATTCAAGATGTAATGACGGGGGCAATTGTTGGAATCACTCCTAAACTATATTTCAAGTGTTAGTAATTAATATGTAATAGTTAGCTTAATATGGATTTTATGTTAGTAATTATGCCAAGGCTTATGTAGAAAGCCCATGAGCCTTGGCCCAAGCCCATAAGAAGGGAAGGTTGCTAGAAGTGTTGCCCTAGCTCCTTGCCCTATAAATACTCTTAGATAACCCTCACTTGAGGGTTGGTTGTTCATTTCACACATATCATTTACGCATAATTCTTCTTATATCTCATACGTGTGTGTATGTGTTTGTTCATCCGATCATATTATCTTTCTTTCTTACATATTGATGCTTGTGTTACTAAAATGAGAACCTAACAGTGGTATCATTCGCCAAATAGTTGGGTGAAAAGGTTTTGTTTTTGAAGTTAGTTTTTGGTCTTACGCGTAACATACGGTTTCAAACTTTGTCACGCTTAAAAACTTAATTTTTACACTTTTCAATCCAAGATTCTTGTACTTTCAACGTTTTAGGTGTTAAAATATCCGCTTTTGGCAAAAGTTTGAACTTTACGTGTATTTCATTGATTTTAAGCTTGTTTTATACGGGTATACTTTTTACGCGTAAGGTGTTTCTAAGTTTTGGATCATCAAGTTTCACACTTTTGTGCTATTTTGGTGATATTGAAGTCGCCTCATCACAAAAATCGGTTTAGAATCACTTTGGGCTAAAATCGGTTTGGTTAAGTTTTACGCGTAACTAAACCCTAAAGTTACGCATAACGCTTCCTTGGATCGATCTTGAGCTTTGAGGTTTACTAAGTGTTTTCTTGCTTGGATAAGCCCGAAACACTTCGACTTTGGATATCCTTTACTGTTGTGATAGTGTAAAAGATTTTTGGGCAAAACCCTAATTTTACGCATAAGCTCACCGTTACGTGTGAACTCTTTACGCCTAAGCTTAATCTTACGCCTAAGCCTTGCCTTACGCATAAGCTAATATTACGCATAAGTCTTCTACGCCTAACTCTCAGTTTAAGCATAATCTTAGTGTTTCTCAATTCTTACGCGTAAGCTAATCCTACGCGTAAATATCACTTTTACGCGTAAGTTTGGTGTTTTTACGCCTAAGTGTTGCTTTGCCTAAAACTTGGTTTTTCTATGCCAAAGGATACTTCATCAAAAACGTTTCATTCGACTACAAAGATCCATTTAACAACACAAGTTTTCAACATGTCTCAACCACCATACTCTAACTACTTTCCTTACACGTATAATCAACATCAACAACAACAACTAAGTCCACAACATCAACAATTCAATCAACTACAACAAATTTATCAACAACAATTCAATCAACAACATTATCCACAACAAGGAACAATTCCACCTCAAATGGTTCAACCACCACCTAGTCTTCAAGTAGAACCTTACACAAACATTTACAATCAACATCCATCCAGGAATACTATAAAGGAACCGACTTGGTTTGCAAAGATGTGTGAATCTTTAAGTAGCCAACAATCCATTCATGAAGCAGGATCACTTGATAGACCTCCAATGCTCACTCCTGGAAACTATGATCAATGGGTGATTAGGTTCTTTAGGTTTTGTGATCTAAAGAAGCCACATGGAAAGTTCTTAAAGAAGGTTATCTTGGAAGGTCCATTTGGATGCCTATTCTCGTTACATCTTGAGATCCAAATGTTATTCCACCAAGAGATGATCTCACAAACATTGCAACCGTCACGACCTTTCCGGTGATGAACTTCTACACTACGAAGCGATGAGCTAGCAATGCAATATATCCTTTTAGGATTACCCAATCCAATCCTTGAAGTGTGGATGCTCAAAAGATCGCAAAAGATGTGGAACATATTCATCTTCTCATGGAAGGCCTTGGACTTAATCAAGAAGATATGGAATCCAAAATTTACTTGGCTTATGAACACTTCATGATTGAACCTGGAGAGACATTAGAGTCATATCATCATTGATTCTCTGATATCATAAATGACTTGGACAAACACAACATCATCATGCCAAGAATTGCTGTTAACACTAAGTTCCTAAGTAGTCTTGGTCCTGAGTGGGAAAAATATGTCATTTTCATCCGTCAATCGAAGAATCTTCATCATGCTACTTACGGATTGTTGTACGACTATTTGAAACCACATCAAAAAGAAGTTGTCAAAGAAAGGGTTATCCGTGGACAAAATGTTTCACCATCACTTCCGGACAATCAACAACTTGCTTTGTGGGCTCAAACTAGTTATCCTCCTCAACCCACTCCTCAACCAACTGCAACAATTACACCATATGATCCGTCACAACAACAATGTCAACAAACTCAATTGGTTCCATACAACAACAACAATGATCAAGCACTTTATAGTGAAGCTAATGAGGACTCTGAAGCTTTCGATGCATTACAACAAGGATTTGTTATGATTGCTAAAGCCTTCGGCCGGTATACAAACAAATCCAACAATCGCATTCGCTCCTCATCAAACACAAGGAATCAGGCTGTTGTGAACAATGGACATGTTGAAGTTCAAAATCGTGGTTATGGTCATCGGATGGGAGGAGGTCAAGGGTTTAATGCTATGGGAAGGAATAACATGGGTGCTCCACAACAACAGAGCTCAAGTGGTTGAGCAGGAAATGCTCGAAATGGGATGAATGGTCTTCACTGCTACAACTGTAATGAGAAGGTTCACTGGCTAATGCATGCCCTAAGCCGAGAACTAGAGGTGCTTATCACAAGGAGGCTTTACTTTTGGCTCTTAAGGATGAAGTCGGTGGAACTCTCACAACCAAAGAATGAGCTTTATGGCGGATCTGCAGACTCATATGATGATATGGAGGACTTGCAGGCTAATGCAGCAGTGATGTTGATGGCACAAATGCAAGCTCTCCACATGAGTGACACAGCCCAGTGTATGACATCGATGGCTTGTCTCAAGCACCAACAAACCATTTTCATCGATCTAATATCTCGACCAACATCCGAATCCGACGAGGCTCGGAATGTTCAACATGAGTCGTCCACATCTCGCCTAACGATTCTCAACTTGACCCGTAGTTACATTTGATGATCAAGATGACCTTATGGTTACCTTTGATACTCAAATTGACTCCGTGGTTATACTTGAGGATCGAATAGTGATCATGTTGTGACTCACGTTGAAGACACCGAACTTTGCCTAATCCGGATATTGACCTCTTACTTAAAGATTATCCAATTGGAATCACTCCTAAACCTTATTCAAGTGTTAGTGATTCATATGTAATAGTTAGCTTAATATGGCCTTTATGTTAGTTATTATGCTTGGGCTTATGTAGAAGGCCCATAAGCCTAGGCCCAAGTCCATAAGAGAAAGGAAGGGACTAGGGTGTTGCCTAGCTCCTCTCCTATAAATACCTTGTAATAACCCTCACTTGAGGGTTGGTTGTTCAATTTATTCTCTTTCACTCTCTCGCATAACCTTTCTTTATATTCATACGCATAAGTGTGTGTGTTATTGTTCAACCGATCTCTTCTCTTCTCTATTTCTTATATTGATGCTTGTGTTACTAATATGGTGACCTAACGATGGTATCATTCGCCAAATAGTTGGGTGAACATATTTGTTTTTAAAGTTTTGTTTTGGTCTTCACGCGTAAAACGGTTCCAACTTTGGTTACGCTTAAAACTTATTTTTACACTTTTAATCCAAGATTCTTGTCCTTTCAATGTTTTAAGGTGTTAAAATATCATTTTTGGCAAAAGTTTCAAACTTTACGCGTGGATCATTGTTTTTAAGCTTGGTTTTATCGTGGTACTAGTTCTCGCATAAGCTGTTTTTAAGCTTTGGATCATCAAGTTTCACACTTTTGTGTTATTTTGGTGATATTGAAGCTATCTCATCACAAAAATCGGTTTGGAAACATCATTTGGCGAAATCATTTTGGCTTGTTTCTACGTAAGTAAAACCCTAAACTTACGCGTAACTTTTCCTTGGTTTGATCTTGAGTTTTAGTGGTTTACTCCGTGTTTTCTTGCTTGGATAAGCACGAAAACACGTCGACTTTGGATATCTTTTGCCTTTGTGATAGTGTAAAAGATCATTTGAACAAAACCTAAAATTACGCATAAGCATAAGCTTACGCGTAGAATTTTTACGCATAAGATTTATCTTACGCCTAAGCTTTGTCTTACGCATAAGTTAATCCTCGCCTAAGTTTTCTCGCCTAACTTCTTGTTTACGCATAACTTTAGTGTTTTCTCCTTACTTACGCGTAAGCTAATCCTCACAGCGTAACTATTATTTTACACGCGTAACTTTGGTGTTTTACGCATAAGTGGTACTTGGCTTTTACGTGATTTCTCGCCTAAGGACTCTTCATCAACAACGGTTCATTCGACTACAAAGATCCATTTAACAACACAAGTTTTCAACATGTCACAACCACCATACTCTAACTATTTTCCCTACACTTATCATCAACAACAACAACAACAACTAAGTCCACAACATCAACAATTTAATCATCAACAACAAATTTATCAACAACAATTTAATCAACAACATACTCCACAACTTGGAGCAATTCCACCACCACAAATGGTTCAACCACCACCTAGTCTTCAAGTACAACCTTACACAAACTTCTACAATCAACATCCATCCAGGAATACTATGAAGGAACCGACATGGTTTGGCAAGATGTGTGAAGCCTTAAGTAGCCAACAATCAATTCATGAAGTGGCTCACTTGATAGACCTCAATGCTCACTCCGGAAATTATGATCAATGGGTGATAAGGTTCTTTAGGTTTTGTGATCTAAAGAAGCCACATGGAAAGTTTTTAAAGAAGGTCATTATGGAAGGTCCATTTCGGATGCCTCTTGTTATCACACCCATGAGATCCGGATGCCAATCCACCAGAGATCTTGTCTCCAACATTGCAACTATCTCCGACCTCACGGTGATGAACTTCTACACTTTGAAGCCGATGAACTAGCAATGCAATACATCCTTTTGGGACTACCCAATCCGATCCTTGAAGTGTTGATGCTCAAAAGGCGGCTAAAGCAATGTGGGAACATATTCATCTTCTAATGGAAGGCACAACACTCAATCGGGAAGACATGGAATCCAAAATCTACTTGGCTTATGAACACTTCATGATTGAACCGGGAGAGACATTAGAGTCATATCATCATCGCTTTTCGAGACATCATTAATGATTTGGACAAACACAACATCATCATGCCTCAATTCTTTGTCAACACTAAGTTCCTAAGTAGTCTTGGTCGGGAATGGGAGAAGTATGTCATTTTCTCCGTCAAGCTAAGAACCTTCATCATGCTACATACGGATTGTTGTACGACTATTTGAAGCCTCACCAAAAGAAGTTGACAAAGAAAGGACTATCCGTGGACTCCCGACTTCACGGACAATTCACGATAATCAACAACTTGCTTTGTGGGCTCAAACTAATCTTCCTCCTCAAACATTTCGACAACCACCCCTCGACCAAGCGCAACCATCACACCATATGATCGATCACACAACAACCTCAACAAACTCAATTGGTTCCATACAACAACAACAATGCTCAAGCACTTTACGGTGAAGGCGATGAGGACTCTGCTTGCTTTCGATGAATTGCAACAAGGATTTGTTATGATTGCTAAAGCCTTGGTCGGTATACAAACAAATCCAACAATCGCATTCGTTCCTCATCCAACACAAGGAATCAAGTTGTTGTGAACAATGGACGTGTTGAAGTTCGAGAACCGTGGTTATGGTCGTCGGATGGGAGGTGGTCAAGGGTTTAATGCTATTGGAAGGAATAACCGGGTGCTCCACAACAACGAGAGCTCAAGTGGTTGAGCAGGGAATGCTCGAGAATGGGGTTAATGGTCTTCGTTGTTATAAGCGCAATGAAAAGGGTCATCGGCTAATGCATGTCCTAAGCCGAGGACAAGAGGCGGTCTTATTTCAAAGAGGCTTTGCTCTTGGCTCTTAAGGATGAAGTGGTGGAACTCTTAACAACAAGGAGCAGAGCTTTATGGCGGATCTGATTCGATGATGACATGGAAGACTTGCGAGCTAATGCGGCGGTGATGTTGATGGCACAAATGCAAGCTCTACACATGGTGATCTGAGGCCCGGTGTATGACATTGATGGCTTGTCTCGGTACTGAACAAACCATATTCATCTTAATGATCTAATATCTCCGCCAACATCGAATCGACAAGGCTCGGAATGTTCAAAATGAGTCGTCCACATCTCATTCGGCGATTTTCAACTAGACCCGTAGTTACATTTGATGATCAAGATGACCTTATGGTTTCCTTTGATACTCAAATTGACTCGTGGTTATACTTGAGGATCTAATAATGATCATGTTGTGTCTCACGTTGAACAAAATGAACCTTTGCCTAGTCGAGCTTGATACATTATTAAAGACCAACAATCCCGAATGGAAAAATGTCGTGATTTAAATCGGCAATTAAAAGTAAAAATGCCTTTGTTAACCAAGGATAATGAATGCTTAAAATGCAACTCAATTTTTCAAAACTCAAGAAAACCGTGAAAAAGGTTTTGAAGCCGCTTTTGCAAAATCTCATCAAAGCGAACAATATTTAGAGCGACGGATCGTGATCTAGCCGCTTGAAGAATGCTTTGTTGTGCGAAATAGAACAAGCGAAACATGAACATAAAAAGCAAATTAACGCTCTCACTTTGGAAAATCAAAAAGCTAAAGTGAGTTGTTAAATTGTCAAAAGCAGTTCTCTGAATACAAAAGCATTCAACGAAGCGAATAGATGACCATCTTGAAGAAATTATCGACTTGCAAAACAAACTTAAAGAGTTTGAAATGTTGTTTACAAACATGGTGAGTCGATCACAACTATTCAAAGTTTACTTTAAAACCCAATCGAGATGGATATGGACGAATCTTCGCGATTACAAACCTAAGCTTTCAACCAAAGCATTCAAACCAAATCACGAAGTTTCCGGTGCGAGAATATAAAATTGATGATTACATTATGAGTGTTGTTGAATATCATCGTCAAGAGGAATTAGATCGAGAAGGCGAGTCGATCAAAATTAGAAAAAGTTGTTTACAACAAACCTTTTACTTATTCACAAGCGGTCACTTTCGTCCCACCAAAGGATTCTTCTAACACACCAAGGATTATCACAAAAGCGTCGAGTCTTCTAATGTTAATCCCAAACCAAATTATGCACAAATTTATGGTCCTTTACCTTCCATCGGTGAAGTAAATTCAAAACACGAAAATCGTCAAATTCTTAGATATTTTGACCTTTTCATGGTGACCTCAAACTTTTAGAACATGAGATTGAATTTCATTACGAAATAAAAGTTGAACATTTTCAATCGCCTCTGGCGAGAACAAAGAGACATTTTTGAGAAAAGACTTTTACCCAATGTTAAAAATTTGAAAAAGCGTGCATTGTATTGGGAGCAGGACTTTCATAAGGAACTTGGATTGATGAAAGTCGTTTTCGAAAAGCGAAACATCTATTTCTAACACCAAGCGTAAAAGAAAATGTTACGAAAAGATGTTGATCGACTCTTGGAAGATGTTATACGTCTTGATGTCTATAATCTTGTGTTATTGCATTCTTTACCATATGCATCGATTATATCTCTGCGATCTTGTTGATTACTGTTGTAATTGTTGAGAATCTTGATAATGTGCTTCAAATCGAGTCTTTAAAAGTTGAAAATGAGCATTGTTAAGCGAACTTTCAAATTCAAAGCGTCGTCTTCAATGGTGTCAAAAGATTGTCAAAATCGTGAACTTGCTTTGCAAAACAAAATCCACCGAGTTGAAATCAAAACCGTTTGATTCTAAAATTGAGCAAGCTGGATGATCAAAGCGTGTCTTTGAAATGTCAAATCTCAAAATATGAACAAGAACTTTCAAAAGTTAAGCAGAATATGGTGTCATATTTGATTTACTCAAACAGACTCGTGATGAAGCATCAAACGAACTTGATCATTATCTTGCACACACTAAAGAAGTCATGAATTTTCTTTGAAATCTTAGTTACGAAAATCAAGATTTGGTGCACACTATCACTAAGTTAAGGAAATGTTAGGAAAGTATGAACAAGTTCACCTAGCATCATTAAGAAAATTGCACACTGTAACACTTAGCAATCGTGAACCCGAATGCCTCTTGACAAAACACAAGTTACTAATGTGCTTCCCTCTCTTGAAGCAGGAATAGTTGCTTCTTTTCCAAATGTCCGCACTTCACGACCTAGGAGCAATACAAGGAAGAATAGGAAGTTGCGACCTAAGAAAAGAATAATAAGGAATCTTTGAAGTAGAAGAACACCATAGGACTTTGAATAAGACTCACGTTGCACCTACTTTAGATATTGCGTCGACAAATGTAATGGAAAAAGTGTTGTAACGAATGCTAAACCTTTAAGTACTTTTGATATTCGATCGATGCTTCTTGTGTTATTTGTCGTAAAAGTATGCTTTCGATTGTCATGACAAATGTGTTGCTAGAGCTATCTTGTCTCGTTTACGGAATCCTAAGAATCGGAATACCTCTAGGCCCACTAATGCTTCTAAGTACGTGCTTGTAGACCGCCTCCTTAGATTCTAAGAAGCGCATTGATGTCCTGTAGTTCGATATCACCTCCAAGGAATGTAGTACCACCTAGTGCATTCACTAAGACTAAAGCTAAGACTAGTTGGAGATGGCGAAATGGATACATAATACACTAGGATTTAAATGGATGCCTAAAATCATTGATGTGTGTATTTCTACTATAGCTGCTGAGAGAACCCTCTAACTCATCGGGTTCCACATCTACCTCTATTCCATCTGTGTAAATGCATGTGTAATCTGGTGTCTGAGATCATCCTTTGGATTGTTGATAGCGGATGTTCCCGACACATGACGAGCAATCTTAAGCTGTTATCAAACTTTATTGCAAAGTTCATTGGCCTTTGTCGATTCGGGAATGATCACTTGCGACTATCATGGGCTCTGGAGATTATATCAATGGCAATATTGAAATTAGCGGGGTTTATTATGTGGAAGGCCTCGGTCACAATCTCTTTTCGATCGGTCAATTACGTGATGGAGATTTGGAAGTTGCTTTTAGGGAGAAAACTTGTTTCATTCGTGATCTACAAGGAAGCGATCTTATGTCGGCTCTCGCAATTCTAGTCTATACACAATCTCAATGCAAGACATGGTTGCTTCATCTCCCATCATCTACTCTCAAAGGCTACATCAACAAAATCTTGGCTATGGCACCGTCGTCTCTCACATCTAAACTTTCAAACCATCACCAACCTTGCTCGACACAAACTTGTTGAAGGTCTCCCGAGATTCCGGTATTCTAAAGATCACCTATGCTCGACTTGTGAACAAGGAAAAAGCACTCGTGCTCATTTTCCTTCAAAGGTGGAACACGACTCTCGACATGTGCTTCATCTTCTTCACATGGATTTGTGTGGCCCGATCTTGCGTGCAAGCGATTAATGGCAAACGCTACATCTTAGTAATTGTTGATGACTATTCACGATGGACTTGGGTCTACTTTCTTGAAGTAAAGATCAAGCTCCACGAGATGATCATCACCTTTCTCACGAAAATTCAAGTTCGACTCCGGAACACCGTCCGCCAAATCGAGCAGACAAAGGCTGAATTTGTGAACCAAACTCTTGAGAATTTTATGAGAAAGTGGGAATAGAGCATCAAACATCTATTGCACGGACACGAGAACAAAGCGGAGTTGTTGAAAGCGAAACCGAGCGTTAGTGGAAGCTGCAAGAACAATGTTAATCAATGCTAAACTTCCAGATTACTTGTGGGCGGTTGTATCAACCGCATGCTATACTCAAAATCGTTCAATGATTACAAAGCATACAACAAAACACCTTTTGAGCTTATCCACAACCATAAACCGAATCTCAAACACTTTCATGTATTTGGATCTCTTTGCTACCCAAATAATGATCGTGAAGACTTTGGAAAGCTCAAAGCCAAAGTGACATTGGAGTATTTATTGGATATTGTGAGAATTCTAAAGGTTTCGGATCGGAATCGTCGTACAAAGCGGTTATGGAAGCGATTCATGCTAATTTTGATGAACTTCTGAAATGGCTTACGAGCATAACAACTTGGAACCGGTCACAACCGTTTAAACTTCCTCAAACCCCATCATCGGTGAACTAAGCCCCGACTTACTCGTCAACAAATGGAAAGACTATTTGCTCCTCTGTTCGGTGATGATATTGATGAGCGTGCTCGGTGTATCCATTGTTTCATTGCTCAACTGATCATACTCTTATACGATACACTGCTACAACAACTCTTGTTGAAGAAGCACCACCGATTGACTCTACAACAACAGTTGAACAAAGCGCTTCCAACGACGATGAACCATTGCGATGTTCTTAATGAAGTACCCCACTGCAGATTTTGATCCAAATCGTTCTTTAACCCGTTTGCCAATGAAGCTGCTGCACGATGTCGCGGAATCATCAACAAACCATTTGAATCCTCAAAATCGCATAATGTATATCAACATCAACCTTCCACACATCGTTGGACAAAAGACCATCCTCTTGAGAACATTATTGGCAACCCAAATCAACGGTCGTTACAAGACAACGTCTTCGCACGAGATGGTGAACATTGCATTTATGCTCTCACATGTCGCCAATCGAACCTAAAAACATTAAAGATGCAATGACCAAAGACAATGGATTGAATCCATGCAAGAAGAAATCAACCAATTCAAGCGTCTTGAAGTATGGGAGCGGTTGAAAGACCAACGAGGGTCTCGTCATTGGTCTCAAATGGATTTGGAAGAACAAATTGGATCTTTGAAGGGCGTAATCGAAAACAAGTCACGTCGGTGGCTAAGGGTTATAAACGGGAAGAGGTATTGACTTTGAAGAATCATTCGCTCCGGTTGCTCGTCTTGAAGTTGTTCGGATCTTTCTCGCGTTCGCGGCTCATATGAATATAACGGTCTTTCGGATGGATGTCAAAGCGCTTTTACGAGCGGTCAACTAAAAAGCGGTTTATGTCGACCGGCGGAAGGATTCGTTGATCCGCGTTCCCGAACCATGTCTACAAAGCGAACAAAGCTCTGTATGGTCTCAAACAAGCTCCTCGGGCGTGGTACGATAAGTTATCATCTTTCCTAATTGCCAATAATTTCACCAAAGGTTGATCGACCCTACACTTTTCATACAATATCACGGGAACATATTTTAATCGTTCAAATTTATGTGGATGACATCATTTTGGGTCAACACATTTAAAATACTCAAATGCTTTTGCAAAACTTATGACAAAACATTTTGAAATGTCAATGATGGGTGAACTTACATTCTTTCTCGGATTGCAAGTTCATCAATCACCCGTGGTATTTTCTAAGTCGGTCAAATATGCCCTTGAAATTACGAACAAATTTGGAATGAATACACTGATACTTATGCCACACCAATGTCACATACCAAGAAGCTAGGCGATTTGCATGGGAAGCTGGTTGACCCTACAAAATACCGTAGTATCATTGGGTCTCTCATGTATCTAACGACCAGCGAGACGATATTGTCTTTGCCGTATATCTTTGCTCCGTTATCGATCGAGACCAAGCTGAAACCCACCTCTCGAGGCTAAAAGAATCCTCCGATACATCAAGGGAACCATTAACTTGGGGATCGGTATCAGAAGGATTACGGTTTTGAACTAATAGCTTTTGAGGCGACCACACGCGGGATGCTTAGACTCTCGGAAAAGTACTTGAGAGCACTACAATTTCTTGGTGACAAGCGGTGTCTTGGCAATCAAAGAAGCGAGGATTGTACATCGTTGTCCTCAGCGAGCGAGAATATGTAGCCATGTCGGCATGTTGTGCTCAAGTCATTTGGATGAGAACACAACTCAAAGACTATGGTTACGTGTTTGACAGAATCCGATGTCTTTGCGACAATCGGTGCTATTGCGATCTCGTGCAACTCGGTTCAACACTCGAAATCAAAGCACATCGATCTTGATATCATTTCATCAAGGACCACGTGGAGCAGTCTTGTTGAATTATACTTTGTGGTGCGAGAATACCAATTGGCGGATCTTCTCACCAAAGCCTTAGCTCTGCTAGGTTTAATGAGTTGGTCCACGGATTGGTATGCGGTGTTTGACTCAAGAGGCTGGATGAACTCTTAAAACATTCTTAAAAACCGATCAAACACCAAAACCTCTTTTGTAAATATCTTTCAAAAACAAAATACAAAAATATAAAATCGATAAAACAACAAAAATATTCTTCTATCTTTATTTCTTTCAACATGGCAAGTACAAATCTTCCGTCAACACTCAAATCTTTCAAAATTCGGTATTTTTCGATCAAGTGTTGAGGGAGAAAATAAATATTTTTCGGTTTCATAAAACCTTGTACTTGCATGTTATCTTATCTCGGTTGTTTCTTTAATAATGGTGGTCACATTTACGGTTTCTTGACACTCCTCGGACTAAAATTTATAAACTTTCATTATTTCTTAAGTCGGGGGAGTGTCGTCAAAGTTATTTCAAATATCATTCGTTTGGTAACCAAAATGGAAGTTAAAGGCATTGGATGTAAATGGTAAAGGTGGAGGGACTAAAGTGTCAAAAGTTTAAAGTATTTTCTAATAAAACACTCCACCTAACATTTACTCTTCACATTTATTATTCACCAAACTCATCCTCGCCTAAAAATCATTCTTCAAATCCGTGTTTTTGATCATCAATTTGTAAGTGGTTTCGTGTTTATAACAAGTTTACAAACAATGGTTTTGAATCTTTTACAAATCCAACGGTTAAAACGTGAGATATGAGTGATTTTGTGTTCTCGCATAAGCGTATGAACACATAATCATGTTTGTGTGTTTTTGGTTAAAATGATTATGTCAAAGCGTTTATTTAACATCATTGAAACCATTTTATCATCAAACACACCCGAAACACGAATTGATTGATTTTGTGAATTAGGGTTCATCGTTAGTTTGGGGTTTTCATATGTGAGCGTTTTGGTGATAAAGATTGTTGTATGAGGTTGTTTTCAAGTTGAATTGATCATATCTTAGACCCGAAATTACCCAGAAACACTAATGATTCATAAATTGGAAACTAGGGTTTATGTTCATACGGTTTGGGTATTTTTGATTCATGACATATTTGATGTTAAAACTTGGATAAGACAACTTAATAGGCTTCTTAGACTTACCAGAATCATTTTGGTGCAATTCCTATGGCTAAATCTCTTACTCGTAGAAATTAAACCTTAGGGTTTAGGTTTACGCATAAGGATTTTTACGCATAACAGTTTGATGAGTTTTCATGTTTGATCTGATAAATATTGAATGTATGTGTTAATATTGATGCTATGATGAACTTATTTCAGGTTTATTACAAGTGAAATTCGAGAATCAAGGTTATTAGCAATCTACGCATAAGGATCACCTTACGCGTAGAAGGTTATCGTGTAAGAGTAATCTTCGGCGTAAGCGTTCAGCGTGAGGTTCTACATAAGGGACTACGGCGTATCACATGAAGGATATGCGTAAGCGATGACCTCTCGCATAAGGTCTACTCTTACGAGTAAGCCTTACGCGTAAGGTTTTATATCGCTTCTGCGTAAGCTCTCGCATAAGGTCCCCTTTTCCTCGCGTAATATTTCTTACGCGTAAGTCGGGATCCTACGCATAAGCTTGCGTTTCTGCGTATACCTCTCTGTTTTACGCATAAGCTTGCCATTTCTCGCCTAAGCCTTGTTTAACCTTAATTATGAATTGTTACGCGTGCAAACTTGTAAATAAATAAATCATAACGTCACGAAACCAATAATGTCACTAATAAGCTTAAGCGTTTAATATGTTGTGAAAAATAAGTGATAACATGGACTTTAAAACTTAAAGTTAATTAACTCACGAAACTTATCACGGCGTCATTGGACTATTGGACAAACAAGTGACATTGGACTCGTAACAATCATCGACATATCACATTCAATAATTAGACAATAAAACCATCATTGACTAACATAATGTCTTTCGATATGTTGGTTCTTTTGGCTAAATATCTTTGAGATCACGACATGGGCGCTCAAATGAATGTGGATGCACCAAATGTTCTCACCATTCTTGATATCTTCCCAATGGCTATCCGATGAAGATTGGAAAGAACAACCTTCGTGTTGACTTTGAAACTCTCACACTGCTCGAGTCTTCTTGCTTGATTCTTGTGGATATTACGAAGAATCATCCTTATCGAACATGCTCTCAAATTACGCTCTTTGCACGAGATCTACATTCATCGATTACGGAACACAATGCAAAAGATCAAAGGACAAAATCTTGTGACGATGACTCTCAACCACAAACAAGTCACCATCACACTGCGGACTTAAGGATTGTTCTCCTCATTCCGACATCGAGCCAACCGAATACGTTGCTTGCACCAAGCGAAGAGGCATTCTACAATTCATGATCGACATTGGTTATGATGAAGCTACGGGAGTAATCACTAAGCATTCATCGTGGATCTTAAGAATATTCCTCAACCACGGAGAACTCTCTACATCATCATCACCAAATCTGTTTCCGGTCGTGGCGGTGGCTATGAGCATCCCAAGCTCATGGAGCTGCAAATCTTTGGGCTTTGATCAACATGAAGCACATCGAAATTGAAGCTACGATATGGGACGACATGATGTCATTCCTCAAAAGCTTGGCTCAAAGATTCCTTATATCGGATATACAAAGCTGTTGATCGAAAGAGCTCTTGGACTCAATCACGATATCCCCAAGAGACTCAATGACCCCAACAATCACGACATGTTATGCGAACCTACTCTAGCTGTCGATTCAAGGAATCAACAACGAAGAAACAGTCTTTGTGTTGCGGATCACCTTACATCGATGAAATCAAAAGCTCTACACATACAAAAGGTATCGGTGGCGGTTGAAGAAAACAAAGTTGGTTTTCTCGATGACAAGTCTTCGGCACACCCACAAGGAAAACCGAGAAGAGGAAGTGCGAGGAAGTCTTGCAAGCAGAGAGTAAAGGAAGTTCCCTAAGAGAAACCTCCACACAAAGGAAAGTTCCTCTAAGGAAGTTGTTCTATTCCCATTCCTAAGTCTGAACCGCCAAGAAAGCTAGTGGATGAAAGCTACGAAGATACCGAATCGAGACGATGAGGTTTTCTACTCTGAAGCTGCAACCGATATTACTCCATCGGTAGCTAAACCTCCCGGTCCACCGGTGACAAAGGTAAAGGAAAAACTCGGTGATTGAGCATGAAGAAGGAGAGCTCGATGAAGAGCCTGATGATCAAAATTACATCAAAAGAAGTTCAAAATCGAGACTCCAACACGTTGCGAAAGAGTTTGCAAAGGATCAAATGGGTGGCCGGAGGTTCAAGTGGTGGTACTCAATCCACACCAATTCTGATGCGGTTAATCAACCCGATAAGGGGCGGGTGCCACCACTCTTGAGCAACAACAAAAGCAATTGAGGATTCTATTGAGTATGACATTGAGGAACGAAAACGAAAAAGTCGAGAGAAAGATAAAGGCGATGAAAAGGCGCGGCTCAAGCCAAAGGCGATGAGGCATCAAGCTAAAGCAGATGAAGAAGCTAGGATTCGGTGAAGAAAAGGCTAAAGCGATAAAGATGAAGAAGTAAACTATGATGATTATCTTCTCAGCGGTCCACTCGTTCCAAGGAGAAAACTTACGAACCTCCTAAGGACCACGAACCTCCTCATGACTCTTCATCATCGATTCATCCTCTCACTCTTCACCACCACCATCCAAAAGATCAACGGATCCACATCCAAATCGGTGAAGAAGCCAGCGGCATCTTGGATCTCTCAAGCTAAGACAAGAATCGTTAAAGGCATCAAGCGGTCGGGAAAGAAAGACGTGCTTTACAAAAAGTGAATTTTCTCGTGACCGGTGCAGATACCTTCATGGCGAGAATGACAAGATGAAAGATGCAAGGAGTACATCCGAAGTTCATGGAAGTGATCCTCAAGGGAAATGAGCGAGATGATCAAAGGTTACACTCACAAGTACCTTCTTGACATCGTTCACGGGTTACAAAGGAGATGTTTACCAAACAACTCTATCCGAATCTATTACATTTGGCCAAGCAAACTATGAGATCAACACCAATGCATGTCAACATCAACCCAGTTGATCCCATAATATTCTCGAATCTTTGAATTGGTTAACAGTTTGGTAGCTCAAATGTCTAAGCGATCTGCAACATTTACTTCTTCGAAGGTAAATTGTTTGAAGCATTCTTTGGAATACCAACTCAAATCGACTACGGGAAGAAGCTCAAAGGCCTAAGCGTCCAAGAGGCGAAGAAGATAAGGATAAGGATAAGCATGGCGAGCCTAAGCGCCAGAAGAAGTGCGGTGAATCATCCTCCATGCAACCTCCACCCCAAAGGACTCCAGCTCAACCACGATCTCCTCCTCGCTCTTCTCTTGAAAAACCTCGGGATTACGAGTTACCACCCAGGACTCGAGCGGTGATCACTTTGAGTATCTGGGTGGTGACGATGAGGAAGTCCTTGAGCCCCAACAACAACCCACCTCTCCCGACAAAGCAAAGAAACCAACATCATCATCTAAGCCTAAGAAAAAAAAGAAGAAGTCGCCTAAGGCTAATGTCGTATCATGGCTAGATGAAGATGACACCGATGAATCTGTTGGTTTTCTACACTTGTTAATTCTACTCCCTATCCATCGAAGGTCAAGATCGGTGAGCGGTAGTACATTGGAGCATGCAAAGTTCTTGCAAGAAAAATTCCGTGTGAAGATGGCGAAATCGAGTTGAAGCGAATCAAGAATGAAGCCTTTCAACTACTAAAAGGCATTTCGGAAAGTGCCATCGAGGTTGAATACCATCTTGAAAACATAGCACGAGCCATGTCCAACAACATTGATTGGCTCAACCACAAGCAAACATCGACTTCTCCGGAAAGACAATGCTCCTTACTACACCGTGGTCTAAACCTCTACCAACGATTGTGACGGATCGACCTAAGATTCCATTTCGCTACTTCTTCAACAACGACTTGGAATTTCTTCTACGGCGATGATGGTTCAAGGAAATCGCTACATCACTTACACTTCCGTTCCGTGACCATATACTCTAGCGCATAGCCATCGAGGAAAAGGCTACCCATGTTTTCCAACAATGTGGAATTGTATGACCGTGATGCAATGTATGGGATTCACCATTGGCGGGCAGCAAGCGAATCTACTACGAGAGCTGCCGGGTTGAAGTCTCAACATGAAGTGTTCGATACTAAAGGAATCGTTCTTTGTTAAGCATGTAGCTCTTTCGTCTAAATGGGACTACACTTTCCTCAAGAAAATTGTGGTCAAAAGACAAGGCGAAAGAGACTATGAATTACGTGAATCGGACTTTCGAACTTGTCTCTCAACGACATTGAAGATCATATCTTGCCAAAGTGCGAGGACGCATGAGACAATTCTCGTTGAAATTCAACGTGAATACATCAAGTCCTTGCTCATATTCATCGAAGCATAGTGATACGAGGCGTGTAGAAGATCTACAACTTCTTTGTTGAGTCGTATCGGACCGTGTCAACTTCACGGACCTCGGCTAGAACTTCCCGACATCAACCGACTTCCACAATACACCTCGTCGACAAACCATTCGGAGTAATTTACCGTAGTGAGCTACAACGAAAGCGCTTGATGGCGTGTAGAGATCTTCACAAGTTTGGGGATCATACATTGAAGAAGGTTAGGGATGGCTTGGCTTATAGGTTGAAGGATATACATGAAGACATTGGGACACCAAAGCGATGGAACTCTCGGGACAGAGCGGGATGTGAAGAGGATCATCACCATGATTGATGAGAGGTTGTCTGAAGGGACGATTCGAAACACTAGAGAGCTTTGTAGGTGGTCGTCCCAGATTACTCTCACCGGCTATCAGCATACATTCGCATTCTGGTGATATTCTTGGACTTCTGGTACCCTTAAACTACTTCTATTTCATATTAATTTGGATGTGTGATTTTATAATGACAATGGCTTGTGCACACATAACGATGTACAACCCGTTCTTGTAATGAAAGGACCACGTAGTGCGCTTGATTGCCACAATCCTATAAAAGGAGCGAAAGCTTCTTACTTTTGAGTAAAACCTATCAAACCTTTCATTTTCAAGGTTTTGCTCAAAAGAACAAGTACTTCCTACGTTTTCAAAACCTCAAAAGTTAGTATTACTTGTTGAGGGGAGTATTTGACTTAAAATCTTTGTTCAAACAAATTGTTCTTTGTGTAATCTTCCCACAAAACTCAAAATGGTCATATTTATTATCAACATTTCTTCAAAAATAACATTTATATGCCATTTTTGAGGGAAAAATTATGTGATAAGAAATATGTTGTGTTTGCTATTGAATCCTCGTGTGAAAAGACTTCAACCCATGAATTGACGGGATCGAGCAGTCTTACATTGAAAAGATTTGTCTTCAAAGACTTATCCAAGTAAATTGTACCTATTCGAGAAGCTCTTGATAGACATGAACTTTGTGGGTTTGACAACCTTTCGGGGTTGTCCACATCTTCAAGGTAGTTATTAGAGCTAGTTGTCACCTAAAAGCGACAATGTATCTCTTTAACTATACAGCGTAATCGTGTCTATCGAGGAATTGTCTATCTTGAGTCGATCAATTCAAAAGTGCGCTCTTTCCTCATTTGTGCGATTTCTATCAAAACTCTTAAGCACATGTGGAGGGGAGTATTTACGAAAATCTAAAACTCTTGAAGTGTTCAAACATGTTTTCATTCACAAACACTTGAGAGATTTTCATGAAAATGGTTTTATGGCAATGGAGTTATAAGGTGATTAAGGTTAGGAATAACCGTCCTATGATCCTTGAGCGGAGGATCTACCAAGGACACTACCAATAGTTAGTATTAGAAGTCCTTAGGTATGATTATAAAAGGAGAAAATGAGAATCGGAGAAAGAAGGAGTTGAAGAATTAAAAGAAATGCAAAGAAAAGGGTGAAAAGAAATAGCCCTCAGTTATTCAACTTAGGGCGGACACGGGTTCAATTCATATACTCTTGGTTGTCACTTGATGACACGGTATTGAAGATTAAAAGTCGTCATGGACCCGGTGGCGCATGCACTAAACCTTCTTAGCCACTCAAGTTTCTCTCAGCGAAGCTTGTTTCATTCTCACGGGGAACCCTACGTAAACTATCGGCTTTCTCTTAGAGATTCTTTGGTATTGAAGAAGGAGACCTCTCCTAGTCTCCGGGAAAACCAAAGCACTATTGAGTCTAGAGCCACGAGATTCATCAAAAGATCTCTTAGGTACACTTGACATTTCATCACTTGTTGTTCAACAATAAGAACAACGATGATGCGTTATCGAGTCCTACACGGATCCTAGCAATCATCGAGAACATTTATGAGAGGTTCACATCATGTGATCCTCGGTGATTGAATGGAAACTCTGCCGGGGTCAACATCAAACGACCACGGCGGCGGTCGCTTGGTAACTCCCGTGGATTACGCTTAGTGGTCTCAAGCGGTCTACGATCGTGAGGTGATGCTTGATGTACCTCGGCGACTCATCGAACGTAGGTGTACTTGATACATCGCGTTATCTCACTTGTGGGACTCCGGTTCGAGAGCGGCCTTTGTGAGAATTAGAGTTGTGTTTTCACACTATCTTGTTAACACTCTCGAAGTTCAAACTTGTAAGTGCGGAATCCGCTTATTACTAACCTTTCCTATGTTTACTTCTTATGGAAGCTCGGAGGCGGATGATCGTCTGATTCTCCACATGCTCATACCAACAACATCACTTATGAAAGTTCTCTCATAATCAAAGGCAACACAAAGTCGAATGATTCTTCGTCAACAAAGAATCTACAAAGTTTAAAGACTTAAAGAACTTCATCAATCTGTAATCCAACGTTAAAGGCGTGTGAGCATGTTGGAGAAAGGCGTGGAACACTTGGAGCGTGAAGCGGACTTGATCTGATTACCACAACATACTATCACTTTCAAAGAACAAAGAACTAAAGAACAAAGAAAATGAAGGCGTCAAAGCGAGAATACTTCAAAAGAAACAATTTCTCTACCTTTGGGAGATTGTTCGAATCAAGACACTTCTTCTCACAAGAAAGAAGAATGTCGGAAGGCGTCAAAGCTACTATTACATCGGCACCTACAACGTTTATCACTCATTCATTCATCACTAACACTTAGGGAGATTGTTGGAATCACTCCTAAACCTTATTCAAGTGTTAGTGATTCATATGTAATAGTTAGCTTAATATGGCCTTTATGTTTGTTATTATGCTTGAGGCTTATGTAGAAGGCCCATAAGCCTAGGCCCAAGTCCATAAGAGAAAGGAAGGGACTAGGGTGTTGCCTAGCTCCTCTCCTATAAATACCTTGTAATAACCCTCACTTGAGGGTTGGTTGTTCAATTTATTCTCTTTCACTCTCTACGCATAACCTTTCTATATTCATACGTGTGTGTGTGTGTTGATTATTGTTCAACCGATCTTCTTCTCTTCTCTATTTCTTATATTGATGCTTGTGTTACATATATGGTGACCTAACAATCACATCTACTTTTGAGGGTCCCTTTCTAATAATGTACAAATTAATGGTCATTTACCTTCACTTAGTGAAATAAAACCATTAGCCGAACAATGTAACGTCATAAAATATTTTGAAACATTCACTTGGACATCAAACTTTTGGAACGTGAAATTGAATTTCATTCGAAATAAAATTGAACATTTTCAATCACCTCTTGCGTGCACAAAGAGATATTCTTGAGAAAAGAATTTTACCTCATGTCCGAAATTTGAAAAATTGTGCTAGATATTGGGAAAGGTATTTTCACAAGGAGCTTGGACTTATGAAAAGAGTTTTCGATCAAATGAAACATCAATTTCAAATACAAAGCGTAAAAGAAAATGTTACGAAAAGATGTTGATCGACTCTTGGAAGATGTTATATGTCTTTGATATCCATAATGTTGTGTTATTGCATTCTTTGTCACATGCATCGATTATATCTTTGCTAATTACGCTGATTCTCATGAAATTGTTGATAATCTGCGATAATGTGCTTCAGATCGAGTCTTTAAAAGTTGAAAATGAGCGATTGTTAAATGAGCTTTCAAATGCAAAACGTCGTCTTCAATGGTGTCAAAAGATTGTCAAAATCGTGAACTTTCTCTCAAAAACAAAATCACTCGATTGCGCTCAAAATCTTTTGATCCTAAAATTGAGCAACTGGATGATCAAACGTGTCTTTGAAATGTCAAATCTCAAAATATGAACAAGAACTTGCAAAAGTTAAAAGGAATATGGTGTCATATATGATTTACTCAAACAGACTCGTGATGAAGCATCAAACGAACTTGATCATTATCGCACACACTAAAGAAGTGACAAATGTTTATGGAAACCTTCGTTCGAAAATCAAGATTTGTTGCACACTATCATTGTGTTAAAAGTGAAGTTAGGAAAGTATGAACAAGTTTAGCTTAGCAACATTAAGAAACTTGCACGGTAACACTTAGAAAAAGTGACACTAGAATGCCCTCTTGACAAACCACAAGATACTAATGTGTTTCCTCTCGAAGCAGAATAGTTGCCTCTTTTCCCAGCGTCCGCACTTCACACCTAGGAGCAATACAAGGAAGAATAGGAAGTTGCGACCTAAGAAAAGATCAATAAAAATGTTGAAGTAGAAGAACACCTAGGACTTTGAATAAGACTCATGTTGCATCCACTTTAGATATTGCGTCGACAAATGTAATGGAAAAAGTGTTGTAACGAATCTTTGAACCTTTAAGTACTTTTGATATTCAATCAAGCTTCTTGTGTTATTTGTCATAAAAGTATGCTTTCGATTGTCATGATAAATGTGTTGCTAAAGCTATCTTGTCTCGTTTAAGGAATTCTAAGAAACGGAATACCTCTAGGTCCACTAATGCTTCTAAGTCTGTGCTTGGTAAACCGCCATCTTTAGATTCTAAGAAACGCATTGATGTCCCTGTAGCTCCACTCACACCTCCAAGGAATGTAGTACCACCTAGTGCATTCACTAAGACTAAAGCAAAGACTAGTTGGAGATGGCGAAATGGATACATAATACACTAGGATTTAAATGGATACCTAAAATCGTTGGTGTGTATATTTCAACTATAATCGCTTTGGAACCTCTAACTCTTCTAAGTTCCAAATATACTTCTATTCCATCCGTCGTCTGCGTGTTGAATGCATGTGATCATGATCATTCTCTGGGTTGTTGATAGCGGATGTTCCCACACACATGGCAGAAATATTAAATTGTTATCAAACTTTATTGCAAAGTTCATTGGCACCGTCGATTAGGAATGATCACTTCGCAGCTATCATGGGCTACGGAGATTACATCAATGGAAACATCGAAATTAGAAGGGTTTATTATGTGGAAAACCTCGGTCACAATGTTAGGTCACTAGTTTTACAAACACAAGTTATAGAGAAAGAGATGAAGGCGATTGAACAAGATCTAACACACACACAAACAATAATAAAGACGGTTAGGCGTAGGTGAATGTGAAAGAAAGAAAACTTGAACAACCAACCCTCAAATGAGGGTTTACAAGAGTATTTATAGGAGGGAAGCTAGGGCAACACTCCTAGTTCCCATCCTTTCTTATGTGGGCTTGGGCCTAAGCTTATGGGCCTTCTACATAAGCTTGACCTTAAACAAACATAAAGGCCATAATAAAGCTACCTATTACATATGAAATATAATTACTTGAAATCTTGTTTAGGGAGTGATTCCAACAATCTCCCCTCAAGTATATATGAATGTAAACGTGAAGGCGTTGATGTAATAGTAGTCGTGGCGCCTCTTCGACATTCTTCTTCTTGTGAGAGGAATTGCCTTGATTCGAACAATCTCCCGATGTAGAGAGATAGTTATCTTTGAGCGCTTATGCTTTGACGCCATCATTAACTTTGTTCTATGATCATTGTTCTTTGTGGTGAAAGTGATAGTATGTTGTTGTCGCATCGATCATCTCAGTGCCTTGTTGCTCGGTGTCTCCAAGTTCCACGTCATTCTTCAATATGTTCACACGCTCTTTGACGTTAGAATTCAATACTAATGAAGTTCTTTAAGTCTTTAACTTTGTAGATTCTTTGGCTTGACGAAGCATCATTCGCGGTTGTGTTGCTTTTGGATAGAACTTCCATTAGTGATGATGTTGGCGTGAGCATGAGAAGAATCAAGACGATCATTCCGCCCGAGCTTCCATAAGAAGAAAACATGTCAAGCGGTTAGAAATAAGCGGTTTCCGCGCTTACAAGTTTGAACCGAGAGTGTTAACAAAGATAGTGTGAAACACAACTCTAGTTCTTACAAAGGCCGCTCTCGAACTGGAGTCCCACAAGTGAGATAACGCGATGTGCCAAGTACATCTACTGATTCGAGATGGTCGCCGAGGTACAATCAAGCATCACCTCACGATCAGACCGTTTGAGACACACTCCGCGTAATCCACGGGGAGTTACCGGTGACTTCTTCCAGCCGTCAATTTGCTGATGTTGACCGGCAGAGTTTCCATTTAATCACCGAGGATCACGATATGAACCTCTCATAAATGTTCTCGATGCAGTTGCTAAGATCCGTGAAGGACTCGATATGAACCAATGATGATCTTATTTGTTGATCATCAAGTGATTAAATGTCAAGTGTTCCTAAGAGATCTTTTGGTGAATCTCGTGGCTCTAGACTCAATAGTGCGTTTTGGTTTTCCTAGCGGAGACTAGGAGAGGGTCTCCTTCTTCAATACCAGTGATCTCTAGAGAAAGCCAATAGTTTACGAGGGTTCCCCGTGAGAATGAAACAAGCTTCCATTGAGAAAAACTTGAGTGGCTAAGAAGGTTTAGTGCATGCGCCATTGGGTCCATGACGACTTTTAATCTTCAATACTGGTGTCACTAAGTGACAACCAAGAGTATATGAATTGAACCCGGTGTCATTTAAGTTGAATAACGGAGGGCTATTTCTTTTCACCCTTTACTTTACATTTCTTTTTGATTCTTCAACTCCTTCTTTCTCCGATTCTCATTTTCTCCTTTTATAATCATTCCTAGGACTTCTAACACTAACTAATGGTAGTGTCCTTGGGTAGATCCCTCCGCTCAAGCGGATCATAGGACGGTTATTCCTAACCTTAGTCACCTTATAACTCCATGACTAACCTATGTTTGCCATTAAAACCACTATATGTGAAAATATCTCTCAAAGGGTTTGTTAATGAAAACATGTTTGAACCACGATGAGAGATGAAGTTTTGCATAAATACTCCCCTCCACATGTGCTTAATAGTTTTAATGGTTAAATGCACAGTGAGGAAAGAGCGCACATTTTGAATTGATCCACTAAAGATAGACAATCTCCATGAGACACGGTTACGTTGAATAGTTAAAGAGTTACATTGTCGCCTTTTAGGTGACAACTAGCTCTATAACTACCTTGAAGGTGTAGACAAACCTTGGAAGATTGTCAAACCCGTCGAGTTCATGTCTATCAAGAGTTTCTCGAATGGTACTTTCTACTTGGACAAGTCCTTTGCGAGACACGCTTACATTACTAGCGAACTAGCTTGAAATTATTACCCGTCCAGGACAAGTCTTTTCGAGTTACTAACGCTTTAGTACCGTCGATTCGTTGGTTAAGTCCGAGGTACATGTATTCATTTGCATTTTGTACAACATATTTCTTATCACACAATTTTCTCCCCTCAAAATGGCATATGAAAATGTTATTTTGAAACGTTTGAGAATAAATATGACCATTTCGAGTGTTGCGGGAAGAGTGATCACCGTGAACAATTTGTGAATGAAGTTTTAAATCAAATACTCCCCTCAACAAGTGATATAAGCGGTTGAGGTTTTGAAACAATCATATGGGGAAGTACTTGTGTTTTGAGCAAAACCTTGAAAAATGAAAGGTTTGATAGGTTTTACTCAAAATAAAAGCTTTCGCTCCTTTTATAAGGATTGTGGCATCGAGGCGTACTACGTGGTCCTTTCTTGACCATTACGGGTTGTACATCATTATGTGTGCACAAGCCATTGACATATATAATCACACATCCAAAATTATATGAAGGAAACAATTCAGGGGTACCAGAAGTGCGGTGATGTTCCTGTGAGCGCAGGCGTTGAAAGCGGTGATGTTTCTCTGGGTCGACCACCAACATAGCTCTCCAATCGTCTCAATCGATCCTTCCGAACAACTGCTCATCAATCATGGTGATGATTCGCCTCACATCCCTCTGCATGAGAATTCCAGCTTAGAGACCCAACTTTCAGCGATATCCTTCAACCTCAGACGCCAATCCATCCCTAACCGACCAAGGTATGATCCCCGACTTACGAAGTTCACTACACGCCATTAAGCGCTTCGTTGAAGTTCACTGCGGTAAACAACTCGAATGGTTTCTTTGATGAGCGTATATCGAGTTAGCTTATTGATGTCGAGAAGATCAGCGTTGGAGGAGTGAGGTTGACACGCGTCGATAAGATTCAACAACCATCCGGATATCTTCAACACGCTTCTTTGATCACGATCGCCTAATGAA